>JARGCU010000034.1:10005000-10623708 GCA_029227775.1 Morpho helenor | reverse complement strand
TATTTATAATCCATTTAAAAAATATAAATGTATTGACATCTATGATCGGGTAGCTGAATCAAGATACTACAAATTATATGAAATATTGTCAATAGGTGGCGCTAAAATGATATTGAATTAAGGTAATAATAGATGTCACTACTTGTACGAATACAATGTTGTGTAATAAAATGAACTTGAGTTATTTACTGTTATTACGGGCTTTTTATATTATTTACCGTCATATTAAGATAGGTAAAATATGATGTTTTAGCAAAAACGTCAAACAGTACGCTATTTAAACCATTTAACAAGTACATATTTATGAATTTTACAAACTACAAAGTTATTGAATTGAATTGAGAAAACATAAAAAAGCTAATATTTTTAATTAGGATAGCTATGCATTATTATCTGCAATCATCTAGCACGCACTAGGCGCCGCGTCGTGACCATCAAAGGAATTTGCGCCGGCGCCGGCCAGTCTCAGACACACCTGCGCGCAGGATTTACTCACACTAACGTAGAGACCACTCACCACTTGGACCTCAGTATAGGAACTAGACTGTTGTTGTATCACTCTGAGACAAAAGTTTTCAGATTTATAATATTTCAGTTACTATTATACTATACTATATAAAATAACTATTCAATTTCTTTTATAATTAATGAAAAATTTCATCCTTAAATTGATTTTAGTATTTTATACTTTTACATTTTCTATCAAATATTTGTGACCGAGTTCAACATTAGAACTGACACTTAATTTAATAAATTAATAATAGGTATTGAAAAATTGGATTTTGTTAACACTTGAACTTCTGCAAAGTATCACAGGCCAGACAGTGAATGGCCACATCAGAAATCAAACAACCTGGCACTAATGCTGTTCTTAAATAACTTTCTTAAAAAAAACGTTCTTAAATAACTGACAGCCATTACGGAATTTATAGAATTAGGCGTTATTTTGCGGAGATCCATACGAATAATAGGAAGTAATAATAAAATTATTTTGCTGTAATCCGCGATGAAGTAAAATAGAAAATAGGTATATATAATTCGAAATGTAGAGTGGACAATCCGTTTTCATACCTATTATAAAGAAAATATCACATATATTTACATATATTTTACTTTAAAGTTATATGTGATTATGTAGAGTGAACAAGATAGGTTAACTAATAATTTAATTTTTTAGAAATTATTTAAAAAATAACAAATAACTTCTAAACAAAAAACATACAATAATGGCGGGAAAGAAGTCTAAATAAGTTTTTTAACATAGAAGCTAATGTTCGAAATTTAAGTGAATATATTTTTTTAATATACTTATGTACGTACTATGTAAACAGTTTTCATATTTATATCATTAATACCTAATGTCTTACTACAAAAAGAGCTACACTGCAAAGGTATTTTGAATCAATAAAGCGAATTCAATAGCCTATAAAAAGGATTTTTACGTTGTAAAAAGCTCTGTGATTGGGTTCACACGGCCGGCCGTGGAGCCGAATTTTGCAAACAGCTCACGTGTTCGTTCGTATGTAGTTGTACCATCTTTTTAAAGGAATACGGACTGAAGTCATTTATTCCATACTAGGTAGCAGTGCCTTTGCCAGCGTGGAAATCAATGTCACAAATCTTTTATCTTTAAATGAGCGAATCTTGTATTCAATTGTTCAATCATATTGTTCAACCGGGGATTTATACAAAAGTAATGAAACTATTATTTTGCTATAATCCGCAATATAAGAAAACACTGTACTATTTATTTTCATATCTGATACTTGCGAGATTCATAAAAATTGAACAATTCGATCTAACTCGTGATGATGCTATGGTTACGGGGTGAAACGACTGTTGAGATTGTGGTAGTGAATGTATGCAGTGCCTGTGTATTGGTGGTTGTTAGTGCATGAGTTATTATGAATCCTGCATATATCAGGTATGAGAATGGATAGTACCCTGTACGTTTACCATTGCATATATTATTATATCGCTGATAATTACAAAATAATATTTTCATTACTTTTTATTTTAATTGGCCTCTGCCTTTCGTACATAATTAAAATCATGGACACTGTTTAGAGTAAAAAGTTGCTATAATAGACATACACGGATGTTTAAAGCGTACAAAATAACACAACAAACACCGCAAAACACCTGATATAGCTTTATATGTATGAATTTTCTAGCTACACATCTTAAATTCAGCGCGTTCTACTTCGATTAATATAAAGTCGATAATCGAGTGCATTAAGTTATGTGAATGCAAGCATAAAATTGTATTTGTCTGGAAAGAGATCGTGGTCGGTTCTCACGACAGAGCGGCACACAGGTGCGCATCCGGCTATCTCAGTCCCACCGCACCGGGATTTGAATTTGGAATCATTTAGCTGCTCTAATTATACCTGAAACCATAAACACGAAACATAAATGCATGAAACAATGATTTGGAATTCAATTCAAGATCAAGATTCTTTTTTTATAGATTTTGCCATTCTCAATTTCGAAAGCAACTATAATATTAATTTTAGAATACTAATCGTATGCTGAATACCGTCATTTCTTAGGTATATTTACAAAAACAATAAAAATATTATTTTTATTTATTTATTTATTTATGTACCATAAAAATGTTGGAAAAAAACATTATGGGTAAAAAAGTGTCAGAGGTCAACTTATCCCTATAACAGAGATCTCTGCCAGCTAACCTACGAAGTCAGACAATTTATAGTTAAATTAATTTTGTTATAATCCGCGATAAATTAAAGCGCAAATCGCTTTGCGATTTTGTCTCATGATGCTTCGATTGCGGGGCGAAACGATTGTTGAGTTTGTGATAGTGAACGTGTGTAGTGCTTGTGTATTGTGGTGGCGGTGATGGAGATTTACGCATATGTTTTTACGAATCCTGCATGTATGGTGTATAAAAACAGATATTCTACTCTACATTTAGCATTATATATATTTTCTATTTGACTTTATCGCGGATTACAGCATAAAAAATTTATTATTACTTTTATATTATGGACCTCCGTAAGATAACGCCTAATTTTATAAATTATCTACATTTATTCTGTAAAAGCACTGATAGAATGGTTACGAATTAATAAAAAGTTTCAAAGTTTTAGCGTATTGTATTCCATATTTAACCTTATACGTATAAAAAAACGATTGATATTTATCGAGGCTAACATTCAAATAAATGTCAAAATGGAGCCGCCATCCCAAAATAACAATAAAATATTTATTGACAATTCAAAATAGCAATAAGAAGATTTTAATAAATGAATAATTTTAATAAATGAAATATAAATGTTTAATTGAGGTCAAAATATAATAGGGAAAGAAATATTTAGTTTTTTATTTTTTAACAAGTAAAAGCTATGACACACTCCTTTAGAGGAATGCTAGCAAGGACATTACGCCGGAAATAAAAGGTTTATGAACAAGCAGTAAGTTGTGAATGGCCTCTAAAGTGATTTTAAAATCAATTAACTAACTAATTAAAACACTTAGAGATAAATTAATGTTGAAATAACAAATGTTACAATATATCAAAATCAACTTCAACTGAATTCAAAACATTTCTGGGATACCATACTAGCGAAAAAGATGTTTTCCATAGTTTTCTTTACCCAAATGTAATTATTTTGCAGGTAATTTTCATTGTATTAGTTTCTGTACTGTTCTGCTACGGGTATTTGATTCAGAAAATTTTTAAGATTTTTCAATGTAAAAATGGATGTAATTATTAATGAATAAAGTTCTAGAAAGGATAGGCAAATAGGATAGTATATAGGATAGTGAATGATAACGAAAATGGCTTTTCGGTGTGTTAATTTCTATTTGGATATGCCCAAGTTATAGGTCCATCCGAATAAAATTCAAGATCTCCTTTTCGCGTAAGGACGCTTAAGCACAAACTGAACTTGTTAGTATCTTATTTCTAAAAACTACACCACCCTTTGACGATTCAACCTAGAAGCTGTTAATATTAATAACTCAAGCAACAACATTGGTTTTATGTGCAGAAGCATTAGTGCTAGAGTAAATTTTTTTGTGGCACATTATGATTAGCATTGCGTGTTCATTTTATTTTTTAGAAATAAGTTTCATGATTGGTAAACTTAATTTCAATTTGAATTTGAAAACTTAAAACGTTTAGTTACATACAACTTATATATTTCAAATAAAGCTTAAAATTATTAAGATTGGCAACCCAAGCTATGACATTTCAAATTTTCATTTCACGTCGTATGTGATATATATTGAGAAGTATAAATATTGCCGGTGTCGCAAAAAGAGAATCGAAATATTCGCCAATGAAATAGTATATAGTTTAAGCTGTTGAGTTGGCTAGATAGTCGAGAAAGTAAAATGCAAATTGACTTAAGATAAACGGAGGAATTGGCTATAAGTCTTTATACAGTACCAAAGACTACTAAGTACTATAGGTACTGAGAAAGCCAATGAACGCTACATTTTTCGTTGTATCTTATTAAATATTGGCTTCAAACTTGCTTAGGGGTTACCTATTTATTAATTTTGAAAAATCTTAATTGAAAGTACTCAGTAAAATTGTTCAAAGTATTTTGTATTTAAGTTTTCTACTGTGTGTTAACATCGTACAAAAGAATAATGGAGCCGATCGTTAATGTTAAAGAAGGCAAGTTATTGGGGAAAGTTTGTAATACCTCAAATGAAATTCAGTTTTACACCTTTAAAAGCATCCCATATGCTAAGCCACCAGTTGGAGAATTGAGATTTGCTGTAAGTTGCTTTATATGTATAATACTGTAATCTACCAACTTTATCTTTAAAAACATTAATTATTTACATTTTTTTTTTTTACATAAAATGCTACAAGTATTTAAATAATTTTTTACAACAAGTATTATTAGTTGTATCCACTAAATAATCTGCTTGTTACTTTTTTAAACAAAAACACTTAGGTATCCATTTATCAAATGCATATAAAATACATTTTCTAGCTTCATGTTTTTTTGGGATACTCATTACAAGTTTTACTAATCGAAAATTTGAATTAATGGTAAAGAAATCTAAATTATAGAATTAAGACAATAGAGAGAATTAATAACATTATAAAAATAATAATAATAAACAAATAATGTAATGTACTGTGAACAATAAAAGGTAGCAGGGACCTGTTGGATTCAAACAGCACAAAATGTGTGGTGTAGAGTTCTTTAAAAGAGACCCTTTGTTCTGCAGTGAAAGTTTATCAGTTACGAACAATGTGAACAATTTAGTTTTCTATTAATTTCAAAAATAGCATTCTACTGAGTCTTTTTCCAAGTAAAAGAAGTGTGTGACATCTTATTTTTTTGTGAATTTTTATTAGTGCTTACTGGAGTCATGTATGTGCATATTTTCTTACTTAGTCTTGCATTAAAGTATATTAGCTGAAAATACATTAAAAAGGGTATGAACATTGTAGAATACAGAGAACAAATGTGTGATCTCAATAATATGTTATTTCCTTTTTTAAGTTTGATCTATGTTAATTGACTTAAATAAATTTGTTTAGGCTCCTGAAGAACCAGAACCTTGGGAAGGAATAAGGGATGCTACTAAAAATTGTAATATTTGTGCCCAGTTTGATAGAGAGACCTCACAAGTTGTAGGAGACGAAGATTGCTTGTACCTAAATATATACACACCAAGTCTACCTCATGCTGATACACCTTTACTACCTGTAATGGTATTTTTCCATGGAGGTGGTTTCATATTTGGAAATGGAACTGATGATTCACTTCATGGACCAGACTATCTGATTGAAAGAAATGTTGTTATTGTATCTTTGAATTATAGACTTGGAATTCTTGGGTTCCTATCATTAAATTGCAAGGAAGCACCTGGTAATATGGGCTTGAAAGATCAAATATATGCTTTGAAGTGGGTGCAACAGAACATTGAGAATTTCAATGGAGATCCTTCTAATGTAACTATTTTTGGGGTCAGTGCTGGTGCAGCATCTGTAGAATATCTTTTGGTCTCACCAATGTCAAAGGGACTCTTTCATAAAGCTATTGCACAATCTGGATCATCCCTAGTGCCTTGGGCACAAAATAATAAGATAAGAGACCTAGCCACTCAGATACCTGTGTTAAGGAAAAGGATTATAACAGATAACCAAGATTTACTTAAGTATTTGAAAAATATGCCCTTAAGGGATTTAATATCTACTTCTATGATGTTGCTGGCAGCTGGTAAGTGGAAAGGAGGAATACATTTTGGTTTTGTGCCTGGCATTGAACATCCAGATGGCTGGGAACCTTTTTATTCAAAATCTACATATGAATCTTTGGCTCAAGGAGATTTTAACAAAGTACCATTCTTGACTGGATTTTGTTCAAGGGAAGGTCTTCTAATGTTAGCCTATCCTGATGTTTACGAGAGAGTCGCAGAAGACAAAATATTTATTGATTTTCTTCCATTCAAACTTGATGAAACAGTAAAAGATGAGTATGAAAATAAAATGAAAACTATTTATTTAGAAGCAGAAAACAAATATGAAGATGAAGATGCATTTGCTATAGATTTTTTTTCAGATCTAGATTTTATAGGCGGTATCTATGTTGCTACATCATTGATCGCCAAAAATAATTCCCCAGTCTACTTGTATGAATTTGACTATGATGGTAACCTGAATTATTTGAAAAAAAAGCTTAATATTAATAGAGATGGGGCTTGTCATGGAGATGAAAATGGATATTTGATTACAAGTGATATACTTAAGGGTTATATTTCTGACACAGACATGTTAGTGCGAGACAGGATGTGTGTGATGTGGACAAATTTCGCTAAATATGGGTAAGTAAAATCAAACAAAAAATTCATGACACCCATCTCAATTTTAAGGTTGTTACCTTTTTTTAAAATTACTAGTGATCATCAATTTTATCAATGTGTATTTTTTAAATTTGCATACAGAGTAAAGGCTTAGGTTTAGTATTTGATTGAAAAAATGCATCATTTATCATTCCGTTTTTATTTTATCTAAGACTGTCTTCATCATCATCATCCTCCTGCTCCTATCCGGTCTAAGTGGCAAAACATGTTACAAACATGTTGTCATATTTGCCATTGAAAAAAGTAGCTATTTTAAAACCGGCCGCCTGCCTGAAGTCAGCTTACCTTAGTCGACTTTTACGACACCTCTGTAAAAATGAGGGAGGTCTATTCTACTCAGCCGGATACCACACAGTGTGTCAACTTACCTTAGTCGCCTTTTACGACACCTCGGTAAGAAATGAGGTTGGTCTATTCTACTCAGCCGGATACCACACGGCGGGTCGACTTACCTTATTCGCCTTTTACGACACCTCGGTAAGAAATGAGGGTGGTACTATTCTATTCAGCTGGATAACACACGGCGTTTATCTAAGACTGTCTTAACAAAACAAAAAATATTTTGTTATATCTTGCAGGCAAATTTTATAAAGCAATTACTATAATAATTGTGTTTTTACATTTTTCCTTCTAATTTTCTTCACTTTACACTTTATTCTTAAAGTTAGGATATTTAATGTTCATTTTAATGTAATGACTACTTAGTATCTTAAATACATTATTTTGTTATAGGAATCCAACACCAAAAATTGATGATCTCATTACTACTAAGTGGGAACCAATTACAGAGAATAAGATGTCCTACTTGCTGATTAATGATGAATTAACAATGAAAGATGACATGTGTACAGAGAGAACAAAATTATTCCAGGAATTATATGAAAAATTCAGACATGTTTAAATATTTTAGTGCATCAGATAGATTTTGATGTAGCATGTCAAATCAAAATATCATGCATAGTCATAGAATAGATTTAAGAGACAACCAATAACTTATAGAATTAGGCATTACTTTGAGTAGATCTGTAATACAAAAGTAATAAGTAAATTATCTTGCCATAATCTTCGCTTAAATTTATTTAAATTATTTATATTACTACTTTTGTAGGCTAATAATAAAAGACATTTTGATTTCTGATAAGCTTTTTTTTACCATAGAAGATGAATGAACATCGCTAAGTAATATACACATAATAAATGTTTATAATAATTAAGAAATATTACTCATTAATAACCTTGAATTAGATTACTTATTAGAGAATAACTTTTATCTTTTTAGTCTATTTACAATGTATTCATAATTTTACAGGGTTATAACGCAGGACTAAACCTTGCATAAGCATTTGTGAAATCTTTTTATCCTCTGCCCATAATGATTTGTCCAAAAATTGCCTTATCCAAATTTGTATGTTATTTATTTCTACATATTTTTTTTATAAACAATAAAGGACTTAAATATAAATATTGTTTATTTCAACTTATATAATGGAAGCCCTGGACTGTCATAAGCAAGTTCAGGTGGTCGGAAAGCATATGAGAAATTTATAATTAGGAGTATAGGTCTATATAGGTCCTCAATCCTCATTTCGGATGAACCATAGAGCACTGTAGTTTTTGGAGCATGTACAATATGACTAACAGAGCTGACAGGCAGGCATATCAGTGCGAATGTTTAACAATTATAACAGAGGGAAGATCCTTATATATGTATAATTACACATAAAGAAAATACAGGAAGGTAGCCTTATTTGCTTTCAATTTTTTTCGTTGGATACATTTTTCGCAAACTCCCGTACTCTAGTGTGAAAAAATAACTCTATGGGTATCTTAAGTTATCGCGTCTAGATACTTGAATAAAGGATTACATGTTTTATATTAGATACATTTCTATTGTTTTTGATCTTGTTTGGTATATATTTTTTAAAATATGTTATATTTTTTAAGTAAGTATTATCGACAAAATAAAATAAAAAAAACATTATTAAATATTACAAAATTTTATTCAATTGTTATGTTATTGCTCATACTTCTCGTAAATTTCTTTAAACATTGCCATTTTTCTGGGTTCATAATTAGACTTAATACTTATATCCTCGTTAATACTTATGTATAAAGGCGAACTCTCGGTGAATGCTGGCCATTCAATTGAAATGTCATCTGAATTTGGAACGCTGAAATAAAATTATAGATATACAAGATTATAGATATTATAAAAGAATTTATAGATTATTATACAAATAAAGAAAAGTTTACGTCATAAATATCAAAATTTATGAATTAATTATAATGTGATATTAATTTACAGGAAGAACCGAAAACTTACATTTAAAAAATTAGTATTGATAAAAAAAATATTTTTGGAGAAAAATCTACCTATACGACTATGACACTTACTACTGATTTAAGAGTCGGTGAATATAGAAAATTTTAGATCAAAGATCAAATAAAAAAAAAACAAAATTGCTGTCGTTTGACTTTATTTCTCATTTGATTTTATAATACACCATTGACGCGAATGGCAAATTTGAAGTTTTTTTTGTGGTATTTAGAGATTTCTTGTCAAAAGTTAACGTTATGTTAACGATACAAGTGCTAAAGGCTTCGCATAGTTAAAACATAAGGTAAATTTGATTTTAATGAAATTAGTGCAATAACATAGATAAAAAGATAACAAAAAATAGCATTCAATTTCTTTAATTACCTATTATATTATTACTCCAGTTATATTTTACTTATAAATACCCTATACTTACCCATTTTTTGCAAAATTCGTCCATAGCTTTGTCAATCGTGCCCTCACGGCGATATCCTTTTCCGTGGCAAGCTTTGTCAGGGAATGTTTAAAAATGTAAGCTATGTCATCACCGTGAGCGGTACCCTTCCTATTCATTCCAAAAAAATGTTTAAAAAAGTTTATATTGCCTTCGTAACATAGTTCATAAATATAAACCGGCACTCCATCATTTGCCATAATCTCACCGCTTAACCAAGTTCCTGCCACAAAGTCTAGATCACCAAAAAAATCGACAGCCATTTTATCAGGTTCATCATCTGTTTGAATATCTTGTAAGTACGCTATTAAGAATCTTTTATTCCATTTCTCTTTTTCACTGACTTCCATGTCACAACTCAAAAAATCAATGAAATTTTTGTTTTCTATTAAATTATTTGTAGCGCTGGCATTAATAACGCTTGTTAAATAACCTTCCCTGTTACAAAAACCCTTTATAACTGGAACGTGACAATATCGGCCTTCTTTTAATAATTTGTATGGTTTCTCAGTTATAAAGGCTTCATTATTACCAAAATCTTTTTCAATAGTTGGAACAAATCCAAAGAAACTTTTGTTTGGGCCATAATTTTGTATAACTTTAAAACTGGACTCTACGATCAGCAAAGTGGGACTTTTAAAAAGGTATTCATATATCGCATAATCGTCTTCAGTATTTCCATTGTACCCCATTGCTTCTAAGAGTTTCAGAGTTAATTTTTTAGGCTCAAAATTCATAGTCCAGTGGTTGAGACTAGAACCTGACTGAAAAATTGCCTTGTGGAAAAGATTCTTTCCTAATGGTGAGAGAATTTGATACCCCACTGAGGCTGAACCAGCACTTATACCGAAAATTGTTACGTTATTGCGATCTCCGCCAAATTTATGTATGTTACTTTGTACCCATCTTAGGGCTTGCTGTTGATCTTTCAATCCCATATTTCCAGCTACTTCTGGGATTCCCAATTGTAAGAATCCAAATACACCTAATCTATAATTGATGGTCACCACCACTACACCATGTTCAATTAAGTAATCTGGGCCTAAGTCCTCTTTATCAATACCAGTGCTACAGATGAAACCACCTCCGTGAATGAAAAACATTACAGGTAAAAGATTAGAAGAACCTTCTATCTTTGGCGTGTATACATTAAGATAGAGGCAATCCTCGCTGCCGAGATGAACTCCTTGTTTTATATCAAACTGACTGGAAATATTCTCTTTGTTAATGGTAGTAGCGTCTCTCACGCCGTCCCATGGTAAGGGGGGTTGAGGGACCTGCGATTTAAATTGACATTATTACTACCTAATACTATTGTTTATCATCTATTTATGAATAAACAACGAAATTTTTAAATTTCAAAATGTGGGTACCTTATAACCTGCTCAAAGACATTTCTAGACAAGCACGCGTGTACCATCTTAGACAGTATGACACCTGTCACCAGGTATGATAGCAGTTCTGCGACTGTGTATTGTTAGAAAAAGGCATTACTTGTGTGTTTGTATACATATAAATCATATAGCAAGACATTCATTTTGAAATACTTGCAGCCCATTTCTTTAACTCACTAAAGTCACTAGTCGGAAACATAAGAATATATTTACGACTAGTAAAAAAATTGTAAAATTATTGAAGCCAATATTAGGAATATGGGTAAACTATATTTATACGATTATAGTCTTACTCGTTATAAGATTTATTACTTCTTACTTAGATAAGGTAGCTAAAACCAAACAACAAATTGCTGTCAAATTATAATCTATTGAATAATAACCTTAAATCTCAGGTCACCAATAGGAGGCCTCGCATAAGGGACTCCAAGAAATTCATAATAAACAATACCGTTATCACCATTCACTTTTGAACCTTTAAGCATCCCTTCACTTATATTTACAGTGGCCATTTTAAAATAAGTAATTCCTGAGAACAAGTAAGTTATAACTTAACACTATATCAGACCACAGACAAAACCAAACAAGGAAAAATAGAATAACCAATGCCTCAAACTTAAATGTCGCCTATATAAACTGTGAACTTCTTTTAACAGTTTTCCGTAAATAACAAAAGCAAAATAACTTGTAAGCACTTCATATTGCCAAACAGGTTTACCTTATCAACACAGTTTAATTCTGCTGAATGACGAGACAGTTTCCATGATTGTGTATGATATATAATCACTATGATAAAAATAAAGGCTGATAAGGATAGGAGTGAATTTAATAACATTTTTGATTTGTGTTAGTTTAAGTGTAGACACTTTGCACAGGTTTATACAAGGTCATTAGTGTTACGCAATCCTCACATATAAAAACCCAAACAAAACTAAATACTTAGATAGTATAAAAACTTCGATGTTTAACGATACAGTTAAACATCAAAGTTTATTACGTTAAGTACCTAAGTTTAGTTGTAAAGTAAGTTTTAAGTATTCTTTGTTTTATTTTGAAGTAAAATTTTGTTTGATTATTAGTAATGAATGGTATGAAGAAATAATTTTTTTAAACACTTTTTCACTTACTTTATACTTTATCCGTTTACGAAAATATTCGTACACAAAACCGCGGTTACTAGATTTCACTCCTATCTTGAAGCCTTTAGTAGGAAAATTGATGTGGACAATCGCGCGGATGTTCACACAATGATTGTACCAATAATGGCAGATGATGTGAATGCCTATTATGTTTTCTGATTGGTGTTTATCGTCACGGATTTAATTAAAAATAAATAAATAACTATTGTTTCTTCTTAGATGTTGTGAAGATGTTTAGGCGCTGGTAATAATACAATGAAGTCTTCTTTTCTCAGTTTTATTCGTCAGTTTTGGTAAAAGGTAGTAAGTCCGTGTAGTAGTAAGGCAAGTAAGTAAGTTCGTTACAAGAGTAGTGTCAAAAATTTGAATTGATTGATGACAGATATAAAAGGTTTGTTGTGGCTGCGTTCACAACATGCTCCCGCCCGGGCTGAAGTCTTCAACATGTCACTGGAAGTGGGCAAATGTTGTTGAAGGCTCGCGTGATGGTTCCCCTCTTCGTGAGTATTTCCGCCACTCTGCCGACGGAGTCACTGCCGTAGAAAATTCGAGTGACACGACCCAGAAGCCACAAAAGAGGAGGTTGATTGCGGTCTCTCACTAGGACTAGAGACCCGACTTGAAGCTGGCCGGTAGAATGAGTCCACTTTGTCTTGGTCTGCAGAAGAGAAATGTATTCATTTGAATAACGCTGCCAAAAATGTTGTCGTAGTTTTTCGACCCTCTGGTATCGTTGGAGACGATTAATGTTCTTCTCTATTAAGTTCGGGTGCGGTGCAGATATTAGAGATCGCCCGATAAGGAAATGAGCAGGAGAAAGGAAGGACAGATCAGATGGGTCCGTTGACAGAGGGGTTAGAGGACGTGAGTTTAAAATTGCCTCTATTTGTGTTAAGCACGTGACCATCTCTTCATAATTAAGATGGGCTAAAGATAAAACACGACGTAAATGGTGCTTTACAGACCTAACAGCGGCTTCCCAAATTCCGCAAAATGCGGACTATACGCAGGAATAAATTTAAAGTTTATACCTTGTTCTAATAACTTAGATTGAATAGTATCTTGGTCTGTTTGTGATTGAGCAAGCTCGTTACTTGCTCCAACAAAGGTAGTACCATTGTCGCAGTAAATCGTTGCTGGTTTACCGCGACGCGAGATAAATCGGTGCAGACCCGCCAAAAATGCCTGCTTGGTGAGGTCTGTGATAAGCTCAAGGTGTACTGCCTTAACTGCGAAACATACAAGTACACAAATATATGATTTTGTCAGCCTGCTTCCTCTGCCTTTGCGATTGAGTATAAGCACTGGCCCCGCGTAATCAACACCTGTTGTTAGAAATGGGTATTCTATTTGCGTTCGCTCACTTGGTAAATTCCACATAATGGGTTGAATAGGAGTTGCTCTTAGTCGATGACAGCGAACACATGAATGGACGACCCTTCTTGCAAGGTTTCTTCCATTTATGGGCCAATAACTCTGTCTTATATTACTCAGACGAAGCTGAGGACCTGCATGCATTAAGATTTTATGTTGCATGTTAAATAATGCTACAGTAAGGTGATGTTTAGCTCAAAGAACGATAGGATGCTTAACATCAAAGGCATAAAAAGAGTTCTTTAGACGACCACCTACTCTTATAAGATCGTCACCATCTAGAAATGGCGACAAAGACTTAAGTTTGCTGTTCGCGGGTAAAGGTTGCCCTGCCTTTAAAACAAGATACTCTTCGGGAAACATTTCCCGCTGGGCATGATGTAGTATAATATTACGTGATAATTGCAATTCCTTATATGTAAGCGTGCTGCGTGTTTTGTGTGTGTGTCTGCAATTGTGTATGAATCTTTTGACATAGGCAAATATTCTAATTGTTTTACTGAAATTACTATATTTGTGTATGAGATGAAGAATTCTGTTATGAGTGTTATCGTCTACTGTGAGTGATGTGCTTGTGTGTAATGAAATGTCTGTCTTTTTATGTACTTCTGGAAACTGAATGAATGTATGATGTAAGAAGTCTGGACCCGACCACCAAAGTGAGGCTCCGGTGATGGAATCAGCCTTCACCCCGCGAGAGACAAGGTCTGCAGGATTGGATTTAGACGGTACATAGCTCCAGGTGTAACCTTGTGTACTTTCTTGTATCTCACCAACCCTATTTCGTATGAACGGAACTAATGTAGACGGAGAATTGGTCAGCCATGCTAGCACTATGGTAGAATCTGACCAGAAATAGTGTTGATGAAACTTTATAGATAGTGCACTAATCACTTTCTTCCAGAGTCTGGTGGCTAGCAATGCAGCAGAAAGTTCTAAGCGTGGTATGGTATGCTTAGGTTTAACGGGTGCCACTTTATTTTTTGCTGCTAAAAGTTTAACATTTATGGAACCATTACTCTCGACCGTTCTTACATAGATACAACCACCATACGCACTTTTGGACGCATCTGAAAATATGTGCAATTCAATAGTAGATGGATCACTACATGATATCCACCTAAGGATTTTAAGAGATTTTAAATGGTGAAGTGAATTCGCAATTTCTAAAAAGTCCTTTTTTATGTCCGCAGGTACTTCAGAATCCCAATCGCATTTACTAATCCATAAAGTTTGAAATATTAGTTTCGCTGATACTATGCATGGACCCAACTCAACATATTCTTTTATAAATTGCATGTACAAATTTTTTAAAATTACGTCTTTATTTAAGCGTTTCTCTAAAGAAAGATATCGAATTTTAGCTAATTTGTAAGAATCCCCAAGTACATCCGGGGACTCTTTTAGAGGTATGGTTACGACGAAACGACCATCTTCGTCGCGTCGTGTTGTGTTCTGAAATATGCTTTCACAGGCCTTCTCTTCAAGTGACATGCTGTGCTGTGATGACACTGCATCGAGCTCCCAGAATCGGGTAAGTAAAGACTCATCATTATGTCTGATGAAGTTACAAAAATTATTAGAATTTGCTATATGACTCATGTTTGTATTAAGAAGACAGCCAGATAAGAGCCATCCTAATTTTGAATCGCGAAGCTTTGGCTGACGTTTTCCTAAGTCAATTATGTTTGAACCTAGAACGTTCCAGAAGACCTCCGCTCCGACTAAGATATCTATTTCTGAAGGTACGTTAAATGAAGGATCTGCTAATTTAATATTTTTAGGAATTGGCACGTAATTAATATCTATGTATGAAGGAGGTAACAGTTTTGTGATTTCTGGTAGTAGATAACAGTTAATTAATTCTTTATAATCACCAAATGATGCTTCTATTACTAAATCACAAGACTCTGATATTAAAGAAAATTGATTATTGATACCGTTCACCGTGGAGCTGACGCGCCTCCTTACCAGACCGAGTCTCTCACTGAACCGCTGCGTCACAAAGTTAGACGTGCTGCCGTTGTCGAGCAGCAACCGGGCCGAATGCAGCTTGCCGCGCGCGTCCCGCACCCGCACCATAGCTGTGGATAGTAATACAGTAGACGTGTTACAATGTGTTGAGGATAAGCCCGCCGACAACGCCACTGTCATACCTACAGGTTCTTTGGGGGTCTCAATATGTAACAAGGTATTATGTTTCTCTTGGCAGTATTTACAATGGGTTAATTTACACGTTTTATGAGAATGTCCAGGACGAAGACAATTCCTGCATAAATTAAACTCACTGGCCTTTTTTATTCGCAACTCAACATTTAATTTTCTGAATGTTTCACAGCTAAAAATAAAATGAGCCTGCGAACAAATTGGGCATTTATATGTATGATAATCTGTGAAAGATGTGTATGTTTTGTTTTTATGAGTGTCTGACTGTATTAAAGTATTTGTTTTTTGTTTATGTTTATTGTTTTCCTGTAACGTCTCAAGTAAATCTGCCCTGTTGCTAAGGAATTTTAAAAATTGTTGGAGATTAGGAATACCACCAAGGCTATTCCTGTACTCCTCCCATTGGCGACTTGAAAACGAATCTAATTTTTTAGACATAATAAAAATAATTATTGTATCCCAATGGTCTGTAGGCTGCCCTAATGTCGCGAGGGCACGTAAATTTTTATTAATAACATCTACCATATTGCGTAATAAATGACATGACTCTTTGGGCATCGATTCTAAACTAAATAAACTTTGTAAGTGGTGATTAACGAGTAGACGTTCATTGTCATATCTCTCAGTCAATAGTTGCCACGCTAATTTATAATTAACAGCGGTAAAATCGAGAGATTTAATTGATAACGCAGCAGCGCCTTTAAGCGCCGCGCGTAAATAATGAAATTTATTTATATCACTTATCGAGTTGTTATTGTGTATAAGAGAAATATACGTATCTCGGAATTCGAGCCAGTGCTGGTAGTCACCATCGAAGTGCGGTAAATCGATCTTAGGCAGCCTGACGAAATCATGCCTGCCCCCGTCTCTGAACGATGACTCATCCTCGCTTGACACCGAAGACCGCCGTTGATGAGCGGCTGGTGGAGGGCTGAGCAACATCGAAGCTTCAGATACGAGTCTAAAATATACGCCGTCAAATGCTTCGCGATCCGAATAGGCACTTTCAGGCGGGTCTGTTAACACCTCAATTTCCGACTGCAACACATCAAAATCACTATAAAGTAGCTCAATTTTACGAAAACGGCACTCTAATTCCTTTAGTTGTAATTCACTTAACGAGTCACTCCCTTTTAACAGGCCAAGATAAGATGAAAACTGTGTTAATTTAGATTTAATAGAACCGCGCTTTTTTACGAGATCTTTAATCTTACTGTCACTCATTTTTAAAACGATAACACTATGTACTTACTATGGATAGAAAACGACTAATACAATGAAGATGTAACAGTAAATAAAATTATGATGCAACAGTTAACGTATGATGTTTACTAATGACTATGAATTGTTTCGCTTTAATTGTGCGCGGGGATCGATGGAAGGCACGGGGAACCGGTTTTATGCAGCTAATAAGCCCGTGCATTTATAAATCGAGTAAAACTGATGCCCGCGTACATTAGTAAACGGTGATATATTTGAAATTTAGTTGGCGCGCTTGACACAAATCAGACAAATTTATAATAAGAAAGGAAAAATAAGGCTTATAAAGGAACGGACTCACTCTAAAATTGTATGAACTTTCAAATTGATGAAGGCGGCTTGATGACCGTTGTATGTTAAGGCTGACGATTTCTTCTGAAAATCGAGATTCTCCTCCAATGTATCTCTTGTCGATCGAAGGACCACTTGTTTCTTCTTAGATGTTGTGAAGATGTTTAGGCGCTGGTAATAATACAATGAAGTCTTCTTTTCTCAGTTTTATTCGTCAGTTTTGGTAAAAGGTAGTAAGTCCGTGTAGTAGTAAGGCAAGTAAGTAAGTTCGTTACAAGAGTAGTGTCAAAAATTTGAATTGATTGATGACAGATATAAAAGGTTTGTTGTGGCTGCGTTCACAACAACTATAGTTAGAGAACTGTGTAAAATACAATTATTTCCGCTTATTTTTATACAGCTCGCTTAAACCTATGTCAAAATTTTGAAATATCTTTTATACTGACATTTAAATACATATTCCTATATTTAATTTTGTATATTATAACATCATATCATGATGTATATTATAGCGGCTTTTTTTCTTTCTAATGCTTGTGGTAAATGGCTCTGATATCCTTTTAGAGAGAAGGTCCTCAATGCAGATAGGTACCGCCGGGGAACATCATCGTAAGTTTGCTTCCTCTGAGACTGAATGACGTATAGTGCGGGGCAAGTGGTATAAATTGTGATCGCCCATTACGCTGTCGCAAGTGGCGAGAACATACGACTGACCGGCGTCGGAAAATTAAAACTTTGTTTCGCTGGTGAAAAAGTATTTCTTAGATTGGATATTTTGGAACACTGCTTTGAAACGCTGCACTTGGAGCCAAACTCAGCTAAGATTGGGGTGATGGCTTCCGCTATTGAATACCAGCACCTCATATGTTTAGCGATTGTTATTCGTTCGTCAAGTATATATGGGCCACTTTTTTGGATGGCTATATTTTTGGTGGGTCAACCTATCGGGATAAAAGTAGAAGCCACTGTTATAAGTAGGTATGAAAATCACTTAAGAAGATTATGGCTATGTTTTAAATGAAACATGGAAAATTCCTAAAAAATAAGGAACACTGTAGTCCAAAAGTAATAATAACCTGATCCTGCACGTATCAGGTATGAAAACGGATTGTTCACTCTAAATGTAGCATTATATGTATTTTCAATTTTACTTCACGTACATAACACCTAATTCTATAAATTATTTAAACACTGTAGTCTTTGACACATGAGCAACCTTTCCTCCATACTTGTTAAAATACAAGTAGGTACGGAGGAAGAAGAGTAGAGAGCGGGTATGGCAAGTTATTGTGTTGTGTGGTTAAATGAAATAAAATAGACATGATTATTTATATATAATACATATTTTTTTTTTATTGACAACACATTACATTTTTTTTATTAAATTTTATCGATAAAATAAAATATTCAACCGTTAAAAATATTACGATACTTCATTAAATGTAAATAAAATACTAAATAAATTTGTTTGTTATTGCTCATACTTCTCGTAAATATCTTTAAACATTGCCAATTTTTTAGGTTCATAATTAGATTTAATACTTATATCCTCATTAATGCTTATGTACGCAGGCGAACTCATGGTGAATGTTGGCCATTGAATTGGAACGTCGTCCGAATGTGGAACACTAAAAAAAGGGAAGAGTATATAGACACAGATTTAGAAAAGTTTATATATGTAATAAGCATCATTGTATTTGTTTGGCGTTTCTTGTTAAGTATGTAAAAATATTTTTGTATTTAAGAGAATAGCTTATGAGTTTTTATAACAATACACGATCGTCATTTCTTTTTTAAATAATTTTTCGCAGGATGCGATCTAATTGCAGAACTTACGATGAATTTGTTTTATTTTTGGAGAAAAATTTATGATTTTGTGACTGCTACTGATTACTGATAACAAGCCGATGAACGTAGAAAATTTGAAACTAATGATTAAGTGCTAATAGTAGCTATTCATGGGGTGCTTTTAGATTAATAAACAAATTCAAAAAAGTACTTCAATAAGTTAATAAAGATGAAATAAAACGATTAAAACCTATATAGCAAATAAACAGATAGAATATCACCTCATTTCTTACCGAGGTGTCGTAAAAGGCAACTAAGGTAAGTTGATGTCAGGCAGGCGGCCGCTCGTAAAATACGAAGCCAAATTATGTGACAACATGTTTGTAACATGTCGTGCTGACCCCACTTAGAGTGGACTAAGGCCAGTAGGAGACAGATAGAATAGATAGACGAAAGAAAAGATCCATTAATTATTCAAAAACAGACACATTTAAATTTACTAAGATTAATAAAAATAGATTGAAAATAGCACTTAACATCAACAATTATTATATTCTTTGACTCATTACATTTTAGGTAAAGGACCTACCCATTTTTTGCAAAATTCGTCCAAAGCTTTGTTAATTTTGCTCTCACCGCGATATCCTTTTCAGTGGCAAGTTTTGTCAGTGAATGTTTAAAAATGTAAGCTATGTCATCACCGTGAGCGGTACCCTTCCCATTTATTCCAAAAGCACGTTTAAAAAAGTTTATATTGCCTTCATAACAGAGTTCATAAATATAAACCGGAACTCCATCGTTTGACATAATCTCACCGCTTAACCAGGTTCCTGCCACAAAGTCTAGATCACCAAAGAAATCGAGTGCCATTTTATCAGATTCATCCTCTGGTTCAACATGTTCTAAATAAGCTATTAAGAATCTCTTATTCCATTTTTCTTTTTCACTGACTTCCATGTCACAACCCAAAAAATCAGTGAAATTTTTGTTTTCTATTAAATTACTTGTAGCGTTGGCATTCATAACGCTTGTTAAATAACCTTCCCTATTACAAAAACCCTTTATAACTGGAACGTGACAATATCGGGCTTCTTTTAATAGTTTGTATGGTTTCTCGGTTATAAAGGCTTCATTATTACCAAAATCTTTTTCTATAGTTGGAGCAAATCTAAAGAAACTTTTGTTTGGGTTACAATTTTGTATAATTTTATAAGTGGACTCTACGATGAGCAAAGCGGGACTTGTAAATAGGTATTCATATATTGCATAATCGTCTTCAGTATTTCCATTGTACCCCATTGCTTCTAAAAGTTTTAGAGTTAATTTTTTAGGCTCTAAATTCATAGTCCAGTGGTTGAGACTAGAACCAGATTGAAGAATCGCCTTATGGAAAAGGTTCTTTCCTAGTGGTGACAGAATTTGATACTCAACTGAGGCTGAACCAGCACTTATACCGAAAATAGTCACGTTATTGCGATCTCCGCCAAACTTATGTATGTTACTTTGCACCCATCTAAGCGCCTGTTGTTGGTCTTTCAATCCCATATTGCCAGCAGCTTCTGGAATTCCCAATTGTAGGAAGCCAAATACACCTAATCTATAATTAATTGTCACTACCACTACACCATGTTCTATTAAGTAATCTGGGCCTAAGTCCTCTTTATCAATGCCAGTGCTACAGATGAATCCACCTCCGTGAATGAAAAACATTACAGGTAAAAGATTAGAAGAACCTTCGACCTTTGGCGTGTAAATATTAAGATAGAGGCAATCCTCGCTGCCAAGATGAGCTCCTTGTTTTATATCAAACTGACTGGAAATATTCTCTTTGTTAATGGTAGTAGCGTCTCTCACGCCGTCCCATGGTACGGGAGGTTGTGGGCTCTGCGATATAAATTGACACTATTACTATTATTTTATCATCTATTCATGTATTTATAACAAATTTTTAAATGTTCAATTATGGTAACATTAAAACCTGCTCAACGACATTTCTAGCTAGAGCCAAACTTAATAAATTGATACCAAATTATAATCTATTCAGTACTAACCTTAAACCTCAGATCTCCAATAGGAGGCCTCGCATAAGGGACTCCAAGAAATTCATAATAAACAATACCGTTATCACCATTCACTTTTGAACCCTTAAGTATCCCTTGACTTATATTTATAGTAGCCATTTTAAATAAGTAACTCCTGAGAACAAGTAAGTTATAACTTAACAAGATGACAGACCACAGAAAAAAACCTAACAAAAGAATAATCAATATATAATAAAACCGAAAAAAAGAATAATCAATCCCTCAAGCTTCAACGCCTTTCTAAACTGTGAACTTCCTATAATATTTTGCCATATGATAATAGAAGAAAATTTCCTTGTAAATAGCTTATTTTGCTTAACAGGTTAAGCAAATAACTACTGAATATTTATGCGAAACCGGCGAGACAGTGTCCATTTATATACATATATTATATATATAATCATTATGATAAAAATTAAAGCTGATAACGATAAGAGTACGATTTATTCATATTAAATAACTTAAACTGACTGGCCCGTTGGCGCAGTGGGTAGTGATCCTGCCTTCAGCTCCGCGGGTCGTGGGTTCGATTCCCGCCGAGGGCCAACAATTTCTAAACTAATTAGTAAAGGTGGTACACAATCTTTAATACAATTTAATTACCATGTTCGCTAAAAGACCAAACGCAAGTGAGACTCATATTAAATATTTAAGACAAACAGGTGACGTAAACATTAATTTTTATAAAAGAGGGAGGCGTATAACATAAAAGAACAATTAAACGTGCAAAATTAAACAATTAAATTACTTATATATTATATATCTTAACAAATAGATTGGGTAAAAACGATGCTCTTTGTATTGTGGAGTGCTGGGGCGAGAGGGGTTAGTGTTGTAAGGATGATTGAGTTATGTTGTAAAAAGTGTTATTTAGATGTGAGATGAATAGTTTTTGTGTGAACAGGTGTTAAGTGTTATTGAATCGTTTTAAGTGATCTATGATATGACTAATGAATCTAATGAAAGATTCAATAGCCATGTGTTTCTCTACTAATGTGGTGAGTTTATATGGGTCCAGCTGGTAATTCTCGCAGAGATTCTCGTGCTCAAGCCTCTGCTTACCGAATGCAGGGCACTCGGCAACCAGGTGCTCGAATGTCTGTTTCGACAATTTTAAACCACTTTAAGTACTCTCGGTGGTATGCTTGTCCTGTGATGAACTGGGTCAGTTGAAAGGTGTGTGATGTGTGCCTGTAGAGTTCGTGTATGTCTTCCGGCATGGGCAGCAGGGTTCGAGAGCGGGTACACCCTGTGCGGAACTGTCATATATGTTCTGCCAAACACGATTCAGTATTTCCATTGTACCCCATTGCTTCTAACAATTTAAGAGTTAATTTTTTAGGCTCAAAATCCATAGTCCAATAGTTGAGACTAGAACCTGACTGAAGGATCGCCTTGTGGAAAAGGCCCCTTCCTGATGGTAACAAAATTTGATACTCAACAGAGGCTGAACCAGCACTTACACCGAAAATTGTAACATTATTGCGATCTCCGCCAAATTTATGAATGTTACTTTGTACCCATCTTAGGGCTTGCTGTTGATCTTTCAATCCCATATTTCCTGTTGTTTCTGGGATTCCCAATTGTAGGAAGCCAAATACACCTAATCTATAATTGATGGTCACCACCACTACACCATGTTCAATTAAGTAGTCGGGCCCTAAGTTATCTTTCTCAATGCCAGTACTGTACATGAATCCACCTCCATGAAAGTAAAACATTACGGGTAAGAGATTAAAAGAACCTTCGATCTTTGGTGTGTAAATATTAAGATAGAGGCAATCCTCGCTACCAAGATGAAGTACTTGTTTTATATCAAACTGACAGGAAATATTTTCTTTGTTAATGGTAGTAGCGTCTCTCACGCCGTCCCATGGTACAGGGAGTTGAGGGCTCTGCGATATAAACTATCATTTTACCATAACCATACCATTACCAATGTTTAGTGAGTTTGCCACAAGTCCTAAGACAAATCAAGCACGTACCATCTTAGACAGCATCATCAGACGTTTCCAAGTGCAGGTATGATTGTAGTCTTGCAATAATCTAAACTTAAAGAATGACATTACTTATGTGTTCGATTAGCACACTTGGAAATCACACGGTAAGACATTCCTTCTGTTATACTTGCAGCGCTTGAATTTAGTATGTCACAAGTAGGACTCTTAATAGTTAGTTCTAATAGTTAGGAAGTGGGTAATTATTATTGAAGTCAATATCTTCCGCGTTTCTGCTGTGTCTTCGGCATGTTTGCAATAGCTCCCACGAACGATTTTTATTATATCATTCGGAGAAGAATTGCTGGTTTGTTGGAGAAAACACGGAACAATACCAACAGTATTCTAAAAAGATTGTCGGACATAATTGACACCAAATTGTTAGTCATTTTTTTCCAAGCATTATTTGTTAGAATCAGTAGTAAGTTACTATTAATTAGATTTCAATTATTTTAACTAATACTTAGGCTTAAGATATTTTACTAACAACTGGACTGTCAGTTAAGCCCTAAATAGAGATTATTTAATATTAATTTATTAGGAATAAGGCCGTAATTTCTTACCGAGGTGTCGTAAAAGGCGACTAAGGTAAGTTGACCCACCGTGTTGTATCCGGTTTAGTAGAATAGACCACCCTCTTTCTTACCGAGGTTTCGTAAAATACGACAGAGGTAAGTTGACGTCAGGTAGGCGGCCGGTCGTAAAAACGCAGCCATATTATAATATGTTGTGTCGACCCCACTTAGAGTGGGATAAGGGCAGAAAGATGATGATTATTAGGAATTAGGCCATTAATTACAGCCTAGCTCGTTATAAGAATATATCACCTTTGATGCGGAATTATAATCTTTACAGTACTAACCTTAAATCTCAGGTCACCAATAGGAGGCCTCGCATAAGGGACTCCAAGAAATTCATAATAAACAAAACCGTTATCACCATTTACTTTTGAACCCTTAAGCATCCCTTGACTTATAATTACAGTGGCCATTTTCAAATAAGTAACTCCTGAAAACAAGTAAGTTATTTATAGAATTGGGCGTTACTTTCCGGAGGTCCATAATACAAAACTAATGAGAATATTATTTTGCTATAATCCACGACAAAATCGTAAAGAGATTTTGTCGAGGAGTCTATCTCCTGACGATGCTTCGGTTACGGGGCGAAACAATTGTTGAGAATGTGGTGGTGAATGTGTGCAGTGCTTGTGTCGGGTAGTGGATGAGTTCTTACAAATTCTGCATGTATCAGGTATAAGAACGAATAGTACACTCTACATTTAGCATTACATATATTTTCTTTTATCGCGGATTATAGCAAAATAATATTCTAATTAGTTTTGTAACAAGTAAGTTATAACTTACACGATGTCAAACTAAATGAGGGAAAAACAAAATATGGGATCCCTCAAACGTCAATATCGCCTATATAAACTGTGAACTTCCTTCAATATTTTGCCATATTAACTATTTAAATTAAATTTGTTTTTTGGCAGCATTAAATATGAAATAATAAAATAAATAACCTATATATTTTGAAATTAATTATGTAGTACCAGTTATAGGAGATCACATCATTCTTAGTTACAGTATTATAATTAATATCTATTTTAAACGTAAAAACAAACACAAGGGAATAATAAAAAAAAAAAAAAACAACATTAAGCCTCGAATCTCTACTCAAATTCAACTCTGAAATTAGAATTAACTTCTAAATATCATATTTTCCTAAATATGTTAACTACAAAACCATAATTTATTTCTGCTAAGCCGTCGAGACAGTGTCCATGATTGTGCATGATATATTATTATCACTAATATAAAAATAAAAGATGATAACGACTGCTGAGTAATGCTTAGAATTATTGGCACTCCTGCCAATAATTCTAAGCATTACTCAGCATAAAATATAAACTCGTAATTAAGCAACATATAAATATAATCACGAAACGTTGGTATTTAGCAAATCACCGTGATTCGCTCATGCCTTCTCACATTACATATGTTAAGATTCCTCCTTGAAGCTGCTTCTCTGTTACTCACATCAAGTCTAGGTCTCAACTCTCTAGGTCTCTAAGTCTAGGATTCAAATAAGGTCTAGACTGAGATAGTAGAAACGACACCAATGTCCATGACCACGACAAGGTCGTGTGTAGCTGTGTAAGTGCGGTTAATCGTATCTCAAATCTTGTTCCCTGTCGCTTGTCGAGTGATCAAAACACTCGTATTTCAAAGCACTCATATCTCGAGGTACTACTATTATTATATTGCATATTTTATACTGGCTTTAAATAAGGCTTTTATTTTTTCTACTATCAAACGTTGTAAAAGCAGTTTTGAAATTATATAAATGTTTTTTTCCAAATTATAGATTGAATTATGTTACAAGACGGGTAAGGCATAGATTTTTTCTCGAATCAACAGTTTTTGTGCTTTACTATCTCACTATACAATTAGCCAAACGTATCTGCTATAAAATTCCTAAATGTGCAAACTACCTAGTTTAAGTGGAAGCATTATACATATTATTACAAAGCCGTTTTGAAGTGTTACGGAAGTCTCGCATATGGAAAATTAAATAAACTACTTAGTATATAACAATCTTGAAGTTTATATGCATCGTTAAACATTGTCTTTTTCTTTTGGTCTTCGTTATCTTTTATAAAGTTATGTTAAATTATTACTGAGAAATTTTATTTTATTTTATTACAGCTTGGTAGACAATTTAGTTCTGTTTGTTTGTAAGTGAATGATACCTAATTATTTTTTAAATTATTCTGATTTTATAGTTGATAAAGTGTTCGTATAGTGAACATTTGAATAAATCTTTTTTTTTCTATCACTTTTTTACTGAATTCAAACTTGCTTTATAATTTATCCGCTCTACATCATCATCTACATCCTATCTGTTGAATAGACGCTCGAGTTTCGGCAAGTCTCTAGCTGTCTAATTTTTTTTCGGACACTAACTAACGCTGTTAGCCCTAACGGCTTTAACAGCGTCACCGAGAGAGTGTGCGAGCGCAGAAGCATCGTCGGGAGTGAAAGTGGAGAGCGAGTGTCGCAGCATCCTGTGAGGCCGGACCTCTTCTTAAAGCGACGCGCTGTGAGAACTCTATCGAACTTATATGGCTCTCTGACAAGTTACATCGCTTATTATACATAATTCCCCTTCTAAATTGTAAGCTACAATTTTTTTTTCGAATTGCCTGTTTTCTGTTAGCCCTAACGGCTTTTACAGCGTCACCGGGCGGTCAAGTCAGCGTAGCTTATCTCCTTAGGACGACGTTCCCCGACGCTAGTAGAGCTTCTGTGCTCTACTCTCCGTATTTTGCAGCCTCGGCGATGCTTCTGCGCTCGCCCGTCCCACCCGGTGACGCTGTAAAAGCCGTTAAGGCTAACAGAATACAGTCAATTCGAGAAAAAAAAATATTCGGGGTACGGATGGTCTCTAGAAATGAAAGCTACATTCAGTGTTTCTACCTACAGTAAAAATTGTTATATCTGGGATTCCGTCTCTGATTCCGCGAAACGTTTTTTAAAAAGTAACAGGGTCTCGTCTTCCCGACACAAGTTTGACAACAACTAATTCAATTTCACAAAATCTGTATAATATACGAGTACGTTAAACTGCGATTATTTACGTTTACGATTATTTATTATAATGTTTTTTCCGTTCCCGTAGGAAAAACGCAATTTTGAAACCTACGTGTACCACTTATTGTTCAATATTGTTGCATTGAAATAGACATGAAATAACCACATAGACTTTCGTATTTAAAATATTTGTATGGTTATCTTGGCTTATTTGTTTGTAATGTAAATTATTATTATAGAACTGTTTGTTTCCATAGTAAAATAAATAAATAATCTTTAATATTTTTTCAACGATTTTGCTGAAATTGAGCACGTGGGCGTTTTGTGGAGAAACATCGATCTAGCTAGGTTTTATTAAAAAAAATCGTTTTATCCCTGTTTTGGGCATTAAAAAATACTAACTACAATGAACATAAAACTACTTTTGCCGTAAACTGTCACGGCAGCGTAGCTTATTCGGGGAACGGATGGTCTCGAGAAATGATACCTAGGATCGAGCCCCACCTACCCAATTATTTTTTCTTTTTTGTTAAAGTTTTATTTTTATTTTGTAAAGAATTACCGAGCATCATCTTCCTGCCCTTATCCCACTCTAAGTGGGGTCGGCGCAACATGTTATAAACATGCTGTCACAAGATTTGGCTGCGTTTTTACGACCGGCCGCCTGTCTGACATCAACTTACCTCTGTCGTATTTTACGACACCGCGGTAAGAAAGAGGGTGATCTATTCTACTAAACCGGATACCACACGGCGGGTCGACTTACCTTAGTCGCCTTTTACGACACCTCGGTAAGAAATGAGGGTGGTACTATTCTATTCAGCCGGATACCACACGGCGGGTCGACTACCTTAGTCGCCTTTTACGACACTTCGGTAAGAAATGAGGGTGGTACTATTCTATTCAGCCGGATACCACAGGACGTGTAAAGAATTACCGAGCAAGGCTAGGTTACTGGTACTGTATATTTATAAGTTATAGTTAGGGATTTCACGCTATAAAAACTATATATATGACTGGCCCGTTGGAGTAGTGGGTAGTGACCTTCAGCTCCGCGGGTCGCGGGTTCGATTCCCGCCGAGGGCCAACATTTTCTATAAATGAATTTGTTGGTCTTTGAGCCTGGGTGTATATTTGTATTTAAGTATGTATTTAAAAAATATATAAGTATATATTCACCAGTTGTCTGTCTACCATAACACAAGTAATAAGTTACTTACTTTGGGGACGGACGACCGTGTGTGTAAATGTCCCATATATTTATTTATTATTATTTATTTATTTGTTCTTTAACTTAAAGTACAGTTTGCTGGAGCGGGTATTGGGTACCAGTGACCACGCTAATGATGTCGGCATAACGCGTCGGTTAGCGGGTGACGGTCAGTTCGGCGCCGGCGAGTCGCCGCGTAAAATACTCAGGTGCATCCGTACCTGCCCACGGATTTTATACAGGCTGTGACTTTTACAACGACTAATTTACACGTCATGTTTCAATATCTTATATATAATATTTATATATATTTATTATTTATATATATTTATTATTTATTAATATTTGTATATATTTATTTTAAATATGTATTTGTATATATAATTCTTGCACCACCCTACCTTCTTTCCTTGAGTTGTGAAGTTCTCTAGCCCAAAGGTTGCCTAGAAGAGATCGCTTGTTAGCGATAAGGCCGCCTCACTGTATCCCGCAGATTATATTATGACTTTGTTACTTAGTACTATTGTAAATGTTGTGGTGTACAATAAAGAGTATTCTATCTATCTATCTACTAGATGAATAGATCGTCCTCGTTTCTTATCGAGGTGACGTAAAAGGTGACTAAGGTAAGTTGACCCACCGTGTTGTATCCGGTTGAGTAGAATAGACCACCCTCTTTCTTACCGAGGTGTAGTAAAATACGAATAATTTATTTATTTGTTTGTTTCATTACATTTAATATCTTTACTATTTATTTATTCACATCCATAAGACTTGACGACTTGTCTGGATATTGCACGTTTTTCTTAACTATTAATAATCTAAATACAAATATAGATAAAGTAGCAAAGGTATAGAGAAAAAAATGAAATTATACTACTACTGATTATATACTTAAGAATTACTCCCTTAAAGAAATAGCATAACGATAATTTTATTCATAGTTTATTTTGGTATTTAAATAATTTATTGAAAAAAAGACAGTTAGCGGTAAACCGGTTCAATTCTTCCGCAATTCATAAGGCACAAATATATTAACGTAACTTTAAGATTGAGTTATGTTACTGTTTAGGACGCATTAACTGAATATCATAAAATTACTTCAGAAAACAACCTTCGAGCGGGCGGTCGGCTATGACGGACGGTGCTATATCTGCGCGGAGCACGTCCGGCCCTGAGGAGGGGCGGCCACGATGGGGGGATAGAGGTGTCGCAACCGGCAGGCTTTGGGAGCCTACTGCCCCCACCGCTAGATTACCCCAGGTAATTAAGAAGTTAAATAGGTAACTTATATAAAATTTGCTCTGAAATTCTTTTTAAATTTCGAACAAAAGAGCTTAACTGTAAAAACTAGAATTTATAATCTGTAGAATTGTAAAAATTACACTTTTAATTTATGTTTTCCCTTCCTAATATTCAGAAGACTAATAAATAATTAAATAAAACGCAAGTTAATTTTTAAATTTAAATAATTTATAAGATTAGGCGTTAATTTTCGGAGATCTATAATACATAAGTAATAATAAAATTATTTTGCTATAATCCGCGATGAAGTGAAATAGAAAATAAATATATAATGTAGAGTGGACAATCCGTTTTCATACTTGATACATGCAGGATTCGTAAAAACACATGCACAAACTCCGCCACCGCCACCACAATACACAAGCACTACATACGTTCGCAAAATCGCAAAGCGCGATTTTGTTGTGGAGTCTATCTCCTGATGATGCTTCGGTTGCGCGGTTGAGTTTGTGATAGTCCACTCTACATTTAGCATCATCTTCCTGCCCTTATCCCACTCTAAGTGGGGTCGGCACAACATGTTATAAATATGCTGTCACATGATTTGGCTGCGTTTTTACGACCGGCCGCATGCCTGACGTCAACTTACCTCGGTCGTATTTTACGACGCCTCGGTAAGAAAGAGGGTGGTCTATTCTACTAAACCGGATACCACACGGTGGGTCGACTTACCTTAGTCGCCTTTTACGACACCTCGGTAAGAAATGAGGGTGGTACTATTCTATTCAGCCGGATATCACACGGCGTTCCACTCTACATTTACCATTATATATATTTTCTATTTTACTACATCGCGGATTATAACAAAATAATTTTATTATTACTGTTGGTATTTAAATTACAGGCCATTTATAGTTTATTTTAGCTATTTCTTTGTAGACTTAAATTCACCTAGAATAAAGTCATCATCATCATCTTCCTGCCCTTATCCCACTCTAAGTGGGGTCGGCACAACATGTTATAAACATGCTTCACCTAGAATAAAGTATTTAAAAATATGAATCAGCATGTATACACGGCTGTCCTAAGATCCTTTCACGATGCTGTGCGCGTCGTGATTTGATTCCCACAGAGCGAGCCGAATGGTCTCCCTTTCTTCTTTTTTGGTCTGTTATTGTTTGACGCTGAGATGAATGGTTAACTCGTATGTGTTACGAATATCAAGTTTTAATTTGTGGTTTTATTTTTGTTAACTGCCTATTATGATGTAGCTGTAAATTTGTAACACATAACTACATAACTTTTTATCGCCTTCTTAGTTTTAGTAGTTTTCTTAGTTAGTATGGGCCTAAAAAGGCAGTAGTTTAAAAGAGGAATTAACAATTGAATTTTTTCTTTATTAGGCTTTATTGGAAACTTTTTTTTCTTTATTTGAGATCAAGTACAGAATGTCATTAAAAGTAATTTTACAAGTTTAGTTAATTGTTGAGCTTAACATGATAACACTCCAAGATATGATCTTAACATGCAGTATTAAATAAAAGCTACTTGAACGGATTAAATTAAATTAAATTAAATTAAATTACTTAATTGTAGACATCGTTCAGTAAGGGTTACCTTTAAAGTATTTAAAGGTTCCTCCAAGGCAACCTCCAAAAGGCAGCTCCACGGGTCGCGGGTTCGATTCCCGCGGAGGGCCAACATTTTCTATAGATGAATTTGTTGGTCTTCGAACCTGGGTGTATTATTTAAGTATGTATTTTATAATAAATAGATAAAAAGACATTTTTTTAATAAAACCTAGCTAGATCTAATTTTTCCCCCCAAAACCCCTACATGCCAAATTTAAAGAAAATCGATGGAGCCATTTCCGACCTTCGGAAAATATATTTATATATTCTAATATAATAGCGGTAAGTTTAACTTATAAAATAAAATAAAATAAAATAAATAAATAAATATATACATACAAGATTAACTCATTTAAATATTAAAGAAAGATAAAGAGATACATATGAAATTTACTCGACAACTATAATAACATTAAATTATCAGATAGAATAATGATTGGTGATAAAACTGATCTTTTATCTTAAAACGGCTCTGGGATATCTTTGTGCTAGCCGCGTTTGTGACCTCCCGAAAGCATTACCGTATAGATTAGATAAGGGGATATACTCGTAAAACAGGCTACGAGCTTTCACAACATACAATAAACAAACAAAATGTCAAATTTTTAAACAACAAAAATATATTGTGTAGTTTAAATAGAATAGAACAATGTCAAAAACCAAAATTGTTTAGCCTAAAGCTCCCTGAAAATGTAAGGTTAGGAGACATCGTAAAGTGAATCCAGCGGCGCTAAAACGTATGGCTTGAAAATCCCTTGACGATATCTTCGTCAAGTAATAGATGTTTGTCGCTAGAGCTACTCCATTCAGGAAACACCTCGTAGATTAACTAACGTGGACTTAAGGAAGCCACCAGATATAACGGTAGAAACATTGTTAGCCGTAAATGGAAAAACATTGGGACCGTGTGTTTTTAGAACCGAGATAAAGGAAGCTAGCATCCAACCATTAAACTATCTCTATACAGTAAATAAAAGAAAAACGAATAAAGGAAAAACATCCATTCATCCATTCATCCATTTCCTTTGAAAGAATGACAAGTAGTCACTTTCAACTTTTATAAAATTACATTAGACGTATTTTGAAAAAAGCAAAATTTTAAAGCTTTCCTTGCGTGCGTTAAGTAAACGGTGACAGTTATTATAAAATCTCTTATAATTAACTTAAGATACATAGATTGTTACTTTTATATTCAAAATTTTAATTCAGGAAACAATTTGTGACACACTGATTAAAAAAAATTGGTATTATTCCTGTTTTATGGGCTTTAAAAAAATAAAATGTATATTGAATTTTTGCCTTAAACTGTCAAGTCCGCGTATCTTATCCGGGGAACGGGCGGTCTCGAGAAATGTAAATGCCGATCGATCCCCAACTACATAATTATTTTTTACTTTTTTTTAAGTTTCTTTTTTTTATTTTATAAAAAAATTACCGAGTAAGGCTCGGTCAAGCTGGTACTTTAAGTATAATATGACATATAGTCCTATGGTCTTAGTATGTGATTTGTTGTAGGTGTGAATGCGAGATCGCAGCGGAATGCGGGCGTGGGTCGGTACTATTGTGCTGAGCCGATGCAGGTGCACTCGTGAGAAAACGATCTTTGGTTATTACGGATTAGGCGTTCATTTGAATGTATGTACCCGTATTAATGAAAGCCGTGATGACCGGTTAGAGTGTTCGTTCGGGCAGGAACCTATGAGTTGAACTATATATATATTTTTAAAATTAATTGGGAGGGAATTTATTAGAACTTCATGGGATTTGGAATTTATGTATGTTACTTAGGGGGGCAAAATAATTTTTAACGTGGGGCATGGATCAAAAAAGGTCGGGAAACACTGGGTTAGTGTTCGTTCGGGCAGGAACCTATGAGTTGAACTATATATACATATATTTTTAAAATTAATTAGGAGGGAATTTATTAGATCTTCATGGGATTTGGATCTTGTGCCACTTGGATCTAGAGCAGTGTTTTCTAACGTGGGGCCCACGACGCTCAGGGGGGCAATTTGATGATTAAGGGGGGGCAACTCGATACGAGTTCAAGCCTTTCGCTCTGGGCCATGCAATAGTCACTTCGAAAAAAAACTGACAGTTCTTTGTATAGGAACGCATGTGCTTAATTGCTATTTACAATTCATTGTGCGTAGAAAAAATGTGAGGAAACCTGCGTGCTCCTACAGAATTAGTACATTTAGAAAAAAACCATTAACTTAGCCCTTCTGGAGTATACTTTGTTAACCTAAACCTTACTCAAGAAGGCAAGACGTAAAAACTCAGCCAAATCATGTGACAGCATGTTTATAACATGTTAGTACCCCACTTAAAGTGGGATAAGGGCAGAAGGACGCTGATGATAATCGTAGATGTTACCCCGGTGCATAAGCTTTTCTTGTACTTTGACCCGTGAAACCGTAACAAACAGACAGACAGACTTTCGCCTTTATAATCCTTTTACGTATTTATCTTATTGTACGTCCAATAAAGATATCATTTATAGAAGCCAAAAATGTGACACATTGCGTTCTATTGCGTTATTATCGCATCACAATTACCCGGTTAAGTGAACAACTGTGATATTGAAGTGACCTTTAGAACGTGCACGCCATATTCGCCTCTTCGGATAACCCAATTATCAAATAGCTGACATTTGGCTTGTTGAGGCTACTTGCCTTCACTAAACACAATAATGTAAAGCATTGTGCACAATTGTACCCATATTTGTTAACAATGGGCCAACTGCGTATTGACATCTGCTGAGTATTGTGACTGCGGGATTATGACGAACGATTACAAAATAAACCTTGCTGACATGTTCCATAAAGTTCAGTTTCCATAAACTGTATTTAACTTGTAATGGCTTAGATGTGGTAATAGAGATATTAGACACAGTCTGTTTCTTCAGTTGCCTACCTACCCGCGATGCACTCTGCCAATAAATAAATATAAATATATGGGACACTTACACACACGGTCGTCCGTCTCCAAAGTAAGTAACTTAATACTTGTGTTATGGTAGGCTGACAACTGGTGAATATATACTTATATATTTTTAAATACATACTTAAATACAAATATACACCCAAGCTAAAAGACCAACAAATTCAATTATAGAACATGTTGGCCCTCGGCGGGAATCGAACCCGCGACTCGCGGTGTTGAAGATAGCGTTAATACCCACTACACCAACAGGCCAGTCAATTAAATAGGTATTTTATAGAAGTTGGCGTTAATTTGCGAAGATCCATGATAATATTATTAGCCTTTGTGTGCCGTGTGGTATCCGGCTGAATAGAATAGTACCACCCTCATTTCTTACTGAGGAGTCGTAAAAGGCGAACTAAGGTTAGTTGACTCACCGTGTGGTATCCGGTTAAGTAGAATAGACCACCCTTTTTCTTGCCGAGGTGTCGTTAAATACGAAGGTAAGTTGACTTCAGGCAGGCGGCCGGTCGTAGAAACGCAGCCGAATCATGTGACAGCATGTTAATAACATGTTGTGCCGACACCACTTAGATTGGGATAAGGGCAGGAGGATGATGATGTGTATAATTGTGATAAATTTTATCTATACCAGACCAGCAGTGAAAGCTTAACAGGCAGACACGTTCGAACAGAACAAACATTATTAGTATGGATGTTTAAAAGTTAAAGTAAAGTAACTACCTCTTATTATCAAACCATAAGTAAACTCCTCCCTCCGTTTTTGAAGAGAAGGGTTGGAGCTATAACCGCTACTCCAATGCGGATAGATAGACTACACATATCTCCAGTATTCTCTAGAAATATGCAGGTTTCCTCACGATATTTTCCTTCGCCGAAAAGCGTGTGGTAAATTGCAATTATCAATTAGACACATAAGTTAACAGAAAAGTCATTGGTGTCTGTCCGGCCATGACCTTCTCGAAAGAGTCGCACGGTGTTACCGCTGGGCTACCACAGCTTATGTATGCGTGTATTTGATATTTAGTTTTTAATGACCACTGAGAGATCACTCGTAATAGCGCATTCCTTTCACGATTATACAATTCCTTATATAATTAAATAATTTAAATAAATGACAATCAGTTGAGAAGTGTTTCTTAATGAATTATTAATAAATAGATACAGTATTGTTTTGTATGGAATTCGCGCCTTTGTCTTACGTTTATGAAATACAAATAAACCAGTATGTATTAAGACGGTCGTAATCATATTATGTACTGATTACCATAGAGTTATTATACTTAGAATAGTGAAGCCAGCCTATATATGACATTCATCATCCTCATGCCCTTATCCCATTTAAGTGGATATGTATGCACAACATGTATTAAACATGTTGTTAGATGATTTGCCTGATTATTTTACGACTGGCCGCCTGCCTGATGTCCACTTACCTTAATCGGATTTTACGAAACCTCGGTTAGAAATGAAGGTGGTCTATTCTACTCAGCCGTATACCACACGGTTGGGCAATTTACCTTAGTCGCCTTTTACGACACCTCGATAAGAAATGAGTGTGGTTTATTCTACTCATCCGGATACCATACAGTGGGTCAACATGCCTTAGTCGCCTTTTACGACACCTCGGTAAGAAATAATAGTTATCTTTTCTATTTAGCCGAATACCACATAGCGGGTCAATTTACCTTAGTCGCCTTTTACGACACCTCGGTAAGAAATAAGGGTGGTCTATTCTAGTCAGCCGAATATCACACGATATCTGACATTAATATACAAAAATAGTTTTTTGCTATAATTGTATTTTTATCTGTCTGCTATAAAAAATTTAAACTATAAGTTTAATCATTGATTATTTGACTTACTTAATTAAGAAGGAAAACTTTTAAAGTTTATAAAAGAGATTTTTGCTCACATAGTTATGACTTTATTATGTTGTCACATTCGGTAGATAATATAACAAGTACTTTATCTGTAACGACGTAGTATTATTATATTGTTTATAATATATTTATCATACATGGGACGAATACGAATAAGAAATAATATATGGAAGAAGTGCATCATTATTGAGTTTAGTTACAAAGCGATTCGTAATGTGAGTGCACGTAATTTATTAATTAGATAGTCAATTTCGGTTCCAATTTTAAATGTGTTCCACAAACATTAGTGTTTTCACACGTTTTCAATTGAATGGTCAATAGTAAATAAAATTATCTGCAATCGAAACATTATATTATCCACATCGTCTGCGAGCACCTTAACACGATCATCAATCGGCCTTGAACGGTTTAAATTAAGAGAAGGTACATACGCCACTTCGCTTTAGTATTGCTTGCGACTCAATCTAAGTAACTAGTAAAATGGCTCAAAATGGTGAAGCAAAGAACGAAATTTATTCATCTGCTTTAGAATTGATCGGAAATACACCTCTTGTTGCTCTCGATAGATTGTGGCCTGGACCCGGACGCATTCTGGCTAAATGTGAATTCATGAACCCTGGTGCTTCAATTAAAGACCGTTCTTCGCTTTATATGATACAGAATGCTCGTGAAAAGGGATCGCTAAAACCAGGTGGTGAGGTTTTAGAAGTAACTTCAGGAAATCAAGGATGTGGCCTTGCTGTTGTTTGCGCTGTGCTAGGACATCCTTTAACCCTCACTATGTCAAAAGGTAACAGCGTGCAACGTGCCATACATATGGAAGCGCTCGGCAGCAAGTGTATCAGAGTACCTCAAGTGGAAGGAAGTTATGGTAATGTAACCCTGGCGGATGTAAAGGAAGCAGAGGCGGAGGGCTTGCGTATAGTAGAAAAGACGGGCGCTTTTTATGTGAACCAATTTAATAACGCAATGAATTCCGCTTCGCATTATTACGGTACTGGGCCAGAGATATGGAGGCAGACTGGCAATCGAGTTGATGCTTTTGTGGCTACCGTGGGCACGGCCGGTACGTTTGCTGGGACATCGAAATTCTTGAAGGAAAAAAGTCCTAGCACTTTATGTTATGTTGTCGAACCAGCCGGCTCTGAGCCTATTAAAGGTGAACCCATAACGAAACCTTTGCATTTACTGCAGGGTTCGGGCTATGGCTGTGTTCCTAATTTGTTTGAGTTCGAGCACATGGATGGTACTCTCAGTGTTACTGATGAAGAGTCAACCCAATACAAGAAACTTATTGGAGAGAAAGAAGGTTTATATGTGGGCTACACAAGTGGTGCTAATGTTGCTGCAGCAGTGAAGCTATTGAAGTCAGGCAAGTTGCCTAAAGATGCCTGGGTCGTAACACTTCTCAATGATACCGGTTTGAAGTATACTCCAGTGCCTGATGAGATGACGTAATTCTAATAAAGCGAATGAAATCTTTATATTATTGATAAATTAATGTCAATAAGTTACACTCAGAAAAATATTATTAATTACTGAAAAATTGTTTTCTAATTTTAATTGTTAAGATTATTTTATTATGTCGTAGTCGTTAATTATATTGTTAATATATTAATGTAATAATTACTAATAAGTACTGTTGCATCGAAATGATTAATTTACTAATTATTAATATATTCATTATAATAATAAGTATTTAATTTATATTATTTATTATTTGATCTTGTTTTTTAGCTACAAAGTTTTTTTAAAGGATTAATTAATTAATCCAATTTCAATTATTAAAATTTATCAATTTTTATTGTATCAGTTTTATATGTTGTCAAAACAGTCGCTATCGTTGTTTAGTTTAAACAAACATTATATTACTGGGCGGTAAAATTTCAACCGTATTGTTAAATATCGTTTATGTTACAAATAAAATATGTTTTTTTAAATAACATTTTTCTTCTTTCTCTGTGCCTATATCCTAAATCCCTTGGATTTATTTATAGCATTGTAAAAATTTGTTAACATACATAGTCAAAATATAATCGATTTTATATTTTTTTTGACAAACCTACTGTAAAATATGTTTAAAAAATGACGTAATCGTAATACTTATTTATATCAAAACCCAATACCAAATAACTATCAAATTTATTCTTTTTATATTTCTTAAATTTAATATTTCTATTGTAATACATATTTACGCATGTTTGGAGAAATAAAAACTATAGCCTCAGCCGAAGAATAAAGTTACATGTTATATGACATTGATTTGTTCAACATATCTTTGTTCAACATATTTTTAAATAAGTTAAGGTGTCATACGAAGAGTTTCTTCCCCGCCCGTTTGTAAGTTAATGTAAGTTTATATATTTCATATTTATTTTTCTTTTATTTTTATCTTTTCTGTGAAGACTTTTTGGTTTATGTTTTTGTTTTGTTTCTCTTATAATTATGTATTGTATAACTGTTTGTCTTCTTAATAAATAAATAAATAAATATGTGTGTATAGTTATAAGATATACAACATGTAACTTTATTCTTCGGATGGCGCAATATATTTATTTAAAATTTATTTTTATTTTATATTAAATGCAGAAGTAACGATTAAATTATTTTAATCAGGACATTTTTATTCCGTTCGTTCTCAATGTTCCAAATGTTCTCTACTACTATTGTTCCAAACGTAATTCTGTAAAAAAAATTATATGTATAATTCAATGATGTTAACATTTATATCCATTTCAATAAAAAAAAATCGATTTATATATATTTTTTTATTTTTATTTATTGGTATTCTAATTTTCATTCCACATAAACATTGTCATTTACTCGTCTTTTAAAATAAATTTGAAAAATTATCAATCTTTGAAATAAATAATTTATAAAATTAGACGTTACTTTACGACCATCACAAAATCGTTCGTGGAGTCTATTTCCTGATGATACTTCGATTACAGAACTAAACGATTGTTGAGATTGTGATAGTGAATGTGTGCGTTGCTTGTATAGCAATTGTGTTTATAATTTAAGACCGCGTGATTCCCTGCGAGAGAAGGTTAAGGAAACACGTATTCTTATATTTGCTTCAAAGTATATTTTAAGCCATTTAATTTATGTACCTAAAAATATAAAGAATTATAAAACGATAGGTGATGTATATAATAGACAAAGCAGGAACCGACATAAGCTTGCGGTTCCTGCTTTGCGCCTTGCAAAAGTGCGTTAGTCGTTTGTGGGTTTTGGTATAAGATTCTATAATAAAATTCCGCAATCAATTTCAGCTTTGCCATTACAGCAGTTTAAAAACACTGTTAAAAAGAGGCTGATACAGAAAGAATACTATACTCTTGAAGATTATTTAGAGGATAAGAATGTGTGGATATAGCTCTCTTTGAACCTGTACAAGATAGTAACGACTTAATGTAAATAGTATTAAGAATTATATTTTTAAAAGAGCAACCGCCGAGTTTCTTGCTGGCTCTTCTCGGTAGGAACAGCTTTCCGAACCAGCAGTAGAATTGACGATTCAAAAGCACTTGTTTACAAGTTTATTTGAATAAAGAATATTTTGAATTTGAATTTGAATAGTGTAGTGGTGATGGTGGAGGCTTTTAGTGCATGTGTTTTGACGAATCTCTCATGTATCAAATATGAAAATGGAAACGACTAATAAGTTAATAGAAAATACGAGTATATTTCATACTAAAGCTAAGAGTACCTTTAGTATGAAATATACTCGTATTTTCTATTAGCTTTTATCGCAGATTGTTGCAACATAATAGTATGATTAATTTTGATTTAAATATATCTCGGATATCTACTTTTATTACTAAAAAAAGAAAGATAGTGTTAATGTCCAGATAATATTTGTGTATGTTATGTGTGATACATATGTATTTATAATGCAACAAATTAAACATTAAATGGATAGTTAATATTACGTCGTTAAGGAAGTGTTAATAGTCATTATAAAGAGTTTCTACAGCAATGAATGTTAAATTTACGTTTGTAATCAAGTCCATTATCTTCTAGTACAGCCGATGTCGACAGTGTACCAACTTATTAAACGTTATTTACTGTAGCTTCAGTATATCATGCATAATAATACACTTCAATCGCATTATCAGTACGTAAAAGTATCACATGCACGTCACTTGACTTCGTGTTTTGTAATAACAAATTTGTTTTGATTAATTCTATAGAAGTGTCCTCGAAATGGCAAAAATCGAAGATATTGACAACGAAATCTACGCATCTGCTTTAAATCTCATTGGAAACACTCCGCTCGTTGCCCTTGACAGATTATGGCCTGGACCCGGACGTATTCTCGCCAAATGTGAGTTTATGAACCCAGGAGGATCCGTCAAAGACCGAGCATCACTTCATATGATACAAACCGCACGTGATAGAGGAGAACTAAAACCAGGAGGATCAGTCATAGAAGTTACATCAGGAAATCAGGGGTGCGGTCTTGCGGTGGTGTGTGCTGTATTAGGACATCCTTTAACACTCACAATGCCGAAAGGTAATAGCGTACAAAGAGCAATACATATGGAGGCTCTCGGAGCAAAATGTATCAGGGTGCCTCAAGTGGAAGGCTCCTACGGGAATGTCACGTTAGCGGATGCAAAAGCAGCAGAAGCGGAAGCATTAAAAATAATCGAAGAGACAGGTACGTATTTCGTAAACCAATTCAGCAACGAAATGAATTCAGGTTCACATTATTGTAGCACCGGACCAGAAATATGGAGACAGACTGGACATCGTATCGATGCTTTTGTAGATACGGTAGGCACAGCTGGTACATTTGCCGGCACATCAAAATTTTTAAAAGAGAAGCACCCAAAAGTGTTGTGTTATGTTGTTGAGCCAGCCGGATCGGAACCAATTAAAGGAGAAACTATTGTAAAACCTTTACACTTATTGCAGGGTTCAGGGTATGGGTTAGTGCCTGATTTATTTAATTATGACCACATGGATGGCACACTTAGTGTTACTGACGAAGAAGCAATAGAGTATAAGAAAATTATCGGAGAGAAGGAAGGTTTATATGTGGGGTATACAAGTGGCGCTAACGTGGCTGCAGCCGTTAAATTGCTACAATCAGGAACGCTGTCGAATGATGCTTGGGTTGTAACACTCCTTAATGATACTGGTTTAAAATATACACCTGTACCGGACAACATGAAATGATTTTGAGAAAATTCAATATCTTTATTAACTATTTACATACGATACAGTGAAATAGTTTTAATGTTTGTGGCTTAGTTTTAATGTTATTAAAGATGTAACTGCAATAAATGTATTAATCAAAATTATTTAATTTAATCTTTTAAGAGCAACATGCAACAATTCGTACAATATAATATCATTGAAGTGTTTTTCGTAAATGTTTAAATTGGGTACTTTAAATCTTTAAATATCTTATAAGATTAGATAAAGTGTTTTTCACTTTTAGATGTTTTTAACAGATATGCCGGTGTTTTTGGAATTTCCCTAAATATAGTCTAGACGTGACAAAAATTGCATATAATTTCATCACTTTTTTGCAAAGTAACGTACATTTAAAAAAAAATGCATTAAATACCAAAAAATATATCCTGCTATTTTGATTTAGGTTAGATTAATTTACTGTTTAATACCATGATTTATGATTTGTATTACGATAGAAACTTAGTATAGTAAATATAGTACTATAGTAGTATAGTAAAATCCGTCGTTGACTGAAAGTATGATAAAAATTTTGGTGATTATATATATTATACCTTACGTTACGAAGTTTGTTTATTTATTTGTAGTCCCTTTTTTGCATCATCCTCCTGCCTTTATCCCACTCTAAGTGGGGTCGGCACAACATAATATAAACATGCTGGCTGTATTTTTACCTGCCTGACGTCAACTTACCTTAGTTGTATTTTACGACACCTCGGTAAGAAAGAGGGTGGTCTATTCTACTAAATCGGATACCACACAGTGGGTCAACTTACTTTAGTCGCCTTTTACGATACCTCGGAAAGAATTGAGGGTAGTCCATTCTACTCAGCCGGATACCACACGGCGGGTCGACTTACCTTAGTCGCCTTTTACGACACCTCGGTAAGAAATGAGGGTGGTACTATTCTATTCAGCCGGATACCACACGGCGTGATAGTAAACATAAGTATTAAATTAATACAAATACACACCCTGACTCGAAGAACCAACAATTTTTCTCTGGAAAATATTGGCCCTCGGCCTGAAGGCAGTGTCACTGTCCGCTGCGACGACGGGCCAGTCAAATCATTCATTTTTAATTTAATTAATTAAAGTTAGTTAATTAAAAAGAAAATGAAAGGTAGTAAAAGGTAATAAGGACGCCGTGTGGTATCCGGCTGAATAGAATAGTACCACCCTCTTTTCTTACCGAGGTGTCGTAAAAGGCAACTAAGGTAAGTCGACCCGCCGTGTGGTATCCGGCTGAGTATAATAGTACCAATAGTACCTCATTTCTTACCGAGGTGTCGTAAAAGGCGACTAAGGTAAGTTGGCTCACCGTGTGGTATCCGGTTAAGTAGAATAGACCACCCTCTTTCTTATTGAGGTGTCGTAAAATACGGCTAAGATAAGTTGACGTCAGGCAGGCGGCTGGTCGTAAAATACGAAGCCAAATCATGTGACAACATGCTTATAACAAACATGTTTTGCCGACCCCACTTAGAGTGGGATAAGGGCAGGAAGATGATGAGATGATGAGTAAAAGGTAATAAGGAAAAATAAATAAATCTATGAAATAAATAAAATAAAACAAAGTAATTCCTATTAGTGTAAATAATCATTATTAAGAGTATTATTATTATTCCGCGTATATTTTTTTTGTGAAATAACGTTTGTAACTAGCAGGTCCATTATATTCTAGCACAGCTAAAGTCAATCCTTTAGTTAACATATTAAAAGTTGTTTACTGTAATTTCAGTATATAAGCTAAAGCAAACACTTCAATCACAATTATCAGAACGCAGCAGGATCAAATGCATATCACTTGTCTTATGTACTTCTTATAACAAAATTGTCTATTATTGTAAAATTAATTTTATAATTACGCATACTAAAAAAATGGACAATGAAATCTACGCATCTGCTTTGAATCTCATTGGTAACACACCGCTAGTTGCCCTTGACAGATTATGGCCCGGACCTGGACGTATTCTTGCAAAATGTGAATTTATGAACCCTGGAGCATCTATCAAAGATCGATCATCGCTGTATATGATTCAAAACGCACGTGATAGAGGAGAACTAAAACCAGGAGGATCAGTCATAGAAGTTACTTCAGGAAATCAGGGGTGCGGGCTTGCGGTGGTGTGTGCTGTACTAGGACACCCATTAACAGTTACCATGCCGAAAGGTAATAGCATACAACGAGCCATACATATGGAGGCACTCGGTGCGAAGTGTATTAGAGTTCCTCAAGTTGATGGCACCTATGGGAATGTTACTCTAGCCGACGGAAATGCTGCGGTAGCAGAAGCGTTAATGATAATGAAAGAGACTGGCGCGTTCTTCGTAAATCAATGCAAAAACAAAATGAATATGATTTCACATTATTGTGGCACCGGCCCTGAAATATGGAGACAAACTGGACATCGCGTTGATGCCTTCGTAGATACAGTAGGTACAGCTGGTACGTTTGCCGGGATTTCAAAATTTTTAAAGGAGAATAACCCTAATGTGTTAAGTTATGTTGTTGAGCCGGCTGGATCGGAACCAATCAAAGGAGAACCTATTGTAAAACCTTTCCACTTATTGCAGGGCTCAGGACTTGGAAAGGTACCATATTTGTTCAATTATAGTCATATGGATGGTACTCTTAGTGTGACTGACGAAGAAGTAATAGAGTATAAGAAACTCATAGGAGAAAAGGAAGGTTTATATGTGGGTTATACGAGTGGCGCTAACGTGGCTGCAGCTGTTAAACTGCTACAGTCAGGAAAGCTGCCTGATGATGCTTGGGTTGTTACACTTCTTAATGATTCTGGTTTAAAATATACACCAGTACCTGAAGATATGAAGTGACTTTAGGCTAAAGTTAATTTTGAAGGCGTTCACTGATTTAATTTTCTAGATTGGTATTGTTAAATATAAATCCATTTTTTTCTAACACAGCATTTTGTTCACAGAATGTGTCCACTTATCCTAATCGTAACACAGCATCCGCATTAACCCAATTTATCAGTTATTGAAATCATATCCAACAGACTCGATATCCTTTAGCGACATCGATATTGAAAAGTTAATGTAGCGAGCCACTTTAAAGTAAATACTTTACAGAAGAAGAACAATAACTTTATTGCATAAATAAAAGTGTAAAGAGAAAAGAACATAATGAAACTTAGATTATAAACGTACTTTATAGTATATACTCGTACTTATTTCTTTTCAGCAAACAATTATTCCTTTTGCTGAGGATGAGTAATATTTATTGCTAAAACTGAGTATATTAAATATCAGCTACCCTTAGTTGAAGTTTTTTCTATATAAATTACCTATAATTATGCTATGTGTTATTATTGTTTTTGGTTTTAAAAGCGCTGAAGTAATTCAGGATTATCCTTATTTCGATGCTTTTATGTGAAATTTAAAGTATCGATTAAATTTGAAACATGTGGCTTAATTTTATACATCTATGACCTGTATCTTACATGTGACCTCTACAACCTTCATATCATAAATAGGTTATATAAATATTCTGCTATCTGAGATATGTGATATGAATTTGATAACGTGTTCTGCGTTCTACACTGGAAACCGTTAATTGTTATCTTAGAGGCGTGAATTAATATCTAATAACCTCTACCTTGAGCAGCGGACATTACTGATGGAAATAGGTCTCTTTTAATATTTTTAATATCGCGCGCAGCACAATTAACATAAAACCTTTATTATATTATTAATCTAAACCTTCCGGAAGAATTATAATCTCTTTTAGTAAAAACCGTACAAAAATCCCTTCAGCAGATTTTGAGAAAATCGATCTCATAGAGACAGCTTTTGGAGACTTTGTTTTATAATAAGTATAGATTGCCGGCAAACTATTAAGAACATCGACGACTAATTTCGAAACTATAATTTCACAGCAATGATTTCACAAAGAGCCATTAAGGATATGTCCATATAGAATTAGCAAAAAACAACTGATCTATCCTGCCGCTGCAGCTGTTGTCAATTATTAAAAAATCTCCGATTGTTAGGTGGGAGGCTTAGAGGCTATGCACACCCGCATTAATTTAAAACGCAATTTTACGTGTTCGTTCATAGTATTAATTTTTTTTCGCATAAAAACTTTAGTCTTAAAATAATGTAGAAGTAATTCAAAAAACTTTTTACTATTCCCAAAGAAAAACTACTTTTGTCCTATATGTTATCCGGTTAATAAACTTTCATCAATATTGGTCCGGCGGATTAATCGTGAAAGTGTATATACAGACAGACATACAGACAGACGCACACGAGTTTTTATCGCAATTATCTTTTACAAAATTAACATAAAACGGTAATGTTCTATTAGCCTAAACCTTCCGGAAAAATTGCACTCTTGCAAATTGCAAATTGCAATCTTTAAGTAAAAATATAATTACTAACTAATAATAAATTTTAGTTTTAATACCCAAAAACAATGTTAAAACGATTTTTTTTTACATAAAACCTAGCTAAATCAATTTTTCTCCCCCGAAACCCCCTACATGCTAAATTTCAAGAAAATCGTTTTAGTCTTTTCCTAGATTCCAAAAATATATATCTATATATACATACATTTTTTTCGTGGAATCTTTATTGATGTATGATATATTTATATTTAAATATTTATTTAGTAATAGAGCCATTGTTGGTTTCCCAAATAAAATAAAATTAAAAATTAAATAAATACAAGATTAACTCATTTAAATATTAAAGATATTAAAAATAGATATGTGCGCAGGTGCTTTATTCGTCTGAATTTCTACGATCCTATGCCGTTTAGCATTTTTGCCAAACGATGCCAATTCGATGTAGTTTCAAAATCGCCTCAGGGGAATGATGTAAAAAAAATTAATCGGCCCTTTTGTTGTGTTAATAGCCATGGAGGATTTGTTTTGGAATGATATGGGATGTTTCTTGGAAACAGGCTATTACTATCAATTTGTAATAATGTATTTATTGAGTAAAATAAACAAGTTCTTATGAAGTATGCTTATTGTTTAAGTATATTGTTAATTGTTCAATAATAACAGATAAGGTAACTGTATGTCGTAAGCATCTCGTGTTTGTTTTCGTACATAAGAGTGTATTGATAATATCAATTAGTACATACGTATTACTACTTGTAGCCGCGTATTTGTTCGTGTCGACTTTTTTTGACAGTCCCTTAAGAATAATGTGAAGTTTCGTATATGTTAGTTCCATATTTGAGTCCGATATGTAGGCTATCATCGTACCAAAAACACTTACATTGAAATTGGAGCATTAGCGACAATGTTACAGACAGATAGGCAAACAGGTAGACATTATAGTATTTTTGTATGAATTCAAAGTATGGTTAGTATACCTTATGTATGTGATACCCGAGCAAGTGTTTATTGTCAAACGAATTTTATTTTAGAAAAAATATGTGATCTATAAAACATATTTTCATATTTGTTAATTTAACTTACTGCAAAAAGAACCCCAACTTAAATAAAACCCGCAATTTCGTTTACATCGTTAAGAGTTAAATTTTCCCTTAAATATTGTGTTATTTTTTCCTCGAGGAAAAACGAAAAACGGGAATAGGAATATCCTACCTATGCTATATATAATTTAGCCCGGTACGCTGTGTGGTATCCGAATAGAATAGAATAGTACCACCCTCATTTCTTACCGAGGTGTCGTAAAAGGTAAGTCGACCCGCCGTGTGGTATCCGGCTGAGTAGAATAGACCGCCCTAATTTCTAACCGAGGTGTCGTAAAGGGCGACTAAGGTAAGTTGACCCACCGTGTGGTATCCCGGTTGAATAAAATAGACCGCCCTCTTTCTTACCGAGATGTCGCACCACTAGGGTAATATGTAGTCAGACAGGCGGCCGGTCTTAAAATACGTAGTTAAATCATGTGACAACATGTTTGCATGTTGTGCTGATCCCATTTAGAATGGGATAAGGGCAGGAGGATGATATATAATTTAGCCCGGTATATAAGCTTTAATACTTCAATACTAAATTGCACCAATGTTGCCTAGCCAATTAATTATATACATGATCAGTTTCTCATTTTATTTTCTAGTAATATTTATGAAAAGTTGAAAAAAATTATTCTAACATTAATGTTATTTGTGCGTATATCGTTAACGTAATACCTACTAATATAAGCATTGGGGATTTTTGCATATTTTTTTATTATTTAACTACTAACTATACTAATTGATAGTTCACACAGGTAATATCATACACATAAAGCTAGTATGCTAATATGTAATATTAGGCCCTAAAATTATCGTGTTAGAGGTCGCGATTTCATCGTGAACATAACATAGTCCTCTTAATAATCGGCGATTAAAAAAATACTTGAGTGATCGCGCCTTGCTTGGTTTTTTTTAAAGATATAAAAAAAATGAAAATAGAAAAAAAATGAACGAAATAATTGAGTGGTGGGGCTCGATCCGTAGTATTTCTCCTTATTTAGTCCGCCTGTTATACGATGGGCTATGACAACTTTGTAATGGACAGGTACAATATCATTTGCAATCCATTCTATATTTAAAAAAATTTTCAGTGCCCGAAAACAGTACCAAAATATGTTCAGTAGATTATGAAAAAATCGATCACATACAGACAGACATATTTTGGGGACTTTATTTAATAATATGTATAGATATATATCATGGTATCATCCTTCCCATTTGTTAAATAAATACGACGATAATAAAGGTCCTTCAGGCTTTATTTGCAGTGATCTCGGCTTTATTTGTTTGAGATCGTGCCCCGATCATCGTCTAGAAGGTTAGCGAATACAAATAAACTGCTATCGTTTATTATCGATACTAGTTATTTGAACAAATAATTATTATCATTATTTGTATTTTCTCTGTTACTTTGCGACAGTTTGTCAGTCTGTTAGGCTATCACGACTAATTAGCTTAACTACTATTGATATAATTTGGTAGAGTTGAAACTTATATACTTTTGACTGGCCCGTTGGCGCAGTGGGTAGTGACCCTGTCGTGGGTTCGATTCCCGCCGAGTGCCAACATTTTCTATAAATGAATTTGTTGGCCTTTGAGCCTGGGTGTATATTTGTATTTACGTATGTATTCAAAAAATATATAAGTAAATATTCATCAGTTGTCTGTCTACCATAACATAAGTATTAAGTTACTTACTTTGGGGACGGACGACCGTGTGTGTAAGTGTCCCATATATTTATATTTATACCGTGCTAACATACGGGATAGAAATCACGTTTTCTTTTCAGGAACAGGACAAAATATAGTATAATATAATGAAGGCGAATTTTAAGGGTAAAATTGACGCAGCCGAAATCGCGGTTTCGTTTATAATTATTGAAAGTTTTAAAGATTTAAATTTAGTTCGATTCATTTATGTCTTGGATACAGCGAGCAATTTCACTTGTTGTATTACGATTTTGACGTTGCATATATTTTTTTTGCTATTCCGAGTTTTTCTTTTTAATTAAATCTTAACTATGATTGAGCAAAACCGGTAGATGTTGATTTAATTGACTGGTATTAACCTTAACATCGCTATCTTGATCGTTAGCATTGTATATACATTATATAATTATTTTTGAAATGAATGACCGTTAAGTATTTTGCTAGTTCTTCTCGGTAAGAGTACCTTTCTGAACCAGTGCTGTAGTTTCATTAAAATATGTCAATTCGAAAGAGCTTGTAAAAGCAAACTTGAATAAAAAATAATTTGACTTTTAGTGGTTTTTTATTTACTTAGCTTTTTGGTTAGTAATTTATAGAATTAGGCGTTACTTTGCGGAGATCTATAATACAAAAGTAATAATATAATTATTTTGCTATAATCCACTATGAAGTAAAATAGAAAATATATATAATGCTAAATGTATGCTGCATGTATCAAGTATGAAAACGGATTGTCCACTCTACATTTAGCTGCATTGAACTTGATCCTCAAAGCATTATTTTTTTTATAAATCCAATTCACAGATATGCATACCAAAGCTTAATGATGGCATTACAATCATTAAGTTCACTTATAAACGACTCGTCAAACAACCAGTTATTCAAATTGCCCACAGGTATTGGAATTTTAATAGTGGCGCCAACATCGATTAGTGCCATATAGTTTGTGTTTATTTTCTTTATTACACAACCTCTCACCTATGTGACCATGTATCTGCTATTGCTACTGAATGACTACTTTTTTATACAGGAAAAATCCCTTATGGGTACCGCTGCCCAACGGGGACAGGCGACGGTCTCCACTACGCTGCTGGTGGCGGGGACAGAGTACCGTTGTACACATAGGCCCAATCCCCGCCAGTAGCAACTCTGAACCACAGAGTGCGCCACCTCTGGGTCGGAGCCCCTCTAAAAGTGGCCCCTTCCTCTGCAAGACGATGCACGAAGAGTACCAGATGCATCGACCGCCTCGGGGACCTTATAAAATGGGCGCCTGATAAACCCCTTTTGAAATGCCCGGAAGGTCCCCTTTAGGGCGGCACGCGATGTTATATAGCGAGTCGCCTGGGCCTGGTTTGCCCGCGACGGATCGGATCCAAGGACTCGACATCCCGGATTCGCTCCACCAACTCCTACCACGAGATAACGTGCTCGCAGACGGAAGCTATTGTTACCCAAGACCTCTTCCTGCCTACCATGGCACGAGCCACGGTGGGCAAGGAGAGACCATTTCCTGCCTGTGCGACGAGTTTCGACTGCTGAACCGTCCATGCTGGACAGTCCGCGAACATCTCGAATTTGGCGCCGCAGTCGTGATACCCACCGGACGCTTCGCGCTGGGCCACCCGCACAGCTATCTCCCGAAGCATCCATATCCAAAAAACACCTGTGTCAGGCGGAAGGTGAGGACTCCATGCCTCCTGGCGACCCAGTCCTGGGGAATAGGTTGGATGGCCGCAATCTTCCAGAATCCCGCACTGGGCGTTCCCAGCCGCCGCCTCCATTGGTAGAGGAGGTCCTCCTGAGCTGCTCTCCGCCAGTCCATCTCTACCACCGCTAAGTCATCCCCCGATGAATGGCCATGGCTTCTAGGTCCCATTTTACGACATCTCGGTAAGAAATGGGGGTGGTCTATTCTACAAAGCTAAATACCATACGACGGATATAATGATTAAATTGTATACTTTTTAAATTAAGACATGGGATACTTTATCGCCAACAGTTTAACCACCCACGCTAATATAAAATAATTAAGAATTTGAACATTATTTTAATGTTGCCGACTCTATATGTACGTGCGTAGGTGCATTTCCTCTGTGAACAGGTTTATGAGATAGCAGATTGATTTAATCAGTGTCAATATTGACACGGCCATGGGCGTGGTGAGAACCTCGCAGTGTGCACAGGTGGCCCATCTTAACATTATACAGAGTGTTTAAAAATTGGTAAAGAAGTAACGATACTGGATTTTATGAGATAAAATTGCTAGATTGCTTAGCTGGATTGTATTTTAAGAATTATAATTCTTATTTATTTATAACTAGCTTTTACCCGCCACTTTGTTCGCGTGGATTTTTATCGTATCGATAGGTCGATAAAATCGTGTCGATAGGTAGATGGAGTATTTCAATGTCATCCTATAGGTGTAGAATTAATAGGATTTCTATAACCTATATGTTATTCCAGTCTATAAGGAATAATTGTGCCAAATCATCAGAGATATTGGTTCAGCGGATTCGCCGTGAAAGGTTCGCTTTTGCGACACCTCGGTAAGAAAAAGGGTGGTCTATTCTACTCAGCCGGATACCACACGGCGAGTCAACTAACCTTAGGCGCCTTTTACGACACCGATAAAACATGAGGGTGGTCTATTCTACTCAGCTGAATACCACGCGGTGCCATTAACGCCTATAATTACCTTAAATAATGCAATATATTTTTATCCCCCTTCCGGATAGATACCTAACTATTAAAATGTACTAGAACTAATGTTTCAAGAGCGTATCGACGGAGAAGAAGAAGTACTTATTTCCTTGAACGAACTAATTATATTTTATTAGGAACTTTAGTTTTGCACTATTTTCCTTTTTAATTAGGCCCATTCGGCGTTATTAATGTATTCTATTACGTAAAACCTATATATTTAAAACAACAATCTTTCCATGATTACTTAGTAATAGCTTTCCATTTGTGTTTTAAGTAGTGTTTGTTTATGTGATAATCGAAACACCCTCTATAGCCTTTGTTTGTTAAAAAGTTTATAACTAGAGTAAACAGCTTTGTGTCGTTTAACCTAGTTCAAACATGAAGTTAATTCTTGGCGACATTATTAAGTAATAATACCCTTTCAAGTTCGTATCAATTAATAAAAATCATGAATAGGAAACTGTTAATTAGTTAATTCCGTTATTTATTAAATTAAAAACACGCTAATATATTAATGGTTATTTTAAATAGGAAGGTGAAGGTAAACTCTTAAATATAACAGGCTAATTTTTTTGATATTCGGAATTTTTACAATTTAACAACTTAGTTATTAGTAGGAACTTTTTTGGTTTAAAGTAACATCAGTTATGATGCTGACAGTCAATAGACCTTAATGAGAGATATTGAAATAATAATAAAAAAAAATATAAACATAACAAAAAATATAAAACACTATTTTTGCCGGAAACTGTCAAGTCTAGAAATAAAAATACCTAGGATCGAGCTCCACCAACCCCATTATATTTTCTTATTTATTAAAGTTTTTTTTTTATTTTGTAAAAATTTATCGAGCAAGGCTCGAGGTAATATTACGTAAAATGTGTTAGAAGTTGTAGAACAGTGTTATAACTAAAGAGATACCAGAATTGAGGAATGGCAGAAGAGAATAATTTCTTACAGAGGTATCGCGAAAGGCGACTAAGATAGTAAGTAAGAAGTTGACTGGCTGGTCGTAAAGTACTTAGCCAAATCATGCGACATACCTAGCCAAATTATGTGACAACATGTTTATAGCATGTTGTTCTGACCCTACTTAAGATAAGGGGCAATGATTAAAAAATAATATTTTTTAGGTGCCTGCCCGGGATTTGAATCAACGATACCCTGGCGAAGTTGACATGATCTCACCAATAGCGTTGCTGGAGTACTTAATAGCAATAGGTATGCAAATCAATTATGACTTCAATTTAAAAAAATAAGATATTCACATAAAGAAATAAGTATTTTTATGCGTAAATATTTAACCAAGGTAAAACTATTGTATAAGATATAAAGAAATAAGCGTTGAACGTATTTAAGGTTAAAAAAAAGAAACGGTATTTAACGATATATAATAATTAAAGTTTCCTTAATTATCTGACCATGAAGGTTGACCGGAAAACGCAGCGTCGGTAGACGACCTCAAAAAGGTCGCAGGTAGCCACTGGACCCAAGCGGCATAAGATCGTTTGGTGAGGAGAGTTTTTATAGCCGGCAGTGGACGTCTATCGGTTGACAAAGAAGAAAAAGAAGTAATTATCAGATCTTCTTCTTCTTCTCGTGCCACCTCCTGTCGGAGGTTGGCAACCATCATGGCTATTTTTAATTTGGAAGCTGCTGCCCGAAATAGCGAACGGGTACTCTTGCTGTACCACTGTCTCAAATTTTTGAAGCCAGGATATTCTTCTTCTGCCGGGCTTTTTCTCCCCTGGATCTTTCCTTGGATAATGAGTTGCAGGATCTCATACTTATTATTGTGGATTATGTGGCCAAGATATTGGAGCTTACGAGTTTTAATTATTCTTAAGATCTTCCTGCCTTTGTCTAGTCTCTGAAGTATAGTGATGTTTCGCACTTTTTGTGTCTAAGATATTTTTAGCATTCGTCGGTACACCCACATTTCAAACGCTTCTAGCTTTTTGCTCATTGCTTCTGTGAGTGTGAAAGTTTCGGCTCCATATAATAACACAGAGAAATCCTAACATCGAATAATACGTATAAGTAGGCTGAGGCTTAGCTTAGCTCACAGATAATCCTCTGCAATTATCTGATAAATTTCGTTATTCGTCGGTACACCCACATTTCAAACGCTTCTAGCTTTTTGCTCATTGCTTCTGTGAGTGTGAAAGTTTCGGCTCCATATAATAACACAGAGAAATCCTAACATCGAATAATACGTATAAGTAGGCTGAGGCTTAGCTTAGCTCACAGATAATCCTCTGCAATTATCTGATAAATTTCGTTATTATTTAAAAAAAATACTTTTTTAAACTACTTACACGGTCCGATCGGTTCATTCTACGTAACCGTATCGTATCGTAGTCACACTGTATAAAATACCTGTAGCTCATGGCCTAAGAAAATTGTCATTTTCCTGTGGCAGGTGTTCATACTCTATCTTTAGGTCTAATGAGTCCGGTCTATTTTATGGCTAGCGTGCTAATATTTATGCAGTTTTTGCTCTAACTCGCAGTAAATAGACTTCCTGTATAATTAGGTGTGATGAGATTACATATGACTAGTTTTTACAGCTATTTTTATGCAAAGTTATTATCGCGGTTAGTGCCCGTATTCCTTTTATAGACGCATCCTTTTGAGTAAAATAGCTCTTTAAATTAACGGATCAAGAAAATAAATTTGTTTTTATTTAATAATATCGATCGATTTAAATCGATTTTGTAATAATATCGCCCGCCGTGTGGTATCCGGCAGAGTGAATAGACCACCCTCATTTCTTACAGAGGTGTCGTAAAAGACGACTAAGGTAAGTTCTCTAGAAATATGCAGGTTTCCTTACAGAGATTTTGTTTACCTCGTAAGGATTGTTCTCACACCGTTTTGCCATCGCGGCAATTGCAAGTTATTTTAATAGTTAAGTGGATGAATTATCGGAATTTTTTATATATATATATAATTTTTTCTTCGGAATCTACAAGGCTCCAAGGATTTTTCTGAAATTCAGCATGCAGGGTTTTGGTTGAGAAAAATCGATTCAGCTAGTCTTTATTTTAAAAAAATTACATTGAATATATAAAACACTATTTTTGCCGTTAAAAGTCAAGCCAGCGTAGCTTATTCGGGGAACGGGTGGCCGCGAGAAATGAAATTACCTAGGATCGTTCCCCACGTACCCTATTTTTTTATTTTTTTTAAGTTCTTTTTTTTCTGAAAAAAATTACCGAGCAAGGCTCAGTCAACTACAACAAGTAGGAACTACTACTTAATATCACATGTGAATTGAAACAATAAACAAACATACAAAGATTTCATACGTATAATGTTTACATTTCCACGTACACTGTGGAGTTTACTTAAATGTGATATCGACTTTTTGATTTCTAATCACTTGTAAACGACCGTGAACGTTATTACACTAAGTACATGATATGCCTTGGTCTTTTATAATTTTCCGGATAACACGATCAACTGCCTTCATATCTATTTGTAAGGTGGTTAATGTTGGATTGTGATTGGAGAAGTGCAGCAGGTGGCGGCCGCGGGGCAGCCATTATGCGTTTCCTATTAGAATCGTGTTAGAGAGACTATTCTGTAATTATTGTACGCGTAGGGTTGCCTCGACGAGAAAAATTAATATCTTTAATATTTAAATGAGTTAATCTTCTATGTATATATATATTCGGAATCTCAGAAACGGCTCCAACGATTTTCCTGAAATACAGCATGTAGGGGGTTTTGGGGGTGAAAAATCGATCTGGCTAGGTTTTATTTAAAAAAATCGTTTTATCCCTGTTTTCGGGCTCTAAAATTTTTTTTGAATCTTACGTTGAAACCAATCACAATTTTTCGCTGTCAAACGTAAAGTCATAGTAGTACCTTTGGGGAACGGGCGGTCTAGGGAGGTGAAAATACCTAGGATCGAGCGACACCTGCCCTTATTATTTTTTAATTTTTCTTTTAATTTTTTTTTAAATTTTTTTTTTACATCATTTTAAAATTTACCGAGCAAGGCTCGGTCACCCAGGTACTTATTAGTTATTCAATCTTTATTACAAAATTACTAAAATTTATATTAAATATACACTATCTTTGCCATAAACTGTCAAGTCAGCGTAGATTTTTCGGGGAACGGGCAGTTTCGAGAAATGTAAATACCTAAGATCGATCCCAACTACCAAATATTTTTTTTTATTTTTTTTAAGTTTCTTCTTTTTTATTTTGTAAAAAATTACCGAGCAAGGCTCAACCAGGTTAGTATTAAATATACCTAAATTGATATTTTGGAGTGTAATATAATATATTTTCCAATATATTGATACATAAGGGTTGGTAGTGCATGAGTTTTCTACGAATCCTGCATTTATCAGGTACCTTTACGAACGAATAGTACATTCTATATTACCATTACATATATTTTCTCTACAGTAACATGATAATTTCATTACTTTTGATGTGTTGTTGTACTTTTCTTTATTGCTTTTCAAGAAAGTCTACTTAAGTATTGTATTTTAAAATTTCGCTATATACGGATTATATTAGGCATCTAAAATACAAATAAATCTTAGACTATTAGTTCCATTATAACCACAACGTACTAAAATGTATACGTGTACATAGAATGCAAGAAAAATTCACATATACAAGTAGTATTTTCATTAGAAAATAAAATAAGATAGTAACAGCTTTTCGTTATATACAGAGTTTTCCATAAACAATCAGACAACCCTGAGTTAGACATAGCAGGTGCAAGGCGCCCACATAGAATACAAGAGTCATTTATCTATTGACATTAAGTAACGGAAATCACAGCCGATGTATATAAAAGTCATTGTTACTCTTCATAAATTCGTTAATTCACGCTGCTGTCAACATAAAATGTCGATGTGCTTAAGAGAGACATTTGGATAAATATAGATAACAACAAATTAGCTTATTCGAAAGTCTATAGCCGCTTCCAAGTAAATAATACACTTCGCAATCTTTTCCATTTTATTTCTAATTAAATTTGTTTCATTAAGTAAGCAAAGATTGTATGACAATAAGCCCATAACATTACTAACATTAAAACTTGTTTCCAACAAACTTATCAGAACCGAATTTAAACCAAGAATTAGATTTTTACAATCTGTGTGAAGGACCAGCTTTCTCCCTTTCATATTCACAGAATACACTTTATAAGTAAATAGTTATATTACATTTTTTATTAAGTACTAGCTTAACCTGTCCTATTTATTTATTTATACGGATTTCCAACAGCATAACATATTATTTAACCCAAAAATATCCAAATAGTCTTAAATTAATTATGTAGTACCAATTATACATCACCTCATTCTTAGTAACAATTTTACAGTCATAAGCCTAAAAATAAACAGAAAAACAAAGAGAATAATGAAAACATAAAAAAATACATTAGGGATCAAACTCAGAACTTAAAATTTTAGTACATTTTTTTATAAATGATGAAACCCCATCGTAGCCAATATCCGGTGATAATTCGTCCATTGTGCAGCTATTATATAAGCGCGAGATAGGTGATATTTGGGTATTCTGCCCCAGTTTCGTTCTATCAAACTTTGTCTTAAAGAACGGACATGGAATGCGAGGAGGTTTACGAGGTACATTTATATTAAATCTACTTCATGGTTATCAATTTTCCCATTGAAAATTTTATAGAGAAATTTCATGTCTAGTAAAAATCTTCGAAATTCGTCTTTGTACGACTTTAAATAATTGGGAGCTTTTAATTTTATTTTAGTGAATGTATTTTTTATAATTTAATGTAGTTTTTGCTTTTTTTTCATACTGAAATAAATGATGTAATTAAATGCTACTATGCTACTAACGATAATATATAGAACGTATATTTTGTTATTTCATTTTATCTAATATGTAATCGGTGTTATTGTTTTTTGACATTATCAGGTCATATGCACATGCTGATAAGCGCTTTAAAAATATAACTTAAGTTTGTGATTAAAAACATAATAATTGTTTTGTCTAGATGATAGCTTATTGTCGCGCTAATATTTGATATTTGTTGTCACATTATAATACCTCTAATATTTAAAAGAGTTATTAATTGATTAATATTTAATCTTCTTTAATATCAAAATGAGTTAATCTTGTATGTATATAAATATATTTATATTTTTGGAATTTCGGAAACGGGTCCAACGGTTTTCTTGAAATTCAGCATGTAGGGGATTTTGGGGGAGAAAAAATTGATCTAGTTAGGTATTATTTTTAAAAAATCATCTAATCTCTGTTTTTGGGCATTAAAAAATACTAAAATTTATATTGAATTGAATTTTTGCCTTTAACTGTTCAAGTCAACGTAGCTTTTTCGGGGAAGGGGTGGTTGAGAGAAATGAAAATACCTAGGATCGAGCCGCACCTACCCTATTATTTTTTTCTTTTTTTTGAAGTTTCTTTTTTTTATTTTGTAAAAAATTACCGAGCAAGGATCGGTCACCCAGATATTTATACTTTAACTGTGATTTTAGATTACACTCCTGTTGTATCGATCCACTAAAATATAGGCGATCATAAACAGTCTTACACATTCTTTCTATGTACGCTTAGTCTGGGACCCTGAAAGTTGTAGATAGAAACTTGTGAGTGTTAAAGAGACCTATAATTAAGAGGTAAACACTAGTTATTTTAATTTTTCTTAGCTTGATATCATTGAATTAAGGATTATAATGTTTCTAACTCAAATAATTTATAGAATTAGGCGTTACTTTGCCGAGATCCAGAATACAAAGTAATAATAAAATTATTTTGCTATAACCTGCGATGAAGTTAAATAGAAAATATATTTATAATGCTATATGTAGAGTGAACTATCCGTTTTCATACCTGGCACATGCAGGATTCGTAAAAACACATGCACAAACCTCCACTACCGCCACTACAAATCGCAAAGCGATTTTGTCGTGGAGATGATGCTTCGGTTGCGGGGCGAAACAATTGTTGAGTTTGTGATAGTGAACGTATGTAGTGCTTGTGTATTGACGGATTGTCCACTCTACATTTAGCATTATATATATTTTCTTTTTTACTTCATCGCGGATTATAGCAAAATAATTTTATTATTACATTTGTTTCTAACACAATTTTTGAATTCGGTCACTTTAATACTAAGCGTTTGATATATTTTCTTTATTTATTAAATATACCCGCCAACAGAGTATACTTTATTTGTCAACTTAATTATTATATAGTTAATATAATATAATAATTTGTTTACATAAATGGATAATAATAAGTTTAATAGAACATTCATCGAAGGTAGTCGACCATTTACTAGAGTTTTCTTCATCATCATCCTCCTGCTCTCATCCCACTCTAAGTGGGTTAGGCACAACATGTTATAAACATGCTGTCACATGATTTGGCTGCGTTTTTACGACCGGCCGCCCTGCCTGACGTCAACTTACCTCTGTCGTATTTTACGGCACCTCGGTAAGAAAGAGGGTGGTCTATTCTACTAAACCGAATACCACACGGTGGGTCAACCTACCTTAGTCGCCTTTTACGACACCTCGGTAAGAAAGAGGGTGGTCTACTCTACTAAACCGAATACCACACGGTGGGTCAACCTACCTTAGTCTCCTTTTACGATACCTCGGTAAGAAATGAGGGTGGTACTATTCTATTCAGCCGGATACCACACTGCGTTTACTAGAGTTCTCTTATTGAACTTTTATCGCGGATCAAAGCTACTTAACTTTCTCTTACACATCATAAATAACAAGCGAGACAAGCTGAAGGAAGCGTCTATATCTATCCTAACCATTTTCTAACGCCGCCTCGCTCGCCGACCACCTGTCGCGACACTTTTTAATCCTGTTACAGCTACTTACCATACCTTATACATGTAGTCGTCTAGAATTACGCCATGACTCTTGACCATAGATATCAGAACTGCACCTAGAAAGCACATAATTATCGTATTCCATACTAATATTATAAATTGGACAGTATCTGTTACTCTGAATCAATTCAAAATTCAAATTCAAAATATTCTTTATTTAAATAAACTTGTAAACAAGTGCTTTTGAATCGTCAACTCTACTGCTGGTTCGGAAAGCTGTTCCTACCGAGAAGAGCCAGCAAGAAACTCTGCGGTTGCTCTCTGTAAAAAATACAATTCTTAATACTAGTTACATTTAATGTTTCTATCTTGTACAGGGTCGAACAATATTTATATCCACGCATTTTTATCGTCTAAATAATCCTCAACAGTATAGTAGGCTTTCTGTATCAGCCTCTCCTTAATAGTGTTTTTAAACTGCTGTAATGGCAAAGTTAAAATTGATATAGATATTAGATAATATGGACAAAACAATAGATGACATTTGTATATTGGGCTTATATATAGTTGAAAATTCCCATTTTTAGGAAACACACATTTAAAACAGGGGATAAACTCGTATTACTTTATTGGGGATGCTGAAACCCCTATAGGTTTTTTATATATTTGTATAATATAAAGACAGAAATTTAATATAAGGAAAATATTTTATAGGACTTTTATTATATAATTTTGTTTTCTATTTCATGTGATTTATACAAAAAAAGCATCAATAATATATTTCTTATGATTTATATTTGGTTCATAAAGTTGATTTTTATTAAGAAGTTTATTTTCAATGAAAATATTTAATTTAATCGTTGTTAAAGTAGCGGCCTATTACTCTCCCACTGCTGGGAATAGGCCTCTGCTCTCCGTTTTTGGAGAAAAGGATTTGGGCTAAAACCTACCACGCTGCTCCAACGCGGATTGGTAGGTTACACATGTTTCCAGAATTCTCTAGAGATATGTAGGTTTGTTCACGTTGTTTTTCTTCACCGTAAAGCATGCGATAAATTGAAATTATCAATTAGACACATAAGTTTTAACATAAAAAGTAATTGGTGTCTGCTCGGGTTCGAACCCGTGATCCCTCGAAAAGTCGCACGTAAAAGTTGTATAGGAAGGTATTACTAGCTATCTCACAGATTGATCTTTAAAGCGTTGTAGAATAAAGTAGCGGCCTGTTATTTTCCCACTGCTGGGTATATGCCTAATCTCTCCGTATTTGAAGAGAATATTTGGAGCTAAAACCGCCCTACGCCGTCCCAATGCGAATTGGTAACCCCCGAACGGTGTATAATGAATGAATATAAATAAAATTTTAATAGAGTCCGGTGTCACCATAAAAACCATTAAGATTTAATAGATATTGATAACTGAAAAGAAACAAAATATTCCCAAACACTCGCTTCATAAGTCTATGGGTGGTCATAGTCCTGCGGTTTATAGACGTGATTTGAGCTCTAACGCCAGAGAACGCTCGTCCTGTCACCTGCCTCCACATTCCTCGCCGAGATTATAAACACCTGCACTTAGATAGTCCAACTATATATGAGAAAGGAAGTATTAGTTGCGTCGTTATAAATGCTTACAACTAGCTATAAACAGTTACAAAATCAACGTCTTCAAATAATTTATGATATAAAATTAGGCGTTACTTTGCGGCGGTTCATAATACAAGAGTAATGAAAATATTATTTGATGGCAGAGTGAGGTACTATTACTCTCCAAAGAAAAAATGATTTTATTGTTCTGTTCGTTGATTTACCCTCATCATACTCTAAGTGGGGTCGGCGCAATATGTCTTCTTCTTCCATTCTTCTCTATCATTCGTCAACTCTGGTGCCACTCCTTTAACATGCATATCATTTTTCACACAATCTATCCATCTTTTTTTCGGCCTCCCCCTAGCCATACATCGATCCACATTCATACATTGGTCGTATGATTTTCATCCCTCCTCATTACATGACCATACCAACCTAGTCTCGCACTTCTCATCTTTTCTGTAACTTTCAGTCTTTTCCTAATATACTCATTGCGTATTGTATCAAGTTTTGTCACACCACACATCCACCTTAACTTGTTCGTTGATTTAGAGTGTTCTTAAATAATTTTCTTAATTTTCTTTACTAATTTCACACACCTATTTGGAAGTTTTAACTATGTCAGTTATCATCGTCATTATAAAGTAATTATAACACGTTAATAAATCACCGCAAAACTCGAAATAAAAAGTTTTAAGAAATACGATAGCATAGACTATCTTATAATTTATAGCTAGCTGAATTCTAGTTAATAATTCTTTTATTAATCGACGTTTGAATAAAAAAAAACAAGTGCTCTGTGCAAGAGAATCCGTCATAAACTGGCACGGAAATTATATTTTTATGGGTTACTATAAATATTAAATGATATAACTTTTATATTTATAATTGAAGTGGAGTATAGGACTTTTAAAGAAAAAACTAGGTTGACACCAGAAGTCTTTCCATATGAAAAATTTGAAGAGACGTAAACATTTTGAAAAAAGAATCCTTTCTCATTTTAAGACGTCTTGTGATTCTGATTTGTCATATCTACCGTACATTTTCCAAACGTTATTCTACAAGTTTAGTTGCGTGACAGGATATTAAAAGATGACAGGATGTAATAAATTGTTTTAAATACACGATGGCGAATATATATTAGTATAATTTTATGCGTGTAATTCTTTATGAAAGTGCATAAGCTAGTCTGAGTAGTTGTCAAAGCGTATCTCTTTAGACCGGTCTTTGAGAGCAAGACTGTCTGGTTCAATATATTTTGGCCAGAACAAGGGTATAGTTGGTATGGTCATGTAATGAGGAGGGTAAAAATCACGTGACCAAAAGGGTTTTAAATATAAATGTGGATGGATGTATGACTAGGGGAAGGTCGAAAAATAGATGGATGGATTGTGTGAAAAATGATATGCATATCAAAGGAGTGGCACCAGAGTTGACGAATGATAGAGGAGAATGGAAGAAGAAGACATCTTGTGCCGACCCCATTTGGAGTGGGATAAGGGTAAGAGAATGATGACAAGGGTAAGCCTACATCTTCTACTTCTGAAGCCAATAGATAACTATTGAACAAACTTCATTTTACGGGATGCCATACGATCTTGATCAAGGAAACCTTGCAACTTTTCTTCGATACACTATGACAACGGATCTACGAACTCTGCGATTTTCGTTTTTTTGTCCCAAACACCTTCGGAACCCAAAGGCCATCGGATCTTAGTTCTATCTACCAAATTGATTGCCACTTTAGCGTCGCTATGAGTCGTCAGTAATATTAGTACACGCACATTTATTCTTTAAGTTCCGAAGATTTTTCTAACAACTGGAGATTTATTAACTCTGATCCTAAACCTATTTTGAAGTATTTGAAGCCAGTTTAGACGCCGTGTGGTATCCGATTAAATAGAATAGACCACCCCCTTTCTTATTGAGGTGTCGTAAAATACGACTAAGATAAGTCAGGTAGGTGGCCGGTCGTAAAATACGTAGCCAAATCATATGACAGCATGTTTATAACATGTTGTACCGACCCCACTTAGAGTGGGATAAGGGCAGGAAGATGATGATTGAAGCCAGTTTAGATCGCTTCTTAAAAGCTTTTTAACAGAGTCCCGTAATTTATTTGTCAAATATATATTAAAAAGGAACAAAATAAATTACATCTATCCCATATATAACGGGCCATAGATTGGTTCAAGGAAGTTGTAAGAATAAGTCGTTTTAATTGGCTTACCTATCTGCCTTGTATGTAATTACATAAATTACACCTCCGTGAGCCTGTGAAACACGAGTATCAGGCGAGACAGATTCTGTTAATGATAACCATTAAACGGTTCTAAGGTTTCCAAAATAATGTACAATTCGTGCGATCACCGAGTGCCACCGCACACTGCTGACTTATAAAACAAATAATAGGTGTACGTAAATTTGAAAATATCACATTTTTTGTAGGCTGCCCTAATACTGCCAAAAAATGCCATCTATTATAAATATATTTTAATTATAAATTTTATATTTTGCAGCGCAGCTGAAATGCTAATAGATGTGACATCTAGTTGAAAGAAGAAAAGAGATATTGGAGTACTAAACTAGCAATCCTGTTGCGAAAAACGCAGTGTTGGTATTGAATAATCATTAAAATACAAGAAACTAGTGTATTCAAACAAGTGAACCAGAATATATTATACAATCTCCTGTCCTTATCCCACTCTAAGTGGGGTCGGCACAACATGTTTTTCTCTTCCATTCTGTCCTATCAATCGTCAACTCTGGCGCTACTCGTTTTATATGCAAGTCGTACTTCACACAGCCATCTCTTTTTAGGCCTCCTTCTAGGCACATATCCATCAAAATTTAACACTCGTTTTGTCACATGATTTTTATCCTTCCTCATTGTCCATGCTATCTTAATCTTGCACTTCTCGTCTTTTCTATAATAGGCGCTTACCTAAAATATAATGTGAAATAGTATATAATAAAATGTTAAATACATTCAAAGGTAATTATTAGTTTTCAACATACCATTGATGATTAGTGAGAGATACTAAATATTGTAATTGTAAGAAACTTTCTAAACGCATAAGATGCACGTTAAAACGTCTAGTGTGTACCCTCCATTAATTCTCGCACGTTTCTCTAAAATCCAGTGTCAAAGGTGAAGATTAGCTTAATTACCCCTACACCTGAGACTTTGATATTTATCAGAGTGTCCGTGTGTAATGTGTAATGGTTTATAATTTATGAATTTTAGTACTCACGTACCGTTCATAAGTCTAAATAATGAAAAAAATATACTCAATAAAATTCTGGCTATTAAAATAAAATGACCTAGCAGAAGAAGCATATGATTTTTATATGCACAGTGTTCACTGGTTAGGCTCTGGGCAACTTAAAAAACAGTTTAGTCATTTTTTTATGTGATTGTAGGTAAATATATTGCAATCCATATGAATATTATAAGATCAAGAGAATTATTAAGATTAAGTTGGTATGCACATAAGGAGGCATGAGGATACAATTTATGTCAATTGGTTTATTTTTTATAAATATATATTTAAATTCATAAATATTTATTTATTTATGTTATTATTAAGTTAGTTTTAATTTGTTTTAAGTTTTTATTAAATTATTGTTTTTGTAAAATAGTTTAGTTTAGTAAATCATTTATATAGTAGATATATGTTATATAGTATTAATTTAACTGTCAAAGAAAAAAATTACATTTAATTACAATTAACAATTTACTACTATACAAGTTATGTTAACTTAGAATTGTCTTTGAAAGCTCGCTGCAGTTCCGCATATAGAATTAAGGGTCGCATTATTTAAGTACAGTATTCTTAGTATCAAACCTCACTAAAAATTAACGGAATCAACTTTCTACACGTAATTTCTTACCTATCATCACACTCCTATTATGATTAAAACGGATATCGGTCTAAAACTGTTATGCCCGACCAGGTCACTTGAAGGCCGTTTATCATGGCCGGCGATCAGCGGCGAGGCAATACGGTAAGGTTAGAGAATTCTTTCATTTATAACGATATAATAGCGTTGGGCAACACGACTTCTGTTGAGCCGATAAGATTTAAGTTGACATCAAAACATCCATCAACTAGGAAATGTTTTAACGAGCTGAACTTAATTTACATATTCTTCCTACTTTTTAGAGGTAGCTATAGTTATTATTTTTACTTTATAAAGAACTATCTGTGCCAGCAGCTTCGCCGAAATAGTGTGTTACAATTTTTTTCTCGAATTAGAATTTTGAACATAAACTCACGATAGTAGTTATCGTGAGGTAATTATAAGGGATTTTTGAATAACTTTTACCATTTACTTAGCGCACCTAAGGAATGCTTTATATTTCCCGTTATAATATTTATTGCTGCTCCTTTCCTATTCATCTTAGCGTGATGTTATATCCGTGATAGTCTATAGCCTTCCTCGATAAATGGACTATTTGACACTTAAAAAAAAATTCAAATCGGTCCAATTCTTCCTGAGATTAGCGCGTTGAAACAAACAAAAAAACAAACTTTTCAGCTTTGTATATTAGTATAGATAAAAAATAAATGTTCTTCAATTTTTCCAATCTTTAATTTCCTAATATAATGTTATCTATAAGAGATTGCTATTAGTAATAAGGCCGCCTATGCACTATTCATAAGTATTATTCACTATTTTCTATATTTGTTATATTTTAGTTTGTGCAATACTGTATTTATATTACTATAATTATAATTACTAATAATCGTAACTATAATGTAATAACTAACAAAGAATCAATAACCAGTTATCGATAAGTTTTGAACCGCACGCGCCTATCTAACGCACCTATGATTTATGGCGTCGTGGGCAGTGAGTGTTTAACTTTACTATAATAGTTTATTTGTTTAAATCCTTTATTGTACAAAATAATTTAAAAAATACATACATGGCACAGAAATATATATAAAATAAAAATTGTACAAAGGCGGACTTTTCCCCGCCTTATTGACTTATTAATAGTTGTATAATAGAGAGAAATAATAGGTGGACCGGAAAGTAATGTCGTTTCTGTGAATGTCGATATTTGGTTGTGTTTTCTCAACTTACTCTGTATTACAAAGAAGTGCCTAAGTTATTTTAAGGTTATTGGGACTTGTTCACTTCTGAATAATTCAATATTAAACTTTTTTTTTGTTATTTGAGAAAAAATGGCCAGATAAATACCAGAACTACATACTCGGCATAGTATGCTTTTTGACTTTCGCAAGGGTAGTAACGCAAACGGTTGCTACCAAAAACATCTGCGATGTTTATCCAAGTGCTTTAGAGGTTCACAAATGTCAAAGATGGTTTTCCAAGTTCAGATCTGGTAATTTCGATCTTTCTGAGTCCTATCGATCAGGAAAACCAACAACATTAGTGAAAGGGCTAAGGGCGGAAATGGAAGCAAATCCATGTCAAACAATCTAGGAACTATCAAACACACTTAACCAACCTTGGTCAACTACCCAGGAACATTTACAGCAGATTAGGAAAATAACCAGTGCATGTGTTTGCGTCCCCCATAATCTGTCTGAAGAAAACAAAGTCAATCGATCCATTGCATGCAACGCATTGCTTCAAAGGCACCAAAGAGAACCGTTTTTTGATCGTTTGATCACTGGAGACGAAAAATGGGTCCTGTATGATAATCCAAAACGGAAAAGGCAGTGGCTTTTTCGAAATCAATCACCAAGAAGTACTGCGAAGCCGGATTTATATCCCAAAAAAGCGCGTCTGTGTGTTTGGTGGAATATTCGCGCAATTGTCCACTTTGAAGTGATAAAACCTGGAAAAACTGTTAATGCAGACCTTTATTGTGAACAATTAGTTCGCGTGAACCAATCTTTAATGGCAAAGTATTCAGCGATTGTCAACAGAAAGGGAGTCACCCTGCAACAGGAAAAGGCAAGAGCACACTGTGCACGGCGACCACTCCAAAAAAATAATGAATTGTGATGGGAGGAACTGCCTCACCCACCATGCTTGCCCCATATCGCAGCTATGGATTTCCATTTGTTTCCGATCCCTGCATCATTTTCGTAGTGGAAAAAAATTTGAAAATTTGAATGATGTCCAAAATGCCCTCTCAATAAAAATTTCTCGAAAATCAATTAATTTTAATCAATCCGGGATAAAAAATTTGCACACTAGATGGCAAAAGGTCGTTGATAACGAGGGTGATTATATTATTGATTAGAAATAAAGACCTATTTAAATATATTATTTTGAATTTAATGTAAGAAAACGACATTACTTTCCGGTCCCCCTAATACTTTGCGTATGTATTACAACTATTATTATCAAACTATTTATTTTTATCTAGCATAAAATGTTATAGTTATTATTTATACTTTATAAAGAACAGGCTGTGCCGGCAACTTCGCCCGCGTGGAAATTAGCATGTTACAATTTTTTTCCCGAATTGAAATTTTGAACATAAAAGTAGTTATCGTGCCATTTCGATGAATAGATTGAAAGAGATTTTCCATTGAATGTACTGGAAAACTAAATCTTTATCCTCGTATTGGTGTCCCAGTCCTCGAATATATTTTGTACACAATAATTAAGTAAATGAAAAAAATGAGAACATTTGAATCTTACTGTTAAACATCAATTTTTGAATAAATGCTCATTTATTGCTAGAAAACATAGGTATCTCTTCTCCATTGCTATTCTTATAACGTGATTACGCTAAGTACTTGTATCTTGTGGACAATCTCTCAATAAAAGAAATGGCTGACTTAAACCGAGATATAGTTCTTACAAATATTATAATAATTTCCATATAATGACGATTTCTTCTTATTTCAAATACTTTATCTACCGTCGTATGAGATGGTTATAAATTTAAGCACAACATTGTTTAAATCATAGAAACCTTTTAATTTGAACGTTTAGTTTACTAATTCAAATGTCGATATAAAAAGTTGAAATTTTAACTTTTTAATTGCCATTTTATTAATATACACGGACATTTTCCGGTAGAAAGCAATCAAAATTGCTATAAAACAGTAATGTTGTTGAATTTAATGTCTATAAAAACACCTCTGTGATTGTGGTGTCTTTTAAAGAGAAAGTTTATTTTGTTCATTACATTCTTATTTGATGCTTTTATAATTATACTGAACACTGCGCGACTACCAACTGTTACTTGTTGTTAGCATTGCCAACAATTTTGATTTTAATGGAATGTTCCTATTTCAATTTCCATTAGCTAATGACAACAAACATTAACATGAATGTTACGTTTTAAACGTTGATTGTTTTTTTAATTAATATTTTTTTAAATTTATAATTTTTTATTTATTAATTCGTTTTTCGGTGACTGTAAACTTCTATAAGAAATTTTCATATCACATCTGTAATCTCGGCAAAAATCCGGAAATATAGTATGATAAATTATCTATTTTTAAAGATGCTATGATATAAGCTCAACTAAGAGGAATTAGAGTAGGATTCAGAGGAAAGCTGTTGCTTGTTTATAAATTATTTCTTAAATAATTACGGCGTTATATAGGTTAAATATTAATTCGTTATTTTAGTTATCATATAACAACATTCTGGTATGATTTCATAGGCTGTTACTAAGACAAAATCATAACTATTATTTATGATTTCAATTTGCATACATTTAATGTTATCAACATGCTTATAAAATTTAGTTGACCATCTACGTACCTGCGCGTCCGTAAAAGCAAATAGTCTATTTACTTACATTTACCCATGTTAAAGTTTTACGGAAATTCCAAACTGAGCAACAGCGAAATATGTCTGTCACGCTCGCCTCATATTTGAATACTTAATTATATACATAGTATGTTTAATATACATATATACATTCTATGGCACCATAATTAGCGATAACAGAAAGTGTACTTCCCCATTTTTCCGTTGGAATTATTACTAAAATATTTAAAATATAATCAGTTTCTTATGAAAGTGGATATGTGTGTAATAATAAATCTTTTGAGGTGAACTGCAAAATTATAAGAAATTAATTGCGAAAAGAATTAATAGCTTCAAGCTTCAATAGCGTCAATGCCTCGGAGGTATTTCATACTAAAATACAATGGTAGTTTTTATTTAAATATGTGATTTATGACAATGGAGCTCTATAAACCGTGTTAAAAATAATTTATATAATTTATAGAAGGTTTAATGTTAATTCACGAACTTCCTGATCAAAAAGTAGTAAGAAAAGTAGTTTTTTTAACCCCCCTATTATTATTCTTTAAGTTATAATATATATCTTGAGTTATAATTTGGTAAGTTTACTACTCAAGCGTGATTTCAAGCAACATTAAACCAATGTTTGCAATAAAGATTATAGAGTTCTAGACTTAAGTATTAATTAATACTATTTGTAGCAAGAACTTAAACTTTTAATACATTTTTTTTGTCCCGGAAATCGTTACATCGAAGTTGGTGAAGCTACATGAAGATTATAGAAGTTAAGTCATTAGTTAAACATAATAATGTAATTTAAATATTCTGACGCGTAATTTAGTGTCTAAAAGAAATATTTTAATGGTGATAACGATATAAAATTACTGTGAATATACCTGTGACACTATAATTAAGAACAACCTTGCATATACATGATATCCTAAACCAATTTACGCTATACGATAACAAGCTTTATTCCTTATGGAATAGTCCTTAATTTTCTCTTTAATAATAGGGTTAATTTATCACAATATTGTAGACCAGATGCAGTTATAGAAGTGTCACATTCTACATACCTTATTGCAATATGTTTTATCATATCTTAGTCGTGGAAAGCGTGAATAGAACTGGCCAAAGGCTTGAATTGAGAAATATGTCAAGTCGGTTAACATTTAGATAGCATCTGTTGCGTTTACATGGAAATGTTTGTTACTTTATTCAAGGAACTTGGAACTAATTAGCGTTTAAAAGGTTTGCAGGAAATGTGATATAAAAGTTAGATTATCAATGAAATATGTTACAAAGTGATTCTAAACATACGAATATAAAAGGAATGTATTAAATTTAATGAACTGCTTTAATGCGCTAATACTGAAAGTATCCATACAGCCGTATGTGTAAATTGTCCCATACAAATATAAAAAGTAAATAAAATTTTAATTTTTCTATAATCCGCGTTAAAATAAAATATATGTAATGCTAAATGTAGAATGTACATGCAAATAGATGCGTCACCGAAAATCGGAAATTATTTTCGTGGAATCTATCTCCTGACGATGCTTCGGTTACGGGGCGAAATAATTGTTTAGATTGTGGTGGTAAATGTGTGCAGTGCTTGTGTATTGTTGTGTTATTGGTGGCGCGTAGTGCATGAGTTTTACAAATTCAGCATGTATCAGGTATGAGAACGAATAGTACACTCTACATTGAACATTACATATATTTTCTTTTATTATTTATATATTATAATATATGTTGTCATATGATTTGGCTAGGTATTTTACGACCTTTTAGTCGCTTTTTGCGACACCTTGGTAAGAAATGAGGTTGGTCTATTCTACTCAGCTGGACACCATACGGTGGGTCAACTTACCTTAGTCGCCTTTTACGACACCTTGGTAAGAAATGAGGGTGGTCTATAACCACATACATCTTTAATAAATATATTTTCGGGTCCACTAGCTACTTTAATGCATAAAAGTAAAAAGTAAAGTAACGTCCTGTTACAATCCCACTGCTGGGCATAGGCCTCCTCTCTCTTGTTTTTGAAGAGAAGGGTTGGAGGAAACCTGCATATATCTAGAGAAATCTGGGGATATGTGTAACCTACCAATCCGCACTGGAGCCGCGTGGTAGGTCTTAGCTCCAACCCTTCTCTTCAGAAACGGAATGAGGAGGCATTTGCCCAGCAGTAAGATTGTAATAGGCCGTTACTTTACTTTTTTACTTTTATGCATTAATATAGCTAGTGGAACCGCCGATATATTTAGTAAAGAGATATGTGGTTATACACCACTCTTATTTCTTACCGAGGTGTCGTAAAAGGCGACAAAGGTAATTTGACCTACCGTGGTGTCCAACTGAGTAGTACCGACCACCCTCATATCTTACCGAAGTGTCGCAAAAGGCGATGGTAAGATGGTCTTACGGCTGGGCTATCATAGCTTCTCAGATACATATCTCATTACTATATATATCAGTTTCACTAGCTACTTTAATATATATGTATCTTTGCGATTTTGGTCGTGGAGTTTATCTCCTGACGATGCTTCGGTTGCGGGGCGAAACGATTGTTGAGTTTGTGATAGAGAACGTATATAGTGCTTGTGTATCGTGGTGGCGGTGGTGGAGGTTTGTGCATGTGTATTTTACGACTCCCGCATGTATCAGGTATGATAACCGATTGTCCGCTCTACATTTAGCATTATATATATTTTCTATTTTACTTCATCGCGGATTATAGCAAAATAATTTTATTATTACTTTTATATATGTAACTTAAATATTCATGCCGACTCTAACATATATCACCATAAAGCAGATTGGGTTTTTCCAAAAACTGGTTCGTGCAAAAACAGCCGGAATTTTGCATTAGAAGTTCCGCGATAGGCGACGGCCGGCCGTGGAATGCCGTCTAGTACGATTTATTTAGAACAGCCTTCAGGTGTTTATGTTAAACATAATATCTGCAACGCGAATTGTGAATACCAGTTTTGTTGTTGCTAACCGTTTCGTTGTTTATCCGCGTTTATTAATTATTCTGCCTTTATATCGGCACAACATCTTATAAACATTTTGTCATATTATTTGGGTATTTTACAACCGGCCGCCTCCTGACGTCAGTTTACCTTAGTCGTATTTTACGACAACTCTGTAAGAAAGAGGGTTGTCTATTCCACTCAACCGAATATCACACGGTGGGTCAACTTACCTTAGTCTCCTTTTACAACACCTCGGTATGAAATGAGGGTCTATATTATTTAGAAATATGATATGATATAAAAGCGAGTATACCTAATAAAGGTTCGAAAATTATTTTTTCGGAACCGTTTCAATTCATATTAAAAAAAAATATCATGTTGTATTTAACTATTTAGACAGTTTATCATTCTTTAGTAGGTATAGTAAATGTTCATTTATGTGTATATTTGCGTACTTATCAAAAACATTATTGTGATTCATACTATTCATTTTAAAATTAAATATATAACTTATTATTTACTTCCGCCCGCTTGGAAAGATTAAAAACGTAATATTACAGCCTTTTGATAACTACAAAAATGGTTAAATTGGGTAAACTTTAAAAGCTAGACATATGCTGTCACGGACTTACATGTGTATATGTTGTGCTGACCCTACTTAGAGTGGGATAAGGGCAGGAGGATGATGATGATTTCTAAATAACGTTGCTTTTTAATCATATTATTAGCATAACGCCTGTAAGATAATATTGAGCAATTGCATGAAAGTTATGATTGTATCAAATTGTATCTCGACAAAAAGCACTTTTATCAAGAGTTATTATGTTAATAACTATAGTCCATTTCATACTTAATACATGCAGAATCAGTATAAACGTATAAACTACAAACCACACCTCCTCAACTCTCATACTATACAACGACTTAAACCACACAAGAGAAAGACTTCTATAACCTGATGATGTGTAGATTACGAGGCGAAACGTTTTTGGATGAAAACTCATACTACACTACAATACTACGTCGATTATAGCAAAATAATATAGTCATTGCTTTAAAATTATGGACCTAAAGTAAAGTCTAATTCTATTAAAAAAATAATTACAAGATATATTAGATCTATGTTCTATTAATATTAATAAACAAAAGTTCATTCCATTAATCATGAAACACGTTGTCTATGTTATCATTGCCATCGGTATATTATGTATTGCCATATTGGCCGGCGCAAATTAATAAGTGAGATACCATAACTAAGAGTAGTAGCCTCGGCGACGACCAGGCGGCCGCACACCTGCGCGTGCGCATCTCGACACGAGCAGCTTATTATGATCTTTATTCACTTAAGATTAAGACTATTTTAATTTGTACGTATTATACTCTCATTACCAATCACGGATGTAGCAAACAAATATATTCAAAACTCTGTACCTTTTACAGCAAAGTTGGATTTTACGGTCAGTTCTGGCTGAGATTCCAGAGACTTATGGTCACAATCACTTTTTATGTTTTCTTATAAATCACGGTAAAGCCTTCCAATAAAAGAAATTATGCGAACACTCGTGTCATTGAATTCTTTTTCATAACGATCCTAAACGATAACCAAATGCGGTAATTCATCGCCTGCTTATTGCGCTTACTTGTAAATTTGTTTTGAATATCGCCAACAGATGGCAGTGTTAGATGTGAGCTTCTTACTACAAATGAAATTTGATTTTTAAACTAATATAATAGTAAAATTTTATACTACCAACTTTAAAAATATTCTTTAGTAGTAACTGAAAGATTTAGGTTATAATAATATTAGTATTCATAGAAAAATTGTCGATTAAATTACAAATTCTTTAAAATTTTAAATCGCGCTAGAGGAGTTTTTTTTAATTTTATATATATATAGCCTAGTAAGTTTGAACGATGTGAGTTCCCTCCAGTTCAGCTTTCGGGGTTACATACAGAATCTTTAATGATTCTCTCACCCCGTGGAAAGTCCCCGGAGACAGGGCTGAAAGAGTCACATCGTGTAGATGTAAGGCCGAGTATGGCATCGTAGGGTAGGGTAACCTGTGCGATGACAGCTCGTAGCGTTGCTCAGAGCACAGATATGTTGAAAGGGACGTTAGTTCCACAACTAAATGGGGCTTACTCGGATTGGAACTCTTTTTTTTATTCTCTAAATTTTATATATTTTAAAAAGATTATCGCTTTAGAAACTTTCATAAAAATAATTATTCTATATTATGAATATATAATAATAAAAGTTGTTTTTGTATATATTTATCTAGAATAAAATTAAATTAATGTAATATAAAAACAAATTATCAAAAAAAAAATTAAAATGGAAATCATTACCAATTTGAGTAATCTTGCCCCCAGAGAGATTTGAACTCTCGACCCCTGGTTTACAAGACCAGTGCTCTAACCCCTGAGCTATGGAGGCGCTGACAGCGACAACAAAAACGTGAACAGTTTATTATGCTTGTATAAATTAAATGACACTTTATATGAATAAGTCGTGATGGCCGAATGGTACAATCACTTATAAGAAGGTCGCGGGCTTGATCTCGCCTTTGAGTTTTCTATAGAACTTTATACTTGATTGATATAATACATAGGTAATGTAGTATTCGATGAAGGAAAATATCGTGAGAATTACTGCATTTTGTTAAGAATTCCTGGGGTATGTGCAATTTCCTAATCTTTATTATACACATAAATATGGAAATTGTTTTTATTTCTATGTCCGTTTTGCCCTCTTATTGCAATGTTAGAAATAAAACGGGTAACAAATATTGTCCTTTTACTAAATCCATGTGAGACAAAGTTAGATGTTTTATACGCAATATTTTATAGGTTTAAGTAATTCGCAGTGGTGCACTTTAATACATAAGGCGTACACGCAATCTTGGCTAACGAGATGTGCCGTGTTGAATACGAATGCAGCTAAATTGCATTAATTAAATATTAGTTGAGTTGAGTGTTGCTTCTAATGTATGAATAGATTATACGCAGTATGCATACTACTTATTTATTTATTCCCCATTAATACTATGTTGGCCTTCAAAGCTCTTACTGTCAGGTAAAGAAACGGCGTTAGAACTTTGTGACTGCGAAAAAGTAGAGGCTCAGTAACTCTACTAGTGTCATAATGAACATTGTTCTAACATATCTTTAATATTTAAATGAGTTAATCTTGTATGTATACGTATATTTTTTTCAGAATCTCGGAAACGGCTCCAACGATTTTCCTGAAATTCAGCATGTAGGGGGTTTTGGGAGAGAAAAATCGATCTAGATAAGGTTTATTTAAAAATATTGTCGTTTTATCCCTGTTTTCGGGCTCTAAAATTTTTTGAAATTTACGTTGAATACAATCACAATTTGTCGCTGTCAAACGTAAAGTCATGGTGGTTCATTTGGGGAACAGGCGGTCCAGAGATGTGAATATACCTAGGACCGCCCCATCTGTGCCCTATAATTTTTCATGTTTTTTTTCATTTTTTTTTCACCGAAAATGGCTCGGTCTAAATGTGCAAACTACCTAGTTTAACGTAACTACACAGTATATACTACTAAGGAATTTTCAGACAGTCCAGAATTAACCAATTTAGAATGATTCTGTAAATGTAATGAATGTGGCGTCATTCGGGATATTTTTTGTTCAGTTTTTTTTTGTAAACTAATTCGAAACCAAACTGAAACTGAGCCACTGTTGTAGTGGCTCAGTTTCAGTTTGGTTTCGCGGCCGGATAGTAAGTTAATATAAATTTATATAGAACCGAAGAATGGATGTTATACCCCATAATCTCATAAAACAGCTTTCTTTAACGATTTCTTTAAAAAAAATGATTTAAATTGGTATACACTTACTCTTAGTAAGTGTATGCCAATTTAAATACTACGGAAATTTTGAAAGAATTTTAAATGAAAAAAAGTGCTTAACGATGTCTGATTACACTGAGTAATAAGGCAACAAAGTAACTGAGTATGTTAACGCTCAGCTTTCAGTATACCGTAAGGATACTTACCATTCTGGCTATTTAAATTGGCACATTTCAAAATAAGTGATTTAACTTTTTCTATAGAGATTTGTTGATGGCTAAATGGTAAGAGCACATGACTTTAGTCAAGGTATCGCGGCTTAAATTTAGGGTATGATGATCTTTAATATTTTAATAAGTTAATCTTGTATGTATATACCTATATATATTTTCGGAATCTCGTAAACGGCTCCAACGATTTTCCTGAAATTCAGCATGTATGGGGGTTTTTGGGGGTGAAAAATTGATCTAGATAAGTTTTATTTAAAAAAATGTCGTTTTATCCCTGTTTTCGGGCTTCAAAATTTTTTTTTCGCTATCAAACGTAAAGTCATGGTAGATCATTTGGGAAACGGACGGTCTAGAGAAGTAATTTTTTTAATATTAATTTTTTTACATCATTTTTAAATTACCAGCCACCCAGTCACCCAGGTACTATTATATGATAGGTTATATAACGTAGCTACGATTATTTATACAAATTCAAATTCAAAATGATTTTATTTAAATAAACTTGTAAACAAGTGCTTTTGAATCATCAATTCTACTGCTGGTTCGGAAAGCTGTTCCTACCGAGAAGAGCCAGCAAGTAACTCGGCGGTTGCTCTTTTCAACATAATACTTATAACTAGTTACATTAAGTCATTACTGTCTTGTACAGGGTCGGACAGCAGCTATATCCACGTATTCTCATCGTCTTCCTCAACAGTATAGTAGGCTTTTTGTATCAGCCTCTCTTTAATAGTGTTGTGTGTTAGTACAAAATCTATGACCCTAATTCTTCTGTTTCAAACGATGGATGTCGACTGCTGGATATAGGTCACTTTAATCTAGTGTGGTATCCGGTTGAGTAGATAGACCACCCTCATTTCTAACCGAAGTGTCATAACTGCTACTAAGGTAAGTTGACCCATCTCTCGGTATCCGGTTAAGTAAAGTAGACCACCCATTTTCTTACCGAGGTGTCGTAAAATACGACTATGGTAAGTTAATGTCAGGCAGGCGGCCGATCGTAAAATATGTAGCCAAATCATGTGATAACATGTTTAACATGTTGTGCCAAACTAATTTAGAGTGGGATTAAGGGCAGTAAGATGATGATGTAAGTTAAGCTAAAAGGTTGACGCCTCTATAAAGGTCGACGTTCGATTTAAACCATAGATAACAGAAGTAGTCCGCACTAAACTTTTTGTAGTCTTTGTAGCGTGAGCAATCACTTTTTTATTATTCGTTGAGACGACGAAAGTTTTTATAGAGTTTAATAAAACCTTATACTTTTTTAAAACGGGCTTCATGATAGTTTCCGATTATGGGCTTTGGGCAATACGGTCAAGTAACCGCAAACCGATAATTTACTTTACCAGTAATGCTCTCGTTACAGGTTTTTTTTTCTTATTTCTGTACCCGTTTTAAGGCCGTTAATTGGTACTTGCCGATCGGATATATTGGTCGATCACGATCTTTTCGTATAACTGTATTCTCATATACAATGTCGTGTAAAAGAAAAATAATCTTAAGACATCTTACTTATAATTTTCAATTTATTTAGTAAGCAATATCAGATTTTGTTAAGTATAGTAAAGTGATCGTAGAGCGATCTGTAACTATTCCACCTTCGGGCGAAGGCCTCCTCTCTTCATGGCAATTGACGAGTAGCACATTTCTCCGAAATTTCAAATATATGCAGATTTGTCTTTGATGTTTTCCTTCACCGCATAATGAATTTTATTTATTTTATAACAATGCACATGTACAAATATTGTGTCCCTGGCTCCCAAGCTAGTTTAAACTGTATTTTGGGACCCAGTGCCCACCTTAACTTGGTTCAACTTATATATGTACAGGAGTAAAAAATATAAATTACGATGACAAAAAATTACAATTAATAAGTAAAAAAAGAATAATACTGAATATTCATTTAGCACTTGATAAAACTTACGCCATTAATTCATATTCAAAAAAAATTAATAGCGGCCTGTCCGGGGTTTAAACTCTGAACCCCCTGAGACACAGTCTCACGCGTTCTGTATCAGGAATATCGTTTTTAATACACTTAATTTTTTTTTAATTATCACTATTTTTTATTTATCATATTAGTTTTATTTTAGTCAGTGGCCTTTTTATTTATTTGTGTCTTTAACTGCAATAATGTATTCTTTTTTCGTGATGTATTGTGTTTAATGAGTGTAAGTGGATCATGTATGTTTTAATTAAATAAAAAATAAATAAATTAATATATTTGAATTAAGCCCATGCTTATTTCAAACAGAATTCAGTTGTCTTACAGCGATACGAGTAAGGTTTGACGTATTAAGTATCTTATTGACGTAATGTAGCGACAATTAAATATGAGAAGTAATGAATCATCTATAAAAACTGGCTATACTCGCGTCATAATTGTAATGTTATTGCTAATAGTTCGTAGATCGGCGCATTTGCGTGGAAAAACAATGAATACTCCATAAAACTATATGCTTAATTGCTATTTATAATTTGTCAAGAGCTTTACAGTAAAGAAAAATTAGGAAGAAATCTGCATACGCCTTAAAAAATTTCTCAACCGTGGTTGCGTATCGGTGCGAGTTTGAGTTTCGGGGGAGAAAAATCGATCTAACTAGGTTGTGTTTTAAAGAAATATCGTTTTATCCCTGTTTATGGGCTCTTAAAAAAACTACTAAAATAGGAATAGAAAGCAAATGATAATTGAGCTTTCAAATGAAAAGCTGTGATAGCCTAATGGTAACGTGCAAACCAAAAAATTTCATAACCTGGGATCGATTCCCACATGTCACCCGGTGTTTGTTTTAAATTTTTTTTAATGACTTTTTTTGTATATCATCATCTTCTTGCCCTTGTCACACTCTAAGTGGGGTCGGCACAACATGTTATAAACATGTTGTCACATGATCTGGCTTCGTATTTTACGACCGGCCGCCTGCCTGACATCAACTTACCATAGTCGTATTTTACGACACCTCGGTAAGAAAGAGGGTGGTCTATTCTACTAAACCGGATACCACACAGTGGCTCAACTTACCTTAGTCGCCTTTTACGACACCTCGGTAGGAAATAAGGGTGGTCTATTCTACTCTGCCGGACACCACATAGCGGGTCGATTTACCTTAGTCGCCTTTTACGACGCCTCGGTAAGAAATGAGGGTGGTACTATATTCCGCCGGATACCACACAGCGTATTGCCTTTTTTGTATATCTTGTAAAAAATTACCAAGTGACGCTTAGTCACCAGGTACTTATTTAATTATACGATAATATCACTGTCAAGCAAAACACCACATAATATAATCCAATTATCCAATTATCTTCGACTTCAATAAAACTTGTCAGTTTTGCGTACTTGTGATACTTAGGAGACGTATAACTGAGTAATAGTTAATAAGGTCTCTTTACAACAGGAAGGAGGGTAGATTTAATAAGGAAGCAATTGGTTACGACAGTTTCAGTTAATTGTAAACTATATTTGAACATTTTACTGTCGAATATTAATGGACTTCGACTTTCTAACTAGTGTTACTGTTATAAAAGATGATGATATGATACTTATAGTAATCTCGAAAAAAAATGAATAGAAGTGAGTATTAGATCTTTTTAAATGTACAGTACCTGGTTGACCGAATCTTGGTCGGTAATTAAAAAAAAAAAACTTAAAAAAAAAGAAAAATAATGGGATAGGTGGGGCGCGATCGTAGGTCGATCGATCGATTTTCATTTCTCCTACACACAAAAGCACAAATGGCTGTTACAATAACCGTCAGAATTAATTATACTATGTATAGAACCGATTTTTGTATTTGTAAATTTTTTAAAGCTAAAATGTTGAGCAAAGTAGCTTAAAGACCTTTTGCCCTTATCACACTCTAAGTTGGGTCGGCTGACTACGTATTTTACGACCGGCCGCCTGCCTGACGTCAATTTACCTTAGTCCTATTTTACGACACCTCGGTATATTCTACTCAACCGGATAACACACTGAAGGTTACTGTTACCTTGTCGTCTTTCACTACACCTCAGTGAGAAATAAGAGTGGTCTATTCTACTTTGCCGGATACTACACGGCATGACGGCAAGAATATCTTATCTTATCTTATAATATATATCTAAAGATTCTTTGCCAGAATATAATTGGGGGAAAAAATCTAGCTAGGTTTTATTTAAAAAAATTCGTTTTATCCCTGTTTTTGGGCATCAAAAAAATACTAAAATTTAATTTTGATTTATTGAATATATGAAACACTATTTTTGCCGTCAAATGTCAAATCAGAGTAGCTTACTCGGGAAACTGGTGATCGCGAGAAATGAAAATACCTAGGATCGAGCCCCAGCTACCCTATTATTTATTTTTTCTTTTTAAGTTTTTTTTTCATTTCGTAAGGGTCGGTCAACTAGGTACTCTATAATAATAAATCTAATAATGTAACAAGAAATTTAATCATTTGAAAACCTATATTACTTTGCGTTCACATCTGACTGACTTAACAATCATCACCTACTATATCATCACTGAATGATTTATCCATTCTATAAGACATTGGTGTGATCGAATTTAGACATGCTTAATTGCTTCTCTACCACAGTTATTTGGATCATGCGATATATTAAACACCACGAGTATATTGTGACTCAACACACGTTAATAAAATTAGTATAAAGTAATTTTAAAAAATCTACATTTGATTTTTGAGTTTTTGAATTGATTTTTGGCGCAGTTGGTAGTGACTCTGCTTTCAGCTCCGCGGGTCGCAGGTTCGATTTCTGCCGATAGCTAACATTTTCTATAAACAATTTGTTGTTTATTCGAGCCTGGCTATATTTTTGTTTTTAATATGTCTTTAAAATATAGTTACATATTTACTAGTTGTCTGTCACCCATAACACAAGTATTAAGTTACTTACTTTGGATGACCGTGCGTGTTAGTCTTCCATATATTTATTTATTTATATAAGTAAAAGCATTTACATATTGGGTAATAGACTGATTGTAACGTTGTATACAAAATAAATCGATCGTAACTTATTGTAACCAAGTAATAAACAAATTAGTATTGATATTAGAAGTTATCTGTTAGTGCCTAGCTTACGAAATCGGACGATTGGTAACAATACTATTTTTATGGGGACCTTCTCTTATGGTAGCCAAATGCTGCCATTGGCTTCGTCCCACTCTCTCAAAATTCAAAATTCAGCTCAACTGAACTCAAACTCAAGTCTCAAAATTTTTCCTGAATTGAAATTTTGAACATAAAAGTAGTTAACCATAAGATATAGAGACATGCTGTCGCTAACTTTTATGTATCATTTTTGTAGATCTACAATTGTCTAGAACATTACTTTAGTCTATCTATGTTGGTTTACGCAGCGCACGCGACCAAAGCTTCTAGCAGGCGTTTGTTATTTTATAATTGCGCAACCTGTTTATCATAATTTACAAAAAACCGTAATGTAATCTTAACATAAACCTTCCGGAAGAATAATATCTCATTGTAAAATCGTACGAAAATCCGCTTAGTCACATATAGACAAACAGCTTTTGTTTTATAATTACATAGTTACGAGAGGCATTTAATGCTTATGTATTGTATTAAAGCTGGCGCTATTCCTGCCCTTATCCCACTCTAAGTGGGGTCGGCACAACATGATATAAACATGCTGTTACATGATTTGGCTACGTTTTTACGACCGGCTGCCTGCCTGACGTCAACTTACCTCTGTCGTATTTACGACACCTCGATAAGAAAGAGGGTGGTCTATTCTACTAAATCGGATTCCACACGGAGGGTCAACTTACCTTAGTCGCCTTTTGCGACACCTCGGTAAGAAATGAGGCTGGTACTATTCTATTCAGCCGAATACCACACGGCGTACACAATTATAGTAAGTAATATTTGTTAATTTACTGCAGTGAAAAAGTCGATAAAGTCGAAAAGAAAACATGATGTTTATGGGTATCTTGCTCCAATTGGGTTATTTTACATCGATAGAATATAAATTATAAAGCGAATGATTAAATCCATATTTCCTCTACAATGACAGTATGACAGAGCTCTTATATGAATTGCTGAAGTGGTCAACGTTGTTTGCATGATATAACTTGTCATCCATATGCCAAAGGTACGGCGGTCCGTATGTCTGTCCAGCAGAGCGCGGCGCGCGCTGTGACGTGTGCTTTTTATTCAGGGTTACCATACGTTCAAATATATAAAGACGTAATATATAGAATTAGGCGTTACTTTGCGGAGATCCATAATACAAAAGTAATACTAAAATTATTTTGCTAAAATCCGCGAAGAAGTAAAATAGAAGATATATATAATGCTAAATGTAGAGTGGACAATCGGTTATCATACCTGATATATGCAGGATTCATAAAAACACATGCACAAACCTCCACCACCGCCACCACAATACACAAGCACTATATACGTTCACTATCACAAACTCAACAATCGTTTCGCCCCGCATCCGAAGCATCATCAGGAGATAGACTAGGTCGTGGAGTTTTAGGGCATTAAAAAATACTAAAATTTATATTGAATTGAATTTTTGTCATTAACTGTCAAGTCAGCGTAGCTTATTCGGGGAACGGGCAGTCTTAAGAAATGTAAATATCTAGCAAATACCTAGAATTAAATATCTAGTAAATACATAGCATCGAGCCCATCCTATATTTTTATTCTTTTTTTTTGAAGTTTCTATTTCTTTTTTTGTAAAAAATTACAGAGCAAGGCTCGGTCACCTAGATATCTTAATATTTAAATGAGTTAATCTTGTATATATATATATATATATATATATATTTTCCGAATCTCGGAAACGGCTCCAACGATTTTCCTGAAATTCTGCATGTAGGAGGTTTTGGGGGAGAAAAATTGATCTAGCTAGGTTTTTTGTAAAAAAAATATTGTTTTATCCCTATTTTTGGGCATTAAAAAACACTAACATTTATATTGAATTGAATTTTCGCCAATAACTGTCAAGTCGACGTAGCTTATTCGGTTAGCGGGCAGCCTCGAGAAATGTGAGTGTCAAGGATCGATCCCAACTAAATAATTTTTTTTTTTTTAAGTTTTTTTTTGTAAAAAATTACCGAGCGAAGCTCGGTCACCCAGGTATTTGTTTTTTATATGTGCATGAAAATGGTAACCCTAGTTACGCCAACTGAGATTCGGTTACCTCCTGACGCCGTATCGCCTTACTACGTTCTCTCGGAATAAGGTCCGAGCGGCTGTTGCCTTAAAAGGAGATACGGTGTATGGATTTCAAGAACCGGCTTGATTAATCAACATGGCATAAATATGATGGATTGCTTGATAGAAAGTAATTTATAACAAAAGTAACGCGTATATAATACGCGCGTTGATAAGTAGGAATTGTCGTGGTATCCGGCTGAGTAGAATAGACTACCCTCATTTCGTACCGAGGTGTAGTAAAAGGCGACTAAGGTAATTCGACCCACCGTGTGGAATCTGGCTGAAATAGACCACTCTCATTTCTTACCGAGGTGTCGTAAAAGGCAACTAAGCTAAGTCGTCCCGCCGTTTGGTATCTGGCTGAGTAGAATAGATCACCCTCTTTCTTTCTTACCGAGGTGTCGTGGATTACGACAGTCGGCACATGTTATAAGCATGTTGGCACATGATTCGACTAGGTATTTTACGACCGTTTACTGCCTACCTGACATCATCTAACCTTAGTCGCCTTTTGCGACACCTCAATAAGAAAAAGTGTGTTTTATTCTACTCAGTCGGTTACCACACGGCGTGGCGACTTACCTTAGTCGCCTTTTACGACACCTCGGTAAAAAAATTAGGGTGGTATATATTCTACTCAGCCCAATTGCAAATGTAAACTGTCCCAATTGCGCGTACGCACTATATTATTGCAACGCGTCAGAATTGGAATAGATTACACGCATCAACGCCGCTTCCTGTCGGCCATTCACACGGACAGTGGGACACCCTCTCAAACAATTGAAGTCGTCGTGCGACTGATTTTATGGTAATTTTAATGTAACGGGGTGACTTTGATTCATTATTGATTTGAATCCGTGTGAATTTGATAGAAAGACCAAATTTTTTAGTATAGTTTAATTAATAACTGCGACAACCCATTGCGCCAACGGGCCGTTGTCGCAATGGGTACATGGTGTCATGTGACAGCATGTTTATAACATGTTGTGCTGACCCCACTTAGAGTGAGATAAGGGCAGGAGAATATATGTATAATAAGAAATAAATAAATCAAGGAAGTCGTTCCCATAAATTTACACTAAAGGTATTTAATCTTCAAAATTTTTATGGGGAATGAAGCAACAATCATGATGTTATGCTATATACAATACCATTAAATAAACGATATTCTCCATCAGCATTTCAATTCAATTATGAATTAGCTAATAAAGTATATATAATTCGCGATTTATTTATTTATAGCTTAAAAAACTTGTCTGTGACTTTGAAATTATGTGCGTTTAAGAAATATTTTAAAACAATTATCATGATTTTTATTTTCATGATTTTTTTACAATTCGTGCATTGTAAAAATATCTATCTGATCTCTATCAATTTTATGCGGCTAAAATCCAAAAATTAGGCTGTTTACGTAACTAATTGTATTATATTGATGTTGAAATTGATATTTCTTAAATGTTTTTGTTTAATTTAACTCCAAAGTTATATTTTAATTTGGTGTTAAAACAGTGGTTATTTCAGAATATTTAAATTCAAAACAAAAAAAACATTACAAATAAAACAAACAAACCTAAGTATATTCAACGATCATTTATATTTGCGACTGATATTACAAGTTTAAAACGACAAGAGTAATTAAACAGATCTCGTAACTTTCTGCTTGAATTGATATCAGGCTTGATGTTTTTTTTTCAATCATATGATTAGGCGGATTGTTAAAGATCTTTTAAAAAAATAATTATGTGCCTTTAGCAAGTATACTGGACATTTACCACTTAATAGACACATAATACGTTTGAGCCATTATTTACGTAATGATTTTAATTATAAAAAATATGTATAAATGAAGAATGATATAAAAAAATATTTAGTAGATACAAATGATATGTCTGAAATCATAAATGGAATTTGGTGTTACTTTGCGAAACTCCCTTCTAGATAACGATATAACTATTTTATTATAGCCCGCACTGAAAATAATTAATAACCTCTATTAATCAGTTGACAACACATAGTTTTCTTGGATTAGAATTTCATAAACGTGGCCAATTTTTAAATACTTCCCTGACAAATTTTTGCAATATACTATGCAGTGTTTTACAAACTGTTAATTCGCTTTTAGTACACTCTACATTTAGCATTACATATATTTTCTTTTATCGCGGATTATAGCCAAATAATATTCTCATTAATTTTGTATTTGAAGTTGATCAAGGTGATGAAAAGATCGATTCGAGGGACTCTTGGCAAGTTCATTACCTAGAACAGTGTCGTGTATAAGCGGCCTTAGGTAGCATTGACGGCACTTACACGGTTTTAATGCAGGAACTGGTTTGCAGACAGTGGAGGCGTGAGAGTGTCCAGTGCAGGGATATTCTCAGGGCCAAAGTAACTGCACCTGCGCTCTGACAAAAGGACAATGTCGTTAACTTATACCATTGCTTTTCAAGTTCAGACAAGTTGCTACTCGAGACTCCACTGCGGCACCTGATTTCAATTGGAAGCAGAATGTTTATCGATTACTGGGACATATATTTTATACAGTTTGAATGGCGGAAAGATGCTTTGGGATATCTTATCTTATTAAATAAATAATATTCAGTAAGATTTTTTTTATTAAGTAAGAATTATCCAGAATAGAATGAGTCTCTATATACATAGTTGCCAGCGTGTTTTTTTTTTTGCGAAATTATTAAAAAGATGCAATATGAAAAAAGGAAAAAGGGATGATCATATCTGGGACTTGATTCCAGTTTCATTTTTAATGTCAGTCCGTTCCCAACTAAGCCATTAACTTTGCAAGTAACAATGTAATATACCTTTGTTTTCTAATAATATTGGTCCAGTCTTACAGTGCCTGAAAACAGGGATAACAATACATTTGTTTTAAGTTTAACCTAGATCGATTAATTGCCCCCAAAATCCCCTACATATTAAGTTTCATGAAAATTGTTAGAGCCTTTTCCGTAATTCAAATACTACACAAACTATATACACTATACAAAGAATATTTATTATGTGAAGTTCTTAATTAATAGAAAAATAGGCTAAACGAGCTCCCTCTTTTCTTTCGGTCACAGAGGAAAAAACACTTTTTCCAATGTTGAAAGTAATTAAATGCTTAGGTTAGTGTAAACGAAGTCGCGGGTATCATTAGGCTCTTATAAGTTATTGTTTTTTTTTTATAACATACGAAATGGTTAATGTCCGCCGTGTGGTATCCGGCTGAATGGAATAGACCACCCTCATTTCTTACCGAGGTGTCGTAAAAGGCGACTAAGTTAAGTTGACCTCAGGCAGGCGGCCGGTCGTAAAATACTTAGCCAAATCATGTGACAACATGTTTATAACATGTTGTGCCGACCCCACGTAGAGTGGGATAAGGGCAGGAAGAAGACTAAATGGTTAAAGTGGCTTAACCTTAAAAGCTAGACATATACTTTCGCGGACTTTTATTTAGAACTTTAAGAGAGAACCAATTTTGTATAACATGATTTTTAATAACTATTATCGTTTATATGTATAGCTCAGCGCACGCAAGGAAAGCTTTTAGATTTTGCCGTTTTTTTGTACTATTCTTTATTGTTGCTCCTTTCCTACTCATCTTAGCGTTATGTTATATAATATATGCCTATAGCCTTCCTCTATGAATGGACTAACTTACACTGAAAGAATTTTTCAAATCGGTCCAGTAGTTCTGAGATTAACGCGTTCAAACAATCAAACAAACAAACTCTTCAGCTTATAGTATAGAATTTTACTTACTTACTACCATTTAGTTATAGATGAGTTGTTTACGGTAAATGTTAATGAGCTATCAATGAAACTGTAAAAATATTCGTATATTATCGCAGTTATGTTTATCGCAAGACATTAAACTTGTGATATTTTTCATCAGGTCGCTCTGCATATTGCAAACAGGCTGTGTCCAACGGTTACCGTCAATAACGGTACTATTCAGTGCAAAAGAATAACAGGTATAAAGTTTGTAATTATTTTTTATGCATGTCGAAGAATATTATCCTTTATTCAAGGGCTTTATCGTGTAATTTCTTTTTGTTTTTGCTAGAATATTACCAATGCACATGAAAATGTATTCTTGTTGTTGTAAGTCGAGCTATATGCTTGGCAATTATGGTCTATAATATATGACGTCGAATAATACATTTAGTAAGAAGAAATGGCGTTAGGATCCTAAGTTATTTGAGTGGCGACATTAGCATCGTAAAACAACCTCAATTTGATTGTAGAGAGAGACGCTGGATAAAAGTCTGTGTAAAAATTTGATACATCAGAGATTTTTTTTAATTTAAAATTATAATAAAAGGATAAAAATTATTATTTATAAAAATGAATTAACTAAATTCATTAGCTAAAAAAAGAAAAACTAGAGAACTTATTTGCGCCAAAACCCTGACAAATGTTTAATTGCACAGTTTGAAATATCGGTTAACTGTCTACTAACTGTCTGTTATATTTCGGAGAGTAAGCTCAGGGTACCTCCTTCAACACCTTCCTTCCTTCAACGCCTAATGGCGCAGACAAAAATTTCAGTATTTGAATTCAGAATAATCGACAACTCGCAAATGTGCACGAAGCGCTTCGGATCATCATTTAGCCTGCGCAAAACGCAGGTATGGAATTTTCGTCTAGCATTATCTTTCCTTCTAATTATTATATTAACTATAAAGCAAGACTTGGTAGGCATCTTCTAGATAAGCTCGCTAAATCTTAAATATCATCGCTTTCCATGCTGCTCGTTTGCAAAAGCGCTTGTCTATTACACATAAAAAGGATTTTTACCAATTTAATTTGAAGTGGGATTGGTATTCAACGTAGAATTGAAACCAAATCAATAATAATATGTAATTTCAAACCATTGTATACTATTCTTTCACTTTTAATGAGACTGCGGAAATGTTCCCAAAAGAAAGACATTCCTGACAGTTGAAAATTCAATAAATGCAATATAGTATGGCGACCGTTCTATAACCAAGAGCGCAGAACCTATAGGCGTATCTAAATCTTTCATAACATAACAGGCGCTTATTTTAGCTACCGTAACACCAACAGACAAATCACGACAGTGTATTGAGTTGTGCTGTCAATCAATCGAGTTAAGAAAGATCAAGTGAGATTGCAAATATGTATTTATATGGCATAATTTTCGTATACCCAGTACCTATGTCCAGAACACCTGCCGAGGTTCCCACGCATAGCCGCAATACGACGGCCGCACGCGTAACGACTCCTAATCAATCAATCTGTTAATCTATGCTAATTAATGTCTAACATGTACATTAGGTGTGCCATGGGTTTTTCTCGGGCTTTTGAAATTCATTCATTGATTACATTGAATGAAGTTGGAACAAGTAACGAAGCTTGTTAGATATTTGTCAGTCTGCGGTTGTTAGGATGAATTAATAAGTATTGATACGATCTTAGGCGGTTTATTTGTGGTGTATAAAATAATTAAGCTATATTGCACTGTGCTTGTTGTCAGTGATGACATACCGATCCGAAATTTTATCACTGACTGTGGACCATAAGAAAGCTAAGAAAGCAAGAGACACTCAGCGGGATATGGAGCAAGCTATATTTAGTGTATCTCTGTGCTCAAATGAGAAATGACAAAGAAGATACCTCAGCGTGTCGCGTAGCTGAAGTGGTGAGCGTTGGATGTTAAGGTTTTGGAATGGCGATCCAGAACCAGAAAACGCAGCTTTGGTGGACCCCCAACGAGCTACGAGACTACCTCAAAAGGGTCAATATGAGCCTCTGGATCCAATCGGCATCAGATCGGGTGTAGAAATGCCGTAAAGCGACCTATTTGTAGCAGTGGACGATCATCAGTTGGAGAAGAAGGAGCACAACTGTAATGATTCTTGTTTAGTGCTTCAAATTTAGCCAGCAATTCATAACGTTATATATGTTAGTTTTAATTACCTATATAACGTTTTTGTACAAAACGTTGTATAGTTTTTAGATAAGCACTTTATGACAATCTATTACGGTTTATATTTGAATATTTCTAAAGTAGTTGAGTATTACAATTTCTGTGAAGCCCTACATGGTTAAGCTTTATTAGTAATATCTTTTAATAGGATACCTTAAATAATTCCCGCGATCTTTATATTTCATTCATTCACAAAATTTCACAAAATTTCACATTTTCACAATTCATTTCACAAAATTATGCTTGGTTTTGACAAACATACGGAATGAAAATTTTAAATAGACACATTCTCAGAATTAATTTGCAATTGAGATCCTATAGCCATCTTTTTTGAGGAATCAGAATAAATTCTAACAACTTATCTTTCGTTTTCCATTTCAACATCTCGATTCATTGCCCCTTTATGATCCAAGAGGGCTGGCTCCATTTTCGCACAAAGAATTTGTTTAGCGACTCAACGCCGAAACCCTCAAATCAAATCAAATCAAAATATTTTTTATTCAAATAAGCTCTTTCAAGCACTTTTCAATCGTCAAGGATCAATATGATTAACGAAGCTACAACTGGTTCGGAATGTTGCTCTTACCGAGAAGAACTCGGAAAGAAACTCGGCGGTCAATCTTTTAAACATGTTCAATTTTACATTATTAAACCGCAATTCTGTAAGAAACTGAAAGGATTTTCAAATTCAGGATTTTTTATCATCCAAATGTCAAGCACGCTGCTAAGCATTTTTGAGAATATTCCACGTAAGCATGATTTATAAAGTGCTAGCGGTTGAGATATAACTTGTATTATATTAGTTGTAAACAAAAGTTATTTATTCTCAGAAACCATATACAAACAACGCAACAAGAACGTGTTTACATGCCTCAGCAGCTTTTTTTTACCAATTGGCCAATAGAATACAACCTGTTGCAAACAAGGTTGTCCGGATAAAAAATCACATCCTGAACTGACGGAGGCTCTAAAATGATTGCGAATGAATAAAAAAAGCATTTATTGTGTAACATACGTGAGAACCGCGGGCAGGTGCAAACGCCGGAGGAAATCTCGTACGGCTTCTGTGCACTAATCACTTAGATATCATGATTATTATATTCTCATCATTAAACGAGTATGTTATTCATAGCTTATTAACTTACTAGTCGTTCAATTATGCACTATATATTTCTCCCTTCTGGATTTTTTTAATTCTAAATATTGGCCCATTATGGTACGCTGTGTGGTATCCGGCTGAGTAGAATAGACCACCCTCATTTTGATATCATTGATTTTGATATTTTGATATCAGTTGATATCAGGCATGCGGCCGGTCGTAAAATACGTAGCCGAATCATGTGACAACATGTTTATAACATGTTGTGCCGACCCCACTTAGAGTGGGATAAGGGCAGGAAGATGATGAAACGAGTATGTTATTCATAGCTTATTAACTTACTAGTCGTTAAATTATGTACTATATATTTCTCCCTTCGGGATTTTTTATATTCTATGTTGGCTCAGTATGGTATTCGTTTGAATAGAATAGACGACCCTCATTTCTTACCGAGGTGTCGTAAAAGGCGACTAAGGTGAGCCGACCCACAGTGTGGTATCCAGTTGAGTAAAATTTTTCCTTGTTTCGAATTGACTATATACTGTTAGCCCTTACAGCTTTTACATCGTACATCGGGCGGGCTAGCGCAGAAGCATCGTCGAAGTTGCGAAATGCGGAGAGTAGAGCGTAGAAGCTCTACTAGCGTCGGGGATAAGTAGAATAGAGCACCCTTCGACATCGACAAGTTGAAGTCATGTCGGCGGCCGGTCGTAAAATATTTAGCCGAATCATGTGACAACATGTTTATAACATGTTGTGCCGACCCTAATTAGAGTGGGATAAGGGCAGGAGGATGATGTTATTCATAGCTTATTAACTTACTAGTGATACCCGCAACTTTATTCTCGACTTCTTCAATGTTAAATAAACTCAATTATGCATTATTTATGTTATCCCTTCTGGATTTGTTTATCATATATTTATTTATTAAGAAAAGCCAATAGCATTTCAAAAAGTAAAGTAACAGTCTAATTTTGAATTAGGTCACTTCAATACTAAGCGTGCAACAGATGTTACAAAATACATTGTAAACAAAATTCCTTACAGCCGTTAGTATTATTTCGTTTCATAATACCGACTAATCAAAATAAGAAAAGTAGCTTAAAATAATTTCAAATATTCTATAACATAATTGAATGCGATACTAGTAATATAAAATTCCCATAATTATCTTAGAGAACAGAGGAAATCGTGGGAATCTTTAACAGGTGTACGTAGACAATTATATTACTTTTTGTTTATTCCCGACCAGTCAATCTCCGCCGTAAGATGAGGCTATAACTAACTATATTATTACCTAGAACAATGAAAAAGATATTTCTTTACCTATCTATAAATATAGTAATAATAGTAGCAACATTTTTTACAATAAGTAGACCTAATTAATCTATAAAGACAAAATTGCGAACATGGTTAATAAAATTAGTTATGGAAGAGAAAGTGTTATATTTTCGACAGATAATAGACTTAAATTTTTATGGACGGATCAATGGATTTATATCAAGTGTAAGTCAACTTTTTTGTTTATTATAGATTCTCTGTCTTTAACGTAAGCCCAACAGGCGCCCGGGTGCAAATAGTACTCTAGAGCTCGATTCAATTACCAAATATGTTTAGAGTTTAGACGTCTAGAAAAATATATCAGTAAAGATTTATATACAATATATATAAATCTTAGAAATAAAATTACAAAAAATTTACCAGGCGTGGCTACCCCAATGTGCGGCGCTTGGATGCAAGAGCGGCACGTCTCCAAAAACTTTCTCAGCTATTGCGTATACGGGTAAAGTGACAATAAGCTCATGTATGAAGTTTTGATCTCAATGAAAGTTAAAATATACAAAATTTTCAAAATTATCGAAAATAAACGACTATTTTGAAAATATATCTTAGCAATGCAAGTATACCTACAAGAGAGTCAAGGGATATACGGAGAATAATGATAAAAACTTTTAATCCTTATTCGCTGAGAGCCTCCTAATAGAACAAACTTCAGATTAGGGTGACATGTAGTGGTACCTTAAGTTTTAATGGTATTTTGCGAGTAGATGTTGGTTTGGTTTGACGCTTCAATGCGTCTCTACAAGATCCCAAAAGTTCTCATGGTTGAAACTCTATCAAACGAGCGTTTCATAGAGTTTACTTTAGAGCAAAGTTCTTACATCACATCAGATGCAATCGTCACATGACCTACAATGCCCTGAGGTTTAGTGTTGATAGAAGGTTATATGAGGTTAAAACGTGACTAATTATCTAGTATCATCCTATCAGTATGTAAAGAGAACCGTTTCTGATAGTATAGGTGCACTTTTATCTTAATTCATCTATATCAACTTACCTTTTTTATCATTTTGATAAAAAATTCTGTTAAATTTTCGATTTGTAATACATACCAAGTACTCGAGGTGTCGTAAAAGGCGACTAAGGTAAGTTGACCCACCGTGTGGTATCCGGTTTAGTAGAATATACCACCCTCTTTCTTACCGAGGTGTCGTAAAATACGACTAAGGAAAGTTGTCGTCAGGCAGGCGGCCGGTCGTAAAAACGCAGCCAAATCATGTGACAGCATGTTTATAACATGTTGTGCCGACCCCACTTAGAGTGGGATAAGGGCAGAAGGATTTGTTATTTATTATACCAAGTACATCAATCTCTATGACTTTAACCGTTATATTATAGATTCCGTTGCAGCCATTTGAATATGGAATCATGAAAACCCCGTTATATTGCAAAAGGAAAATCAACAACATAGAAAACCAGCATAATAGGTAGTAAGAATATTTTATACTAGTCACCGTGGGAAGCCATACAGGTGACGGACTGACGGCGCCGGCGCACGTCATCGAGATCGATATATCAGCTTAATATAAGCAATGTTAAACTTCCTTATACATCGAGCATGAATGCCACTTGATCTGCGCAAAACCGCATAAATAATTGCAACAACAGTTTAAATTATTGTTCGTACGTTTTTTATTCATGATTATGTTATAAAGACATACTGACAGCTCGCCTTTTATCCATATTCTTTATATTACAAATGTGAAAGGGTTCTTTGTTTGGTTGTCCTTCTTCTACGTCCAAAAGGAGCAATATATCGATATGATTTTTGGTATGAATATAGGTAAAGTAGTGAAGAGTGTTTAAGCTTTTTTTTTAGTTACACACTAAAGTTTTTTTTTAGTTACACAAGCGATATCGCATACGCTACTCATCATCATCTTCCTGCCCTTATCCCACTCTAAGTGGGGTGGGCACAACATATTGTAAACATGTTGTCACATGATTTGGCTGCGTATTATACGACCGGCTGTCTGACGACAATTTGCCTTAGTCGTATTTTACGATACCTCTGTAAGAAAGAGGTTGGTCTATTCTACTCAATCGGATACCGACGGTCAACTTACCTTAGTTGCCTTTTATGACACCTCGGTAAGAAATAAAGGTGGTCTATTCTACTCAGCCGGATATCACACGGCGGGTCGACTTACCTTAGTTGCCTTTTATTACAAATCTGTAAGAAATGAGAGTGGTTTATTCTACTCGGCCGGATATCACACGGCAAGACATGTTTATTTAATAACATATCTATTTCGGTGAACATGTTAACCTGTCGTCAAATGTTTATTGGCATTGGCTTCAGATTCCGCCAAATTGCAAAGATAATATAATAGTGAGTTAATGTAAACTGTTCATCAATAAACGCGTATCGATTCATTTTACGTTCAGACTTGAAATGTTATTCTTAACTAGCTACAAAACTGTAGCTAACTGAATTAGACGATAATACAATAACATTATAGCGTAATATGAATATAATAAATAATAAATAAATATATGGGACACTTACACACACGGTCGTCCGTCCCCAAAATAAGTAACATAATACTTGTGTTATGGTAAACAGACAACTGGTGAATATATACTTATATATTTTTTAAATACATACTTAAATACAAACATACACCTAGGCTCAAAGACCAACAAATTCATTTATCAAAAATGTGAATCGAACCCGCGACCCGCGGAACTGAAGGCAGGGTCACTACCCACTGCGCCAACGGGCCAGTCCAATATCGTTTAAATTTTTAGTACAATGTTTCAGTTTAAGACGAACACCGCAGAAAATCTCAAAAACTATCTAAATCATTAAGATTGACTGTTGCACGTAGAGTAAGTTAGCTCTTAATTCAGTGATTTACTATTTCTGGAGTAGCCAGCTATAGGACCTGTGATAGCCCAGCGGTAACACCGTGCAACTCTTTCGAGGAGGTCACGGGTTCGAACCCGGGCAGACACCAATGAGTTTTTCTGTTATAACTTACGTGTCTAATTGAAAATTGTAATTCATCACACGCTTTTGGTGAAGGAAAACATCGTGAGGTAACCTGCATATCTCTAAAGAACTCTGGAGATATGTGTAACCTATCAATCCGCATTAGAGCAGCGTGGTAGGTCTTAGCTCCAATCTTTCTCTCCAAAAATGAAGAAAAAAGGCCTATTTTCAGTAGTAGGAGAGTAATAGGCCGCTACTTTACTTTTTTTTTTAATTATTCCTGCACGTAGAGTAAGGCTTTTAATTCAGAATTCGATTTTTTTTAAAGTGTATTATAGCCAAATAAATGTTGCAAAATGATCTTCTCCTAATCAGCATTAAAAATTCACTTTAAGTCATGGAATTTCACATAAAAACTATTATTACCATCCAATAAAGTGGATTTATTTACAATGAAAATATAAAAATTAATTTAAAATATCTTAAATTACTTAAACAGTACTACTATGCAAGAGATTAGATAGTCCCTAGAATGCTGCCAGTCTACGCGTAAAATCGCTAAGCTGATTCTTTGTGCGAAAAAGGAGCCAGCCCTCTTGTCACCTGAAGAGGCGAAAACCGAGGCGTTAAAACCATTCAAAATTTTATTCACTTAATTCTCGACTTTGTTATTTAACAATTTCTTAATATTAACGTAATCGTCTCAATTGATAGTCAACCTAAACGCCAAAAACAAGAACTAAAACACAATATTAACTAATCCATCAAAATAAAATAATATCATTATATAATGTTAAACATGCCTCAAATTTTTTTAATAGTTTGTTAAATGTCAAACTGCACAAATAAAACAAAATTTGGCTAGTTAGTTGAATATTATACTAACAGAAAAAGACATTGAAATCGGGTAAAACTCCGAATGGAAGTTTTTATTTATTTCGTAAAGAACCAAAAAGCTAGCAAATCAAGAAATCGACGTGAACAGCGCAAGGCAGCTAATATAACGCAAGATAAAAGGCCACACACATTGCGATGTTTAGCGTTAATAATACCACTCGAACCAGCAATTTTCTCCGCAAGAACCGAATCACTGTTATCGGTATTGAAGCGGTGTAAAATTTTACCGTACAGCTTTTATATCTTGAATTTGCGAAGCCAACAAAATTGTACTCCCAAATTTTGCTTTACATTTTCATTTACTCAGAATTATTATTTATACTAATATATTATATTGATAAATTTAAAGACTGGATTTAAAGACGGTAAGACCGTGCGACTCTCCAGAGACGATCATGGGTTAAAACCCCGGGCAGACACCAATGAATTTTTCTATAAAAACTTATGTGTTTAATTCATAATTTCAATTTATCACATGCTTTTCGGTGAAGGAAAATATCGTGAAGAAACTTGCTTGCATATCTTCAGAGACTTCTGGGGATATGTGGAGCAGCGTGGTAGGTCTTAGCTCCAAACCTTCTTTCCGAAAACGGAGAGAGGAGGTCTATGCTCAGCAGTGAAATAGTAAAAGGCCGTTACTTTATTCGAAATGAACCATTTTCGATTTTTATTGTAAATAGTCTTCGTTACGTCCCTAATCCACGCTTAATTTCCACTGTAATACGTAATCCAGTACATTGTTTGCATTGAAAATACATTTACGCAGTCAGTTGTTTGATCGGACCGTTTAATGGAGTTGGAAAACAACAAGCCAGCTACGAATTAGATCGAGTATCAACATTCCGTTTTTGGCTGTTTTTAATGCGGTTTGTTGCATTTAATGTTGCTTTAGTAGATTAGGATAATGTAACGATCAAACTATTTATTTCTTTGCTCAGAATGATTTTATTGGATACAAGTTAATGCTCGCGTAACTTTGTACTCTTAAAAGAGCAAAACTCTTGCGGCATATGTTTATGGACAACTACAAAATTCTTAATACACAATATGCTTCAAGTGGCCGGAATATTCTAAAACTTTCTTACTAATATTCAGAATTATCTGTTTCTATTGAACCGATGGACGTTCTGCGTTAGACACAAACATGCTTCTTCGTACGGCGTCTTCCGATTTTGTCTTCACGCCTATAACTAAGTACATATCTATAGGTATATTTATAATTATAAATGTATCAGAATGTTTTCTTACCGAGGTGTCGTAAAAGGCGACTAAGGTAAGTCGACCCGCCGTGTGGTATCCGGCTGAGTAGAATAGACCACCCTCTTTCTTACCGAGGTGTCGTAAAATACGACAGAGGTAAGTTGACATCAGGCAGGCGGCCGGTCGTAAAAACGCAGCCAAATCATGTGACAGCAAGTATGAACTGAGTATGAAAAAAACTGAAAAAAACCTAAAAAGAGGATTTAGCGATTGAATGATCATATAAATATTCTGCGCGTAGAGACGATATATAAAGTAAAATATTAATTTGTACTGAAACAGGCACTTTAATATAGTAATGAACAACTTCGTAAAATAACTCATTACGCGAAGTAAGTCAATGATTATAATGAACCTAACCGTATTCAGGTAGTAAGTACCGCTTATTGGCATCCTTACACTTTAATTAAACTGGTCCGTAAATGTTTACTTGGCTAAGAGATAAACATTTTAGCATATATGTCTTTTTATAATCAAGTAAATTTGACCGTAATCTCCAAATATGTACTACTTTATGATAAATAATACTCGTAAGTATATTTTGATGAAAGGCAGTTACTTGGGTTAACTATTACAGTTGTCAGTAACTCTGTAAACTATCAAAAACAGTTCCGAATTGTGTTTTACTAAAAAAAAAACATCATAACTGACTAGTAACGATTTAAGCATTTTCTTGTCTTAATTGTCATGAATTTTATTTTATTAAAAGCCGTCATTTAAGTTGCCGTGTATATATGTGAAGGTGGAATCTTGCAAGTTAAACTTGACCCACTTCCTGGCGCCCGATTGAGCTGAAATTTTACATACTGGTCCAGTCCCGATTAACGGTAGGGACATAAAATTTTGTTAAAAGGTTTCATTTATTAAAAACTTTTACTATGTTTAACTTATTTTAATTAATTTAATGTGTACACTTGACTTCGTTCTCGTCAACTTAAATTTAAATACACCCTCAATCATTTATTATCTGCTTCCCTTAAAGAAAAACAGGAATTTTATCCTATACATTAACCTTGTATATAAGCTTTAAATGTATTCTATTTTATTTCAAGTGCTCCAGATTAATCATAAAGCGTAACGTGACTGACTGATTCTAAAAGAATCCCAGAAGATCAGAAGGTCTATCCCTCGACTAATAACTAATTTATAATAAAAACTGTATAGCTGGCCGATTTCCCACGATTGTTTTGGGCGATCGACCTTCAAGAGCATATCCGTGGTTTTGGAGCTCGTTGACTTTTGCCGTTACGCATCATTGCTGCAATGAGTGTAGCGTGAAATTGATTTGTTTTGTTTCAATTTATGAATGGATCGTAAGAACGGTACATGGAATTGTCTGTTACAAGGATCACGCTGAACTGTTCTCGCTTGCAAGGGATAAGGATATTTTAACAAAGCTGACAACAAATCTTTGCTCGTTGGAGACGCACCATATGAAGAATATGAACAAATAAATAAATATTGTATATGGGACTTACACACACGGTCGCCCGTCCCCAAAATAAGCCACTTTATACTTGTATTATGGGTTACAGACAACTGTTTATATACTACTTATATAAGTTTAAGTACTTTAATACATCCGCAGTATCCGGTTGAGTAGAATAGACCAACCTCATTTCTTACTGAGTTGTCGTAAAAGGCGACTAAGGTAAGTTGACCGTAGATAGGCGGCCGGTCGTAAAATACTTAGCCAGACCATATCATAACATGTTTATAACATTTTGTGCTGACCCCACTTAGAGTGGGATAAGGGTAGGAGAATGATGACTGTAAGTATATTTTTTTTATCAAGCACTTTCACTATCTCTAGCCGATAGTCTCGAATCCTTACCCCGTTCAAGAAAGTTGTGTATATGAAAGAATGAAAAATAGCCAAACATAATTCCGCATACAAAATTATTGGTATCTTTCTCTTTATTTCCATATGTTGCATGAATATGTTAATATATTACGCTGTTTTCTTACCAAGGCACACGTTTTAAATTTTACATTTGATTTGTGTGTTCACGTTTCAATGAAATCAAAATTAACGTCAATCATTACTGATAAGAAAATTTTATGTAAGAGTAAACCGATAACAAGGGCAATAGACTACTTTCTTGTATTTTTTAACCTCACTCTCGTATGTATCATACACTGTATGTAACAAGGCAAATATCGCTGCTCCCTAATGTAGATTGCAGCGGTAATATAAAACTAATAATATAAAACAGCAAACAGAAGGTAACAATACTTGCATGGTTTGTATACAAACAGATGCGCAAGAGCAAAACGTCACAGCTGCCCGCGTTACGGCTCAACAGCTCTACCGATCTTAAATTTGTTTTGATTAGAAATTTTTATTAAGCTGCTAAAACGATAATATATTTTCCTTGCTTAACGTAATCCAACTGCAAGATTATATTAATAAATATGCCTAATAATAACTTATCATTTTTTATTATAACTAAATGTTATCTTTTGTTAAATTTTGCAACGTTATCTTTACCTTTAAACAAGCGAAAATAAAATTATTAAAAACAACAAATGTATCATATAAATAAAGTTAATTTGTCTATATCAATTATATACTACGTGTCTGCCCTTGTTTGCGAAGGAAAAACGGGAAATTTTTATCCTATATGTTAACCCGGTATATAAGATTCAATTGTATCAAATTTTACCAATATTGGCTTAGCTAATTAACGGTGAATGCTTAATATGCAAACGGACGGTAAGAGAGATGGACAAACAGTCTTTCGAATTTATAATATTACTATGGATTATTATAATTTAGTTAGTTGTAGACCAGATGATACGCTTCCAGAGCGTATGGAAAATTCGGGGAATAAAGCAAACCAAAGCAAGATTACTTTGATCTTAATATTCCCGATCTTTCTCTATGGGATAGAGACTTGGACTATCCGAGCAAGAGAAAGAAGAAGAGAAAATAGATACATGCATTCGAAATGTGGTGGCGGAGGCGAATGCTTCGAATACCCTGGATGTCCATTCGTATTTCGATCACATAATGGGATGAGAAGATGGCAACCTTGTAAATCTGGTCATTGTTGCCAATACAGAAGGCAAGAGATCATGAGGCCGGTCGCAAACATGATGTCCTGACCAAGTGAAATAAATCACCTCCTATCTAAATTCTATCAGACGGTAAGGGCTACTTTGGATCGGGAAAGATGATAGAAATTAAGGGTTCAGGTAATCACGATCCTCAGTAAAATGAGGGACCGATCGAAGAAGCAGAGTTACAATTTCCATTGGTTTTTGCTGAAACGATCATACCGATTTTCTGAATAGCATGTTGTGGCTTTGCGCTACATAGATAATAGCAACCGAATCTATACACTAGCGTTTCTGTCAAAATATCTAACACTTTAGTTTTAGTTGATATTTATTTTTGACCCAATTCTACCGACTGTGGTTAAGTTTTAGTAGTTGCTTTGTGGTATAGCGATCTGTATGCAGTCAAGATTGCCTAATGAAATCATAAATCGGCAAAACGTTGATACAACAATAAAATCAATGTCAGCGGCAACGTATTTTAGCATCTGTCGGTAGCAGCCGCCATGACATGTGCGGGTAAAACAAAACCTACCCCTCATGGGTGAGGGGTGAGATTTCCTCTACCAGGTGAGAGTACGCACATATGTTGCCACGTGTGGGGAACCCCTTACAGGTGCCGCTATGAATGAAGTCTTTGTTATTATTGTTTCATTGACAACTGTTCGCATTTTGGCGGGATTTCACGTTCGGAAATAATATAGTTATATGTTTGTCTATGGAATAATGTACATCGTTGAGTGATTAATAAAAAATGTATAAATAACTTTTCAATTAAAAAAATGACTTTTACAATTAATAAAATAATATGGATTAAGTAACCAAGTTATAAAAAAGTGTACCGAAATAAGAGTTCAAAATGAAAAACAATACAGCTTTTACATATAAATAGAATTTAAAGTAATATCGAAATAATATTATATTTAATATATTTAATAAATATTTAATAAATATTTTTATTATAATTATAAAATATATGTGGTAATTTTAAACACTTGTTTTAGTTTTGCTTGCAGAGATTTATAAAGGAAAAAACAATTTTTATCATTGATAATCTACTTAAAACTTGTAGAATAGAAGATAGATAGAAACTTGTTTTGACCTACGAACTACAATACAAAACTACTATCTTACAATAATACTGTATAATTGCTTCTTTTTTAATTTGATATAGGAATAATATTATTTCATTGTAACGGCAATTTCTAGTTAATGCCTTTTAAATTGTTGACCCCAGCTTTATTCCCATGATTAAGATTCCCCAAGGAATAATTCCGTTGTTCCCCCCAAACAGGTGCTTCTGATTAAGGTCAAGGAATTCCCAGTGCAATGGGTCACTGATTGACGTGCTTCCTTGGTTCCGCAACCGACCATAAATGACCGTTGAGACATAAATCCATAACTCCCATCTGTAACTAGTTTTCAATATTAAAGGTTTACCTTTTAAGGTATCGCTGTGTGCGTGTGTTATGCCAGACTGATTTTAGTTTTTGTATAAGTTTTATGGATCACAACTTACGTAATTAATTACTACTACTTATAGAATTATTTATATTTTGATGTCAATGTACTACACAATTGAGATTCACATCTTCCTGCCCTTATCCCACTCTAAGTGGAGTTGGCACAACATGTTATAAACGCGTTGTCACATGATTTCGCTACGTATTTTACGACCGGCCGCCTGCCTGACATCAACTTACTTTAGTCGTATTATACCACACCTCGGTAAGAAAGAGAGTGGTCTATTGTACCTTACCGGATACTACACGGTGGGTCAACTTACCTTAGTCGCCTTTTACGACACCTCGGTAAGAAATGAGGGTTGTACTATTCAGCCGGATACCACACGGCATATGTCAATGTACTTAATTTTTTTTAAATCTTATGTGTGAAATGTGCAATTATTAACCTATATATATAGTTTGTAAGTTTTCTTTTTCTTTCTTTTTTCTATCATTTTAGTCGTGTAAAATGTTAGCCCTCAGCGGAAATCGAAGCCGCTAAAAGCAGGCCCAACATCATCTGCATCAGCGGGCCAGTCGTGTATTTGTACATGTAATTACTTATTACTTCCACCTACACAGTTTAGTTACAATAGTTAGAAAAAGACAGTTCAGGAACAGACGTCACAACTACTTCCTCATTAGTGTTCACTAATCGACGCTTCCGGTAATTATGCACTAACTGTGTAATACTGCTAGTACAGGAAATGTCTGCGACCTCCACTAATCTTAAAAGCAGAAAATTATCCGTAATTACACTAAAGTAAAGTAGTAATGACTTGTTACATTTCCACCACCAGGTAAATGTAATAATAACCTACAGCTGGGCGTAGGCCTCCTCTCTCCGTTTTAGGGGAGAAGGGTCGGAGCTAAGACTTACCACGCAGCTCCAATGCCGATTGGTAGGTTACACATATCCCCAGAATTCTCTTGAGATATGCAGGTTTCCTCACGATATTTTCCTTCACCGAAAAGCGTGTGATGAATTGCAATTATCAATTAGACACGTAAGTTTTAACAGAAAAACTCATTGGTGTCTGCCCGGATTTGAACCCGTGACCTCCTCGAAAGAGACTGTGTTACCGCTTGGCTACCACAGCTAACATATTCAAAGTTATTAATAAATAAAACCTTATAACAAAATTTTATGTCCCTACTCTTAACAGTTAGGGAGTTCATCCGGAGTTAATCCTGGCAGCACAGTCATGCTTATGTGATAAAATGCAATTATGAATGAAATTATGAAATTATGAATGAATGGACAATCACCGGTGGATAAATGGTAAATTTATGTAGTAATGTTTAAAAAAAATTACTTCGCACTTTGTTGTTAGCTATATCTCACTGAGCACTCATATACTTATCTTATCTACGCGGTATCGCAGCGTAACAAAATCACTTGATGATAAAATATGTTGCTAACTATAGAAAGTTTAATAAATAGATAATCTAAGATGATTTGATAAGCCCCTTGACGTAGGTGGGAGTAACCCTTTAGGTAGGTCGCGGGTTCGATTCCCACCAACACAAGTATTAAGTTACTTACTTTTGGGACGGACGATCGTGTGTGTAATAGTTATATATATTTATTATATACCTACTAGTTATTAGTTATTATATACTACCTAGTTTTTTTTGCCAGATCAAATATTTACAAAAAAAAATTGTCCAAAAAATGTTAGAGGTGGACAACCCTTATCACTTAGGGCTATAAAAAATAGATAGTAGCCGATTGTCAGACCAACTGAATATGCATATAAAATTTCGTAAAAATCGGCAACCCGTTTATCGATAGGATCGTAAATAATATCATGACACGAGAAATTTATATATAAGATTTATTTATTTAAGGAGCAATTTACGCGCAATAATCATCATACTCTAACCCTTATCCCACTCTAAGTGGGGTCGGCACAACATATTGTAAACATGCTGTTACATGATTTAGCTGCGTTTTTACGACCGGCCGCCTACCTGACGTCAACAGGGCAGGAGGATATATATCATTTTTCACACAATCCATCCACCTTTTTCGGCCTCCCCCTAGTCATACATCCATCCACATTCATATTTAAAACTCTTTTGGTCACATGATTAAGCGCAATAGTTATATGTACTCAAATATATCGCTGATAATTTTATTAAGAAATGGTCATTTCATTTTTTTATTTGTCACTTTCTAGCCCTTCACTATCTCCATAACAAATATTAAGGAATATATATAGATGTTAAGAAGCTATAAAAATAAATGACAGAACAATAAACTCGCCAGCAATCTATGTTTATTTACCACGACCTAAGATGCCCTCTTTAATTTGAAATACTAACTATAAGAGACCTGTTACATTACAGCAATAAATAAAGTATGAAACTCAAATCAAATTAAAATATAGCATCAATTAATATATAATAGGTATTACTTGGAAAAGGTAAAAATGTATAAGTTATATCTTAAACTACTTACATGCTAGGTCTATACAAATCAAGCCCACGTGGAATGGTCCCAAAAATGCTGGCAGCGTTTCCGCGCTGAATCGCTAAGCTGATCCTTTGTGCGAAAAAGGAGCCAGCCCTCTTGTCACCTGTAATAGGTAGCAGGTTATTGTAAATTTTAACTACAAGTACATATTATCCCTAATGTGAAACCCAGAGTAGATGAATAATAATGACTGGCTCGTTGGAGCAGTGGGTAGTGACCCTGCCTTCGGCTCCACGAGTCGCGGGTTCGATTCCCGCCGAGGACCAACATTTTCTTTAAAATGAATTTGTCGGTCTTTGAGCCTGGGTTTATATTTGTATTTAAGTTGTCTGTCTACCATAACACAAGTATTAAGTTACTTACTTTGGGGACGGAAGGTCGTGTGTGTAAGTGTCTCATATATTTATTATTTATATTTATTAATAAGATTTGTTACAATAAAAACAAATATAATGGTTTGTAGAAAAATTAAATTCATTTAATTTTTCTACAAACCATTATACCAAATTTAGATTTTTTTAAATGTAAGTGTATTTAAAAATATTATTAAAGATGCTTGAAAATCTCTTAAACTGTCGTATATTTTGTAATTGTCGAATTCGTTGAAAATTTACAAAACTGAACGTCATAATTGGAACAATGAAGATGAATCCGGTAATCGGAGCAGACCAGACTCCGCTTGATATCAGCTGATGAACAAAATTTTTAGTAATCGTTTGGTTCTTCATAAAAATTTGTCTATACACTGTCCATTATATTAACCATCTTTTGACAGATTGACGATAGTGATGTCCTAAAGATTCTCGTATGCGATACCATTCCGATTATAGTACCTACTATCATTAATCGAATTACGTACCTAAGTAATTCGATTAATGATAACCTACGTAAACTAGATTACTACTTGAGAAAAGAAATTCCAACTTTGAGAAAACTTATTGTTTCTTTGAAAAGAAGTGGTCTATTTCATGGTGAAAAATCTTCTTTGGTCAAAGTTTTGAACACAATTGGCTTTTCATATAAAAAGTTAAATAAAAGAAAATTATTAATGGAACGCACAGATATAGCTATAGCACGTTGTGATTTTTTAAGAGAGGCAAAGAAAATACAAGATTGGGCAAATATTGTTTTCACGGATGAAACATGGCTCAACGCTAACCACACACTATCTCGTTTCTGGACTGATGATACTGCTGATTCCACTTCCTTAGTACCAATGGGAAAAGGTGAGCGCCTAATCATTTGCCATGCAGGTACAGCAAAAGGATTTGTACAAGACGCACTGTTGGCATTTAAATCGAAGAAATCAAATGACTACCACGAAGAGATGAATGCAAATGTGTATGAAGAGTGGTTCAAAAAAATGCTCATTTCATTGGTTCTTCCAATCAATAATTTTTATTGATAATGCGCCCTACCACTCCCGTCAAATTGACAAAATGCCAACACAGGCTAATAAAAAGCATGAAATAATTAATTGGCTTCGGGACAATGGAGAAAATGTGGACGACTCAATGTTAAAAGTTGAATTAATAAAAATATTAAAAACCAAAAAGAGAGCAAAACGCTATGTAATCAATGAAATGGCAGCAGAATATGGCCATACTGTTCTTCGGATTCCTCCATACCACTGCCAGTACAACGCAATAGAACTTATATGGGCACAAGTAAAAGGGCATGCTGCGAGATGCAATACAAGCCCCCCATTCACAGCGAATAAAATGTTGCAATTGCTAAAAAATGCTTGCACCCACGTAACGGCCGAGAACTGGGCAAGTGTGGTGGAAAGAACTAAAAGAGTAATATTCTCTGATTGGGAACGTGATATTGCGTTTGATAATATATTATCTACACAAGAGCTAATAATAACTGCTACTGAAGACTCCTCATCGGAGGAGTCTAGTGTTGATTATCATTCCGACGACTCGTGCTAATAAAATAAATTAAAATATCCTGATTGTTTTATTTGTATTCATGTATTAGCTAAGAAGAAAGTAAAACTTTATATAATGTTATTAAATGTCTTTTAATACTCGTAACATCGATTTCTACCGATTATTTTTAATCTGTGGCATAATCGTTATAGTAACCATTATGTGTGACATCACTAAGTGGGCGGTACCCATCCATAAAGTACAAATATTATTTGTATGATATTTGTACGTAAGCAATACAAAACTTAATGAGCGTGAGCTGTCAAAAGACTGATAATATGATGGACGCAGTATAATATTAGGAAAGGGCAGAGCAACACTTGTAGCACACATGCAAGAGGCCTCCTTTCTTCTTGGAGAGAGAGATTCGAGTTTAAATATACCTACTACAGAGCACCGATACGAATCGTAGAATATTATCATTTCATTCAAATTATCATTAGTTTTATTCGTTAATAGTACCTGAAGTATAAAGGCTAAAGTATAAACTTCATTTACAGATAAAAAGGGGAAGTAATGGCTGAAGTGAAAGATATTTAAAGAAAATTATATAATAAAAATATTTTAATATTATTTTTAATATATATTGGCAGTGTAAAAGTTCTCTTATATGTTACGCCGCGCTCCTATTGCAGAGTTGACAATATGGAGAAAGTAACTCAGTGTTATCATTAGCTAGACCATTTATCTTGGTCATAAATAGTTGTCAGTAATTTTTTACAAGCTATACTTTAGAAATATTTATATGCGAGTTTAACTCACGTATTAAGCAATATGTTAACTCTGATAGTGCAACGGTGAGACCGTGCGACTCTCTCGAGGAGTCACGAGTGCAAACCCCGTGCAGACCAATAAGTTTTTCTGTTAAAACTCGTTCGTGTCTAATTAATAATTGCAATTTATCACACGCTTTTTGCTGAGGAATTGTTATAAACATGTTGTCACATGATCTCGGTAAGAAGCGAGGGTCGTCTATTCTACTCAGCTGGATACCAAACGGCAGGTCAACTTACCTTAGCCGCCTTTTACGACAGCTCGGTAAGAAATGAGGATGGTTTATTCTACTCAGCCGGATACACGGCTTAAATTATAGATTTAGTGATATTTGGAGTAATTTATTTAAATTCATTGAAACTCTTGTGTGTAATCTTCGTTACTTATTTTTTCCAATAAAAAATGGAATCTTTGCTATAAGATATAGCATGTCGTATCGATCGTTATAGAATGTCGTGTCCTGTAAATAGTCGTGTCGTGTTCAACTTGAAGGTGACGGTAAGAGACCATTGTTGCGAGAGTGCAATAATTTGGAAATCTTAGTCTCCCAGAACGCCTTCAGGATCATAATCATAATAATAGCTCCATACGGGTAAACAATTTACGATCACGACTTGCGCGTGACTACGAGTCGTGAGCCAGGTGTGCGCAACACCTAATTGACGCATTCCCCGACGCCCGCGCGTAATTGGGCGTCGTATACGGACATTGCGCACCGATTGGACGATAATATTGTCAAATTTGGATAGTTATTACGAAGATATTATATCAGGTATTGAATACAGTTGCTACAATTTCGATTTAAATAATTAACGGCTATGTAATGTCGGTAGGAATAAGGATGAAGATGTCAGCGACTTTTGTTATTAACAAAACCAAATTTAGGTTTAATAATTTCAGGAACTACAATATATATGATGTGATACAATGATTATTCACCTTTAACAATACAGCACTTGGGTGACCAAACCTTGCTCAGTAATTTTTTAAAAGATAATAAAATAATCCAAAAAAATAAAAAGCGCCGAGTGACTTGTGAGAATCGATCCCTGGATATAAACTTTTTTGGTTCGCGCGTTACCATTAGGCTAGCACAGCTTAAATATCTATTGCTTTCTGTCACTATTTTAGTAGTTTTTTCAGTGCCCAAAAACAGGGATAAACGATAAACAGGGGAAAACGATAGACTCCACGACGAAATCGAATTTGCGTTTTTTTGTACAAATTCTGCATGTATCAGGTATGAGAACGAATAGTACACCCTACATTAAGCATTACATATACTTTCTTTTATCACGGATTATAGGAAAGTAATATTTTCATTACGGTTGTATTTACGTGTACATAGTTCTCCTGATTGTGGATTGTTGTAGTACTATATATCTTTTAATGAAACTATTACGTAACTATTTATATGGTCATAAGCTCGCAAAAACGTTTTTACCGTCAATATATAAATCTTTCAAAAAAAATTTTTCCCAGTAATGACATCTTAAAATCATGATAATGACGTCATGACGGTTTAAAATTAACGATTCACGCGTGACTCTGAATCGTGAACCAGGTGCTCGTATTGCGTAATTGAATCACATGGGACAACTGATGCCGTGGCTTCTCACCACATTCTCAAAGCTATGATGACTAATCGCAGTTATACCACCAGACCTCCACTACTCGTCTGAAGCCGCGGTCTGGCCTTGTACGAGACACCGACCGTGAGCGACTTTTCCGATATTAGTAGAACTTCTGCGCTCTACTCTCCGCATTTCGGAACCCTGATGATGTTTCCGGGGTCACCCTGAATTCAAAATCGTTACCTTATATCAATCCAGAGTCAGAGTGACCTTATAAATATCTTGTAACCATCAAATTGTAATAATTTTTTTAAAAGATTAGCCATCGAGTAGTTTCTTGCTGGTTCTTCTCGGTAGGAGCAAACTTCCGAATCAGTAGTACAGATTCAAAAGTACTGTAAACAGTCCACTTGATTAAAAAATAATTTGAATTTGAATTTGAATTTATAATTTTACGACGTGATAATAGCTGAATATGTTTTTCAGACTTCTATGAATTTTACTGTACAGTTCGTAAATATGTACTCGCATACTTTCTTGACAGTTTGAATATAATATTTGAATAATTATTGGTATTAATTTTAAAAATAACGTTAGCAAAATGATCTCAAAACATACGATAGTTAATATATAGAAGCGTCTATACTCACGTCTTATTCTATCGGGTTAGCCCGACTAGTTTCGAACCCATCCGGGGCACTTATTCATGAGCTCTTTACACGACGTTATCGCGGTGATAACTCTGTACTATATATCTATACGATAGTTGTAGGCCATAACCACAATAATAATTAAAAAAAAGATGGTCGTAAGTTTTTTTTTGAGGAATATAACACGATATTAGGAATACCAGCTACTTGCAATATTGTTATTCGTACTATTATCCCAAGCGCTCTAAACCTTACTTCGACTATTACAACAAAAATTCCGAACCTCTCCTACGAAAACTCCTTTCGCGTAATCCTACTTCATATTAGTTACATTAAAATTGGTCTCCAATTTTATCCTCCAAAGTACCTATAACATTTGTACTTGATGTTGAATTAAAAGTGTCAGTTAAGAAAATCAGTTGCCGTTGATATCGTGCTTAGGCACCGTGAATCCTGTGATTCACTTTTTACTCTTACCGGTCATTCACCAAAACGCATCAGAGCGATAATAAAGGTATGAATAAAAAGGTGCGGTGAGGAATCACGCTGCGTAGACACCCTACAGACTGAAGATATAATAAGCATAATGATCGGTAAGGAACGATTCAAGACTAAAACTAAGGAACTGTGGTATGTAGTCACCCTAACGAGAAACGTAGCACCTGCCGTATGTGATTTTTTTTTAATTGCGCAAACTAATGTTATCTATACTAATATATAAAGCTGAAGGGTTTGTTTGTTTGATTGAATTATTGTTTGAACACGCTAATCTCAGGAACTACTGGACTGATTTGAAAAATTATATCAGTTTATTAAGGAAGGCTATATAACATCACGCTTAGATGAATAGGAGAATAGCAGTAATAAAAAATATTACGAGAACGGCAAAATTTAAAGCTTTCTTTGCGTCCGCAAGTAAACTGTGAAAGTTATTAAAAAATCATGTACTACAAAATTGTTCCCCTCTAAGAGTTCTGAATAAAGGTCTGCGACAGCATATGTCTAGCTTTTAGGGTTAACCCAGTTTAACCACTTTTATGGTTATCAAAATTATATATTACGGCTTTAATCTTTTCACGCGGGCGGAGCCGCTGGCGAAAGCTAATAGATAATAAATTTGATTTTAACTCTGCATCAAAGAATTAAAAAAATTTAAAAGGAACGCTATATTTAAATTAGAAACTCATTCGTAACTACTAGTAAAATAGTGGGATTTAATTTGGGCTTTGCATTAACGTAGATTATTTGTAATCGAATATTAGACTAGTTTATTAAATGGCGTGTGGTATCCAGCTGAGTAGAATAGACCACCCTTAATACTTTCCAAGTTGTCATAAAACACGACAATGGTAAGTTGATGTCAGGCAGGCGGCCGGTCGGAAAGTACGTAGCCAAATCATGAGATAACATGTTTATAGCATGGTGTGCCGACCCCACTTGAGTTGTATAAGGGCAGGAAGATGATGCTGATAATGATTAGTTTATTAAGTAGTTAACAATGAAAACGATGAAATGATTATTACGGTTGTCAATTCTGCAAATTTACTCAGGATTAAACGTGTGACTTGTGGTTAGTTGTCAATAAAAAAACAATAATCAAACTTCTCAATTGAAAAGTAATGTCAATAATTTGTTCAATTTTATATTAGTTCTGGCGTCATGAAACCGGCCATTAATAGCGCATTTTGTAGATGTAGTAGGGCTTATATCAGTAACAGGTTTGTAATGATATTATGAACTAAACATATCAGAGGAAGTACGGAAAATTGTCATCGACGTTTTTGTACTTATTTTTAATTAATGATAATCCCTCTGAATAAAAGGTCGTATAATTGAATGATTACATTGAATCTCTGCTTACATTAACGCTTAATATAATAGGCCTTTCAAACAAAAAATATTTAAAAGTTGTAATGTCACCACTTAAAAAGTTTAGTAAATAGACACTTTTTCTTAAATTACCTAACTTAAGGTATATGGCAGAAATAGCTTAAAGCTTTTAAAATTTATTTATTTAGTCATTAATTAATAGGGTTATATTATACAGTTCTACCATTGCAATCAATGAGTATATTTTTTCCTTTTATTTCTAATATGTAGATCTATAATTTTCGCCATTTTAAAGACAACAAACACCACAAAAGCTTTTGTATTTAGGGAGTCGTAAAAATCAAAAACTTTTAAATTTAAATCACTTTATTCCGATACACAATACTTAATGAATTATTTCTCCACATCTGTAATACGAATCGACGTCATTTCGTTTCTCAAGCCTTCTCGAACGTATTGTTTAAGCTGCCGTTGAAGTCGCTTAAAGAGGTAGCAGCCTAAGGCAAACATCGCCATAACAATTAGACCCATCACTATTATATCACATGTTGAAAGCACTTCCATTACTTCCTCGTGCGCATGACCACTGATTTTCACGTCCATGGCGGCAATGACGTCAATTACTTTATATACACTAACTAGATGTACGTTTTGAAATACAATATCAACAAATGAATGTAACAGCAGAAATGTTTATAACATATCATTTTCGAAATTGCTTTGTAACTGAGAATAGAAAGACTGAAGCTCGTTTTCGCTTCACGATTTTGTAGGAAAGTAGAGGTATATAAAATGAAAAGACCCTTTATCTTCCACAACATTTTTGTGGACACAACTACCACATTGCACCATTACATTGATGCTGAAAAAATGTATATTTAATTATGGATATTGTGGTTCACGTTAGTTATTGCGAGTTACTTTACATATTGCTTCTTCATCATCTTCCTGCCCTTATCCCACTAAGTGGGGTCGGCACAACATGTTTTCAACATGCTGTCACATGATTTGGCTGCGTTTTTACGGCCGGCCGCCTGCCTGACATCAACTTACCTCTGTTGTATTTTACGACACATCGGTAAGAAAGAGGGTGGTCTATTCTACTGAACCGGATACCACACGGTGGGTCAAGTTACCTTAGTCGCCTTTTACGACACCTTGTTAAGAAATCAGGTTGGTCAATTCTACTAAACCGGGTACCACACGGTGGGTCAAGTTACCTTAGTCGCCTTTTACGACACTTCGGTAAGCAATGAGGGTGGTACTATTCTATTCAGCCGGATACCATACGGCGTACTTTACATATTGTTTATGAAAAGAAATTTTAAATACTATCGCAATAATACAAAAGCATACCACTGTATTGTACAGGTGATATTAAAGTTAAGGTGCATAGCTAGCTTTGGTTGTTATGCAAAGCCTGTATTTCGTTCCACTTCTAATGTGTCCAGAAATCGTTTCTAGTATAAGATTACATCGGTAAATATATCGATTTTCATAATGAGATGGTTGTTAATAATACTGAACCAGTTTTATAAGCAACTTAGGTCAGCTCAGGGAATGCAATAAATGAAAAATAAGCGAATACGCGACTCCTGGGTCCAGAGGAAACAAAGGGCTTTGTTCAGTTCCAGGTATGGTCATTTTTACACTCAACGACTAAATTGAGTTAATACAATTGCAACGAATTGTTGATTTAAATGTTGACATGTTTACAAACATTTGATACCATTGGACCAACATTTTTGTTAGATTAATATTGCTGTTAGATGTGACATGTAGTATGCCACTGTTTTAATATTAGAGGATTTGTTTTTTATCTTTCATTTTTATGCAAGATAAAATTATTAATAAGAAATAAGGATATTGCGGATTATAGCAAAATAATATTTTATTACTTCTGTATTAGGTATCCCTGCAAAGTAACGTCTCATTTTATATTTTACATTATACAGTAAGCAATGTAGCTTGTTTAAGGTAGAAAATTAACTGTGCTGACATTTCAATATAAAAAAATGACATATTATACACTCGTCTAAATATATCTCTAGTATTAGTCCATATCAGTTTAAACAAGCACTACTACGATATATCACCCCACTCGAAAAATAATGTTACATGTTCCATGTATTTTAAACATAGAACATGTTACTTTATTCTTAGGATAGGGCGATATATCGAATCTATAATTTACCATTTTGTAACGATGACATATAACTAGTGAAAAGACGTTAAGATTACTTTGAATAAACCAATAAGCTGGTCATGGAATGGAAAGTGTTTCAATTTTTGTTCCTCACGATTATATCTTTGTCATCGTAAAGACATAATGTCGTTACTGAAACGTCGCGGTATCGTTAAATGCCGAGAAGGCTAAGTCCGCGGTGTTAAGTTACGGAATTCTATAACTAATCGAAATGCATATTGTTTCGCGAAATCTGATTAGCTCCTTATTCTTTGTGTTTTGACGGACCCTTGATATGCGGCTTTGATGTTTTGGGTTTATTATTTTTATTCTACTTCGTTTTGGAATTTTATATTGTTTAGAAGATATTCCGAGTTTAAACAACTTCTAAAATATGAGAACATTTTAACTTTCACGAAAATTTTTTGTTTATGAATATGATTTAATAATAAATAATAAAGACATATTTATGAAATAGACGCTGGAATTAATTGAAAAGTATTTTTTGGCTATATGTTTTTATAACGAAAAAATATGCTCACAAAGCTATTTAATTCTGATCATTGATTTGTTTGGGCTTTGGTTTTATTATTATTATTATTTATTTGTTTTATCATGTTATTAGATAGAAATTACTAGATAATTACATATAGAAGACTACGCACCGCTGTGTGGTATCCAGCTGAGAAGAATAGACCACCCTTATTCCTTACCAAGGTTTGTAAATGGCAACTAAGGTAAGTTGACCCGCCGTGTGGTATCCGGCTGAGAAGAATAGACCACCCTCATTTCTTACCGAAGTGTAGTAAAAGGCGACTAAGATAATTTGACGTCAGGTGGCCGGTCGTAAAATAACTAGCCAAAACACATTAACATGTTGTTTTAACATGTTATACCGACCCAACTTAGAATGGGATATTTTTTTAGAGCAAGAGAATGCTGATATTTTTTTAATTTTTTTAAATTTATTTTTCGACAAAGTTTTACATTTTCTTACAAATAAATAGTTCGTCAAACTAATTAAGTTTGTTGGCGAGTACACGAGACTATAAGTAGTAGTAGCGAGTATAGAGAATAAAACACGACGCAATCGTCTTAAAAATATTAATTATACCATGCTTTGTCGATAATAAGTTATTTATTGATGAAATTTGCCTGCCAGGAAGAAGTGAAGGAAGTGCTATTTTGCTAGGTATGATAGGAAAATTAACAGTAATCATTAATTATATAAACATAATGCTAAGCTTACACGCGGCGACAATTAAAAGTAACCGCATCGCAACAAACAGCTGGTATACATGAATGGGACACAGCGCGTCGCTGGCGCCTCGCGGGTTATCGCGGGTCGCGACTATCAATGGACGCAGCTGGCTTGTACTCTATTACACTCGGACACTGCTTCATACATTTCTTGATCAGCGTTTGCGTCTTTTAATCGAAATTACATAAACTCTGTCCTAGAATGCTGTGTGGTATTCGGCTGAGTAGAAAAGATCACCCTAATTTCTTACCGAGGTTTTCTAAAAGGTGAATAAGGTAGTTGACCCGCCGAGTGGTATCCGGTTGAGTAGAATAGACTACCCTCTTTCTTACCGAGGTGTCGTAAAATAAGACTAAGGTATTTTGACGTCAGGCAGGCGGCCGGTAGTAAAATACTAGCAATTTGGGTTACAAATTATTAGTAAAGTTGTTAACCCCTCCAGCTAAGCTAAATGCTTGTGTCAAAAGTGGGCTCACATCGGTAGTATAATGACCGGGATTCGAACCTACGACCTCTCGATTGCAAGTCCGTTACTCTAATCATTCCGCTATCGCTATTAGTTTATTTATTTATAAGGATCTCCAACAGCATAACATCTTATATAACTCAAAAAAATTTAAAAAGTCTAAAATTAATTATGTAGAACCAATTACAGGAATCACATAATTCTATAGGCGAAACGATTGTTGAGTTTGTGATAGTGAACGTATGTAATGCTTGTGTATTGCGTGGCGGTGGTGGAGGTTTGTGTGTGTGTTTTTACGAATCCTGCATGTATCAGGTATGAAAACGGATTGTCTACATTTAACATTCTAGCACTCTACATTGAGCATTATATATATTTTCTATTTTACTTCATCGCGGATTATAACAAAATAATTTTATTATTACTTTTGTATTATGGATCTACGCAAAGTAACGCCTAATTCTATAAATTAATTACAAACCTAAAAATAAACAGAAAACCACAAAAAAGAGAATAATGAAAACATAGAAAACAACATTAAAGCAAACTCTGAATTTAAAATTTTATTATTATTATTTTTTTAATGATGAGAGCCCCTTGCAGCCAATATACGGTGATAATGCGTCAATCGTGCAGCCATTATATAAGCGCGAGATACGTGATATTGGGGTATTCTGCCCCAGTTTTGTTTTAACAAAATTTGACTTCAACAGTCCCAGTTCCCAGTAACATTTCAATGAATCGCGGAGTTCCGGTGTAACAGATCTCTATTAGTTAACCAGTCTGGTTACACAACATTAACATCCCATTGATAACTAACGGTAAAATCGATTTATGCTTAACTTTGAAGCATATACGATTACGGCAGGTGTCTGTGGAGCCAGAATTTTAATATTCCATTCATAAAACAAGCTTGAGTGGATTGACGGTATGATAATTTTTGTTTCATTCACCATTAATTTATCTGTAACTGCAATGGGTTTATATCTATTTCATCACTATGTAATGAAATACAGGTTCCTGTATTAATAACGATCAATGACACAGAACTCGTTTTTAGATTTTAATCTCCATCATCATCCTCCTGCCCTTATAAACATGTTGTCACATGATTTGACCGCTTTACGACCGGCCGCCTGCCTGATTTCAACTTACTATAGTCGTATTAAACGACACCTCTGTCTATTCGGGTGGTCTATTCGACTAATCGAACGAGTCGCGGGTTCGATTACTGCCGAGGGCAAACATTTTCTATAAATGAATTTGTTGGTCTTCGAGTCTGGGTGTATATTTGTATTTAGTATGTATTAAAAAATTATATAAGTATATATTCACCAGTTGTCTGTCTACCATAACACAAGTATTAATTTACTTACTTTGGGGACGGACGACCGTGTGTGTCAGTGTGTCCCATATATTTATATTTATTTATCTATTCTACTAAACCGGATATCACGCGGTGGGACAACTTACCTTAGTTGCCTTTTACGACACCTCGGTAAGAAATGAAGGTGGTACTATTCTACTCAGCCGGATACCACACGGCTATTAGATTTTAATCTCCATTAAAATAATTGTAATTTAACAGTGTAAACTTACCTTTAAACATTCGTGTCAAGATTCTTGAGTGTCACATTACTATCAATGTACCGGGTCATATCGCCGGCGCCGGCGCACCACATAATTCATGGAAAATGCATGGCAGATTTACAGTACATATGATTTATGCAATGGATCAAATTTCATTCAATAAAAATTGTATCATGCTAACAACGATGTACAAACAGAAATTAAAATGAATAAAAAACTCTTTACTCTACGCCGTGTGGTATCCGGCTGAATAGAATAGTATCACCCTCAATTCTTACTGACGTGTCGTAAAAGGCGACTAAGGTAAGTCGACCCGCCGTGTGGTATCCGGCTGAATAGAATTGACCAACCTCATTTCTTACCGAGGTGTCGTAAAAGGCGACTAAGTAAATGCCGGTCGTAAAAACGAAGCCAAGTCGTGTGACAGCATGTTTATAGCATGTTGTGCCGACCCCACTTAGAGTGGGATAAGGGCAGGAGGATGATGAACAAACTCTTTACTCTGGAAAAATTTTTTACTAAAGAAAGAGCTTGGAAAGCATTGTTTACTATTCAATTTTTTGCATTTCTCTTTTCTACAATTTCCGAAATTTAGAGTCTTAGCAAGATCTTTTGAAAACGGTTTTTATTTTACTATACATACACTGAATAAAATCAGCAATCTCAGTTTTGGGTCTCGGTTTTGGTTATGCGAAGGAAAATCTTACAATAATGTAAAGAATTAGGTTCATTTCCTTATCTTCTTACATTTGCTTCATAGTATATTTTAAGTAATTTAATTTTTGTATATAAAAATATAAAGAATTATAAAACAATAGGCGATTTATATAATAGACAAAGTAGGAACCGACATAAGCTTGCGGCCCCTGCTTTGCGCCTTGAAAAAGTACGTAAGTCGTTTGTGGGTTTGGGTATAAGATTCTATAATAAAATTCCACAATCAATTTTAACTTTGCCATTACAGCAGTTTAAAAACACTATTAAGGAGAGGCTGACACAGAAAGCCTACTTTACTGTTGAGGATTATTTAGACGATAAAAATGGGTGGATATAAATATTGTTCGACCCTGTACAAGATAGAAACATTAAATGTAACTAGCATTAAGAATTGTATTTTTTTAAAAAGAGCAACCGCCGAGTTTCTTGCAGGCTCTTCTCGGTAGGAACAGCTTTCCGAACCAGCAGTAGAGTTGACGATTCAAAAGCACTTGTTTACAAGTTTTTTTGAATAAAGAATATTTTGAATTTTGAATTTGAATTAAGCCTAGCATTGTTCGAATGCTAGGGTTCCTAACAATACACATACAAAAATAATGAAAATTTGCTAATTACAATACACATACAAAAATAATGAAGTTTTGCAATAATCCGCGATTAAAGAAAATATATGTAATGCTAAATGTAGAGTAAATGTACTAAATGCTAAATGTTCTATACGTTCTCATACCTCATCATCTTCCTGTCCTTATCCCACTCTAAGTGGGGTCGGCACAACATGTTACAAACATGTCACATGACTCGGCTACGTATTTTCAAATCATGTGACAGCATGTTTATTTATTTATTTGTTCTTATATCTTATAAACTATTACAAAATTGTACTCCTTATACTACAATATCTATATAAAAAAACAGTTACAAATATATAAAAAAGGAGTGCTGTGGCGCTCGCACTAGGATAACCTGTACCACGTCCATGTTTATAACATGTTGTGCTGACCCCACTTAGAGTGAGATAAAGGCAGGAAGATGATGACTTATTATAAGGAGGATGATGACATATTAGTTATTGTAGATTTGGCTTAGTCGGTATATTTGTAAAGTAGTAATAGTTGGTGTGAAACAGGCTAAGCGGCGCCAAGCACGCAGCTGCACTATTTGCGGTGATCGTATTGGATCGCTATGCATCGACTCTGCAACATTACCGTTGGCTGACCCACTTACCTACATTTCACTTTGAACGCGCCATGTCAACTGATGTGACCAGATTTTGCTTTGGCATACGTATAATGCTATATAACGGCTCAATAATAATGGTAAGTACTGTCTTTAATTTAAATGAGTTAATCTTGTGTGTATGTATATATATATATATATATATATATATATATATATATATATACATCTTGCACATCATGTTGCGTCCTACATGGCACTTTTTACCGATCTTGTTGCGTCCAACCGACTTGTTGCATCCAGTATACGGACGCAGGATAAACCAACCCTAAAAATTTGTCAGGGGACTTGTTTTTATATATATAATGCGTGGGCAAAATATTGGATGGGACGTTATTTTATCGCGGGAATGAATTCCGATGTATTTATTAGTTCAGCGAGTTGCCGCGCACAATTTGGAGGTCGCTACGTGCTCGCGTATATTTGGGCACGTATATTATATTTTTGATGCTAGCATTCTATTGCTTCCGACGTATATTTAAAAAAGTTTTTTTCAATTTTTATTTAGAATTATCTTGCGTCCAAATTTTTTCCCAATTTAATCGATTTAATAAGTGATGCGGGGGCCCAAGGGGTGCGCACGCGAGTCCTGCGTTTTGTTAATAAACAAACATTGAGCCGTTAGGACGCGTTTTAATTTGCAAAGTGATTGTACTCATAATTGCGTATATTATTAATATTGTAAAACTGTAAATATGAAGAGAGCGGATAAGACATCGCTACTTGCTAAATCTGATCTTCTTATTTGTGCTTACGGATCCCAATATTAAAAAAGTCGTTCGGAAAAACATTTCATTATTGAGGTTTCAAGAAAAGTAAGAGAGTTAGCAAAAATATTAAACGAAATTTAAAAAATTAACTATTCTATAATAAATTTATTAAGTGCCTTAAAACCATTCAATTAAGATCTTATGGCGGAGGCAACTAAAGTTGTAGATAACTGTGATGCCAAAAAGGATAGATTCGAAACCTTCTTTTGCTATGAATGTTTCAACTACTTTATTTACTTTAAACAATGCTGCAATATAGCCATTATGTTTGCATAGAACATAATGGCTATATTGCACAAGGTCCTTACAATGAAATCAATACCGCAGAAACAGAAGCAAATCTTTAGACATTAATGCATCTTATAGATGCAATTTGGCGACATGTCATCTCCAGTCAAGCTGCAACAGATTTAAACAAAAAGAAGTGGAATAAAGTCACTATAGTCCCGTTAGCCAATGAAGCTGCAGCCAAAATCAAATCAGGGTACTACTGTTGCAACGTATATTTAGTTATTAAAAACCGTTTATTGCAAAGTTTTATTATTATTACAAAATTCTCGAGGGATACCCCAGATTATCTGGACCCAAAAACACAAAATCAATTTCGTCTACGCGACTCAGAAAATATTTAGCAACCTTTTTACAAATATTTAGCATAACTGAGAATGATATGAAACATTTAGCTACGTTTATGGGCCATACCGGTGACGTGCATAAAAAGGTATTTAGATTGCCGGATTACGTGGCATCATCATTATCAGCCCATTTTCGTCAACTGCTGGACATAGGCCTCTCCAATTATTCGCCACTTAGTCTGATCCTTGGCTTTCTGCTTCCATCCACTGCCCGCTGTCCTACGTATATCGTCACTCTATCGAGTCTCAGGGTGTCCTACACTACGTTTCCCGATTCACGGTCTCCACTCCAGAACACGTCTACCCCAACGGTCATCGGTTCTGCGACAGGTATGGCCGGCCCATTGTCACTTCAGCTTGCTTATGCGCTTAGCTATGTCGGTGACCCTAGTTCTCTGACGGATTACTTAGTTGCGAATACAATCCCTCAGAGAAACCCGAGCATAGCTCTTGCCATAGCCTGCTGAGCGACTTTAAGCTTGTGGACCGCCTTAGCTGTTAGTGTCCACGTTTCGACACTGTAAGTCAAGACAGGTAGGACACACTGGTTAAATACTTTAGTCTTTAGACTCTGCGGGATGGGTGCCGAGAAGACTCAACGTAAATTGCGGAATGCTGCTCAGCCTAGCTGTATCCTTCTCATAATCTCACACTCGAAATTGTTTTTTTCTAGTTCGAGCGTCTGTCCTAGGTAAATGTACTTGTCAACAATTTCCAGAGTGACCCCATCTAAGGAAATCGGTCCCGCAGCAACGTGCTCGTTGCACATGATTTTGGTTTTACTCAAGTTCATCCGGAGAGCGATCCTTTGAGAAGAAACAGCCGGTCCATGCAGCATCCATTGCAAATCCTCTATGGATTCAGTCGTTAAGACCATGTCATCTTACGCGAATCTGAGATGAGCGTCATTGATGTTTATGCCATGTCCAGTCCAATTCAGCGTCTTAAACATATCCTCTAGTGCGTTTGAAAACAATTTCGAGGAAATGACGTCCCCTTGTCTTACGCCTCGCTGCAGATGGATATGCCTTGTCTGCTGGTTTTGGACTCGGACTGCCTTTCTTGCGTTTTCATACAGACATCTCAGCATCTCAATATATCACCAATCGACTTGGCATCTCTGTAAAGACTCCAGAACAGCCCAGGTTTCGACCGAGTGAAAAGCTTTTTCATAACCCACAAACGCTAGGCATAGTGGTTGATTGTACTTTTTAGTTTTTTGTACAATTTGCCGCACGGTGTAGATATGATCTATCGTGCTGTACCCGCTTAGAAACCCGGCTTGTTCGGGGGATGGAACTCGTCGAGTCATCATGCGAGGCGGTTTGTGATAACCCTTGAAAACAGCTCATAGACATGGCTCAGAAGAGATATTGGCCTATAGTTCTTTAAGAGTGTTATATCTCCTTTTTTGTATAACACTATACTTCTGTGCCATGCCTTTGGAGTTCTCCCGGCAAAGAGAACGGTATTAAACAGCTCTTGAAGCTCTGTTACCAATAGAATTCCACCAGCTTTTAACAGCTCTGTTGTAATATCATCCTCACCCGCGACTTTTCTATGTTTATGCTGTCCAAGGGCTAAAACAATTTCATCTAGATGGATATCAGGCAGTTCTTCCGTATAGTGGCGGCTTAATTTCTCCTCTGTGTGCAGTGGTAGCATGCGATGCGTAAAATTCGGCGTAGTGGCTTTCCACTTCCGAGAGGATTTCTAGTTTGGAAGTAATGACTTTCCCTTTAATGTGGTTAACTTCGTCAGGTGACTTTTTCCAAAAGGCTTAATAAACACTTTTGGACCCCGATTCTGCTCAATTGATTTTTGAGCGTATTAGCTAATCGGAGGTCGCGTCGTTAACCATCTTGGTAATTATTTTGTTTAAAGCCTCTACTTCTCACGAAGTTAGCATAGGGTTCGTCGTTCTGCCATTAATAGGAGAGTATCTCCCGAAAGCTTTGACTTCATGCCCTTACGTTGGCTTTCGCAAATTTTTGTGCCCTCATTTCGAAGGACTTTTACTACTCGATCGAGTTTTTGGTTTACGTCATCCGTGGTTTCCAGAGTAGTGAATTGGTTTTAAGTTGTTTCTAGAATGTTACAGATCCAATTACGGTTTGGAGAATATTCAGACGGACTGTTGACTTTATCAAACGGACACATTCCATCCCTAAATATACGCTTCTTGTCCGTAATAATAAAATCAATCTAACTTTTCGTCCGCCCACCGGGGCTTCGCCAAGTCGCCAAAAAGAATTCATCTAAAACAACCCCTCCTTCTCGAGAAAGTCGCACTCGTTCCTTCGACCCAAACCATAAGGTCCTACAACTAATTCAACACAATTTTACTCTCACTTTAGACTTAAAGTCCCCCATAACAACGTTGAAGTGGGCTCTAGAGGTATGGTGTAAGGCTTAGTTATATCCTCATATAGAGTTTCCACTTCCGAATCCGATTATGACTCCGTGAGCGCGTATGCTAATACCACCTTTAGGGTATACCATGCAGATATTTTCAGCACGACATACGCAACCCACGGAGACACACTGGTAGTTTCTAAAACGTTGTTACAAAGGCAGGGTATTTATAGCTGAAATACATACACGCGCACACACGCAGCAAACAACACAACAAAAATGCACACACACACACTTACACACATAATATATACACACACACACATCACATGGACTCCACGCACCTGCGCATGCACACACGCACACACACATACAATACGCACATTCACCTAATAATCTCGACTAATTCCCTGCAGTTCAAGTTTTTTCTGGGTTAGTAACATCACTTACCTGCCTATAAAAGCTTACTTTATTAGTTAAATGAATGACGAGGATACTAAGTTACTTACCTGTTCATAATAGCTCACTTAGTAATAAGTAAACGACTATAAAAAAAAATTTAATAATATGACTCACGTTCCATATTTAAGTATTAGACATCTGATGAAGTCAATGGAAGCCGTTAAGTCAATGTTACGCATAGATTCATACAGCAGCAATATTCGGAAGCATTTTAGTTGAAACAATGAATGGATGTAATAATGTCAATGTAATATCAATAACATATATTGAATAATATACAGAATCAAGTTAGATATAAATTAAGTAGGAAGCGTGAAAGCCTAAACAGTGTACGAAGTATATACAAAAATATACAATGTGCCACATTATTTCGACGATGAACGGAAGCGCTGAGTGATTGAGATATCTTTAAAATTGAATATTGATATAATACTTTTTAATGGAATTTAAAGATGTGTAATGAAATAATACAGATTTAAAGGTATAGTATACGCTTTAATTTAGTTAAAAATCCCTTCAGGAATGGTAGACGCAACAGGGTTCGAGTTTAAAATGACGCAAGAAGTCTTCTGCGATTTAAATATATATATATATATATATATATATATATATATATATCGCGGAAACGACTCCAACGATTTTCCTAAAATCTGGGGGAGAAAAATCGATCCACCAAGTTTTTATGTAAAAAAAAACTTTTTATCACTGTTTTTGCCATAAACCGCGTAGCTTCAGTTAGCTTGCGTAGCTTGACCGATACCATTGAAATTCAGCAGTATTAGTTTATATGCGTGGATTATATATATATATATATATATATATATATATATATATATATATATATATATATATATATATATATATATAAGATAAAAATCACGGTTTCCGTTCGCGAACAGGGAAAAAACATATTGCATTATTGGGGTACTTAAACGCTTAAGTTAGCGCGAACGAACGCGAGCACCACTAGTGATGAAATATGCTCGTGTTGACATAAATTGTACGTTTATTTATACTATATAGTATAAAATTAATTCGCGATATTAAATGTAGCAAACAGTGGTGACGAAACAACTTGTTTACTCGGACGTGCACGTGTTTTCAAATGAACTAGATATCATAACATTACGCATTGCTAATTTGTGTCTCCTTGACAATAAGTCTGCAGTGTTGAAATTTTATTCTTTATATAGAACTAGTGATAACCGCGACTATGTTTGCATTGACTTCAGTGTTAACCTGAATTTGTACTACATTGTTATGTATATAAGCTTCAGCCATTCCTCTTTCTTTCTCCTGTCCTTATCCCAATCAAAATGAGTTCGACACAACATGCTTTTATCTTCCAGTCTTCCCTATTTTTTTTTATATAGAAAAAACCTCTTATGGGTATCGCCGCCCAATGGGGACAGGCGGCGGTTATGTCAGACTCGCACCGACTAAAACGACCTGTGTGCTCCACCACGGTGCCGATGGCAAGGACATGGTATCGTACTGGTACACATTGCCCCCATCTTCGCCGACAGCAGCTCTGATCCCAGAGAACACCTCCCCCGGGTAGGGACCCCTCGAAAGAGAAACCCCCCTTAGCCTCTTTTTAGTCACATATTCATATTTGAACACCCTATGGTTTTTAAAGAAATTGCCTAGTACTGATTCGGGAGTTTGCACTTACTGAAGAAAACCAACAATATACTCGGCGGATACTCTTTAAAAAAATATTATACACATCATAAGACTGATTACATGTTAATCGTTGTAGTCTCGCGCATATCTGCCTGCAGTTAAAATATGTTACCATCCATCAAACAATCTTCAATTATTTTGCTATAATCCGCGCTTGCTAAGAATATATGCTAAGTATACAAAGCAAGCAACATTCAAATACCTTATACATGCAGGACAAGTCACCACACGTATCATCAAACGCCGCCAAAACCAATACCCCCATTGCGATTTTACTGTGTTATACACACAGGAAAATCGTTATCGTTAAATACACAGATATGTGAATGTTGCCTGCTTCATACACTTAGCATTGCATACATTATCTTAACAAACCCGAATTATAACAAAATAATTTTATTGTAACTTCTGTACTATGGAATTCCGCAAAGTAACGCCTGCTTCTATAAATCTTCAATTGTAATAAACTAATTTTTTTTCACCAGTAGTACACCATATATCAGCACCACACTACTTCTAACTTTTTATATCCAGTACACGCTACGAATCTATACAGCGGTATTAAATTTCAATTAGTATTGTCGTAATTCGATCACTGGTCTCAATTTATCAACGGGGCAATAAATGCCTGTCATGTATTTCGATACGAGCAATTAATTAATTCAGCTCATCGCCTTATGAATAAAAGTTGATGAATTTGTAACAAAATACGATCAGAATCTCGTGGAATTTTTATCACTGTTTGTTATTCTACTTGACAATCGTTACGTTTGCAGATATCTCAACGCCTGGCATACGAAACCTTAGTGGCAGGTGTTACATATACAACTAACAAAAATTCAATAGCCAAAATAATTAAATATAACTTATCTATACTAATAAATAATATAAAGCTGAAGAGTTTGTTTGTTTGCTTGTTTGAACGCGCTAATCTCAGGAACTACTGGACCGATTTGAAAAATTCTTTCAGTGTAAGATACGAGTACTCCATTTATCAAGGAGGGCTATAGGTTTTATAACATCACGCTAAGATGAATAGTAGAGGAGCACCAATAAATAAATATTACGAAACCGGCAAAATTGAGTCGATTTAAATAAAGCATTTGAATTAATTAAAAGAAGCATAAACCTGTAGAATATGTTATAATTTATTAAAAATATATATCACGATAATACTTATTGCTAAATAAAAATTATTCATCCTTTATTATTTTTGGAAATTAATTCCACACACAGTTACATTTTTATATAGGTATGTTACCAAAATTTTGAGTCGATTTAAATAAAGCATTTGAATTAATTAAAAGACGCATAAACCTGTAAAATATATAATAATTGATTAAAAATATATACCAAGATCATTTTCAAACCGATAAAATCGATAACAAAATGGCAAACGTTTGCATAATATGAGTGTTCTAATGTTGTCATAAAACAGTTAGAAGGCAAGGTCGATTTTTAATATGGAAAGGATTGAATGTTTATCTATATATAGGATTTGATGGTTATTACTTTAACTAGCTTTTATCCGCAACTTCGTTTGCGTGGACTGTTGTGATAGGTTAATATTAGATGGCGCTTTTCAATGTCATCCTATGCCTATATAATTAACAGGATTTCTATAGCCCGCTTTAGATTTCTATTATTTTTTATTTTTTATTTTAGATTTCTATTGCTTTCTATTATCCCGCTGTATAAGGAATAATTGTGCCAATTTTCATCGATATTGCGGATTCGCCGTGAAAGAGTAACAAACATACATCCATACTCAAACTCTTTCGTATTTGTAATATTAGTAGGATTTAGGAGTTATCTGTCCGCTTATATTACACTTTGAGTTGCAAGGAACATCTATAACGAAAAAATCTATCTTCCGGAAAAAGCCATCTTTGTTATTTATTCAGTAAATTAAAGAAGTATTTTATAGTATATTTAAGATATTATATAGTTACTATATATAGTGGTATCTTGGTTTATTTAAAGGTCTTTTATCATACACGACTTCATAGCAACAGTAGTACAGCTTTTTTTTTAATACATTTGTTCCATATATTTAATGAAATATGCTCAGTCACATAAGTCAAATACACTAATATTTGGTTTTTATGTAGCTGAAAAGCTGTAGTAACATAGAGAACGTCATTCTAACGGTAGATCATGTGAGACTGAACTTTGACCTAAGTTTATTAATTTATCATAGAGACTCTAAAAGAAGTACACCTAAGTAGAATTTTATTATTCATACTAGTTTAAATGTACCCCAATTATAGGAGAACACAACAGGCTTAATTTATAGTGTTAAATTTGAAGTCCGAGCTGAGAGCGAAGAAGAGAGGAAGTTGGAGAACATAAAAATTAAGCCGTAAAAAAGCGTGGATTTATTTGTAGTACCTATATACATTTTTCAATTAGGCTGTTTAAAACAAAAACAAGCTGTTAACATTTAATATATTTTGATAGCTCTAACGTGTGTTTTGTTGACGCTACCATCAAACCTGCTCTATAAATAGAAAACGACATTACCTTTTATATTCGACCTTGTGACGGCTGCCGGCGCCAAATATCGACCAAAGCGGCTTCTACCCGGAACTATCTGTTATTGTGATTTTAATTAAATGCATTTTATTGTCCTAAAAGCGGGTATGTATAGTCTTTGCTTACATTCTTCCAAGTGTTTCCAGCCCTGACTTCATCAAAAGTTCGTTGGTACATTAAGAAAGTACATTAGGAGAACGGACAATCTCACAAAGGTTCTAAGAAGGACAAGATGGTGGAAATCCCTTGCAGAGACCCATTTCTTGTAGAGAACCAAGTCTACCATGTCTAGGAGCTCCTGCTATGGCCTTTTAAAAGTACGTAAGTCGTTTGTGGGTGTGGTTATAAGATTTAAAAAATTCCGTAATCATTTATATCTTTGCTATTAAAGCAGTTTAAAAATACCTTTATCAGCTGATAACAGGAACTCTACTATACTGTTGAGGATTTTTTAGATGATAAGAATGATATAGCTACTTTTTGACTCTGTACAAGACAGTAAAGCAATAAGAATTATATTTAGAAAAAAGCAGCCGCCGAGTATTTGCTGGCTCTCCGCGGTAGAAATAGCTTTTTGCAGTAGAGTTGACGATTCAAAAACACTTGTTTACAAGTTTATTTGAATAAAGAATATTTTGAATTTGAATTCATTTCGTTCATCGATTTAAAGAAAAGGTTATATCGACAACGATTACAAGATACCACGATTAACTTTCTCGAATAAGTCACATTATTAAGCAAAAATTTCTGCTATAATTTATCAATGTTGATATACCAGATACGTTATTCCTTGTGCTTATTCAATGTCTTTTTAAATTATTAGTGATAAACCAGACCAACATTTATCAAGTTTATATCCGACGCTTATATCATATAGTTGACAAGGTGTTTTGGCGAATGGGAAATTATTTATAGAATGTCTTTGACCATTACTTAAATTTGCAAACACGTGGCAGTTGTTAGCACGCCTCTGCCTACAAATTATTTTAGAAAAAAAATTTTAGGTGAAAAGTTACAGCTTAAAATTTATATTACGTGATGACTTTTTTGATATAATCTAAGATGGAAATACTTTGAACTAAAATAATTTACTAGAGGAATAAGGTTAACTGAACAGCCTAACGGTAACAACTAGTTGTTTTTTAAACTTACACATCCCGACTTGAACCGGATTCAGGACAATAACAAAGACTCATGAGACACTTGCTGAAATATTAGAGTCTACTTAAAGAGAGGAGCCTAAAAAATGTCCAGTTAAATGTAATAAAACTGCAGAATAATGGATTCAGATTAAAAATTGGATATAGGCCTTTGAATTTTTTCTTTAAAAAAAAACTTTTTTCAATTTGGTAGTTGGTAATTAATTTAAATTAAGTAGTGAGACAGGTTGTAACAACTTAAAAAATTTGTTTCAATACTAAAGTTTGGTTCTAAATTTAAAAGAATAAAAAAACGAATTTAGAGATACAACCGAATCCTATATAAATATTTACCTTATTCATTCGTGGATCGTCATAATCCTGAAGTAATATTTATTAAGCACCTTATTAATTTTAATATTTTCGTCTTCACCATAATAGTAATTTAATGGTCATAATTTAAATCTTAATGAAGATTCATTAGAATTGTTAAGGTGACATACAACTGGCATATGTATTTTTGTATGTGTAAAACTTTTATTTCTTTCCTTATAGCACTCCTATACTCGCTCCACTCGCTACTTGACCGCCGACAGAAGTTAAGAATAATTCAACCCACCTAATGTCATCATCTTCCTGCCCTTATCCCACTTTAAGTGGGGTCGGCACAACATGTTATAAACATGCTGTCACATGATTTGGCTGCGTTTTTACGCGCGGCCGCCTGCCTGACGTCAACTTACCTCTGTCGTATTTTACGACACCTCGGTAAGAAAGAGGGTGGTCTATTCTACTAAACCGGATACCACACGGTGGGTCATCTTCCCTTAGTCGCCTTTTACGACACCTCGGTAAGAAATGAGGTTGGTCTATTCTACTCAGCCGGATACCACACGGCGTCAACCCACCTAATGTCATAGCAAAAAAATGTTTAACCAAAGCATCATTTTACTATCAATTTCTGATAATTTATAGAATTAGGCGTTACTTTGTGGAGGTCCATTATACACAACTAATGAAAATATTATTTTGCTATAATCCGCGATGAATATATGTACTAAATGTAGAGCTGATCCATATAGAATTTGAAAAACTCATGCACTACCCGCCACCGATAATGCAATAATACACAATAATATTCACGAGGCAAAATCATAAGATTGTAATAAGGTCCTTAGTAAATATTAATTTCATTAGACGCAAAGCTCTCCTTATCACTAAACCGGATTTGCCTACAACTGTCCCCATAACAAAAATAACATCGTTCATTGCTTTAAACAAACAAACTATTTTTCGCATTTATGATATTAATATGAAATGAAAAACTTTATGCAAAGCTTGACTATAACTTATGAGTAGGATTAAATATTTATTCGTCAAAACAAACTTAAAACGAAGTGTTAAAAGCCATAGGTCCTTTATGCGATTTTGTCGCGTTTGTAGGTGTCAACAATTTGTTTGACATGTGTCGAGGTTATAGCTCGTAAAGCGGATTATTTATGGCAGAATATATCGAAATTTAAACGGCTTGTGTTCACAGATGAGAAAAAACGAAGTGAGCTGATAAAATTTTAATATTTTTGGTTATCTAAAATAGTCTTGTGAGCTGATAAATATTGACAGGAAACTCTATGAACTCCTATGATAAGAGATTTCGAATGTTAGTCTAATAATAATACTTAAAAAGACATGAGTTTGGCGGTATTCTTAACTCTTAACAAGGTCTTAGGAAAAATATGTTAAAATTATGCTCAAGCATTTTAATTTAAATAACTTCCTTAACCCAGAGTTTACTAAAGGTTTCGGTGGACAATAGATGCGGGTTTGAGGATGTTAAAGCCTATCTTCGAAGAGTGGGCTCACAAAATGCCATTGAGGTATTTTTCCTGAAGAACAAGGTCCTGAAACAGAAAGTGTTGCCAGTGATTATATATGGATTAAAATTCGGACTACTGGATTTAACCTATGATGAGACTGAAGCATTACGTAAAATCATATCGAAGCACTCTAAACACTGTTTAATTTTTTTACTAATGTGCAATAGAAATGAATATATATTTTATATTAATTTCGCTACTGACATAAATGTAATAATAATATACAAATTTTTAATAGTTAGTTTAAGTCCCGTCATGAAAAAGCTCAGATTGATCGTTACATTTAATTGCAGAATCATAATTGATTTGCTTAAATTTTGTAATTCGCAAAGAGACGTCGTAAATGAAAGCCGGGCGGGTGCAAATTAAAAGCGATATAGATGACTAAATTTACTGTTCTTCCGCCTTTTGGCACTTCAATCAACAGAAACTAATAACCGCGACACAAAAGCAAGCCCACAACAAAGGGTTATTCAGTGAACACATAAAGTTTTTATAAATTTTAATGTTCGAACAAACCATCGCTTCTAGTATTCAAGTGAGAGGAAACTTCGTAATCAGGACTAGGCAGTAAAATAACCATCAAACAACTCGACATGACGGGTGTGTCGTTGTAAACTGAGAAACAAATATAATATGCTCGTTGGATTTTATAATTGTCCTTTAGGACATTGTAAATAAAGATGAATTTCCTATGTAGGATGTAGCGTTTTCTGATGTCTTTGGCGGTTTATGCGTAAAATCCGCTTGCCACATAAATTACGTTTTGTACGACAGAGCAAGTTGTTGCAAGAATTTTTACGATCGAATACATCGGCGATATGATTAACTTACTCATTTTTTACATTTCCAGGTGGTTTTGTTTAAGCCTTTAATAAGGATTTATTGTAATTTACTAATTTGGGTAACGCAATAAGAGCGCAATAAAAGAGCGATAATAAAAAGTTATTTTTACTACTTCAAAATAATGAACTACATATTGTTTGATGCTTACGTTTCGACATTGGAGTTTTGACTTATGGTTAATGTTTATATTTATATAGGACATAAATGATAGTCAAACTGAACTATAATAAACCAAGTTTTATTATATTATAAATCGGTATTGTCGCCCATTAATCATCTATTTCATCCATCCATCTATCCATTTCAGCACCTTACGAATTCTTTTGCCATCGTTACAGACCTTCAGAATCTATAGGCTATAGACAGACTTGCTGTAGCGAGCGCTCGTAGAGTGTTATACAAGAGATGACTGCCCGCATCCTCAATCCCGTTCTCGTCCTACCTTCGCGTCCTTGTACCCCGCAGGCGAGGACTAAGTTAAGCGATTAGCCTATAGTAAAGTCCGTTAATGCCTTTTCAACCTTTTTATAAATACTAGATAGCCAAAGAAATATATTCCACCTACACTAAATGTGTCGTACTCCTTTATAATAAGATGGACGAGTAGGTTAACACTTTTTTGTTTAAAGTACGAAAAATGCTAGACCGCGATCAATGTAAATCTTTGCCAACATTTTCCAATATATAACCTTAAAGATATCGCAAAAAGTTCTATCATGGTCATTAATGACACCTAAAGAAACCCGAATATGAGTCTACCAAACGTCGCAGGTAAAATACATTTCGTATACTTTAGGACTAATTTTATTTTGCCGTAGATCTCTTTAGATTAAAATCTACGTGCCCACAGAAACTGAGATGGAACACACTGGACTAAAGCATAAATGTTGTTTATATTCATCATTTAGCATTGGAAATCAATGTAATTTTAAATAGTACTCGACGGTCATGTTGCCTATATAAGTATTTGCGACCGAATTTTGGTTATAATAACCGAGTAATATAGTCGTTTACAATGGGCACCTCCATACAGAGACTTCGATACCTAAATTATACACCTCGGAAATACCCAAATAACGTCACATAAAAGACTTGCCAATAATCTCGCTAAAATGGAATGATGTTTCGCGAAGGTTATCCAGGACAACATATGGCGTTCGACATTGGCAGCATATACTTAAGTATGGCAACATATTTTATAGAGTGGATGATAAATCCTCGACATTGATCTCAACCACCTTCAGGTGTTCAATAATTTGTAACGATTCATCGCGATAACCTCGCACTCTTTGTTAAGATAACGGATGTACTAAAGTAATTGATTTATATACGCATACAGATAATTGATACTTTAGTCTGTTGACGCTGTCTGTACTTCAATTATTTATCAAGTACTAGATGTCTGGCCTCGCGTTGCTGTGGCTGTCTAATTTCAAATTCCCGCATCATCATCATCATCATCATCCTCAGGTTCATTCTAAAGATAGAAAATTTAATTTCATCAATCCAGCTGTTTCGGATTCAGTAGATTTTGAGAATTTCAATTATATGTAGACAGAAGACTTTTGAATCCCGTATGGTATCCATCTGAGTAGAATAGACCACCCTCTTCCGTACCGAGCTGTCGTAAAGTACGACTAAGTTAGGCTGACGTCAGGGCGGTGGCCGGTCGTAAGATACGTAGCCAAATCATGTGACAACATTTTTATAACCCCACTTAGAGTAGGATAAGGGCAGGAGGATGATGATGCAGAAAGAAAGCTTCTGAAGACTTTTTATTATTACTTTATTTTAAGGGACTTTTATCTGTTCAGACATTTCACTCCCATTGTACCCTAACCTAAATATAACAGAGAGGATCTTATGTATAATTATACATAAGGTCCTCTCTGTCAAAGGGTTGTCTGGAAGAGATCACAATAGTGTGTTAAGACCCATTGCACATTCAAATGTATCTGTTATCTATGTCTTCTTTTCACCTGGTATTTTTGTTTGTGTAATAAAGTTATTCTTCTTCTTCTTCTAAATAGAAACTAACTTAAATGATAAGTAGCAAGGGAGTCATTGATACACAGCAGTAACTAATACATACAAATCAGTGATCTGAATATGGGCTATTTAACGCACACTGCATGTCGCCAACATTGGCAGAGCACAGACTTTGTTTTATAGTATATACAGACTCTACACTAGCAAATACAGCACGTGACTGACAGACGATGACTCAATGATCAGCTGCAGCCTCATTCAAATGCCTTAATTACGAAACGCCACACCAAGGACTGACGTCATTCGCAACCGAGGTATTCACAATAACTTTGATCCCGCTCAACACTCCTACGGTATTTCAATATCATCGTAATTAAGGTTCTCTCATACTATAATAAACTGTGAATAATCTTTAATATTTAAATGAGTTAATCTTGTATGTATGTATATATATATTCGGAATCTCGGAAACGGCTCCAACGATTTTCCTGAAATTCAGCATGTTTTGGTTTTGGGGGATTTGGGAGAGAAAATCGATCTAGATAAGTTTTATTTGAAAAAAATGTCCTTTTATCACACTTTTTAGCTATCAAACGTAAAGTCATGGTAGTTCATTTGGGGAACGGGCGGTCTAGAGAGGTGGAAATACCTAGGATCGAGCCCCACCTGCCCTAATATTTTTTTTCCTTTAAATATATTTTTTTAATGTTTTTTTACATCATTTTAAAAATTACCGAGCAAGGCTCGTTCACCCAGGTTCTTTAATAGTTCGTTGTAATAGTTTAGGTAACGTTTTTTTTTAATTTTTTCAAATCAATGTAAAAGGTTGGGTTTACCCTGTCCCCGCCATCAGCAGCGTGGTGGAGCACCGCAAGGTTAACGATTAGTATATAACTAAGCTTATTTGGGTATTGCTTCCCTTTGCGATTTCGTCATGAAGTCTATCTCCTGATGATGCTCCGGTTGCGGGGCAAAACGATTGTTGAGTTTGTGATAGTTAACGTATGTAGTGTTTGTGTATTGTGGTGGCGGTGGTGGAGGTTTGTGCATGTGTTATTTACGAATCCTGCATGTATCAGGTATGATAACGGATTGTCCACTCTACATTTAGCATTATATATATTTTCTATTTTACTTCATCGCGGATTATAGCAAAATAATTTTATTATCACTTTTGCACCGCAATGTTTTTAGTCGGGCGGTAACGACCTATAATGGATTCCTGACATAAAAAGGCTTTATGTACAATTACCCCGATTATAAATTTAGCAAAGCTGATTATTCATCTTTAGAGCTCTACACGCATTATAATATAAATAGTTGCTCTTTTATAACAATCTTGAGTTCACACTTACGGTGTTGTATATAGTTTGCTTGATTTCAGTTTTTAATCATGAATACTACGTTGACATCTTCTTTATTGTGTCCGAGAATCATCATTCTCTTACCCTTATCCCACTCTAAGTGGGACAATATGTCTTCCTTTTCCATTCTCCTCTATCATTCGTTAACTCTGGTGCCACTCTTTTAACATGCATATCATTTTTCACACAATCTATCCATCTTTTCTGCGGCCTCCCCCTAGCCATACATTCATCCACATTTACATTTAAAACTCTTTTGGTCACATGATTTTCATCCCTCCTCATTACATAACCATACAAACCACGTGTCCCTAAATATTTACAAAATACATCTTTGCAGCATCTTTATGTGACGAGAACTTTATATAATGGAAGAAAACAGCTATAATGTCATCATCATCCTCCTGCCCTTATCCCACTCTAAGTGGGGTCGGCCCAACATGTTATAAACATGCTGTCACATGATTTGGCTACGTTTTTACGACCGGCCGCCTGCCTGTCGTCAACTTATCTTAGTCGTATTTTACGACACCTCGATAAGAAAGAGGGTGGTCTATTCTACTTTACCGGACACCACACGGTGAGTTAACTTACCTTAGTCGCCTTTTACGACACCTCGGTAAGAAATGAGGGTGGTCTATTCTACTTAGCCGGATACCACACGGTGGGTCGACTTATTATTATTTTTTTTTTATTTAATTTAATTTAAAAAGACATCTTAGTCCATATATAATGTTAGTAATATTACCTTACCTTACCTTAGTCGCTTTTTATGACACCTCGGTAAGAAAAGAGGGTGGTGCTATTCTATTCAGCCGGATACCACACGGCGTGAAAAGTTATAATAGGTATATACAGTTAAAAAGGCATCTTAGGCCTTTTTAAACCAATGAATTCAAACGAGTCCTGAAAAAATTCTAAAGGTTTCATTAATTCTTTTATGAAACCTTATGATTTTTTTTTATACTTTTCCAGCGTATTTCATTTGCATGTGGCAATCTTATATTCAAATATAAACAATAAATAAATGAATAAAATTATAATAATGTAGGACACGTGCGTTAAATGAGACATGATCGAATTACTAATCTACTCAGTAGGCACAAATTAGTAGCCCATGTACTTGCCTACTTGTAATTCGTATGCATGTAACTTGCACTTCGAGCACTGTTATTGACAGACTTTTTGTTCACACATAAAATATGTTTAATCGATCTTATGTTTAATAGTAACTAACCTTTACATTAAGATTTTATGGTTACCATCATATCGTAGTTAAGTCATAATGAGATTTTCTTTTAATCTTTAAACGAGTTAATCTTGTTTATATTTATAGTCGGAATTTCGGAAATGGATCCAACCATTTTCATGAATCTTAATAGGGTGTTAAAATACTTTCATTAAAAAAATTGTCATTCTATTCCTATTTTTAAGCACAGAAAAGCTCGTACAATATTATTAGAAAACAAAGGTTAATTACTCTGTCATTGGCAAAGTTATAATAGCGGAAAAATCCAGATTTCACAAGCCGTTTTTTTGCATATTCCATCTTTTTTATATCATCGAAATAAAATACCAACAAAGGTAACAAAGATATTCTTATTAATATGGATTGAATATAATATCTCAAGTAGAATTCGGCGAAACGTATAGGTATTAGATATTATGGCATCATTACGTATGTTTGTACAATAGGTGTGGCAAAAATCTATCATCATATGTTAAATTTGGCAGAGCTGTTAGCAAAAAAGTCCGTTCTCATGGCTAATGGCTATTGAATGGCTAAGTAGGTGCGGCGAGTCAATAAGCTATTCAAATTGAGGCATTTTGTTTTAATAGTTTCATACATTCATATAAGGTTTGTGCGCGTGTTTTCCTGTATCGGTTATGAAAACAGATAGTCCACTCTACATTTAGCATTATAATATATTTTTTCTATTTTACTTTATCGCGGATTACGGCAAGATAATTGTATCATCACTTTTGTATTACTAGTTTAAGTTAAAATCTACACGAAATGAGGAAAAAAATCTTCGTTATCGTTCCCTCATTACTGAGGATCGTGACTCTTAGTCAAATTGTCAACTGCCCGTTTCCAGGAGTTGCGATCGGCAGCTCGATATAGTGCGGTGCTGATGGGTATATCCAGTTGTTGGGATATTTGGTCTGCCCATCGTTTCGGACTTCGACCTCTGGGTCCCTTTCCCTCTACTTTTCCTGTCATCATCAGTCGCTCCAAATTGTCGCTAGACCTACGAGCAATGTGGCCAAAGTATCGCAGGATCTTCTGCAAGCAAACACAGGACAGTCGTTTTGTTTCATCTATTCTTTATTCTTTTAGGACGGAGACATTAGTGCGACGGGCTGTCCAGGGGATTCTCAATAACCGACGCCAACACCACATCTCGAAGGCATCGACCCTTTTCCTATCAGCTTATTTTAGTGTCGATGTCTCCGCCCCATAAAGAAAAATGGAGAAGACAAGAGTTCGGACCACGTGTATTTTCGTTCGATTTGAGATGTTCCTGTCTTTCCAGATGTTGTTGAGTTGGGTCATCGCTGCTTTGCCCATACCAATTCGTCTTCGTATTTCTATTTCACTATTACCTTTATTTGTAATTACTGAACCAAGGTATTGAAAGTGGTCGACAGTTTCGTAGTCTTGAAGCAAATTGGTACGTTGGGCAGCTGCAAGCCGGTCGTACCCTATCATAAATAAGCCTCCTAATAATAATTCTCAATATCATAAAATTTATATGGTATATGATAAATTTTTAGTATGTTATATATATATATATATATATATATATATATATATATATATATATATATATATATATATATATATATATATATATATATATATATATATATATATATATATATATATATTAATTTGAAAGTTTGTTTTCTGTCTATTAATACTAAAATAATGATAGATTGGTTAAGAACATCTATGTAATGCAAAATGCAGAAAGCAAGTTTTCATACCTTATACATCCAGAATTAATTGCCACACGTAGCACAAAACCCTACCACTGACACACTACAGAAGCGAATTGTCGTAGTGAATGTATGTAGTACGCAATATCAACGATCGTTTCGCTTACATAATCTGCTGGAGCAATGTTGATGAATTAATACTTAATAGTAAGAATAGTATAAATAATTGAAGATTTGATATATGATAAAAAAAAAATTCAATAAGGAAACTATTATAATTGAGGGTATTTTAACACTAAAGTTGACGTAGACGAAGCAGATACATCTAGTTTACAACTAGTGGTACTCCCGCTATATGTAAATATAACAGATCGGCCATATGGTTTGGTCATCAATTTGGTCCAATACACAATCAGATATTGGTTTCGTATGCAAAACTCATTGTGAGTCTGATAGTGCTTTATGTGGGAGATTGACATTTCAATAACGATAAATGTTGGCGAGGGCGGACTGCGGTCCGCTATGCAGCTGGCCGGACACGTGCGCTCGTCACGAAATCGTCTGCGAGACCTCACGACTTCGCTATCACGATCTTGAAACATCCTACGAGCATACGATAAAATTCCATTTTAAATATTATGTAAATACATAACTGAAAGCAAAAATTAAAACTTTATACATATAAATTAGACGATAGAATTATAGCGTTACAGATCAACACAACAAAAATATTTCCGAGTACACAAAGCGCGAGTTATATATGTGATAAAAACAGTCACATCAACTCACTCAAACGAAAAGAACAACGCCTTGGACGCCTTGATGTTCTAGGCGTCCAAGTGACTCAAACTGTGGTCTAATTTAATTTATAGAAGCAGGCGTTACTTTGCGGAATTCCATAGTACAGAAGCTATGAAATTTGGTGACTTTCATTTAATAATTCTGCCATCTTCACGTTGAGGTTGGATACTTTTCATATATTAATGCATGTAATTATATGTTAGCAAATTATAAAAAAGACAGAGAAAATGGAACTGCATGTCATACTTCTGGTACGGATATATTTTATAGGTTATAGATAAATCCGAGCAAGCCTATGCCAGTTAACTAATATAATTTAGAATTATACTTCCAAAATGATTCTACCATCACTTTGGAACGCTGTCATTTACAGGAAAGAAGTGCAAAGAACCCCAGTCGCTGCTCTTGATACGTTAGGGTAGATTCTTAGAACATTTAATGTGGTTAGGTGCGGATCTATCTAACTAACGTTCAAACTCCGCACTCAACTTAAAACTCTACTCAACTCAAGTTAAAACTCTATGTAATCGTGAGCGTCTAATAACTAACAATTAAGCTAATATTGAAATACTAAAATAAAAATTACTTTATCAAAATAAAATAAAATGCGCCACGACCTAAGATTGTGAAGTCCTTAAAGGTAATTCGGCAATTTGAGGCCACATTATATCAAATTGTAAATTAATTCACCCAACAGCACCTATTTGTAACAAAAACAACAGTGTTGTTTGCTCAACATCTGTGGATATTAGAAATACGCTTCTAATTGCAATTCAAATGGAATTCGCGATACCTTACGAATTTCAAAATTTTGAAGATTATATATTTATGTATTCATGTAACCTTCAATGGTGTGACCAGTGAAGGTTCATTACACTTTAGTTTGTGTTATGGATTTACATCGAATACACTTATCTTGTAAGAAAATTCAAATTACAAAACTAAAAATGGTTACTATTGTTTTGATATTGAAATTCAAACTGTAAAATATAGTAGAAATGGTAAATAAAACTTAAATACATAAGAATGCTAGAATTGGCATTACTTATTATAATTTTTAAAATATCGTTCTTGAATTCGTTATTTTTATTTAATTAGTGTGGCCATAATATTTACTTCATAATATGCATTTAATAAAAAGCCGAATAAAGGTTTCTTTTATGGTATACCAGCCAGTATTTTTACTAGTATTTCTTTTGTCATTTTGAAGGTAAAAATAGTTATTGTGAGTTAACCATAAGAGATAAAGACATGCTATCGCCGATTTTTTGTGGTAATATATATTTACAATATTGTAAATCTACAATTATTTAGTACATTAAATCTCTGCTGCTGTTGCGGCATGCCCGGGTAATGCTTCCATTACGCGAGTTTTTTTTACAACCGCTTACGAGTTTTTTTAACACAATGAACATAAAACCTTAATATACTATTACCCTAAAACTTCTCGAATATTGCACTATTCTTTAGTAAAAACTACACAGAAATCCGTTCAGTAGGTTTCGAGAAAATAGATCTCGTACAGACAGATCTTCAAAGAATCAATCTTTTTAATTAACTGTCTAAACCCTGCATGACATGAAAGCCCTGGTTTGTTACGTTCGTGGTTTTATTTAAACGCCATAACGCTTCGATAAGGTTAATGTTAAAGCTGTTTAAAATAATAGAAATGTTCGAAATCATGGCTGTATGTCCGCATGACCAGAAACAGGAATGTTTACTAATTTTGCGCCTGCTACTGCTCAGTGCACGTGGCCCACCAAGTCGACACCCTTAACAGAAAACAGAGTGACTATTTACGTACCCGTCATGTAATGATGCTTTACAGCTACCGTGCAAGTCATCAGACGAAGCCATATTTAGACGTCAAGATCAAATTAACCTATAATTAACAAATTTCTGTATGCTTCATTTTAAATATATATATTAGGCAATTTCTGTATACTTCATTTTAAATATACTGAACTTTCTTACTGTTAATTTAGTGAGGCTGCAAACGTGAACTATTAATAATAAATATGCCGCGTGGTATCCGGCTGAGTTGAATAGACCAATCTCATTTCTTACTGAGGAGTCGTAAAAGGCGACTAAGTTAAGTTCAATAGACAACCCTCTTTCTTACCGAGGTGTAGTAAAATACGACTAAGGTTAGATGACGTCAGGTAGGCGGCCGGTCGTAAAATAGTAATAGTAGCCAAGTCATGTGATAACATATTTATATCATGTTGTGCCGACCCCCCCTCTTAGAGTGGGATAAGGGCAAGACGGTAGTGAATATTTTAGTTATAGGGAAAAGTTCGTCGTACATTGTTATGAATAAAATATGAGACAAAAGTTTAAACTATACCGATACCTTAAGCCGTAAACATAAAAGGGATTTATTTATTTTCAATAGAAGAGACATTAAATTAAATATATTGTTAGTAACTGCATTCCTATGTCACGAATATTAATATGTCTCGTCTGGAGCCTCTAGCTAAAAATAATTGTTTATTACGATATCATATCCGGCGGACGATGCCAAACGTGTCATGTTTGCATATAAGCCTTCGCAATATCAAAGGCAGCCATAAGTACGCATCATAGACCTATTATAATAATCAATTGTACTCTTCAAAATGTCAGAGAATGTTTTATTCATTTGATATCGAATTTACGATCTAGACTTAACTCTTGTATTTAAAACAAGACAATACAAATTACAAATATCTACCAAAATTCCAAATTCGAAAGAGTTTTAGGTACGATTATAAATAGGAATATAGATTATAGAAACTGTTTTGCAGAATTATATAAAAACGGAAACAACAACTTATAACTATCTACCTAGTTAACCTAGCCTTGCTTTGTAATTTTTTACAAAATAAAAAGAAATATCAAAAAAAAAAGAAAACAATTATTGGGTAGGTGGGGCTCGATCCTAGGTAATTTCATTTCTCGAGACCGCCCGTTCCCCGACTAAGCTACTCTGACTTGACATTTTACGGCAAAATAGTGTTTTATATTGAATGTAAATGTTCATAATTTTTTTATGTCCAAAAACAGGGAAAAAAGTATGTTTTTTTAAAATAAAGCCGACCGAGTCTTGCTCGGTAATTTTTTTAGAAAATAATAAAAACAACTTAAAAAAAAAAGGAAGAAAATAATTATGTAGTTGGGGATCGATCCTAGGTATTTACATTTCTCGAGACTGCCCGTTCCCCGAATAAGCTACGCTGACTTGACAGTTAATGGGAAAAATTCCATTCAGCATAAATTTTAGTATTTTTAATGCCCAAAAAATATTTAAGGATAATTTTTTTTACATATAACCGAGCTAGATCGATTTTTCTCCCCCAAATCACCCTACATGCTGAATTTCAGGAAAATCATTGGAGCCGTTTCCGACATTCCGAACATATATATATATATATATATGTATATACATACAAGATTAACCCATTTAAATATTAAAGAAAAGGTACGGTATTGGTGATCCAGTACAAATTCTGTGCATGTATTATTCGCATCAAAAGGAACAAAACGCGCTAAACCCAAATAAGCTTTACAAGTTGCAAAACTGCACTCATATGCTGGATGGCCATGTGCTAAGATAAGCCGAGCATGTGCGTATCAAATGTTCCTCCGCACAGGGCTCCCATTCAGCTCCAGCGACAGCCACCCTGCCACGTGCTGTCCAGATTGCTACCACGTGCACAACCACTCTTTACTAACGATGTGTTTAATAAAGTTCTTTGATTGACTGCCAGCTATATTAAGATGAACTGACGCGACTTTGGCGTCGCCTTATAATAGCTTCTGCCTGTGACTCCATCGTTAACTTAAATACTCGATAAAAATAGCACGTGTAACTTCTCAGCCTTGGACTATCTTCATACTAAAAATCGCATCCAGCCGCGTTTCCATTAAATGAAAGAAATACTAGTACACTTTTGTATATATCCTCCTGCCCTTATCCCACTCTAAGTGGGTCGGCACAACATGTTATAAACATGTTGTAACATGATTTGGCTGCATTTTACGACCGGGCGCCTGCCTGACGAACCTCGGTAAGAAGGAGGGTGGTCTATTCTACTAAACCGGATACCACACGGTGGGTCAACTTACCTTAGTCGCCTTTTACGACACCTCGGTAAGAAATGAGGGTGCTACTATTCTACTTAGCCGGATACCACACGGCTAACTAATACACTTTTGTATTAGTATGAATTCAATTCTTTTCATGATGCCCGTGATCGGTAAATTTTGAGACCTTATGAATTTTACCAGGAGAATTGAAAACTTAGGTAACCAAATTTCGAAATCTAGTGAATTTTACCAAGAGTCGCAAATTGAAACCATGGCCAGATACCAATGAGTTTTCTATAAAAACTTATATGATGAATATTTACAATTTTTCAATCGCTTTTCCGTAAAGGAAACATCGTAATGCAACTTAACCTTCACGAAAGTTTGACGTTTGGCTAGGTTTGGTAGACTGGAAACGTTCTATGGATTCAGTAGGTTTGATTTTAGTATGAAATGTTAACATGTTAATATTTATAAAGTAAAGTACCGGCCTGTTTCTATCCCACTGCTGGGCATAGGCCTCCACTTTCCATTTTAGGTGAGAAGGGTTGGAGCTAAGACCTACCACGCTGCTCCAAGGTTTGGTAGGTTACACATATCCCCAGAATTCTCTAGAGATATGCAGGTTTCCAGACGATGTTTTTGTTCAACAAATAACGTGTGATAAATTGCAATCATCATTGATATAAGTTTTACCAGATACATAAATACAGAGACTACCCGAGTTTGAACCCGTGAACTTTTTGAGAGAGTCGCACGGTCTTACCGCTGGGCTATTAAAGCTTGCTACGTAGTTAAATCTATGTTATCTATAAATTAGTCTCTTATTATGTTTATGCATAAACACATGTTCATATTTTTTACTGTGTCACTCGAATTGCAGATGGATTTATTGTCAGAAAAAAATTCATCCTAACTGCCAGTAAAATATCGCGAGTCTTTACTACTGTAAAAATCTTAGGGTAATTCATATAAATTGCTATCAAGATCATATTTCAATAATGAAACCTTCAAACATCAAGGCCGAATATCACTATTTTTATATAATCATGAGAATAACATAATATAACAAATAGGGATGAAATTTATGCATTTATCTAATACAATCTAAAAAAATCTAATCACATCATTAGTCCCCACCCTTAGTGGGGACGACACAACATGTTTTAAGCATGCTGTTACATGTACTAGTTGATAGTTCTTTTACGACCGATCGCTTGACGTCAACTTATTTAAGTCTATTAAGTAAGCCTTTTACAACATCTCGCCAAGAAATCAAGGTGGTCTATTTTACTCAGCCGCATACCACACGGCGGGTCACTTACCTTAGTCGGTTTGTATGACACTTCGGTAAGAAATGAGGGTGGTCTATTCTACTCAGCCGGATACGACACAGGAGTAAAATAATTTATTGATATACATGATAAAAATAAAGATGAGGTTTATTCTACTGTATGAAGCATGACTACTCATACATGTTGCTCTAATGCGGATTGGCTGACTGAGTGATTTTTCAGTAGAATTTGAATAGACGGAAGGGTGGCAAGAAACCACGACCAACCGACGTCAGCAATCTGGGATCTCGTATTCGCCGGCGAAGGCGATGAACGTGTGTATTAAGTGTTTTTGTGTTTGCGATCGTTATTTGATCGTCAGAGTCATATAGGACGCTTTTTGGACGCCTTTATTTTCGGTGGTCAGACCTAACTGGGATGTAGGTGGAAGCAGCTAAATGAGAGGGTTCGGATGTACCTCAGATTTCTCGAAGTAAGACTTCGTAAGACGTTTAAAGTGGTGAGTAATGGTAGGAAGGTCGAGGTCTCTATGGAGATCAACGTTCTCATGAACCACGGACAATGAACCGATGAACATGAAATCATGTTCATCGGTTTTCTTCTGTGTAATTCTTCATTCTGTGGAAACTCGTAGTACTATTAAAGATTTACTATTAAAGACAGGTGGGCATAGGCCTCCTCTCTCCGTTTTTGGAATCAAAGATTAGATGGCTACTATTATCGACTTGAAATGTAATTCAGTAGTTATTAGGTATACAGAGGGCAAAGTATTTCTTTTGTAAATTGCTTTAAATGTATCCAAAAACCTGTTTTCTCTTACGTACAAGTATTTATGACAGTGGAGGAATATTATATCACTTATATAAAATTCACAAGCCACCAGCTGCGCGATGTCTCTGGTTTTCAACATGTCGGCGACTACAAAGCTTCTGCGACGCTATCGTGATGTCAACTGCCATTGTTTCTTTTGATTCGATCGACGTGCTCTATCGGGGAATCAGTTCTTGCAAGTTAACGTGACGCAGATCACAAAGATTGCGACCCTCTGCAAAATAACGCAATTGATATAATATTTTGCGGCTGGTCTTACTGTAAACAGACAATTATACGAGTATATTTTCCTTACGTTAGCCAACTCCAAGTGGAGTCCATCATCATCAATCAATGTGATAGATATTTTTTTAACATCCGTGTGGTATCCGGCTGAGTTGCATAGACCACCCTCATTTCTTACCGAGGTGTTATAAACGCGACTAAGGTAAGTTGAGCCACCGTGTGATATCCGGCTGTGTAGCTTACACCATCCTCATTTCTTGCCGAGGTGTCATAAAAGGCGACTAAGTAAGTTGACCCACCGTGTGGTATCCGGTCAAGTAGAATAGACCACCCTCATTTCTTACTGAGATGTCGTAAAAAGTGATTAAGTAAAGTTGATGTCAGGCAAGCGGCCGGTTCTAAGATACCGCTATATTATACTAGCCGAATCATGTGACAATACGTTTATAACATTTTGTGCAGACTCCACCTAGAGTGGGTTAAGGGCAGAAAGATGATGACATTGAAATTAAAAGTATAATGCCCAGTTTAGACCTGAAAATACGTTCATTTAATATCGCCGAAACTTTACAAACACACACACACACACTTTCGCCTTAATTATAGTGGGATAATATTCAAACAACAAAAGCTCATTTCGAAATATGTTTACAATCACAAATTGATTGACAATGGCCATCGACGTTCATCAAAAGCGATGACGCAACGCATGCCAAATGAGCACCGACTCTTCTATTGTAATCCACGTATGTAAAGCAGGACACGTGCTTCCTGGCCCAAGGTTCCTGCGAAATAACAGAACACGCACATTAATATGTAAAAGAGACATTTGGTAGCGATGGTACCAAATATTGCGTCTTTGAAATGTTTTTGTGGCGCAATGGACACTTGAAAGATTGAACTAAATAGTCATGTATTTAGATGATCTAACAAAATTACTTAGATAGATATTTGTAGTTACTAGACAGAGTCTGCTATTAATTTGCAGGTGTCATCTTAAGCTGGTTAACGGCATAAGTAAAATAAAAGCGCTACATAATTTATAATGTATGTTACATTGCAATATTCTTTAGAAAACCGCCATCACTTACAATAGGATTCAAAAGACTCGATGTTCTGGTAGCAATTAGAAAACCTCAATTCCGTAACAATCATTTAAGAACAAACCATGTATAATGTGCTACAATTAAATGTTCCATTTTGGCTGATATATTCAACGGTATATATTTTTTGATACTTGTACCCCAAGTTGGAATGAATAATGTAATCCAAAGGACACAATTTTGAACTTGTGAAGAATTGTGTAGTTCGCTTTAAATAACAAAGTTGTAAACCAGTTTGTATCCAAAACTGTAGATAGACATTTATAAGTTGGAGGAACTTATGAACGTAACCTAGTACAGATTTAGGCACGCCATAAGTGCGGACTTCATATAGCTCTGTCCTTTCGAGTAAACCTAAATCTAATAAAAGTTGTTTTAAGGATTTTCCCATTAACCTTCAGGCTTTATCTACCCTTACCTACTCCTACGCCACTATAATGTTAAGCAGAGCGAAGAAATTAATATTATCCGAAAAAAATAATATTGACGTTGACTTAGTTGTAATCACATTATTTAATTGCAAAAGAACTTATTCGTTTAATTACCAACGTCGATGTTTATTTTGTCTCTCATAAAGTCCGGTGACAACCTAACACCATCTAAAACTGACCGATATCAGAAGTTAGCGTTATCAATATAAGGCGTTGTGTTATTGGTTAACAAATCAATCTTAACCATATAAATTAAAATAGTTACAGAAGAATTCCTTCTAGAACGCAATCAACAATTGCAGTAGCTATCGAAACAATGAAACCAGTTCTATTTATACCTCACACGTTTTTGTAATGTAAATAAATTGTGAACAACAGGTATTCTAGGTCATTCATAAAAGATCTATCTAGATGTTTTGAAACACTCCAAAGACAAAAAATCATAGACCTGTAGCTAGATCTGAATAACAAAACATAGCCTTTCAAACAAACAGTATTTGAATTTTTTTTTATTCATTCCTGAATTGTCAATTCAGTGACGGGAGTTCAATTTACGGTATATCATTACTTTATTTGGCAATAACATAGCGTAAACATTATTTATTACAAACTGTACTCGCGACTTTGTACGCGTCAACTTCATTGTTAAAATCCCCTCAATTTTAATATTTGGGTACCGTTGGCACAGGTGGCAGTGACCTTACCATCACCTCCATAGGTCACGGTTTCGATTCTTGTGAAGTTTGTTGATATAACTCTGGGTATATTTAAATATCTATACTTATTATTAGACAAAGTTCACAAAAGCTGTCTGTCTATGTGAGATCGATTTTCTTAAAATTTACTAAACGTATTTTTGTACGGTTTTTACGAAAATATAGTGCAATTAATTGTGCTTACCCCATTTAGGGCCGTATAAGGGCAGTGGTATGATGGTTTTATGTAAATTGTGTTCAAGATCTTGCGTGGTTGTAAAAAAACTCGCCTATTGGGAGCTTATTACATACACCGTAAACCAGAAGAGATACACGAAAGTAATGTACGAGAGAATTGTAGATCTACGAAAATCCTACTACAAGTAAAAGTCCGCAAAGTAGACAGCATGTCTCTGTCTCTTCTAGTTAACTTACAGTAACTACTTTTATGTTCAAAATTACATTTAGGTAAATACACTGATATCCACGTGGGCGAAGCCGCGGTTATATACTACAATCATATACAAGGTACTTTAAATCTTCGGACATCGTACATAACAATATCGTAGCACATAGTACTAGTATTCTTATTTGTATATATATTCAAATATTTTTTATATATTATTATTTCCCGATTTACAGTGCTTCCGCCGAACATATTAACCGTTAAAATACGTGGGGTATTTTAACGGTTAATATGTCAGAGTACAGGAGCCAAGTAGATAACTACTGGACCGATTTGAAAATTCTTTCAATGTAAGATAGTCCATTTATTGAGGAAGGCTATATAACATAACGCTATGATGAATAGGAGAGGAGCTGTAATAAAAAATATTACGCAAACGGCAAAATTTAAATTTTTCCTTTCTTGGTCTGAGTAAACAGTGATAGTTATTCAAAATCATGTATTACACAATTGTTCTCCTCTAAAAGTCCGTGACAGCATATGTTTAGCTTGTAAGGTCAACCCACTTTAACCATTTTTATGGTTATCAAAAGACTATAATACGGTTTTAAACTTTCCACGCGGGTGGAGCCGCCAGGATTGCTCCAGATTCATAAACTGCGACGCATTTTGAAGATTTATTGATTTTTATTATAAACATAATAATGATTACATGATATATATGATAATTATTTTGATGTTAGTTTTAACAGGTTGAGCACGCGCGGCCGCTAACGTCATACTGATTTTCAATTGATACAATATTAAAAATATGGCGTAAATACCAATGTTGGTATAGTACATATTAGCCCGTACAAGAAACATATGTATAAGCCAAAACAAATATATTATATAATAAACTAAAATTTGTTACAACATTTGTTATAAACTATAACAATATACAGCTTATTATTAACAAATGTATAAGCCGAATTTTGTCACGTTGGCTTAAATTCAATGTCAACAGAAATAGTCTCCTATTTATACATGTATATTATAAGTTTACAATTATTACTACGTAACTTAATGTGAAGTAACGACCTTTTGCGTTATCTAACCGGTCACAGAGATCAGCTGAACTGACAGGAGAATCAATTTAACGAGATCTTATATCACTAAAGAATTTTCCCTGTGATCTTAGGTCATCATATCGTGAAATATGTATTAATTACGAACTCTTCAAATATGTTATGGCTATAAGAAAGTTAATAGTTCTTAGATTAATAAATACGACGATTTGCGCCTTGAACATATTACACCTTGAATTAATTTTCACGCGTTTTATTTTTTGCGACAATACCTAAAATTATATGGAATATATATATGTATATAAATGAAATGTGGTGTAAAGTATAGTGATTATAATGTTAAGATAATAGACGCAGATAAGTAGACAAAACTTAAAAAATATATATTTACGACATAATATCTAAAGATTGAACATCTCTACAATGTTATTTTATATTGAGTGGATGAGCGAGCCTTGTTCGTTTTATTTAGAAGGTATGAAAAAGATGTAATATGGAAAAAATGATATGAGATGCCTGGACTCGAACTGGGGTATTCTAATTTTTCGGACCGCCCGATTAACCCACTGAGCTATTACAACTTTACAAATGACACTAAAATTAGCCTATGTTTTCAAATAACATTTTACCAGTATTTTTGTGACTGAAAACAGGAATAAAACAATTTTTTTTTAATGAGACCTGGCTAGATTAATTTATCACCCCTGAAACCTTCTACATACTAAGTTTCATGAAAATCGTTGGAGCCGTTTTCAAAATTCAGATTCTATATATGTACATACATACAAGACTAAGTCATTTAAATAAACAATTTTTTGTCACGTATTTAACACTAAACTTATAAGGTAATATATTAATGACACTTTGGCATTACAATAATTCAATGACTGTTGCATTACTCTTAAATCTGTGGCAAAATACACAAAAAAACACTTTCACCAAACACAAAAAGATCTGTGATAAAACGCAATATAAACTTATTACTACGAAAAATATTTTATAGTACAATACATTTTTAATAATTGTCATTAGTATACCAAAAACCAAAGAGCAGAAGCGATATTTCTGGAACTGTTCTTTGTACTGCCGACATCTGCATAGCAGATTCATTTCGTTTGCCCAAAACCCTGCAATCCAGATGGACGTGAGAACGTATAGGAGTTTTGAAAGAAAGACTAATTATTTTTATAACAGCCCTCCATTGGGAACACGTGGAAATGTTTCTGGAATTGAGACTTGGATTGTTCTAAATGTGAAAGCGTTCAGATGCCGTTTATTGCTTAGTATGTTTTAAACTAATAAATTATGTGAGAATATACTTAGTTCCCGGTATACGTTGAAATATTTAACAATATTTATATAGAAACCAACCTTTAGAAAGTCTATATTTTAACTACATATACCTAGATAGATAAAAACTTTATTGTACACAAAATTAAACAAAATAAAATTAGCGTTCATATAGTAGTAGTACAAAAGACGTCATTAATGCGTACAAAGGGCGGCCTTATAAGTAAGTACCTAATCTTTTCCAGGCAACCCCTGCAAAGAGACGCAGTGAAAAAGACACGGGCAGAAACAACTGCTCAATCAATTCTTACATACGTATTATTGGAACATGTTTTTATTTTTTTAAGAATTATGATTTTTGTCTGACATTAATGTAAACAACATGCCTGTAACAACCCGCCTTGTGGTATCCGGCTGAATAGAATAGACCGCCCACATTTTTATCGAGGTATTGTAAAAAGCGACTAGCGTAAGCTGACCCGCCGTGTTGTATCCAGCTGAGTAGAATAGACCATCATTTCTAACCGAGGTGACGTAAAAGAGGACTACATAGTTACATAATATACATATTATTAAACAAAGTCCTCAAAAGCTGTCTGGATGTGATCGATTTTCTCAAAGTCTACTGAACAGATTTTTATGAGGTATTAAGATTTATATTAATAGTACATTGCATTAGAATACCCGCAAGGTCCTTGATCCCGTATTATATATCCTGCGTAAGTCCTGATTTACGCTGGAAAATCTTTTAGAATACCCGCGAGGTCCTGGACCCCATGTATTTTGTCCTGCGTAAGTCCTGATTACGCTGGAAAAGCTTTGTAACATTGATTTCCACACGGGCAAAGGCGCGGGTAAAGATATTAACTATATTTCAAGATTGTTTTGAACAAAAACGGCTACTATCTGCCATTACATAATCAAATACGGGAATTTAAGAATGATCTGTTCAACAAAAGCGCATATATTTAGGCTAGCAATCGTCACACGTGTTTGTCTCACAGCTGCGTGCACGTGTATATGACGATAGGTAACTTGCGTCAGGTAATCCTTAGATATTTTTATATGTCCATACTAATATTATTAATATTATAAATACGAACGTCTGTCTGTTACGCTTTCACTTATCAACTGGACCAATATTTATGAATGTTTTTAATTAAAAATATTTTTAGTATGAAAGAGCACGATCTTATTTTCCGTATTTATTAAATTTTAGTAAGTGTAATAAAGTAAATATTTTTACTATTATTATTTTCAATATAATAAAAAAGATTAAATATTTTCATATTCAAAAAAGACGTTAATTTCCATTATATTTATTTTATATTTTTTATTTAAAAAAATACAGATAATTTTTTCAGTATTTGTTTTTTTTTTATAAGTGTAATAAAGTACATTTGTTTATTATGTTTTTGATCTATATAAAAATTTTGAATATTAAAAAAACGTGATATTTAACTTTTATATTTTTAACTAGCGGCCTACCCTGCTTCGCACGGGTATCAAATATATAGCCTATGTCACCCAGTGAAAAAAATGATTAAAATCGATCCAATAGTTTTAATTTAGTTATTCATTACTGCCCGTGGCCCGCACGCGTTAAATTTGAAGAAAAACAATTCCCCTCTCCCTATACCAAGAAGATTTCCTGCTATATCTAATATCTAAAACCTCAAAAATTACAGTATTTTTCTACTCCATATTGAATGTTATTATACATATAAACCTTCCCCTTGAATCACTCTATCTATTAAAAAAACCGCATCAAAATCTGGGATATAAGGGACAAACAAAGAATGTGACTTTGTTTTATACTATGTAGTGATAATCCTATAGCATGATTCAGTATTCACGCGCGATGGCTTATTATTAGCGTATTTCATGTATAACTTTGGTGTTTCTATACCGATTTCAATGATTCTTTTTTTATACAATGGTTAATACTATTCACTTTTTTATTTAGGGATGACTGAGAGTGATATAAATGTAGGAGTAGACAAATATAACCAGAAAGCTTCGAACTGCTAAGCTATCGGTTACACGTGTTATTGTGAGTCAACAATAAAAGATAGACATATGCTGTCGTGGGATAGTTTTTATATAATTTTAAGGAGAACATTTCCGTCATACATGATTTCTGTGTAGCTTTAACCATCAAGGTTGCACACGCGACGGAAGCTTAAAAAATGGAGTAACTTCTCCCGTTTTCCCAACATTTCCCTTCACTGCTCTGCTCCTATTGATTGCAGCGTGATGAAAAGTATACTATAACCAGCCCAGGAGTATGAAAAAAAATTGTACCGAGTTTCGTTAAAATCCGTCGAGTAGTTTTTGTTTCTATAACGGTTATACAGACAGACAGACAGACAGACAGACAGACAGACAGACAGACAGACAAAAATTTTACTGATTGCATTTTTGGCATCAGTATCGATCCCTAATCACCCCCTGATAGTTATTTTGGAAATATATTCCAGTTACAGAATTGACCTTTCTACAGATTTATTATAAGTATAGATAGATTATATCCTAAGTATGGCCATATTGACTTGTGATCGCAATTGAATGCAATGATGGACTTGGATAACAGCGTATCGGCGCTGAATCTCTCATTACATAGATTACCGAAGATAAGCACTCAACTACTTGGCCACATCTGTCGTCCATTGCATACAGTAACATATGTTTAGATGTACTCTGAATAGAACTATGATAGCCCAGCGGTAAGATCAAGCTACTTTTTAAAGAGGATTACGGGTTCAAGTCCTGGGCAGACACCAATAACTTTTTCTGTTAAAACTTAAGGGCAGGCTCCAATAATTTAAAATTTAAATGCCTATTTGATAATCACAATTTATCACACACTTTGCAGTGACGCAAAACAAAGTGAGGAACCCTGCATAACATTAGAATTCTTGCGATATGTGCGACCTACCAATCCGCTTTGGAGTGAATCGAAGCTCCAACCCTTATCTTCAAAACCGAAGGGAGGTAGCCTATGCCCAGCCATTGGATAGTAACAGGCCGTTATTTTACTATTACTGGCATAATCGTCATTTTCTTTAATTCCTTTAAGACTAAAGCTTAAATATTTAAATGAGCTAATTTTATATTATATAATTTTTTCTTTTATTAGCATTAATTAATTTATTTCATTTGTTTTAATTGCAAATATATTTTCCTTGTTTATTTTGGTCTTCACAAACTGATATATTTTGAATGAAAAGTCTCGCGTAACTTCCCAAATATTGCCCATCCAAGTTGGATTTTTAACACAACATTTATAATATAAAATATAGAGTAGTATTCGATAGCGTATCCGAGTGACATATATTACCTAATGCATCGTTATCATGCACGTAAAGCTTGTAAAGCTACCTCTTGATAACAATAGTAATACAAAGCAGAGATTTACAAACAAATCACTATTGCCACATACGAAATATGATATAATATAACTTATATAAATATACATGGTTCATAGTTTTAGAATTTTGAATCTCTTGTGTCGTATGCATAATTCGAAAATATAATTGATTTTAAAAGTTAAGAGATCCAAAGATGCGAGCGCAATATGTTAATAAATATAACTATAATAACTGATCCAGTATTCTGAAAATCTATATAATGTATCTAATATATAAAGCTGAAGAGTTTGTTTGATTATTTTATTGTTTGAATGCGCTAATCTCAGAAACTACTAGACCGATTTGAAAAATTCTTCGAATGTAAGATAGTCCATTTATCGAGGAACGCTATTTACATTACGCTAAGATGAATAGAAGAGGAGCAGAAATAAAAAATGTTGCAAAAACGGCAAATAAAGCTTTCCTTGCTTGTTCTAAGTAAAAGGTGAAAGTTATTCAAAAATCTCTTATAACTCAAGATAACTACTTTTATGTTCACAATTTCAATTCGGGAAAAAAATAATGATATACTGATTTCCATGCGGGCGAAGCTGCTGGCACAGTTAGTATTAGATAAATTATAAAATATTTTAATATATTTAAGGAAATTAAACAATACGATATACTTAATATAAATTACTTAAAAGGCGTTACTTTGCGGAGATCCATAATACAAAAGTAATAATGCAATTATTTTGGCCTGGCCCGTTGGCGCAGTGGGCAGTGACCCTGCCTTCAGCTCCGCGGGTCGCGGGTTAGATTTCCACCGAGGGCCAACATTTTCTATAAATGAATTGTTGGTCTTCGAGTCTGGGTGTATATTTGTATTTAAGTATGTATTGAAAAAATATATAAGTATATATTCACCAGTTGTTGTTTTTTCCATAACACAAGTATTACGTTACTTGTGATGTTGGAGACTGTGTGTGTAAATGTCCCATTTAGTTATTTATTTATTTTGCTTCAATACAATTCGCGATAAATTTATGATAACTACTTCATGAGTATTACTTTTGTAACCTAGTCTAATTAAATAAATTATAGAATTAGGCGTTACTTTGCGGAGATCCATAATACAAAAGTAATAATAAAATTATTTTGCTATAATCAATCAATTATTTTGCTATAATATAATAATTCATCGCGGATTATAGCAAAATAATTTTATTATTACTTTTGTCTAGTCTAATTAGATGATGTTCACCGTTCTGATTAGAAATGAACAAATTATTTGGAATTACAAGGTTATTTGGAAGCTTAGATCTGCAATGCCTTAAAAATAATTATGTATTGTTAATAATAGTAATTCGTGTACTTTCTTTTAAGTTAACCACATCCAAATTTCTACTTCCATTACATAGAGTAGCGTTATCAGTAGCGATACAGCATATGGCCAGCTACCGCCTGATAACAAACCAACAGACAATCTGCCACACAGATTTGCCAACAAACGCTGTTTCCTCACACGTGTACCGGTGGGAACATACTGGTAGCAATAGGGTTGCCACCTACGCTTTTTTCTGCACTATTTTTTTTTTATTTATGTAAAAATGATCATTGTTGATTTTTTTGGCTCAATGGTGCGTTTGCTCGCATCACTTACATCAGATATATCATCATCTTCTTCCCTTATCCCACTCTAAGTGGGGTCGGCACAACATGTTATAAACATGCTGTCACATGATTTGGCTGCGTTTTTACGACCAGCCTGACGTCACTTATCATAGTCGTATATTACGACACCTCGGTAAGAAAGAATGTGGTCTATTTTACTAAACCAGATGGCACACGGTGGGTCAACTTACCATAATCGCCTTTTACGACACCTCGGTAAGAAATGAGGTCAGTCAATTCTACTCAGCCGGATACCACACGGCGGGTCGACTTACCTTAGTCGCCTTTTACGACACCTCAGTAAGAAATGTGGGTGGTACTATTCTATTCAGCCGGATACCACACGGCGTATCGAATATATTTATTATTATCGAAAATTTGAATATATTTTCGCTAATGCAATTAGTGCCAACCCTCGTTGCACATGGTGTAGATAACGACCCGTTTTATGAAATGTTTTACAACTAGTGTATAGCTTTCTAAAGAAAGGTGATCACCAAATGTGGCAGGCAGCACGTTTCTCCAAAGCGGCCGATCATCATAAAATAGTAATAAAATTCCTTATTGTATTTCCTTATTCCGGAATTAACAACGCTAACGCATGTGCAACGTAAGCGAAGCATTAGAGTTTTATTTCTATTTAAATACTTACCCTTGTTTTATATACAATAAAAACTTAGGTACAGAAGTAATAATAAAACATTTTGCCTGTCTCCTATCTTTAATATTTAAATGAGTTAATCTTGTATGTATATGTATTTTTTTTAAACATGTATTTTTTTTCGGAATCTCGGAAACGGTTCCAAACGATTTTCCGGAAATTCAGCATGTACGGGGTTTCGGAGGGGAATCGATCTGGCTAGGTTTTATGTAAAAAAATCCTTTTAACCCTGTTTTTAGGCACTAAAAAATACTAAAATTTATAGCTTTAAATTTTTGCCATAATCTGCCAAATCAGCGTAGCTTATTCGGAGAACGGGCAGTCTCGAGAAATGTAAATACCTAGGATCGATCCCCAACTACATAATGTTTCTTTTTTTTTAAGTTTCTTTTTTTATTTTATAAAAAATTACCGAGAAAAAATTATCGGTCAACCAGATACTAATATATAATACTAGCTGACCGGGACGAAAATCGTTTTTCTATATTAATTATTTATAGGGAATTTCTAGTGTACATTATAAAAAAATGACCAAAAATAAAACGTTACGGGTTCACAAACCTATAGCCGATTCTCAGACTACTGAATACTGAATATGCATATAAAATTTCATAAAAATCGGTAAAGCTGTTTCTGAGGATTATAGAACCTTACATTGCGACACGAAAGTTTGACATATAAGATACAGCAAATGCTGCACGTATCAGGTATGAAAACGAATAGTCCACTCTACTTTTGGCATTACCTATATACCTATATTTTCTATTTACTTTATAGCAAAACAATGTTATTATTACTTCTGTATGATACGTCTCCGCAAAGTAATGCCTAATTATATAAATTAATTAAAAATAAACGATTTCTCAGATATTGATAACGCTTGTGATATATTTTAATTAGATATAAGAAATACAATAACATATGATTATCATTATAATAAAATTTTATATTAATAGAATATATTCTAATTATGAATTCTAATAAATGAAAATTTATATAGCAATATTTATAAGTTTTGACAAACATTAAAAAATATTTCAGCTCACATACCTGTAAATTTATATAAATAACATAGCTGTTATTGAAAGCACAGAATTAAGCATTAAATCGAATCATAGTTTACCGTTAAGATTATAACTTAAGCAAAGGGCATTTATCATGCATGTCATTACAAACTGATAGCATATGATGTAACAATCTTGCACAATAATCTACTCTGTCCGCCTGTGCCATTATTGTAATCAATTAACGAAATAACGTAGTTATTTAAACGCCTCTTGCTATGTTAACTATGATATAAAACCAGCGTAGTTATTAATCATATTTGTAGATGCCAAAAGCTTTAACCGCTTCCGTAATACACTGAGAGGCATTCTTATGGAAACCGGTATTGTGGGTTACACTGATTGATTATATGATGAATTCTTTTATTTATATTACACAATGTATAAGTGATACCTGCTTAGTGGTTTACAATGTACAATTCTATCCAAATGTCGTGTAGAAAGACAATCATCATTATTCTCCTGCCCTTATCCCACTCTAAGTGGGGTCCGCATAACATCTTTTAAACATGTTAGTTGATTTAGCTGGTTGTTTCACAACCGGCCGCCTTCCTGACGTCTTACCTTAGTCGAATTTTACGACACCTTGGTAAGATATAAGAGAGATCTATTCTACTCAGCCGGATACCACATGACCGGTCAACTTACCTTAGTCGCCTTTTACAGGTACAATACGAGTATTAACATAAAAAAATCATTAAGCAGAGCATTAAACATGTATGTAATACTTCATTATTAAGCTACTGATTCGCTTCCAATCTAAAATTTGTTAGAATTACACTAATTAATGTTTTGACACTACTATAGTTCCGATATAGGTATATATCAAAGATCAAATACGCATGATCCTCGCTAAAGATAGTTAAATAAACTAAACTAAAATATAAATTAGATTCATATACTCAAGATAGAACACTGGGGAATTTTGTTAGGTTAAAGCCGCTGGAATAAGAAATGGTGATGAAAATACCGATCGAGTAATGCCGGTAAAAAAATTCAAAACACAATTTATTTCAAGATTGCTGCTATACAAATATAAATAGAAATGAAAGAGGTTAGAATAATAAACGCCCCACTAAACAAGAACGACAAATGTTCATACAGAAACTCTTCATCCTGAATACGCATCAATAAGACGTAGATAAATGATAGCTCAGGCACAAAAGGTGAGATTGACTGACCAAACGTTAGTGAGGCCAAAGAGTCACCTCCCTAATCAATTGTCCGAACAACTGTACGCACTATACCGACTGGTTCATAACACGTCATATTAAATTATGCAAGTAATAAATTCCTCTGCAACAAAGTCACCCTCTGAGGACGCCATTTTTCAAAACATTGTCGCATCATTTTTCATTGCGTCAATCAAGAGTCACTTGACGATTATAGTTCAGGGATGGCACTTTAAAGAATCAAGAAATCACTACAAATTTATGGATATGTTTGTTATGCTCTATGTACGAGAATATCTGTACATTACATTTACATAGTATAAATATTACAAGGCAAGCAAAAGACAGATCTAGACTTATTTGAAAACTACGTACGAAATAACTATCTTGACGCATTTTCTTACCGAGATGTCTTAAAAGGAGACTAAGGTAAGTTGACCCACCGTCTTGTATTCGGTTCATTAATATAGACCACCCTCATTTCTTATCGAGGTGTCGTAAAAGGACACTAAGGTTGCTCGACGTCAGGCAGGCGGCCAGTCGTAAAATAACTAGCCAAATCATCTTACAACATGTTTAAAACATGTTTTGCCAATCCCAAATAGCTCGGAATAAGAGCAGGCATTATGATAGAAGAAATAACAATCTTGAAACCAAATGTTTTAGGAGCAAAAAACTGAAGACAGTATTCGCCTTTCTAGTAATGAGTAAATATTGATTTTGTCAATTAACCTTATTCTTAGATGAATATGAGAGAATTTGTCACGTACTACTTTATGCAACTCTGTATCATCGCAACTAATCTAGATAGAAACATTATTCTTTGATTGTTAGAAAGAGCTTAGGATAACTATGTAATAAGTGAAATTCTGTCTGAAGTTGACATTCGACCTTATGCGTCTCACGTTGAGAAATATCGCATAAATACGTCAATTCAAATACATTGTTATTGAGTACATAACATCTATACTTCCTTAGATATTTTGAGTTCAGTTAAAGCTGTTATCTATTGAATAACACAACATTTTCAGTTCGCGTGACAGTTGAAAGTTACAGTTGTCTATGCTTTCATTCTCATTTCATTGCGGGCTTATGTATGATTAAATAAGGAGATTGGCTACGCCACAGCGCGCTTCAATTTATGTTATATTTTATTATTATAATTCGGAAACGGTTTTCAACGGTTCCAACGATTTTCCTGAAATTCAACGTGTAGTGGGTTTTGGGGGAGAAAAATCGATCTAGATAAGTTTTATTTTTTTTAAAATGTCGTTTTATCCCTGTTTTCGGGCTCTAAATTTTTTTTGAAACTTACGTTGTATATAATCACAATTTTTCGCTGTCAAACGTAAAGTTGTGTTCGTTCATTTGGGGAACGGGCGGTCTAGAGAGGTGAAAATACCTAGGATCGAGCCCCACGTGCCCTATTTCTTTTCAATTTTTAAAAAAAAAATTTTTTTACGTAATTTTAAAAATTACCAAGCAAAGCTCGGTCACTTAAGGCCAGGTACTTATGATTTATGTTCATTATCATTGGGTTTACCGAGTTTAACTATAACAATAATATTAATTTGCTATAGTTCGCGATTAGAGAAAATGTACTCTTTATAATCTCTATATAATCTTTATGTACATTTTACAAATACATTTTTATACTTTATACATATCAAAGCTTATAAAAAAGCTTGCTTTCGCTTTGCAGGCGGCTGGTCGTAAAGAATGAGCCAAATCATGTTACAACATGTTTATAATATATTGTACGGCCCTTCATAGAGTGGGATGAGGTCAAGAGAATGATAATAATATCAAAATTGTATTATGGAACTCTAATTATTCTAATATTTAAAGGATTTGTCATCCTTAACAAAAATTGTCACATCAACTGCTAACCAGAGTGTGAGCCGATGAATATTTTTATCGACGCGTCCGACGAGTCCGCGAAAGATTATGACGGACTACGTCGCGACCTGGATCCTGATATAATTTTTTTATAAATATAAACCTTATTGTAACGAAACAAGGTTACTTTTCCGTCATGTCACGGCGTAATATCGCGTCAACGCAATTTAGTTTTAATTTTAAGGTTGCATAGCCTTATCTTTGCTTGAAAAGTGGCATAAGTCGAAAGTCATCAAAATAATGTACCTAACAAGGAGATTTGTTGAACGATATTATGCTCCTCTCTTGTCCGTTTCTTATGCAAATATTGACACAGTATTGCAATCATTAATCAATCGAAATGTCAAGGGATGTGGGGGAAAGTCCTGAATGTCAAGTTGTGAGGCTTTCATATGCCTTTATGCGCTTATCATATAGTATATATAGTTTCTATTATAACCCCTACTAATACTATAATTGCCATAGAATGTTTGTTTGTACTTCTTTTATGAAGAAAGAGATCGATGTAATTTTTTAATATAGTGATAGTTGAAGGGCATAGGATACTTATGTGTTCGGGGAATCCAACACTAAATTCTAGTAGGTCTTCGAAGCGGTCGGTGCAGCTGGTGCCCCCAATGCTTCGATTTGCCGCGGAAGATTCACTTTAGAGAAACCTCGACCCGTGGAGCTCTCCAGAAAAAGGTTCACTGTTTAGAGAGGCCTCGACCCGTGGAGCTCTCCAGGGTACAAAGCTACTGATGGTGGGGATTGAGGCTATGTGTACAACGATACCCTATCGGTTTCTACTATGGTTCTAGTTTCGTGGTTCGACATACCCGCCGTGGTTTCCATCAGCGGCGACGAACCCTCATGGGCATCGTGACATAAAATAGGATATCTACCTTTGTATTAGTATTTTACTTAAAAGCAATGTTTCCCTACCTACGTTGGCGATGATTGTTTACCATTTCGCTTCGGGCTTTTTAAATGCAATGATAGATTTCGGTACTAAATTTAAGGAAAAAGCAAATTCTATTTCCTTTATTTTTTAAGTTTCTTAATTTAACTATTCAATTTTTTTAACATTAATATTTATGTTACTTAGGAGGCATAAGAGTTTTAGAAAGGCTAAGGTGAGGCATGGCACAAAAAAGGTTGGAAAATTGCTTTACAGCATTATAATAGATGTAACGACAACTTTGAGTTTAAGGAGCAGCATGTACTGCGATACAGTCACAGCATAATAAAAAATTAAACACTCCATATGCGTCGCAGATTTGACTGTCAACTGCTTTCCAATGTTTTCAACAAATGTTTGTAAACTGCGGGTTTTTTTCCATTCAAGGACTACAGACTATTTATTTCTACATTCGACAATTTTTTTTACTTTCGTACTTTCGGGTGCGTTATTGCGTCAAAAGAAAAATTGCGCTCAAAAGTATGCTAGAAGTGTATTTGAGAGATATGTAAATATTTTTACTAATATTATAAGTATGGAAAACAGTATGTCGGTCTGGACTTTCATGGCGTTTCCACTGCAATATTGATGTAATTTGGTGCAATTGACGCACATATATCAAGGCTTACAAACAGGACAAAAAATTCTGGTTTTCCTTCGGGAACGGAAAAATTCACGTAGTATATAATTGAGGATTACTCAGCTTTAAATTAACGCAAACGAACTAGCGGGTATAGCTTGTTTATAAAAATTATTTATATATAATTATAATATAATTGATTTGTAATATGAAATCGTTAAAATTAAATTAATAAATAATATATGTACAAATGTATGAGACATTAACACACCCGCTCGTCCGTCCCCAAAGTATGTAACTTACTTGTGTTATAAGTGACTGACAACTAGTTGATATATACCTTCATATATAACTTATAAATACGACCAGTATCGAAGAGAAAGCAAAATGTGTTTAGAAAATGAAAGCCCTCCAAGGAATCGAACCTGCACCCCCAGAACGGAAAGCAGGATCACTGTTATCTACGCCACCGGGCAAGTCAATCAACGGGCCTATCATGATCAACTGGTCAGACAAAATGGATATCTGAACGATTTTCTGCATTATTAGTTATAAAGTTAGAGCCTCCTCACATTTTCTCGTGACAAATCATATCTCTATCACCCTGTTAATCTACAAGCTGTAACGCCCATATTTAGCCAGAAGTGGCGAAGTGTTAGGGCGTTTGCATACGGTAGCAGCTGTGTGTGCGGCAGCTGACGGCGTATGTGAAAAGCCGCGGACACAGATTCACAGACGTCACGGGGTTTAATAGGGGACGGTACACCTTGCCGACTACGATCAGCTGTGAAATGGTTTTCCTGAATTTTCAATAAATAACATCTGTTCCTTGATTAATAATTTTAATCAATATTAAATTTGATAATTAACACGAAAGGTTAGGTTAATGGAAACTTAGATACTGTTTTTTTTATCTAAGGATATATTTTCACATCTATGTATCTAAATAAGAATTTTTTGGTATTATAAGTCGCTCTAGTATTTAAATCCTTATCTTCCTTTGTAAACTAGACCACACCCAGTCTTATTATAGGTACCTATAGTCTACACAGCCAGGTTATTCTCCAATTCTCGCACTTTCACATTTCCTTAGACATATAAAAACTTTAGGCTGTAAAAATCGCTTTTAAAGCTTACATTTTTAACAACGCTGTCGACACACGTTTGTCGTAATGACATAAACCAAAATAGCGGCTGGTTCTCCCACCGCTGGGCAAATATGTTGTCTTCTGCCTTACTTTAAGTGATCAGGGTTGAAGCTTAGTTAGACCTAGAAAGCTGCTCCAGTAAGAATTATCAGACAACATACAACACAAATTCCCCAGTGATATGCATATTTCCTCAAGATGGTTTCCTCTGTCAAAAAGCGCATAGAAATCTCAATGAATGCCTGTTTGAACCCGCGACCCTTGTCAAGGGTCATACGGTCCCACTGTTAGGCTATGAAGATTTATATTTGACCCTAATACTATTAGTTCGATCAAGGATATACAGATATATACAATAAAGATAGATTATATATTATACAGAAGGAAATTCGTCTATTCCACTTCGTCAGATTTTTTAAAGTATTATAATGATTTGTAACTGTTTATGTAAATAAATGAGTGAGAACTTACAATTAACTTAAACGCCGTGTGGTATCCGGCTGAATAGAATAGTACCACCCTCTTTTCTTACCGAGGTGTCGTAAAAGGCAACTAAGGTAAGTCGACCCGCCGTGTGGTATCCGGCTGAATAGAATAGACCAACCTCATTTCTTACCGAGGTGTCGTAAAAGGCGACTAAGGTAAGTTGACCCTACCGTGTGGTATCCGGTTGAGTAGAATAGACCACCCTCTTTCTTACCGAGGAGTCGTAAAATACGACTAAGGTAAGTTGACGTCACGCAGGCGGCAGGCTCATTTCTTACCGAGGTGTCGCAAAAGGCGACTAAGGTAAGTTGACCCACCGTGCGGTATCCGGTTGAGTAAAATAGACCACCCTCTTTCTTACCGAGGAGTCGTAAAATACGACTAAGGTAAGTTGCGTCAGGCAGGCGGCCGGTCGTAAAATACGTAGCCAAATCATATGACAACATGTTTGTAACATGTTGTAACATGTTTGTAACATGTTGTGCCGACCCCACTTAGAGTGGAATAAGGGCAGGAGGATGATGAACTTACAATTAACTTAAATAATTTCGAGTCACAATATTTTTCGTGTAAAATGTATTTCAACTACGTCTTAACAACCAAGAAAACGTTCACATTATGCAGTACAAAAAAAGGATTTAAATGTTGATGCTAACAGCCCAAATAACAAGTACACAATAGAGAACATATTTCACCGCGTCAAACAGATGCTCTACAGCAGCCAGAAACGGTAAAAGTGTACAAATAAACCAATAGCGGCGTCAACTATACAACAATACAACTATACAATCCCTATCGCATCATCTGCAATTAGGGACCACGAATAATTGAAAAGGTTAAGGGCGTTTCTTAAAAAAACCAACATTCATAAAACCCTCATAAGTTTAAAGTGAATCAAGATATCGGTCCCTATATTACACCGCACCTGGCTTTCACCCTGGTACAGTCGTTTTGTATTAATAGTACTCAAAATATTAATAACGCTCTTCATACCTCATTGGTTTCGTGGATTGCGAATATATTGTGAACACGGCCATTATGTGTCGCTATTATTTAGTTTCATTGTACATAAAACTAATACGGGTAAAGGCTAATAATATTGCATACCTTTGGTAGGGAAACAATAAGTACCACTCGAGTAAGACTCAAGTATCCGCTAATCGTTAAATCTCACTTGGGAAATAAGTTTCTTTTGAAAATTTTTAAATGGCAATTTATTAACCCGCTTTCATGCAATCATTTGCATTTTAATTATATATATGGTATGAGAAAGGAACATAAAATTAAATATTTCTTATTTTTATATACTAGAACTTTGGCTAACTTTCTTGCCGGTTCTTTTAGGTAAGAGCATCTTTCCGAACTAAATGTAAAACCCAAATAAAGAACATTTTAAATTGTAATTTAAATACAACAGCCATTTTAAGTTATATGTTAGTCTAGATAACAGGTTATCGTCAAATATTGGAATGATTTATAATTAATGTACTTAATTTTCTTTTTTTCATATTATTTGTACATAACGATATCGTGTGGTTAAGATACAATAACGAAGATACTCTTTCAACAATATTCGTTCCCCGATGCTAATGGAGCTTCTGTGCTCTACACTTCGCATTTCCGCAATGTCAACGATGCTTCTGCTAACAACGTATAGTCAGTTTGACAAAAAAAGAAGAAAATAGCACAATATCTTGGTGACAAATTATCGACATTGCTATTCGTAATACGAATTTTCCAAAACACAGATAAATTAAATATTAGTTCAAATATTTCCTATTACACTTCGTTCTTCAAGAATTTTGAATTGATTTTCGTCCCCGAGTGCTTCATCTGTTACGTTTAAAATGACCTTTTAGTAACCATAAAATTAAAAATTTACCTAACTTGTTACAAACATACATTTCAATGAACTCGGTCGATTGCAATTAGGAAGTTGCTGTTTCAGGTTAAAGTCCATCAATAGTACAAATTCCCTTCATTCACTCATTCATGCCCGTTAATAATTGTTTAATTAATCTTAAATAATCCTGTTCGTCTTACATCATATTTGCAACGCTGAGGCTCCGTTATCCCCAAACCCTACACGAGTCATAATCCAATCTCCATTGATGCCAATAACGAATGAGCAAAACGAATCCGTCTAATGGTCCTATAGTTCTTTTATCAGAGCCGAGTTAAGTGCCGACACAATGGAGGCAGCTCCCACGCGTGTCACAACACCCTATAAACCACGCACCACCATTAAAAGAACCATAACATTATCAACGTCTTCATATTATTCATAGAATAAACTTTATAGTATCGACAATCAAAGGTCTACGTAAAATGGTTATTTTATACAGGGTTACGTACCCCATAGTAATGATTCAATCCGCGTTGATCCCAACATTCATTAGGTATTGTAACGATTGTGGGAAAATAGGCAAAGTTTTTATAATAAATCTGTGGGAGTTACATTTGTACAATGGTATCGTTGATATAAAGGCTTGTATAAAATGTTTTTGTAAACATTGAATAAAGAATGCTTGCATTAAGTAACTGTACAATTCGCAAAGCATTCCTCGACGCTGACAACAAATTTAGAAGATATACTGTTGTTGTTGTGTTGGTTGTTGATGTTTAATGTTGGGCTTTTACGACTCTCTTCGAAGAGTACAGAAATTGGTAAAAGTATGTAGGTTTCTCTATAAGATTATGTAATAAAATTCCGCAATCAATTTTATTTTTACAATTACAGCAGTTTCAAAATACTGTTAAAAAGAGACTGATACAAAAGGCTACTATTCTGTTGAGGATTACATAGACGATAAGAATGCGTGTATACCTAGGTAATCTTCGAGCATGTATAAGACAGGATTGACTAAATGGCAACTAATTATAAGAAATATATTCTGGACACAGCAAACGCCAAGTCATCTTCTGGCTCTTCTAAGTAGGAACAGATTTCCGAACCAGCAGTATAGTTCAGTACAAAATTACTTGTGTACAAGTTTTCTTCAACAAATAATACTTTAAATTTGAAACTGAATTTTAAGATACCAGTAGGTTGCATAATTCCTAAATATAGAAAAGATGGGACTTATAGCTCCCAGAACTGTAGTTTATCAGTACGTCTATGGTCTGCATTCTTACTAGCAGAAGCTGACAAAGGCAGTTACTTCGGGTATAGCCCGTACAGTCACTTTTACCTAATACGCTTGCATTGGGAACAAATATTTATCCAACCTTTCTCCAGGTGAAGCGAATTAAATTCGCCGTTACTAAAGTCGCTGGTCGTGGACACCATCTCCGTCTCTTTCGCTCCTTCCACCATATTAGACCTCTTGGTCACATTAGATTACGGTAGCAGATTGACAGAGAGTTCTGAGAGACACGTGAGTCTAACTCTTGTAAGATGAGCTGTAGATACGCGATATCTTAGAAATACAAGAAACGTTTTAAATGTAAACACGAACTTATCATTCTATTAGTAATAACTTTATAATATTGTTTGTTTTTTTTTAATTTTTATACGAATCCTGATTGTATCAGGTAGGTATGAAAATGGACCACACTACGTTCAGCATTACTTTTTTTATGACTGTATAGGGCAACAAAATATTATAACTACTTTTGTATTATGGAACTCCGCCAAGTAATGTTAAGTAAATTAGGTATGTCAAATGAAATCTTGTAAAAATTAAATCATAATATATAATCTTACATGTTCTACAATTAATAATCAAGTTTTTATTAAAATATTTAATGTAATAGCTTATAAATCCACCCTCGCCCGCATAGGAAATAAAGAAAATATTCGAGCAGTCGCGTGACTGCCACGTGACCGCCCCTCCCTCGACCCTCGGCTTCATTACGCGATAGCTAGGTATTTGTTCATTGCACGCGCACACGAACGGACGTCTGCATTATTAAATGCCTTTTACGCTTTTTGCAAATTAAACTCCCCCGCCTATATTGTAAGCATGTCATTAATCCTAATCAGGGATATAAAACGGTGATATCAACTTATTAATTCATTTACTTTCTTTAGGGTTAAAAGATACCTACTAAAATAATTACACAAAAACACTTTTCTAATTCAGAAATGTTTGCATTCTTACGATCGAATTCAAATATACAATATTTTTACGGATATTTATTATCAAAAAGGCAAAATACAATATTCTTCTCAACCAAAGAAGGGTGTATACTTAAATCCATGGAGTCCCAAAAATCCACGATACATGATCTTGTGATGACCTCTTAAATCGTGTACCGAGCCAATGTAGGTCACTCTAACTGGTCACTACTTAAAGGAACCTTCTTCTTCGAACAATCCTCCACCTGGCGTCGTAATCCTGAATACTGAGGGGTCGTGACCTTTCGCAGCACTTTTCTTAGCACTATTTTTCGCCACTTGGCTCTGTCCTCTGCGGCGTGGATGTCGTCACTGATGCTGGAGTCGAGTGCAGAGTGAATTTGGTCAGTCCAACGCATGGGGCGCCGTCCCCTGGGCCTCATTCCTTCCACCTAGCCCGTGACAAGCAACTTTACACGGTTATCGCCACTCTTTCTCGCAACGTGCCCAAAGAACTCCTAAAGCCTGCGGAGTTATGGTGGAAAATCTGGTCTAGATTTGGAATTCCTTAATTATCGATGGGTTGTTTCGATGATCTGTCCAAGGAATGGTCAACATCCTTCTCCAGCACAACATTTCAAACGCATCCTCGAACAATATGTACTTTCAAACAAAGTAAAGTTAGTTGATAGCCTCAGCATATTGTACAGCAGTTCTCACTGAAAAAACCCTATGCAATGTTATTAAACTTACATTGTAACACAAATAATCGGACCGATATTATGCCATAATCATATAAACAATTGTGGATAATAACGAATCTCACAGGACGCCCCGTTGAGGTGCGCGTGAGCAGACGATCACTTCTCTGCAATTATCCCGGCGGCCTCTGACCCGGGCCGCTTCCCACGCCGCATAGCTCTTTATTCACACGAGAACATGATCATTCCCATCAGAAATATACCTTGTCTTATATAATAAAAATTTCACCCTACATACATTTTTTTTATTTTATTTAATTTTGGGAAACACACCATTCACACACCTAACCGTAAAGGCGTTGCGAAGATGCATTAAAGATTCCCTTTGAAATCGCACTAAAAACACCTATTTTCAATCCCTTAGTCTGCTTTTTTATGGCAGAAGGAAACTTATCTGCACAAAAAGCCTAGTCAGAAAGCGATATGTGAGATGACAAATTGGACGAATAGCTGTAGCCTAAATAAAAATAATCCATAGCGATTTTTTTCCTTACGAATATCGATCAAAAAATCGATACAACAATATATCTCAGTTGGAGTGAAATTGAAAGGCAAAGACGTAAATATTACCAAGGCTATTGAAAATTGAGCATAAGTAAGTACGTTGTTTTGTCATATTAATTATTTTCTAGTATTAAATTTCTTTACCAAATAATTAAAAAAAAGCTTAGGAGTGGACAGCCCATATCACTCAGGAGTATGAACACTAGATAGTAGCCGATTCTGATACTGGATATGCATACAAATATTCGTAAAAATCGGTCAAGCTGTTTCGGAGGAGGTAACTAATATTGTGACACGACAATTTAATACATAACATGATGCTAAGAATAAAACAGTATGATTTATTTATTTTTATTAAAGTATCAATTACACGCAAGAAACAATTAATGATTCGGCAGAAACTAAACAGATACACAGATTTTTTGTTTATGATTCATAAGTTACCTATTACATTAAACTTGCTATGGAAGGAAACTGACGCCTGAACTAGGATTTCCTGTATTTCAGGTCGCAAGAGACTTCCCCCCCTTACAAAGTATAATAGACCAAGTTATACAAGTTATAGATTAAGAGAATCTACTACAGTAAGTAGTAGATTCTAACTAAATAAATGTGTATTCCATATATCTTTTCCATAGTAATATTGCACGCTCACATTTATCGACCTATGTTGATCAAAGAGATTATTCAAGTGCGTGCAGCGTATTCGCTCCGCAATACTAAAGTAGATACGGCGTACACGCGCCGGCACGTGGCGGAAAAGCGAGTAATGAGTCCGCACCTGCAGGTTACGAATTAAGGGATTTCTCGCGCCCTCCCGTGGGACCGGAGGGAACACGGATCGAAATGTTTGCCCTGTCAATAGGTACACATGGAGTAATAACGGCTAACCAATATAGCCGGTGGTCTTTTATGGCTTCGAGCTTGGGAATTATTTATATGCATTTCCCATTTCATATCGAATAGTGTCTATTAAATTCAATGTTATATGTCAACGAATTAGTTCCTTATTATATTTCTAACTCGAATTTCAAAAATAGTTTTTACCGCACAAAGAATCAGCGATTCAACGGGGAAACGTTACCACCAGCATTCTTAGAACCATTACACGTGAGCATGGTTTTTATAGAGAACTAGCATGTAACTAATTTAAGATAGAAACAACTGAAGTTATAAATAAATAATAATATTCTTTTTACTCAAACTAGCTGTTTTCAAGATATTTATATAAATAAATATCAATTCCAAGATGTATATATTCCTTATTACTACTATTCTTGTGATGCAAATTAATTCTGATTCTTCATTTAATTGAAAGGATTAATTTGCTATTTTTAAATTTAACTATATTTTCCGTGATTTCTGTTATCTTTGTACTATTAATCAGCCCGCTCGCTCTAAAATCATTTATTTTATACTTGAATTATTTTGTGACGTTGCAGCACCGCAAACTGACAGTTCAATAGATTTAAGATATTGAAATATTTGAATATGATGTGGCAACACTTGAAACGTTGCTATTGGATGTCGTGCAAATATTTTAATGGTTAGCTTGATTAGTTTCACGCACAAATCGATTGTCCTTAGAAATTTGAGTGCATTTACGAAATGAATAGAACAATATCAGGTTGCGATCAATCGGGGTGGTTCACGCGATGGGAGCGGCACGCGCGTGGCACTCCCACGGCACGGGGGTGAATGGGCGAATGTAAGCACTCCGCCCCGCGTCTAATGCAATGGCCTTAATGAAACTCGCTATTTAATGATGGATAAAAGGACTACGACATTAGACTTATTGTTGTTTTCCTTTTAATATAATTGACAATCATGGATAGTAGTCAAATTAGTGGTCGTTAGTTACTCAGGGGGTTCTTGTTTAGTTTAAACATAATCAATACTAATATTCTAAATACGAAAATGTGTGTTGTTCGTTCTTCAATCATGTCCAAAAGAAACAATGGATGTATGTGATTTCTGATATGAAGATGGTTGAATATTGATTATAGTATGTAGTCAACACTGATGAAGTCGCAGAAACTACGAGTAATGCTAAATAAAAAAGAGTATATTTTTGCTATGCTTATAACCTAAACCTAACATATTATTTATTACACTAATCAGGGATCCTCTATTATTCTAACTTATATAAGACATCTGTACCTAGAATTTCGTCCGCGTAGTAATCAATGTCAAAAAAAATTCATAATAGATAAAGTCTATATGTTGCTCCACAAGTTTCTCTATCTTCCAGTGAAAGTCCCATCAAAATCGGTTTAGCCTTTCGGGATGCACCATTAATGTAAACCTTCCTTAAGAATTGCACTATTTATTAGTAAAAGCTGTACAAAAATCCGTTCAGTATATTTTGCGAAAATCGATCACATACAAACAGACAGCCTTTGGGAAAAAGCAAAATCCCTTCAATAGTTTCTGAGTTCATTAGGAACATACAAAAAGACGCAGGCCTCTGCCTGCGTCTTTTACTAAGGTTTATTTAAGGTTGTGAGAGTGTATGTGGTGGCATATATCATTAGTTTCTATTAATGGTGGTGATGATCTTCCTGCCCTTATCCCACTCTAAGTAGGGTCGGCACAACATGTTACGTTTTGCTACATGCTGCGTTTTTACGACCGGCCGCCTGCCTGACGTCAACTTACCTGTCGTATTTTACGACACCTCTGTAAGCAAGAGGGTGGTCTATTCTATTCAGCCGGATACCACACGGCGGGTCGACTTACCATAGTCGCCTTTTACGACACCTCGGTAAGAAATGAGGGTGGTACTATTCTATTCAGCCGGATACCACACGGCGTAGTTTCTATTAATAGTATATATTTTAAAAGAAAAATTAAAACATCACCAACCGTCTACAAATACGTGCTCGACGTATTATTACAAGGTCCCATCTTATTTACAATTTCACACTTAAATCCTTCAAAAGGCCATCATATACAATTTACACCTGCGAGAACAAAATTGACAGACCGTATTATTTTTTCTGTACCATAAAAAACACTTACGAAATGTCCCTCGAGTGTTGTTGAGGTGTTTATGGCGCTGTTGTTTTTTCTTCTTAAAATCGTATTGTCTCAAGATTGACAAAGGACGATACCTGTGTATCGGACAATATTCTGTAACAAATTGCACTGCAAGGTGCTTTTAATGTGAGATTAGGTGTGGACAAAGATACCTGTACGTGAGGACACAATAATGTTAGTTGAACGATTTTAATTTTTGAGTCAACCGTGAAAACACGTTTTTAAACGGAACGGTCACTGCGGAAATGTTTGCCTGATTGATCGCCGCGAATTATTTAGATATTGCGCCATGGTAGTTAATGGTAAGTATCGAGATAGCCGTGAGAACATGTTTTAACGAAGAACAATCTTGAAGAATTTTGTTGAGAATTGATTATCAAATAGAGATTAAGATAGAAATGACTAATTTATAGAAATAGGCGTTACTTTGCGGTATGCCATAGTACAAAAATTATGATAGAATTATTTGGCTATCAACCGCGTTTGTTAAGAAGCAATTAACGCTCGCATGCAGAAACAATCAACACACGTATCAAAAAACACCGCCACCAAACAACACACAACACAAGTGCTGCACACTCACTACAACAATCTCAGAAATCTATGTAATGCTAAGTGTATGAAGTAAGACCGTTCTCATACCTTATAGGTACATACAAAAGACTAACAATCAAGAATACATCTTTGATGATTGATTATACATATTTACATTACGATTTTGTTGTGGACTCTATCCTCCTGATGATCTTCGGTTAAGGGGCGAAACTATCGTAAAGATTGTCGTAATGAGTGTGTATAGTGCTTGTGTGGTGTGTTGTTGGTGGCGGTGTTTTGTGATGCATGTGGTATCTGGTCCTGCGCGTATAAGGTACGTGAACGTTGCCCGCATTCTACACTTAGCATTATATAGATTCTCTTAACAAATTGGGATTATAGCAAAATAAGTCTATCTTAGCTTCTGCATACTTATTTACTTACACTTACAATGCCACCACTTTTGCGATGGGGTTAATAAACTAATTTCTCAATTACAGTATTTTTGGTCCCTTTCAAATAAAGCAATTTACTACCTGAATTCCTCTCCGTCAAGGTGACTTTTTGCTGATTCTTTTTTTTCTTTCGCAGTTGTTAATACAATTGTGTTTCGGACCTCTTTGTGTGGCCGTATCGCAGGCTAATGCCTTATTCGACTCAAATTACAGTTTTAATCTTTTTTATTACTTATTTATTATAAAACTTCACATGTACACTTCACTAACCAAACCGCATACATGATATATATAAAAACATAAAAGAAACATTTATAATATAAAATTATCATTATCTAAAGTAATTAATAATTTCTAATAATATTTAATCAATTCTAATTCATAATGTTTGATATTTGCGTACCAACTTTTTCTTAATTATAAATTGTCTCACTTCGTAGGTTAGCTGGCAGAGATCTCTGTCATAGGGATAATTTGACCTTCGTATACTTTTTTTACCAATAATTTTTTTTTCAAAAAAAATTTATGGCACATAAATAAATAAATAAAATACCTGGGTGACCGAGCCTTGTTCCGTAATTTTTTTAAAGATATTTAAAAAATTAAGATTGAAACCCGGGTTCGGGGTTTTGAACATTTTCGGTTCCGCCCGTTATCCATCGGCTAACTTCACGTTTGACAGCAATATAATCCTTTGCTTTCAATTATACATTAACCATTTAATGCTTAAAAATAGGAAAAAACGACATTTTTTTAAACCTAGCTAGTTCGATTTTCTCCCCCAAAAACCCCTACATGCTGTATTTTAGGAAAATGTTGGAGCCTTTCCCGAGATTCCGAAAAAAAAATATATACATATATGTGTTTATATACATATATATATAATGTGTGTGTATATATATATATATATATATATATATATATATACATTAATAACCAGTTACTATTTATATATACATACAAGATTAACTCATTTAAAGATTTGTATCCGAAACTGAGTCAACTGAGTCAAATACAAACAGAGCCGTGGGGCAGTGGGGGAACAATGGCAGTACGTGACGGCATCCACTTGTCGCGGCGACAGGTTTCGGAGGCTGCGACTATCGAAGCACCCAATAACGTATTCAGGTAGAAATGAATTGTGCGTACGAGTATATTAGTAAGTAACTCGTTGCCATATAGCGTCATCAATGACTGCCTTAGCCTTTCCTTCAGCACCTTTAAACTAAGACATTAACATTTTCTGTTAAAACTTATGTGTCTAATTGATAATTGCAATTTATCACACATTTTTCGCTGAAGGAAAACATCGTGAGAAAACCTGCATATCTCTAGAGAATTCTGGAGATATGTGTAACCTACCAATCCGCATTGGAGCAGCGTGGCAGGCCTTAGCTCCAAACCTTCTCTCCAAAAACGGAGAGAAGAGGCCTATTCTCAGCAGTGGGAGAGTAACAGGCCGCTACTTACAAAGAAATATTACACATCTTTACCATCATAATGTAATTGTTGACATTTATATATTATACTTTGTATTATATATAGTGTGTATTTATATATAAATATATTATATATTTCTTTTATTTTTATTGTTGAATTAGGAAATTATTAGTAGGTAATTCTAATTCATAATGTTTGATATTTGCGTACCAACTTTTTCTTTAATATAAATTGTCTCACTTCGTAGGTTAGCTGGCAGAGATCTCTGTCATAGGGATAAGATGACCTTTGTACACTTTTTTACCAATAATGTTTTTTTTCCAACATTTTTTATGGTACATAAATAAATAAATAAAAGTAAGTAAGTTGCGGCCTGTTATTATCCCACTGCTGGGAACAGGTCTCTTCTCTCCGTTTCTGGAGGGAAGGATTGGAGCTAAGACCTTGAGACATGCGGATTGGTAGGTTACACATATCTCCAGAATTCTCTAGAGAAATACAGGTTTCCTCACGATGTTCCGTCATCGAAAAGCGTGTGATAAATTGCAATTATCAATTAGACACAAGTTTTAACAGAAAAACTCATTGGTGTCTGCCCGGGTTTGAACCCGTGACCTCCTCGTAAGAGTCGCACGGTGTTACCGCTGGGCTATCACAGCTTACGAGTATATTACGCTGAGAAATTGTTTACAATCCATTACAGAAAATACGAGAAGTGAACGATTAAGATGGTATGGACATTTCGCACGCTTAATATTAAAGTGACCTAATACAAAAAAGTTGTCGACTGGCCCGTTGGCGCAGTGGGTAGTGATCGTGCCTTCAGCTCCGCGGGTCGCGGATTCGATTCTCGCCGAAGGCCAACGTTTTCTATAAATAAATTAGTTGGAAGCCTGGGTGTTTATTTGTATTTGTATTTAAGTATGTACTTAAAAATATATCAGTATATATTCTCTAGTTGTCTGTCTACCATAACACAAGTATTAAGTTACTTACTTAGAGGACGGACGACCGTGTGTCCGTGTGTCCCATATTATTTATTTATTAATTATGTAGTACCTAGGTGACCAAAAAAAAGAAACAATAATTGAGTAGGTGGGGCTCGATCCTAGGTACTTTCATTTCTCTAGATCGCCCGTTTCCCAAATGAGCTACACTGACATTACAATTGAGAGCAATAATAGTGTCTTATATTCAATGTAAATTTAAGCATATTTTCTTCCCCCCTACATGCTGAATTTCATGAAAATCGTTGGAGCCGTTTTCAAAATTCAGAAAATATATATTATACACAAAATTACATATTAAAGTTATGTATGTATTTTACATATGTAAATTATTAGTTAAATTATTGTTAAATTAATTATTTAATATTATATAATTTAGTTATTATCGCAAAGTACTGTTGCTAAAGTTTAAGAATAATTTTTCGGGAAATTTATATATATATTTATATCATATACATATAAAAAATTTACAGTTTTACGGATCTAAGCCTAATTTTTTTTAATAGCTTTCTATTACCATGTCTTTGCTTGGCTCAGTCTTCATTGATAAAGAAAAGAATTAGATCTTAAGTAAAACTTGCTCGCAATATCATATTGTTATCTAAATTATTAACAATCTAAATTATCTTGAGTATGTCATAAAAACAAAACAGTAGTTCTCTATTATAAAAACTATGTAAATTTCAAATTTCTAATAAGCTGAAAGTAATGAAAAATATCACTTAAATGTAGTTAGTAACATTAAATGTAGTTACTTAGACATCAATGTATATTATTGACTTGTAAACCGAAGCTATGGCGCCATCATCGTTATGTGATAGGTATGCGGTTCTAAATTCGTTCCTGTTTTGAATATTCAGAAGAACACTTAGTTTTATATGTCGGTCATTATTAAATAAGATAAAACATACATCCTCCTGCCCTTATCCCACTCTAAGTGGGGTCGGCACAACATGTTACAAACATGTTGTCAAATAATTTGGCTACGTATTTTACGACCGGCCGCCTGCCTGACGTCAACTTACCTTAGTCGTATTTTACGACTCCTCGGTAAGAAAGAGGGTGGTCTATTTTACTCAACCGGATACCACACGGTGGGTCAACTTACCTTAGTCGCCTTTTACGACACCTCGGTAAGAAATGAGGTTGGTCTATTCTACTCAGCCGGATACCAAACGGCGGGTCGACTTACCTTAGTCGCCTTTTACGACACCTCGGTAAGAGATGATGATGGTACTATTCTATTCAGCCGGATACCATACGGCGTATCGCTGTTATCATTTAAGCAACATTAAATGTAGTTACTTAGGGACTTCAATGTATATTATTGACTTGTAAACCGAAGCCTTGTGCCATCATCGTTATGCGATAGGTATGCGGTTCCAAATTCGTTCCTGGTTTGAATATTCAAAAGAACACTTAGTTTCGTTTGTCGGTCACTATTAAATAAGATAAAACATGCTAAATAAAGTCTCAAAACAAACATTACAGGACAAAGTGCGTGTCACGAGCGCAACGGCCTTAACCAGGGCCGCCCAACGCAAGGCAGACGCCGCCGTGCGCCGCCATGGGAAAATCAGGCTTTGCCGCCCCCTCCGCGCGCCCATTGGCTCGCCCCGAGCCCGCCCCGCGCCCCACCCGCGCGCATAAATACGACGTCGCACCGCGCATCTCCTCATTCCTCATCCGCCACTCGTACAGGACGCGTTACGTGCCGCGACATACGTTACATACCAGTGCTCGTGTTTAGTGAACGTCACGATGAAAGCTATAACCGCAGTGTGCGCTACCGGAGCGTCCGTGCCGGCGATCGCCAACGGGCGGGTGCAGAGACATAGGGACGGCGAGAACGCTGAAATCCAGATGTACCTTTCCAAGTTGCAAGACTTGGTGCCGTTCATGCCCAAGAACAGGCGGATCTCGAAGCTGGAAGTGATCCAACACGTGATCGACTACATATGCGACTTGCAGTCGGCTTTAGAGAATCATCCTGCGGTGGGTCAATTTGAGGCTGAGGCGGCGTTAGCGCCTGCGTGCGCCTCACCCCCCAGGCCTCGCCGCAGACCTCTTGGCCCGCGGCCGGCGCCAAACACCATCCTCCCCGCCGACAGACCCGTTTCATCACATCACTCCAGCCACACGGTAAGCGTTCAATTCAAAATAATTGTATTTTACAGACTTTTTGAATTAACATTCTAAAACGAGTTTTCATAGTTAATTTTATCGATTCTAGTTTGTCAACTATTAAACGTTTCAAAACTAAAAATCGACTTGAATAGACATTAAAAGTTAATGAAATCGGTCGTGTCAATGTTTTTGCGGCGCGCGCGCACCTGCGTATTTCGCAAGCGAAGGTAAAAGTGGAGATGCTGGCAGTTTCACAACCCGTGTCGACGCACGAATAGTTAGTTAATATTACTCTATAATTTAAACAATATAAATATGAAGTCAAAATGCTTAATTTCGTCTAAATATTTTTGTAAGCAATCCTTGATATTAAAAACTGAACTAATACGAAAATAACATTATTAACTAAAGGTAATTTATTTTACTAGTGTAGTGTACGGGATTTAGCGGTAATGTTTGTGAATACACAGTAGTCATAAACACAAATAAAAATTGGTAAATAGCAACAATTTAGTCCGCCACTCATGCATGCGTGACGGCTGTTTTGAATTTCAGCCTTGAAGCGCGGCCACCTGCGCCGGCGCCGCGTAAACGACCCTGTACTGACAATCTGAATATTCAAGTCATTTCTGCCTCGTTTAACATTCCAAATGACACCTGTATATGACTGTATATCCATTCTAACGTGATTGCTCATAATTTTCCGGTAAGGACTGGATTAGCTAGACTATAAATGCATGAGTTGTCCGGACTATGGCAGGTGCATCTCCGAAGGATTTATTCGTACGCCTTGCGTCTACGCGCCGGGCTCGTTAATACTTGGTCGCGCCACGTAAATTTTAATCACTGCCAGTTGTTAGAACTGAGGGAAATGTTTGAAACAGACGTGATTTAAGAGATGCAATGTGCAGCGATTTACTAATGAGACTGTCGCGTATTCAGTAGTTAGCTGACCGAAACATATATTTATTGTTCTGTTTTCAAATTTGCGACCTCTTCAGACGCGCTATCATAGGTATCATACGTGTAATGTTTTTTTTACAAAACATATATTTTTTTGTCCTATTTTCAAATTTGCGATCTCTTCAGATTTACGCCTTATTATATGCGTGTAATTTTTTTTCTCAAAATATATTTATTGTTCTGTTTTCAAACTGGCAGTTTAAACAAATTCAATCTCTGTAGGCAGACTCGTTTACATATAATTACGGAATATATATTTTTTCTCAATATATCCTTACGTATACTTCGGGCCTTTAAATGAATTTTAACAAATCAAAGGCGCCAACAAAACAGTTGCTCATATTGAGATCGAGATATTTACTAATATACCGCCCACACCGTACAGGAACTATCGGAATGTCGGGCAATTCAACCGCATTCTTGAATACAAATGTGAATATACAAACTTACAAGGACATCTGAGTTTGTTGCCGAACGACTGATTCGAGCAGGTCGCTTTAAAAAACATAGAAAAAGCTTCGGTGGAAATCGTGCGGGAATGCTTCGTGCGCGTCGTGAGGCGTTTTACGGGCCCTATCGCGAGATCAGGCGCTTGTGCCACAAACCTCGGTCACGAACATACGTCACGGCAACTATCACGAGACGCGTCTTAAATTGTTACCCGCAGCTGAGCGCCCTCGGGCATTCACGATCAAGAAACCTATCAAACAAATCGAAGTCTGACAGGCACCTTACATTCTACGCATTACCGCATCAATGCGTATCCACGAATACTTGACTTTACGCTCTGACCATAATGAGGAGCTAAGTACCTATTGTAATAAAAACTGATAGGCGTGTAATCCGCTGCACCCCCATACAATCGAGCAACCCCATTTGATATCTGTAGATGCTCATTTACGTGTAATACCAGTTCATGAGGTTTTAAGTACCTTGTTTATGACTTTCGACTACAATAATTGGTTAAGTAAACCCGTTTCTAGGATTAGTTCTTTCTTATTCACTTTTTCGTTTCTCCTACTAACCGTTTTAATTTTTATACTTGTGTTAAATTATTTTCTGATATTGCCAGTAGTTCATTAGATATGTTTTATGGGGTTAATTATATAACTTAAAAATATAAGGAGTGGACGCATCTAGTGCCCACCTACACCTCCCGCCATCAGGAGGCGAGCGGCTAGCGCGACAGGCGACAATAACGTGCCAGGTGTTCGCGCCCACGCTCACCATTTGCCCGCTCGTCTGAATATCTTTGTCTCCGCTTACTTAGCTCGTAAATCGCGCATGTGAAAGTTTTACGATCACCTCAACGCTTCTCCGAACTAATAAACCGGCATCGGCGGCGAGTAGACAATGCAACTTCCCCGCGAAACGTCTTGGCAAACCTCTACCGGGCTGCACACGTGCAACGATTTCGCCGATCGCTCGGATTCCATCGACGATCGATCGAGGGCATTGTGCGGGTAACGGTCGTTCACAGCTGCGTACGAGCGTACACGTGACGCCACCGGTGGCGGATAGCTAAATAAATGCAACGCACCTATTCATTATCCAGCCGACAATGCTCCTCTCATAAAGGGATTTCACGTGTTCGCTCTCGCGAAGTCCCGATCCGTTCGGGACATGTGCGCTCTCCCTTCAGCGTGTCTGTAAATAGGGTATGGCCACGTGCGGCCGTTCAGCTGTGTCGCGGATGTGCGGACGGGAAGCGGTAATCTAACACTTACCGATACTCAGAACGACACGTCTAAACGACATCGCGAACAGAGATCATGGCAATCAAGGAACTAATCAGTGAGAGACTGTATAACGTGAACTGGGGTGATGCCGATACCATAAACCCTTTGACCGAACGCTATTCCATTAAAACAGTGTTGAAACGTAGGGCATATGTGACGACAGATGGCCGGACGCGGGCGGGATGCGCATGTGCTACTCGATACACTATTTGTCACAATCAGTAATAACTGTAATAACATTCAGAGGGACCAATTAATTTGCCTAGTACAAGCAGACATTGCACGCTTTGTTAAGTAATCAATTCGAGCTCACAATTCCATTCCATTGACTGGGGTAGTTGGAATATTTTACATTAAATAAACCAAGTGAAGTGTAGTTTTTAACAGCATTTTCTCCTTGTTACAGACTCCAGAGAAACAAGATCAACCGGACAGGCCGATGTCCTGTTAAATGATGAATAGTTGTAAGGACATTTTTATTAATGGTGAACTTCAATACCTCGAGGTGCATGGGAAGCGCTCCGCGGGAGAAATGTGGTATGATTACCTCAGGATCGGGAGCCTCCTGCATCAGTTCCAGTGAACTTCATCTCGCGATGATATCCTAAGTACGATCTCGTTAAGATCAGTGTAATACGTTAATTTAATTATTTCGTGGCATTACGTGCAGAAGACTTAAGCAATGCAATCGGCCGCCATGTTCGCTCGCCGACGGCAGCGGCGGCGGCCAGGCAGTTTGTTTTGTTATAATGTTAATGTAAAAAGCTTTATTAGTTATTAATTTAGGTTGATGTACGTGAACGTGTTTGTAAATATTAATGTTGAGTGGTTTGCGACATCTAGACAATTTTTGATTTATCCACAAAAAAGAAAAAGAACTTTTACTATCAAACAACAGGACGCCTACGTAATACCTATACATTTTTTCAATACAGAAACAGTTATGGGGAAAAAAGGTTTTCTTAATTAGGTATTTAGTTTTAAAACGATGCTTCCATTTATATCAAAGACGTAAACCAATTCTAAGTTGGTTTACCTATATAATTATATTATTTTAAGTTATAAAAATTCACAAGTGTGATTAAGCATGGCGATTTTGTTGCTCTTATATAAATTATGAAAATATAAGTTCTAAACGCAAAAATTCTTTTATTAATTTATCATACTGCGTTTAGTACAAACTAATGTATATAGTGTAATGATATGGAAAATTATATAAACAAATTAGCGAAAAAATGAGACACTTTATGATTTATATTGAATGTAAGGTGAAAATGCTTTAATTATCTTATATAATCCTTATTATGGTGTATTATGATTTTAAACAGACTGTTATAGTTTAAGTTATTTTCGGGATGCGTTGTAAATGATAAACAAATTGTATTGTTAATAGAATATTAGAAGTGATAGTGAGGTAATGAAATATAATATAGAAATTTAGATATGTTTAAATACATTGCGACTTTTAAACATAGACTTGATAAGACTACAGCTAAATTTTCTCTAAAACAAAGGCTGAAATATTTGCCACACATTTCAAGTTACTATAATTTATTCGTTGCCTCACTAAAACAACTTAATTACTACCACAAAGGTAGCTTGTATTCAAACTTTGTCACAAGCACTTATATATAGTTGACTGATTCACATAATTTTTCATTTGTCATACGTTTTTTATATCTAGAAATTTGCACTCATATTTTGTATAAGTACCGTGAATCCACAGAAAATAAAAAGCATTATTGATTTTATATTTCCTTGTTTTATTGCCTTTTATCATTACCCATTTTTTTTATTTAAGGCTGTCGATGAAACTTGAAAGACAAGATCTTAGAACTTCCGGGTCACTGATTATTAAAGTACCCAAGCATAAGATATTTTATGAACTTAACAATCTTTAGAATATGAAATCATTATTCTCCCGCCCTTTTCCCGCTCTAAGTGGGGTCTGAACAACAATTTAGAATATGCAATATCCAAATATATTCGTATGAAAAGACATAATTATAATTTTAAACGTGCGTATCGTAAATGTAAAAAAATTAAAGTAACGGTCTGTTACTATCCCATTACTGGGCTCTTTTTTCTCTCCTTTTTTGGAAAGAAGGATTGGAGCTAAGACCTACCACACTGCTCCGATGCGGATTGGTAGGTTACACATTTTACTAGAATTCTCTAGAGATATGCTGGCTTTCTCACGATATTTCCTTCACTGAAAAGCGTGTGATAAATTGCCATTATTGATAAGACACAAGTTTTTAACAGAAAAACTTACTGGTGCCTTCCAATTCGGGGTTTGAACCCGTGACCCCTCGGAAGGGTCGTACGGTCTCACCGCTGGGCTATCACAGCTTTAAATGTCGTGTGTATGTGTATACGATGGTGAAATACATAAATAGATATACATATAGATTTTACAGCGGATGTATATAATAATAAATAGTACATGTATCCAATAATTTACGAAAATCAGATGTTCAAGACCGGACAAAGTGGAAGAAAATGAGTCGGAAAGCGGACCCCGGGTCTTTGGGACATCGCTAAGAAGATGAAGAATACATGTATCCTTTGAATAAGATCTTCAAAATCGACAAAATTAAGCTTAGTTCATTGACATATGAAAAAAAAACTACTAATTTAAACTTCTAATGGATAACGAATACCACATTCGAATACAATGAAAATTTTTTCTTTTCTATATTACCTAACTTAATTTGAAACTCACCGTGTGGTATCCGGCTGAGTAGAATAGACCTCCCTCAATTGACCTAGGTGTCATAAAAGGCGCCTAAGGTAAGTTGACGTCAGGCAGGCGACCGGTCGTAAAATGTGTAGCCAAATCATGTGACAACTTGTTTATAACATGTGCCGACCCCACTTAGAGTGGGATAAGGGCAGGAGGATGATTAAGTTCATTTATATAATACTAACTGACAGGGATTTTGGCAATTTAAATTGGCAAAACTTTGTTTTATCATAAAAATTGTTTAAAGGGAATTTCTATAATTTCTTTTAAACACGTTCACTATGAATGACACTGATGAATGTTTGCAGTGCTTGTGCATGTTATGTTATTGGTGGCGGGTAGTGCATGAGTTTTTACAAATTCTGCATGTATCAGGTATGAAAACGGATAGTACACTCAACATTTAACATTGCATATATTTTCTTTTATCGCGGAGTAGGTATGGCAAAATAATATTTTCATTACTTTATTCTTCCACAGACTTTCAGGGTTGTTCTAAACTTTACTTCGTTCTTTCACAGACCTTAAAGGTTCTTATACCTTGGCCTTTCCTTTGTTCCCTAAAAGACTTTTAACGTATAATTTTTAAAACAGAAAGCCAGAAAAACGGATGCTAGAATCACGCGATTGCATCACGGCCAATTATCGTCACTACAATATTTGATCAGCTGCGCTTGTTAAACTTTTACGCCAAGTCTAAATAAAAAAACAACCTTATTATATTAACAATAAAGACTATATTAGTAAAACATAATCTTTAAATATATTCAAACGATTTTATACCTTAACACCATAGATATAAAAGTTATAATGGAATTCTGGAGCTTGTTGCTAAATTGTACTTGTTCGCCAAACATTAACTCAATGTCGTCACTATACAACAATACGGGCTAATTACAAAAGTAAGGTAAGCGAGTTGGACAAACAATTTTAAATAAATAAATTTAACAAAATTAACCAGCGACCCTGCCAGGATTCGAACCTGGAATCTTCTGATCCGTAGTCAGACGCGTTATCCGTTGCGCCACAGGGCCAGTTGACAAAGTGTAGGAATATTATATTCTGTTTCTATATTCTATATATATTATAAAACAAGTCTAATGGACCAACAAAAAACCTAAAATAGCACTGCGTTTTAAACTGAACAGACTGAATTAGAAAGTGACACTTTTTTAATGCTTAAACAATATGTAGAAATAATATATATTTTGAATGAGTGTTTACTTAAACTTTATTTGCTTTAGAAGAGGAAATATTGGTCTTAGTTAATTGTTTTTTTTAATACGGTGTAATTTTACACACCCTGCGTGATCACGTCCTATAATAATTAGTCCATCACGACTTCACTAATTAATAAGTTTCCCTTACCATACTCCATTATTAAGTATAAAAAATTTGCATGACTAGTAATTACCTTGGTAGTGATATTTTCTTTTATAAAGGTATTTATTTTAACTTTCTGTTTAATTTCAAATTATAGTAAAAAAACCCTTCATCATCATCATCATCATTCTCTTACCACTATCCCACTCTAAGTCGGGTCGGCACAATTTGTCTTCTTCCATTCTCCTCTATAATTCGTCAACTCTGGTGTTATTCCTTTAACATGCATATTTTTTTCTTTTTTCGGCCTCCCCCTAGCCATACATCCATCCACATTCATATTTAAAACTCTTTTGGTCACATGATTTTCATCCCTCCTCATTACATGACTATACCAACTAAAAAACCTTATCATTTTTAATTATCTCTTTTACTCAGTCACTGATTGAGTGAAAGGAATCACTTTTCTAGAGTTTTTTAATTAATTATTGCTTTTTTAAAGTGAATTGGTGAGCTATGTTAATGAATTATGATGAAGAAACGTTAAGATCTCATTGTTTTGTATACGGCAATAATTTTTCAGGATAGGATCGCGGAGCAGTACGTACAAGTTTAAAAATACAATAGACCTCCTTTTGTCTAAAATAAAAGAAAAAGAAAATTGAAAGAGGTGATTTCTATACATAAACTATCATATCTGCACCCAATGAAGAAGATGAACAAATAAATAAATATAGTATATGGGACAATTACACACAAGGTCGTCCGTCCCCAAAATAAGTAACTCAATACTTGTATTATGGGTTACAGACAACTTTATATACTGCTTATATCATTTTAAATACATACATAAATACATCCGTCGTTTCCGGCTGAGTAGAATAGACAAACCTCATTTTTTACCGAGGTGTCGTAAAAGGCGACTAAGGTATGTTGACGTCAGGCAGGCGGCCAATCGCAAATTACCTTAGCTGAATCATGTTACAACGTGTTTAAAACATGTTTTGCCGACCTCACTAGAATAATGAAACTATAAACTCACGTCTAAATTATTTTAAAAAAACGAATTTAGTCTAAAAGTAAGGTAACATATGTATAAGAATCAGCAATTGACAATTGCTAAGACCGACACTTATCAACGGATAGTCTTAGGGCCTGTTACACAAGTAACTGATAAAGAGTTGGATAGTTAACCGACAAATAAACTAAGTAGCAGAATAAATGTCTCTAAAAAGAGACTCTAAAAGTGAAAAATTTAAAAAAATAAAATTCGACCATTTTAAAATAGGTATTTGCTATACAGGAGATAAACAAAATAGATGATGATCTACCTGTTAATTTATTAGGGACTTTAAGTGCTGAATAATCCTATCGTAAGCCTGAGAAACGCAGAATTCCGAGATATGTGTCAGATATGTTCCAAATAAGCTAAATGATAGTTTATTGGTAACTTGTGAAACACAGACCCTTATGGCCTTTAGGCCGAGTTATCACAAGGACATAGCGCGTATACATTATGAATATCTGACGCTCTCGAGTAACTATAACTTCCATGTAACTGTTTTTTTTTTAATTTTTGAAAGTTTGTACAGGCTTTCCCCACTAAAATGGAAAACTTCATATAAACTTCTCCCCCTTTTTAGGTCCCCATGACGCTTTAGTCACTGCAAATTTAGCATCCCGGGCTCCCTTACTATTAGTCTCTTTAACTCATTTTAGTCCGATAATTCCACCTACGCTGATGAACGTATCGAATCTCCAGTACGAAGCCGATAAGCTATCGCCTGATAAGGCTAATGCGATTACACAGGTGTGCCAGCCGGTGTACGAGCACTGCACGACCTTCCTTTACACGGGTTCAAAGGCACGGAAGCGATTAAAATACTTTTCATATATATATTTATTGCCAATTCAGGTATTCTTAGAATCATTCTGATAGGCGGATTTTGTATATGTTATCTCTTTAATTGATCAAGCGAATATTACGCACTAAATAATGTTGATAGCTTAATTTTGAAAGCGTTCTTTTTTATGAGCCTCCCACACAGCCGACACCTACGATTTAATATAATATTTACAGTTAAGGTCTACATTATTATGTTTGAACATCTCTTGAATATTTCTGGAATAAATATCTATAGCTTCTCAACCCACATTAAGGCCACAAGTCTAAAGTTCATTTCTTCAACGTAAAATCAAATTCTTATTTGGCAGGAAGATGTTATCAGCCTGATAATGGTATTAAATTTTCATATCCTTATAATAATTCTGCTAACAACAAGGAATTGTAGGCATAAAGGCAATATGGCAGGGTTAAGTTTAGTGCACTAAAAGTATGATTATCTTCATCGTCTTCCTGCCCTTATCCCACTCTAAGTGGGGTCACATGTTATAAACACTCTGTCACATGATTTGGCTGCGTTTTTACGACCGCCCACCTGCCTAACGTCAACTTACCTCAGTCGTATTTTACGACACCTCGGTAAGAAAGTGGGTGGTCTATTCTACTAAACCGTATACCACACAGTGGTTCAACTTACCTTAGTCGCCTTTTACGACACCTCGGTAAGAAATGAGGTTGGTCTATTCTATTCAGCCGGATACCACACAGTGGTTCAACTTACCTTAGTCGCCTTTTACGACACCTTGGTAAGAAATGAGGTTGGTCTATTCTATTCAGCCGGATACCACACGGCGGGTCGACTTACCTTAGTCGCCTTTTACGACATCTCGGTAAGAAATGAGGGTGGTACTATTCTATTCAACCGGATACCACACGGCGGACTAAAAGTATGAATATGTTATGACATGTTAATAATAAATTATATAATTATCAATATATTTTTGGTATTATATTAATTCTACTTATAAAAATATATAATACAGAACAGCGTAATAAACAATTTTATGAGTAGGATGTTCAATTCAGGCCCGCTTAATTTTTGAATCCAACCCAAAATCCAATTATGAATGCACACATTACATCACAGCTCACATCAGTGTGCTTAAAATCTAATGACCACTGTTGCACTGGTGGCAAGTATAAATGAGAGAAAGCAATGTCTCTATATAAAAGTATCTACATGTTACATAATTCCTATTGTTTATAAAGTAATTTACACATACTTAATTTAGTGCTGGCAAATACGCAGCCCCTCAAGTGCTTTAATATCCGGAAATATCACATATTGTTTGTTATCGTGGCATATCATAATCGGTGTTTTCTAAGATATAACGGTTACTTGTGACAGGTGGTCTTAGCAGGTGTTTGCACTTGCTAGGTGTGAGTACACCGACTTTGATAAGAATAAAGATAACAGATATAACCCTTAATACGTAGGTACGTTACTGGCTTCAGAAACAAACTTGTTGATGCGTAAAAATATCAAGATATCAAAAATATAAGAAATAACCTGTTTTAATTCAGTGTTATAAAGTAAAACAGTGGTCTGTTACTATAACCTCCGACTAAAAAGATGACAGTGCTCCACCACGATACTAGTGGCGAGGTTAGGGTAACGTTGTGCAACAAAGCACCCATCCTCGCCGGCAGCAGCTCTGTACCCCAGAGAGTGCAACCTCCTGGTCGGGGCCTCCTTATATAATGGACCCTCCCTCCGCTGCTCGATACATTGGGACCACCAGATGCCTCGATTACCTCCAGATCGACCGCCTCGGGGACCTACTCCACCTGGGCGTCCTATTCCCTGTTCGGAATGCTCGAAGGTCCCCGTTAGGGCGGCATGCGATGGGCATCTGTTACTATCTCACTCCAAATCTAACACCTACCACAATACTCCAATGCGGATTAGCGTACATCAATGTCCAGCGATATTGGTATCATTTTTATCCTAGTATCATCTGTGATGTTTATGTAAGAAAAACTATTCACAATATATGTTACATTAAAATGGCAAATGGTATTCTGATTTGCATTTCTTACTATCTCTGCGACTCAAACGACGAAAGGAGCCTAATGCAGTAAATTTTTTTAGAGTTCTGTAATTTGTACGGACCATGAGAACATTGAAAATTAACACTTAAATTATATTAATATATAAAAATACTATTAAAATATATTAATTTGGGCCAATAAAATAAGTGTGTGTATTAAACGCGCAAAATTTTAAACTATGTTTACTGCAGTTGACATTTTCGTATTAAAATTATTTTACACTATTTTTGGCATCTTTACCTAATTTAACAAACAATTTTTGTACACACTGAAAAAGCAAAATAAAACGATCCTCAAAATGTAATAACTAACATGTTATTTTTATTAATATTCATCATTATATGTACGTTTGTTTTCGAATTCCGAAAGCATAAATAAATATAAAAACTCTTTAAAAATCTTTTGATTCCTAAGATGGTACTTAAGTCTCTTTTACTTTTTAACTCCTATATGGAATTGAAAAAAAAAACGTATAAGAATATTATCACATACATGGTGCCGACAAAAAATGTTTTCCTGAATAACAGTGGAATTTTCCGTGAATTAATCCACTATCCACGTCCTTATTTTAATGTGTATCGAAGCATTTGGAAGTTTTTATTGGTGGTACCAAGCTTGATAAGCAACCTTTTGTATTCGTTGATAATTGAAAACTTGCCATAATAAAAATGAAAATTAGGATTTTATGCGTTTCAGCTATCTTAATAGCCGTATTTTAAATAACATGGAAAAATACTTGAAACGTTTATAAAGGGATGATTACACAACATACAGAAAATTCTTAAATTTCGTAAACGCGCCAGATGGTAATTTAACTTCTAAGCGTTACTACAGCGCTACACTAGCACAACACACATTCACTACTACAATCTCAACATTTCACCCTATCCAAAAAATGAAGTCACAAGTCCCATATATAAGCAAAGGAAATGTGAGTTTATCATTCGAATAGGGCGATTTGTTTCACCCCTTAACTAAAACAAGCAGAATATCGACACCATGACAAAAACGCAAAGATTTGCGATACTAAGTATCAGTCAAAATGTGCCTTTATTATAGTCAGCTTAGTAAAGCTTTAAAAGAATATTGTGCCAACGAGATAAATTTGAAATCATAATATATAATACATATAATGTATATCATATAACAATGAAAGTACACTACAGGGATCAAATGTAAAGCCAAACAAGTCAAATTGTTCTACCAATATAGCCACATGTTAGTTGTCGATTCACCTCCACTTACATTGCAGGGAGCCGTGTACAAGACAACACGTCGACATTTCATGTCGTTAAGCATGGCTGCAATTATTTGTCTTGCACGATATGCATTGCAAAGCGATCCTTATAGGGTTGAAGCAGAAAGGTAGGATTGTAATCTGTACCTTAGTACGTGACGCGAAAACTTTTTTACCCATTTATACAAAGTTAAGCTGTCGCAGGAGTATAAAATTTCGCACCATTATAGTTTATAATATACTAGCTGTGCTAGCAGCTTCGCCTGCAAGGAATTAGTGTGGCACAATTTTATTCCCAAATTGACATTTTGAACATAAAAGTCTCAAATATAACATAAAAACTTAGGATAACTATATCGTGAGTTTACTTAGCGTACGCGAGTAATGCGTAAAATTTTGCCGTTTTCGCAATTCAAATTCAAATTCAAAATATTCTTTATTCAAATAAACTTGTAAACAAGTGCTTTTGAATCGTCAACTCTACCGCTGTTTCGGAAAGCTGTTCCTACCGAGAAGAGCCAGCAAGAAACTCGGCGGTTGCTCTTTTAAACATATGATTCTTAATACTATTTACATTCAGACGTTACTGTCTTGTACAGGTTCAAAGAGAGCTATATGCAATATTTTTTATTCCCTCCCCTATTCGTCTTAGCGTTATGTTTATAGCCTATACCTACTACCTTCCTCGATAAATAGACTAACTTACATTCAAAGATTTTTTAAAATCGGTCCTATAGTTCCTGAGATTAACGCGTTCAAACTCTTCAGCTTTGTATATTAGTATTGATTCAGATACTGCTCCTAATATTGAAAACAATGTGTATTTTAATATTTACACCTTTTTGTTGTTGTTCCACTATTGCAGCCTATGAGCGATATCTTAAACCCCAAAGCAATAACGCTATATTTGTTTATTTAATCTTTGTCTGACAGGTGGACGCACCAAATGCACTTAGCGTACCGGCTTAACACTCTCAAACCTAAATGTTTGAGTACATACACTGATAAACTGATAACTATTGTTACTGATATACTCTAATTAGTGTACAAACACACGTATTATTTTGTCAAACGATTTATCAAAATTTGTACTATTATCGATTATGGAAACGATGACACGAAACTTAATCAATAATTGATAATTTAAATCCGCAATGACGAAGTGCTATAAGGATCAAATAAGTGCAAATCAACAGTAACAATAACATCAACCTATTTTTAGGGGATTATATTTATCGGAGCGAAATTTAAACAAAACTAGTAATATCCCGCGGTTTCACCCGCGTGCATAACGATCTCATGACAATAGACCATCCTCATTTCTAACAGAGGTGTCGTAAAAGGCGACTGAAATAAGTTGACCCGCCGTGTTGTATCAAGCTGAGTAGAATAGACCTCCCTCATTTCTAACTAAGGTGTCGTCAGGAGGATCGGCACAACATGTTACAAGCATGATGTCACATGATTTGGCTATGTATTTTTCGACCGGCCGCCTGCCTGACATCAACATACGTTAGTCGTATTTCACGACACCTCGGTAAGAAAGAGGGTGGTCTTTTCTACTCAACCGGATACCACAGGGTGGGTTAACGTACCTTAATCGCCTTTTACGACACCTTGGTAATAAAGAGGGTAGTCTATTCTACTGAACTGGATACCACACGACTTAGTTATCGACAATCTTTTTACGGTGACTAATAAAGAGTATATCAAGTTGGTATTGCACTTAGGGCAAGTCGCACGCTGTTAACCTTTCACGAAACTACTCCTCTCCATAATTCATATTTTAATGGGCTCATCGTGAACTTCGTGTATATCGACCGTACAAGTAATATTTCAATTTCAATATTAATATTTCATAATATTAATGATACTTTAATATATTTTCAATAGATTAATGATAGAAATACTCGAAATTTATGCAATGGTTAATATATTCATATATGCCGCGTGGTATCCGACCCGTCGTATGGTATCCGGCTGGGTAGAATAGACCACCCTCATTTCTTACTGAGGTATCAGGTAAGTTCATCCGCCGTGTGGTATCCGGCTGAGTAGAGTTGTCCTTTGTTTTCAACCGAAAGAGGCAATGGATCGATGGGATTTTTATTTATGTATGTACCATAAAAAATGTGTACAAAGGTCAACTTATCCCTAAGACAGAGATCTCTGCCAGCTAATCTACGAAGTGAGACAATTTATAGTAAAGAAAAAGTTGGTACGTAAATATCAAACATTATGAATTAGACAGCATGTCTCTATTTCTTACGGTTAACTCACAATAACTAATTTAACGTTCAAAACTTTCTTTTGTGACACATTGATTTCACGGCAGCCAAAGCCGATGGCACAGCTAGTCTTATATAGTTTTATAACCGAAAAATATTGTGCATGCACCCCCAAATTTGTTTCTTAATATTCAATATCGATAAGACGGTACTAAAACCGTATTATATATGCACGGAGGTCGGGGTGAGTGAAACTGACGGTACCTTTTTAAATATTCAAAGAGTGTAAAGGGCAACTACGCGTATATTTCCCCTGAGGCTTGACTTTAATATTTCATATACGTGCCATACCTATATTTTAAATGTCTCTAGGTAGAATAGAAAGATAGATATTATAAAATTATTTAGCTGCGTTATAACATATTTAACACACACACAATTATAAGATAAGTAGATTTAGTTGTTCTATTTGTTTAGTGGAATATTTCTTCGTTCAGAAAACTAAACCGTTATAGATAATTAATGAGAAAATGTGTTTTGATTTTGTCTGTTTTGAACCAGCAAAAACCACTTGCCTTTTTTCGTACTAATAAACCTTACCGCCTTAAGAACAGAGAGGGACCCTTATGTGGGACGCGACTTGCGATAATACGTTAACTTAATCCCATATCAAGTAAACGGCGTCAAGACCTGGAGCTGCGGCGGAAATGGCTGAATCCGGCAAGCGGCGAAAGAATTTCTCATCGAGAGTTATGTATTTGTGCCGTTTGCAGTAAAGTCATGAGGCCATGTAGTCAAACTGCAAGAAAAAAATATCCGTTTTAACACCTCTGTTAATTGTCCCTTCAGGTGACAAGACGGCTGGCTCCTTTTTCGCACAAAGAATCAGCTTACCGATTCAACACGGAAACGCTGCCAGTATTTTTGGGCATGGGCCATTCCACGTGGGCATGATTTGTATAGTCCTAGCATGTAAGTAATTTAAGATAACTTGTACATTTTTGTTGTAAATAAAAAGAAAGAAAGATAATAGGAAAATGAAACAATTCTAAAAACTAAAAATACCATAAAGTCTGAAACTCACGATCGGCTTACATAAGTCGTGTTATGTAAACAGTTGCCGTAATAGCATCGAACATGTAATGCATTGTTAGTGTTTACAGTTATTTGCCGACCATACCATTGTTAGCGCACATTACTACTTATTGTGGTGGTTAAATACAAAAATGGACGAATAGCTGCCTGCATCTTGGTCTCCGTGGACTGCAGGATTTTAATAAAAATTAGTTGCCTGGAAGATTCCTAAATGAGCCCGCCGTTGTACACCGATTATATTTGTTTTTTTTTTGTGTTAGTTTAGATATTTCTGAAAGAAAGAAGCAGAAATAAATAAACGGTAAAGGAAAATCTAATATATATAGTAAGTAGCGGCCTGTTACTATCCCACTGCTGAGAATAGGCCTCTTCTCTCCGTTTTTGGAGAGAAGGTTTGGAGCTAAGACCTACGCTACTCCAGTGCGGATTGAAAGGATACACATATCTCAAGAATTCTCTAGAGATATGCAGGTTTCCTCTCGATGTTTTCCTTCACCGAAAAGCGTGTGATAAATTGCAATTATTAATTAGACACATAAGTTTTTAACAGAAAATCGGTGTCTGCCGGGTTTGAACCCTCCTCGAAAGAGTCGTACGGTGTTACCGTTGGGCTACCACAGCTTTAATGAATATATATACTATCTCGTAAATATGTATTTAGTTGTTTATGTAAGCCTGTCATGTACATCGTTGCACCGCTAAAAATAGACTTCTATATACGCCATAGATAACAGAGTAGGTATTCGGTACACAATGCACGAGGTGACTGGGGCATCGCTTCCGTTATGCCTGAGCACTCCATTCACATATAATCTGCGTCATAGAATATAGATATTTGAAAGCATGTTTGAGCGTCTTATTATACATTTTTTTTCCATTTTTAGTGCGTCTCTGCCTGGTTATATTGTGCACTTTTGAGAAACGCTTCGCCAGGGGTCAAACTAAGTTCAGGTCAGAGGTGATGGCTTTCGCTATTGGATACGTCCTCTATCACCCCATAATTAAGGGGTTTGCATATACAGCATAGCTTATTATAATTCTTAGAGATATAGACATATTTTTACATACATTCTTTACAGTTGTTATATAATGCATCTGTCTTATTAGCGAAATTACCTATGGTCTTAATATTCTAGGTTTGTATATTAATTACTCGGATACTGCATGAAAAATGTTAATGCATAAATAAAGTTTATGAATAACGAGACTAAGACCAACCTCAATTTTGGTGGATACTTTAAGTATCTCAAGATGATTAAAACAGGAAATAGGAGATATAATAGAAAGCACCACCAAGAAAGCTACCCACCTAACCACCTAGAAAGACCAAAACTACTGGAGAGGCAATGGGCTGGTCTCGCAGTACCAAAAAACCGATTAGAATTGGAGGCCTAAGGTGTAGGAATGGCCAGGAGGACAAACGAGTTCAAAAAGAGCTCATAGAGTTGCGGTGTGTCGCTGGATCTAAGTGACACAATATAGTGTGCAAATTCTTTAAAGAGATCTATGTCCAGCAGTGGCTGTCTTTTCTGGTTGAAGAAGAAAAGAAGACCTTGAATTATATAGTTATTGTCTTCAAATATGTAATTTTTTTCAAGACAATAACGCGGCTAGCCTGTAAAAATTATACTGTTGCCGCCTACTACCATGTTCAGACCAATTGAACGTTTTCATTAGCCAATAGCATAACGTTAAAATAAAATAAAATAAAATGCGTTCACGTCACTAATTAAATTTATTAGTAGTATTTATTCAGGTAATAGAAATAATCGACTTCATTTAGTTAAACTTTACTGACGAAAATCTGAAACGTTAAAAATACTTTTTGTATAAAAATGTTATATTTACCTATCCTGAATTCATATTGGATGCTTACAAGTGCATTAAAAGCTGTTGGTCGAGAAAGATTAAACAGTTTTGTTTCGATGTTTTAAAGTAGTGTAAGAAATGCAAAATAGTCATTTTCAGAAATAGTTTAAGCAACTATGTCAGTATTGTGTTCAAAGTGGGTCACAATTCAGTTCAAAGAAGTCGGAAGCAAACATACATAGTTACAGGTCAAAGTTGTATAAAACGTGTTAAAAAATATTCGCACTACATTAAAATGATAAAAAACTAACAACTAGATAATCCAAGTTTCCCATTACAGAGGATGTTTCGAACGGAAATAGACGCGTGCCGCACCACTCACAAGTAATTAATTTTGCTGTTAAACACGTGCGCATGCGTACATCATAATCATAAAGCGGCTTTGCTAAACCGGAGATTTCTCGATCCATTTATCTAGTTTTACTGCACCTACAAATAGAAAAGTATCATTTCTATTCGCAAATATTACGCCTAACCACTACAAACTAGAGCCTTATATTTTTATATACGTTATATATTGATTGTCTTATTATTTATAATTTCAACTATGCGGACACAGCAGTCGTGGCCGAGCGGTTAAGGCGTCTGACTAGAAATCAGATTCCCTCTGGGAGCGTAGGTTCGAATCCTACCGACTGCGGAAATGATAAAATATATTGTTTTAAATTTTTTCCATAAACTTTTTTTATAATAGAAATATTAAAATTAAATTAAATTAAACTAATAAAGTCTCAAGATAACCAAGTTTTACAGCGTTATATGCCGTTACTAGCTAGTAATTGACACGGAGTCCATTTGATTAATTATTGGCATAAATATATCTATTTAATTAATTATACCATTAAACTAAATAATTTAAATAATTAAGGTTATCTGGAGTAACAAGAATGCCCTCGAAAAATATTTCACACACGGGCGGTAGTCATTATTTACGGCTGATAAAATTGTGGACAAACTGGAAACTAACAAAGCGGCGCAACAAAATTACAAGCTAAATGTCTCTCTCAATCTACCTTGATATTAAAATAGCTGCACGAAGGCATTACACGAACATAACTCAGAACAACAAAACTAACGAGCTTCCCACTCATTGATCGGTCGGAAGATGGCCGGCCAGGCTCTCATTAAGCCGCGTGCACGTGCGACGCCCACGGCATTGCATTTTACCAGGGTTGCGACATAACACCGCTCATATAACTGAACACTGTCATATAAATGTATATAGCCTTAATAAGTCTGTAATAGGGCTGTGCGAAGTCTCATACCAATACATCGTGGACTGGACAAATGCGACTGAGTATAATTTGATATTTTAATAAATTTAATTAAATTTTATCGATTAGGCCTTATAGGAAACAGACAACTGGTAAATATATAATTTTGAATAATAATACACATATAATATTAAATAAATACTTAAATGCATAATTATACTCAAACACAAAGAACTGAGAAATTGGTTTTATTTAGAATAGTGTTGCCTCTCGGCGGGAATCGAACCCACGACCCGCGGAGTTAAAGGCAGCATCGTTCTCACCAGCGTCAACGGGCAACAAAAAGATCGTGGACATTGACAAGTGCGACTTAATTTAATTTGATATTTCAGTAAAATTAATTTAATTTTATCGATTAATCGACATAAAAATCATCAGCTTTATTCCATCATCTTCACTTATTTTCTGATCTTTATAAATATTACTAAACAACTTTTTGTTTCTGTAATTTATAAAAATAAGAATTTAAAATAATTACTCATGACACTTCCTTAAGAAAATTAATTAAATGAAGACCTTTATTAAATGAAGATGATGAAGAAGAAAAATTAGTTATAAATAAATTATAACTAATTTTTAAACATTGAATATAAAAAACACTTAAGGGAAGATCTTTTTTCATAAACTATATGACTTCGTTAAATAAACTATAACAAAAAAATTATCAAAGATAATCAATGGAACAGACAACTAGGAAGTACTTTATTGATGTTGCGATCTAGCCAAGAGGCTAATAAGCAACTTAATTAAATTACATGATTGTGTAAGTTTATCTTTAAGTCAGCTTCAATGCATTTTCTTCATGTAAGAAGTTTTCATAGAAGAAAAGGCTTGCCTTATTGTGTTTTATTAGTGGCCGCGAACATACAAAATTAATTCACTTTTACCCATACCTCTTTCAACCTTCTTATTTTTTAAATGTATACTATAATGAGTACATAAATCCTTAATTGGAACACCTGGCATATTATATGTATAAGATCCTGTTTGGTTTTATCGATTACAAACTAGAGCGGAAGAGTGCAGATTTACCACTTACGACGCGGAGGCCAGCGAGTTAAAAAAAAACAAGTTCCATACCTCGCAACTTTTAATTACATTAAATACTACTTAATGGATTTAAATGAAAAAAAAGCAACGTAAGCTGAATAAAAACACAATTTGTGCAGAATGAAACACTAAACCACATTAGCTCCGGCCAACTGCCACCCCTGTGCGAAATAAGTTTTCGTCATGGGATTACGACTCCGCGCCAGGGATTTAAGGTTTCATTACTTCGCTTCGTATTCTCCCTACGCCTTGTTCGCCTTACCAATGTAACATTTGTTACAAAATAAAGAATTTATCGTAAATGCTGTGACGTAATAATATAACTCATAAGCAGTATCCGCGGCTTCGCCCGCGTAGATGTCACTGCGTTATAAAGTTTCTCCCGTGTAAATTCTATCCCTGCGGATATTCGAGGATAAAAAGTAGCATACATGTTACTTCACAAATAAACCAAAGGCCGTATAAATCACTGTTGTAGATAAGAGATCGTTGAATATTACACCACATACCACCACCATTTGTTATGTAAGGTACAGTTATCATATGATTTTTGATTTTAAATTATAAATTAATTTAAATAATTCTTTATAAACGACTATCTCAAACATAACAAGCACGAATTCGTTACTCTATCTGTGTGCTTTTCACTCAACCGCCGAAACATCCTTAGAATAACAATTTCATAACAAAATTAGAATTTAGACAAATTTAGATAAATTTAACAAAATTAAAATAGACTTTTTCGTCGTATGTTTTAACGAATACGTGATTGGTACTAGTGGGTTGCGGTAAGTATGTACCCGTGACCCCTTCAAAAGAGTCGCATGGTCTCACCGCTTGGTTATAATAGTGAATATATGTTTTTCATGTTTCAATAGAAGTAACTCTTTGCCATATGCATATGTATTAGGTATTTTTCAAATCACTGTATATTAAAGAAATCTATAATTAAACTATATGTTTGGGAAACATACAACTGAAGGCCGAGTCATAATTGGTCCGACCATTATCATTCTGCTTGCTATCGAACAACATGTTTAAAACATGTTGTTACATGATTTAGCTACGTATTTTACTAACGGCCGCCTGCCTGACGTCAACTTAGTCGTATTTTACGACACCTTGGTAAGAAATGAGGGTGGTCTATTCTACTACCATTACTATTACAACTGTATAGTTATATTTATTTTAAATGTAGTATGTTATCTTTTTTCTTGGAATTATAACTAAGACAACACACTGATATGTTTAAATAAATATAAGTGATCCAAAAAATCATAACGTCCCATTATATTACTATTCACCTGTTACATAATGATATCATAAGTCATATGATTAATCACATAATGATTATATCTAGCTATCGAGTTTCAATAGTAAATTTCATCCCTCGATAAAAGTAACACTGCCGAGTCAAACTAGGGTATGAAGCGTAGCGAGGCGAGACCTCTAATGTACAAACATTGCGGGCGAAATGAATATATTCGGCCCTACCCGCCTGTCCCCTAAGGGGCGAGACAAGTGCACGTTTTGATTAAGTCGCTGATATGAATATATGGAAGCGCAAATTTGAAGCGACATCTAACAAGATGGATGAATAATTATTTTATCTTCCCTTTATGTTTCACTGAATACATCTATATTATATTATATTAATTGCGAGAATATAATAGGTTAGTTGCTTCGCCAAGCTATATCTCCCACATTACAAAAGTCATGTTATGTTAGTAAGGTAAATATAAAAATCGAGTTTTATCTGTGATTATGGAATAAAAATTTGTATATTTTTACTTTCAGCAAAAATCCTCCGATACAAGTAGTTTTTATTGCTGCTCCTCTCCTATTTATCTTAGCATTATTTTGTTTTGAACTTTATCTTTTATTTTGAACTTTTTGTAATACACGATTTTTAATAACTTTCGCGGTTTACTTAGCGCACGCAAGGAAAGCTTTCAATTTTGCCGTTTTTGTAATATTTTTGATTGCTGCTCCCCTTTTATGGATTTTAGCGTGATGTTATAGCTATATAGTTCCTTTCTCGATAAATAGACTATCCGGAACTCAAAGAATTTTTTTAATCGGTCCAGTAGTTCCCGAGATTAGCGCGTTTAAACAATCAAACTCTTCAGCTTTATATACTCGTATTAGTATAGATATCAATAAATAGTCATTACTTTGTTTAAATTACTTCATAGTAACTAAAACTTTGTGGAACGACATGATATAAGGAACTAGAAAAGAAATGAAATTACCTACTTTGTTTTAATCCGCAACAAATAGATAATTTTTAGTAAATAATACTTGTAGCTGTCACTTCCACCACGTAGATACATTTCACAAGGTTGGCTTCACGGGCGATAGAATTTCTTTTGCTGTCGCGGTTTCAAAATTCAAATATACATATGCAATGAACCTATCGATATATTATGTTAGATTTTGTTTAACGGAACAAAAATATGCGTATGCGTAAACCAGAACACTGTATTCATCCAAAGAAATTGTTCATTATCTTCCTGGCCTTATCCCACTCTTAGTGGGGTCGGCACAACGTGTTATAAACATGTCACATGATTTAGCTACGTATTTTACGAGCGGCCGCCTGCCTGACATCAAATGACCTTAGTGGTATTTTACGACACCTCGATAAGAAAGAGGGTGGTATATTCTACTTAACCGGATACCACACGGTGGGTCAACTTACCTTAGTTGCCCTTTACGACACGAATGAGGGTGGTACTATTCTACTCAGCCAGATACCACACGGCCTAATATCTAAAGAAATTAGTAGAACATTCAAATCGCTAAGCCCCACAAATATTTGAGCACTGTTTTAGTGTAGTTTAGTGTAGTTAATTTAACATACATATGTTATGTAATTCATATAAATATATATATGGGACACTTACACACCCGGTCGTCCGTCCCCAAAGTAAGTAATGCTTGCGTTATGAGTGAGAGACAAATATTATCATATATAGTTTTAAATACATAATTAAATATAAATAATACATACCTAGGCTCGAAGAACCAACAATTTTTTTATAGAAAATGTAAAAGTCTAGAAGTAAAATGTGTATAACTATTTAATATCTATAATTTAAGGTTTAAGAAAATCCAATGTAAATATTGTGTTCGGAAATCAATATATCTCAACCCCACAATAAAGAAATTTAAAATAGCGAAAAGTCCTAAAACAATGTTTGTGCGCAAAAGCTGACAGTTGTTCCCAATCGGACCAATCCTTACTGCAGTACGTCCCAAGTGTCCCGCTAATACTCCATATGGCGTTACACAACGTGCCACGTTCAAAGAACCATTATTAAAAGACCGCTAAAATCAAATATAAAACGTTGGACATAGACGGGTCTTGTTATACTAGTTCAATATTATAATATTGAAAGGGCGGAAAAACTGATGCAATGCCATGTGCATGCATTAGGGTTGATGAGACAATCGGACACCAGTCGCGTCGATTAGTTCATACAACTGGCCACTGTTGGTGACATTATGACTACATTATGAGATTACAGGTCAAGGGTGTAGACAGGATTCTATACACTCCTAAATCCTATACTGTTTTATTCAAGTTTTGAAACATACTCGTATGGGTATCTTCTTAAATTATTAGTGTAGATGAGGTAAATTATAGGTCTTATGCAAGCGTTATAAAGTATCACTTTGTTGCGAGCTCTCAGTTTACCAGCGACTACCAGAGTAGTTTCCATACTTTCAACACCCATATTAGATTATTTATATAAATAGGCGTTTGCGTAGCTTCATAACATTATTATTACTGTTATTCGTATTAGAGGCTTGTTGTTTCAATTCATCATTTGTCTGAGCTTTTCTCACTAAAAATATAACACACTTTTAATGGAAAGTCTGCTTATTTGATAACATTTTTATTACTACATATTATAAAATGTAAATAAATATAAAATGTATAAATAAATATAAAATGTAAAAAAGCAAACATCCCTTTGTTGGTTTGGTTTGCCTGTCAATTCAAAATCTACTAAATAAATTTTCAAAAACTTTTATCTGGTGAATAAAACTTTTCATAAAGAACGTTTAAGTGTGTAATTTATAACGTATGTAAATTAGTTGAAAATATAGTTGTTGAAAATGTTACCTAGCCATCTAGGAGTTTTCATCAAAAACGGTGCCGCTCATGCGAAATCAGTGTGTATTGAGATGATATTAACCTTTTATAGGTCTACGCAAATATTCGGGATGGCTTTGTCAAAATTTTTACGTTACCCATATTACACGTTACCTCTATACCTATACTAACTTCTAAGAAATCGATCACCGACATTGTGGTCAATGAAAAACTACTTGCATGAATACAGTCTTAATTTAAAAATTTCATGCTACTTTCCCTAAACTTTTTACACTAATTAAATTTTTTTTATTATTATTCAGTCAGGGCAATATTCACATTATGTACTACCCGTGGAAAAACGTAACGGGTCGACTAGTAACAATTTTTTTTTTCTATTATATCACAATGGAAGTACTTTATTGTAGTCACAATCTAGCCTTAAGGCTAATAAGTAACTTAATTTTAACCAAAACTTATAAATTAACTTATATCTAAGAACAGGTCCAATGACCTATCTTAGTCTTTCTTACTATAGGAGACAATTCGTTCTTGTGTTCTTTTTCAGTAGCACTAATCAATAAAAATATCTATATCTTATCTAAAAATAGTAATAATAAAATTAAGCTTATAAAATCTCTTATGCAATATTAAATGCTAGCTGTTATCCTTGACTTCGTCTAAATAAAATAATTAATTCAATTCTTTAACTAGGTCTAATCTAACCGAAATTTGTAACACATATACCTATTAAATCGGTTTGTAATAAAAGCTAAAAATAACAAAAAGTAAAATAGTTATAACTTTTAATGCCGTAAACGTACTATTAACTAAAAACGTACGTACGTTTCTAGTTTATTAATGTAATTTTAATATAGCTAGACTCAATAATACGTAAAACATGTTTAGATTGCGACACCATTTTCAACCTCCGAGGTGTGAATTGTGTAGGATGACGTCCGTGTGAACAACAAACAAAGCTGGAGGTTTTACTTAAACATCTTATATTTTATGACATGAGTTTTCCGGTGGACGAAGCTTGACTTCAAACTACGTAATTTATAATTATTATTACTATATAAATGAATTACTCTAGGCACCTCGTCACTGATATGCCGAAGGCAAATTATAGATACTGTACAAAAGTGGTATTAATATTTTTATGCTATTTTCCTCTACTGAAAATATAGACAAATAAAAAGCTTCCTATACGACCCTGATGATAAAATAATGATCACAAGCGTCTCCGCCGGTCGTCGATGACGAGATTCTAGTGTTCTCTTCGGTCGGCCGTGGCTTATTCCCACTCTTCCGACGTCGTAATGATTAATAATAAAATGTCATACCACCAGCCCTCGCCTTCGTCGCAGTAAGCCTTGGAGGCTTGGTCCCATCTCACAAGAGGCACCCTTAAAACGACGTTCCACGACGCCTAGTAGACCTTCAGCGCATTGTTCTGTTTCTTTCGCATTGCTTATGCATGTAGATTTTACAAAACACATACAATATATCTCATAACCACAGCTACTATTCACTACCACAAACTTAACAGTTATTTCGCCCCGTAACCGAAGCATCATCAGGAGACTCCACTTGCTTTGCGATTAAGCCGTGTTAATATCATACAAATTCTACGATTTGTTCTTTTTGTTATTTAAATTTCTGAACGATCCCAATCATAAATATAAGAATTTCAAATTACAAATCGCGTGAACAGTTTTTATAGTTATTACCATAATTGATAGATTTTATTTGGATATTGAACTGTGTGATACGGATGAACGCTAATCGAGATTCAATTTGTTGTTTTATTTGTTTTTTTTCTTAATGATATTGAATCACATTATAATCTTGTTTCTTAAAGTTAAATTTATGCTAATGCTAATATATATATTTAAAACTTGAAAGAAATTGATTTTGCTCATATTCCACCACTTTACCATTAAACATATCGTCCCAGTCAGTTTCCCTAAATGTTAACCTCACCTGCACGTGGTACATACACCCTGAAAATAAACCGAAGAGGCTCTAACGACCGACCAATGGCGATATGACCATTCCCAAGCTGACAAAATGGTCAGCTCCGCTATCACTAACTTCACTATGGTAATTATTGGCATAACCGCGATGTACATTATCTTTATGATTTTCTAAGCTCGCTAGAACTTCCCAACCTGTCCACTGTAGTCTTTATACCAGTAATGTATGCAGTCACGTTTTCCTAAGCACTTGCGCAACTCACTCGGTCATTGTAGTTAGAAACAAACGAAGGTGTCGTCTGACCGGCGCCAGTTAGCCGGCACTTAAAGAAACCTGAGAGAGAGAATTTGCAAGCATTCGCAAATATATGTGAATGCCTAACAATCAACTTGCATTTGAGCTATATTACATTACACTAGACAATGTCTGTAACATCAGTTATTATACTTTTTCTAACATTTGAACATTGTTACAGTCTACTAGCTTTAATACACTTGCAGATGTTTACTGTAGAATTTTGTTTTTACAGAACCGTTTTCATTTTAATACAATGAACATGTATCCCCTTTCTTGTGAAAGAGGGATATCAAAGTTACCTACTATGCTCTTGTAAGGGTTACTGGCATATTAGAAAATAGAGCAAATTTTTAAATAAATATATACCTAAAGAAAATTAACTATATATACTTATTTATATTTACTTCTAAAGTCATTACTATCTTCCTGCCCTATTCCCACTCTTAGTGCTGCTGTCACATGATTTGGCTGCGTTTTTACGACCGGCCGCCTGCCTGACGTCAACTTACCACAGTCGTATTTTACAACACCTCGGTAAGAAAGAGGGTGGCCTATTCTACTCAGCCGGATACCACACGGCGGGTCGACTTACCTTAGTCGCCTTTTACGACACCTCGGTAGGAAATTAGGGTGGTAGGGTATATTCATATTCTTTATTGCACAACAAAAACATACAGATAAACAAGATAAATTTATAATTATAAGACTTGTACAATGAGGCGGTTTTATCGCTTAACAGCGATGATGATATTAAAAGCAAGGATTCAATATCAACATTCTTTTTTTACTCGGCATGTCACTTCTTCACTGGTGACTAGAAAATTCGACAAAAATAATCGACACGTTATATCATTCACGCTCTCCAAAAGCTAAAAACTCCACTTGACACTGTACGGTGTCGTGTCACACTTAGAATTTAAATTTGAGATGTGTTGAAGAGTTCTTAAAATTTTTGTTTGTCATTAATAGTGACATCATATCGAGTGTTTATTAATTTAATAGTATGTGTATGGTAAGTGCACTAGTAATTGACCATGTACTAGTAGTTCAAATTCAAATTCAAATTCAAATTACTTTATTTGCAAAAAACATGGTAACAAAGGTGTAATAAAATAGCAATAGTAACAACACGTTTAGTCATTTAGCTGACATGCAAATATTATTATAGGTACATTTAGAAATTATGAATTATTTTATGCAAAGATTTTAATATTGAATTGAAATTGTCTTATTATTATATATAATTATTATTTAATTATTCTTTATTTATTTATTAAATTCAAAAAAATCTTCCACGGAGTAAAAAAATTTATCTATTAACCAGCAATGTATTTGATTTTTAAATTGAGTCAAAGGCATATCTTTTAAGGATTGCGGAAATTTATTATAAATACGAATCATCATATGATAGCAACTCTTAGAGCTGAGAGCGGTTTTACAAAATGGGTAATGCAACTTGTTGGGATATCGCGTGTTAAATGAAACAATGTTAGAGCACACTTCAAAGAACTCCGTCTTATATTGTTTTACAAAGTATGCTATGCTAGTTGACCGTTTTGTATGAAATTTTTAATAATAAGCGTTTTGTTTGTTGTAGCTAATCAAAAATACATTTTTAATTACCTGTTGCCATCTATTAACAACTGCCCAAAAGCTCAGAACTGTATGTAGCTCATTGTTTAATATTTAAAATTAATAATATTAATTAATATTTTTATAGAACGTGTTTTGTGTATGTTAAGGCTGTATTATTATGTCATTTATATTTCCAATACTATTTAATAGTACCTAAGCACTTCTGGGAGGGTATATCTATATTAATATTATAAAGAGGAAAAATTTGTATGTATGTTTGTAATCTTTTCACATAAAAACTACTGGACCGATTTCAATCATTCTTTCACCTTTGGAAAGCTGTATCTTTACTGAGCAACATAGGCTATATTACATTTACGCCGTGTGGTATCCGGCTGAATAGAATAGTACCACCCTCATTTTCTTACCGAGGTGTCGTAAAAGGCGACTAAGGTAAGTCGACCCGCCGTGTGGTATCCGGCTGAGTAGAATAGACCAACCTCAATTCTTACCGAGGTGTCGTAAAAGGCGACTAAGGTAAGTTGACCCACCGTGTGGTATCCGGTTTAGTAGAATAGACCACCCTCTTTCTTACCGAGGTGTCGTAAAATACGACAGAGGTAAGTTGACGTCAGGCAGGCGGCCGGTCGTAAAAACGCAGCCAAATCATGTGACAGCATGTTTATAGCATGTTGTGCCGACCCCACTTAGAGTGGGATAAGGGCAGGAAGATGATGATAGGCTATATTACATTTTTTTTAAATATAGATCTGTAATAAAAATGTAATAACTTTTAAAAAATTAGTCATAAAAATCTGTCATCGCATGCGCTGCGGAAACTATTGTTGGAACATTTAACAAAAATAAGTCTATTGTCCGACTTTCCTAGTAAACTTTCCTAGTAAACTAGTAAACTTTCCACTGCCATGAGATTGGTATGTATACGGATAAACCCGCGGGATATTACTAGTTAGGAATAAATAACAAGTAAAAGTTTAAAAAAATTAAGTTCTACAAATGCAAATAACTTTTTAGTTTTTTCTACATTAAATTAAAAACAATTTTGACGATATAAAACTGGATTTTTTATCTTTATTCTATAATAAACCGCCATAAAATCCTATTTTTACTAGGGATGTTGCGAGAGTGTGGACTTGTCGAATAGGCCAGGCGCCGACAGGTTGATTGCAATGGAACCTTGTCGCACTAATTTACGACACATAACGGTCTCCATGATATGTTTTATAGTATGAAAAATAGCCCTACACGAGAATATAAAAGCAGTCGTAAAATATGAAAGAGTACTAAAATGAAATTCATGTTCGTTGAACAAAGTAGCAATAGCTATTAAAGAAGGATGGGAGCTATGTTTTTTGTTGCCCGAGCCATTATATCCTTAATACTTAATCTCATGTTACCTTACATGTGATGAAGTATAAACAGAATAATAGGAAATATCTACAAAATACTACAAAGAGTCCGCGACAACATGTCACTATCTCTAATGGTTAACTTGCAATAAGTACTTTAATGTTTACAATTTAAATTAAATACACTGATTTCCACGCGGTCGAAGCCGCACGCACAACTAGTATTGGTATATATTAGGCTTGAAGATTATAGTATAAGTAGTAATATTTTTTCATATTCACTCTTTTTTCTCATTTTTTTTTTAATTTTTTTATTGTTAACATTATATTTAATTTAGACTTATTTAGAATTATTTTTTATTTTGATCTCGAATATGTGTTTAGTTTTTGTTATTAAGTTTATAAATGTTGTTTCACACCTTTTATTAGTAAGTAGGCTAGCTTTTAAAAAAAATTATTGACATGTGTTCTGTGTTTGCTTGGCCTATTAACTGTTAGCTTGCCAATAACTAAATAAATAATATAACATAAATTGCAACTTAAGTATGCTAGATCAAAAATGATCGTCTTCCGCGTACAGTAGAGCGAGTAGAGCGTTCTCAGCATTGCATCGTCCCAGATTCGGATCACGTTTGTCATGTTGCAACATGTGGCTCACACTTCATGATGACAACATAATTATTCCCCATTCTTTCGATACCTACCTTACAAAATTGATATTACGCATATTTATTTTTTTTAGACTAGCGACACTAACAAACACTTTTTAGCAAACACTAGCGACACTAACAAATCCTAAACCAAAACATCTATCAATCGATAAAGATTCATAATATATGGACTATATAATATGAATGATTCAAACAATTAAATGCTATTTTTAGTCTATTATGTTCCGGACAGACCAATAACTATATATATGTGTTATATTTTCCTCCAATGATTTTAAAAATATTTTTTCTTTCATAACAGTATATCAAAAATTAAAAAAAATAAAAGAAACCGAGCGACCCTGCCAGGATTCGAACCTGGAATCTTCTGATCCGTAGTCAGACGCGTTATCCGTTGCGCCACAGGGCCGATATCACAGGCGCAAAATTTACACTACTAATTTTAATAATAATACTAACAAGTCTTCGTGTAAAAAAAATATTTTTTTGTTATTAATTAATTAGAAAGCCAATATAAACATAAAAAAAATTTGCTAAAATCATATAATAACCGTTAAGTAATGACTAATATATAAATAAGAATAATTATTTTCTTTAATTTTGTCAAAAAGCGTTTAACTTTAATAACAAGAATCAAAATTAAACACAAGTGTCAATGGGGGTAATATTTACTCATAGATAAAGCATACATATCAACAAAAGATCGAAAAAAAAGGCCGAAACTATTAAAACGACGAAAAGAAAGCAATTAAGCAAGTCGCATATCATTTTAAGGCATATCCACATACTACTGTCTGAAAAGGATTAGAAAAAATCATATAATCTCACTTATGCCATGGCACATATTGAGTAATGAAAAAACAAAACTCTTAGATGGGGTTATTAGCATAGTAAATTATGTTATATTTTTAAACCTTATACTTAGTACAAAAGTAATAATAAAATTATTTTGCTATAATCCGCGATGAATTAAAATAGAAAATATATATAATGCTAAATGTAGAGTGGACAATACGTTTCCATACCTGATACATGCAGGTTTCGTAAAAACACATGCACAAACTTCCACCACTGCCACCACAATACTAAAGCTTATGTATACCGATTAAAGCAAAAAAAAAATTACTTTAGTATGGATTTCCACAAAGTAAAGCCTAATTCTATGAATTACTTATACTTAGTATTAAACTAACAAAATTGAAAATTAGCTTAAATTGAGTTAGATACATTGTAATGCTTATTTCAATGTAATTTATGACATCACACTAAGAACTATTAAAAAACTAGTGTTTTCTTGCTTTTCCAAGTTATGGGTCTCCTTAACACTTACAAATTTTGTAAGCAGCACGCTACGCTATTGCAATTTGCCACAATCTTTTTGAATTCGGTCACTTTAATACTAAGCGTGCGACTTTTCTTTGCCGGTTATATGTGGTTATACCTTTATCCAAAGACACAAAAGTGTCATCACTAGACAAAAGTTCGAACCACTTATCACCCAATTTGTCGTTGAAATACAAAAACAGAAACATTCAAATATTCCGCAGTATCTTATACATATATAAAAATGAATGTTTGTCTGTATGTCCCTTATAAAAAACTTTTAAATTAAATTTTCAGATAAATATAAATAAATAAATAAGTATATGGGACACTTACACACACGGTCGTCCGTCCCCAAAGTATGCAACTTTAATACTTGTGTTATGGGTGACAGACAACTGGTGAATATATACTTATATATTTTTAAATACATACTTAAATACAAATATACACCCAGGCGCGAAGACCAACAAATTAATTTATAGAAAATGTTGGCCCTCGGCGGAAATCGAACCCGCGACCCGTGGATCTGATGGCAGGGTCACTACCCACTGCGCCAACGGGCCAGTCAAAAGATAATCTTTAGATTGACCTAGCAAATGTTCCTGTAAAGTTTTCTGGCGATCGCAGCATTTTTTTGAACTGTTGAGTTCCGTGAAGCGAATTCGAAACCAGACTAAGCCTCAGCAACGCGATGCCTGACATCTACTATTTTATATTTAATGTGTTCCGTTTAAGACGAAACTTAAATATATAACTTTAGAAACCTATAACTAATATTGAATATTCATAGACACGAATTGGACGAGCGTTTTAAAGATAACCTTTATATCTTAATCGGCTATATATAAACAGTAGTGCTTATTTAAAAAACAAATGACATATATAACGACCAATTAGACCATGAATCACATAAACGACTTCTTATGTGATGCATAGTCTAATTGGGATCTGAGTTTCTTCGTCTTTAACGATCTAAGAATCCATAATTTGTTTTTGCTATCACTGTATTTGCTACAAATTTACGTGGGATATCTTTAATGATAAATCTATCTTTTGTAATTTAAGGAAATCCATAAAATAAGAATAATAAGATAAGAACATACGAATAGAAATATATACAAACAAATAAAATTATTTGGACAAGAGAACTGACTTAACTAAGTAATTAGAGGGAGGCCGAAAAAAAGATGGTTGGATTGTGTGAAGTATGATATGTATATAAAAGGAGTAGCGCCAGAGCTGCTGATAATTAGGAGATAATGTAAATGCAAACCATGTAAAGGCCAACCCCACTTTAAGTGGGATAAGAGAAGTAGAATGATAATGATTAAAAAAAAGTTTTTTGAAAAAACTAGTTATTTCGATCCACTAATAATTTTTAATAAATTAAAATTTAATGAAATAAATTAAATTAAATAATTTCAAATACGGTTTAAAATTCTATTAAGTTATATATAATGGTTAAAATCTATAATGTAAATTTATGAAGTACATAATTATTAGATGCCTTAACGTCAGTCGACTTCCCAGTTGCACTTGTCCTTGTACCTTGTACCAAAAAAATCAAACTGTATGTGAAAATATCCATTAAATAATATTAGTACCTAAACTAATTCGAAATATGTGACAAGGAAAATATCGCTGTTATTCTTAATTAATTTGGACATCTAACTTAAAGAAAAATTGTTTTATTTAATAATTAAATTGTTTCTTAAATAATTTACCGAGTTGACAACAATTACCTGATCACTCTTAAAAAAAATGTACCAATGTTAATACATTAAAAAAATTCCCATTAATCTCTAGTAAATTAATGACAAATTTTATGTCAGACTATTACACAGAAATATTTTCTTTTCCTAAAAGTTTATATACTGTACCAATATTCAATATTAATTTTATTATTTATATATTATATTATTTATAGTACCATAAATTATACGTTACTGTAACAGCGTTCGGCAGTGTCCCAGCTGTTTAACTATTTAAAGTACGCTTATCAGTGGAGGTCAAGAGCGCGCCTTCCGCCCGATATCGCTATCGACTATACACAGCCAAAACTCAGCATCCTCTATGGCAGGGTTTTCAACCGCAGACCATAAATATATGAGTCATTATTTTTACAAATATTAAAAACACAGCGACCCGTTATTCTTTTTTCAAGTTCAAACTTCTTGGTTAAACCATATTATTTTATTATTTTCTGTATCATGTAGCATTATTAAAAAATTATCATGGGTGTCAATATTAACATTATTATTATTATTTAGATATACTGCAAAAAAAAATTATTAACAAAATTTAAACACTCATTTTGCTCCGTAATTATAAAGAAATTTCGCGTTTAACGCAAGTAGCACTTGAGCGTCTTTAAGATTGAAAATTAATTAGTCTCTCAAAATTGATTAGGTAATATTTGATTAAGTACAATTACATAAAATAAAAAATCAGAGCTTCAATTAATTATTCCTGATACACATAAATAAAATCAAAATCTTTAAAGTTTCCAAGCATTTTTTAATAATTCATATTATTGATAGTATTGCCAGTATAATTATTTGCTCATACACATTAATTAAATTCAAACCTGACTTACATAAAGAATAGGTTATATAATATAAAAATACAAAGAATTTTCTTTTCAAGTCACAATAAAAGCCGTTGATAACCCGGGGCTCGTCACAGTTTTTGTCGCTACGTCTGCTGACACGATAAAAAGTATTTTAGATAAACTGATCGGTACAATGACATAGAAAGTTGTCATAAAAAATTCGTCGATCGTAGGTCTTCGTTTTTTTTAACTAAGAATGTCTAATTTGGACATTTATTTATTTATTTATTCGGATTTCCATATTACATATTAAATAATCCAACAAATATCCTAAATACTTTTTAATTAATTATGTAGAATAGAAGAATTCTTCATTCTTAGTTACAATGTTACAATTATAAGTAATTACAATTATAAAGCTAAAAATTAACCACGACTACTACTCTGCAAAGCAACTCTGAAATTACAATTTAAGTACATTGGTTCTTTCAAGGGATTTTTACGCCACACAATTATGTATTTTTTTTATATATTAACATACAACCTAATTACATATATTTTGTCATTATGTAACTTACGCTGAGTGGTTTATGTTTTTAATGTTTATTTATAATGTAATCCTAATAGATTTTTATTGATGTTATATAAATTGTAAATTAGTTATATTTAAATACTCAAGTATATATTTTAGTTATAGTATTTAAATTTAATTCAGTTAACCGTAGAAAGGTTAATCGTATAATCTTGGTTTGAAGTGTTTCAATAAATATTGATAATGATTAATAATGCAAATAACGTTAAAGCAGCCTCGGCCTACTTTTAATAGTTGTAGAAACCAAGGGTACAAATACAATTCCCACAGAATAAAAATTAAAATCCGAAATTATGACTTTATAACTCACACTTAATTCACAATATAAGCGTATAAAAAAAAATTATATTATTAAAAATATATATATACAAAAGATTTACGTTCCTGACAGTACATTGCTTTAGAATCTTGCGTACGTGTTTCAGAAATCGATATACAATTCTGTACCGTGTGCATGTGAAGATGTAGATTTTAAATATTTTCTTACCTTTTAGTCCCTTAACGTTATACGTGGAGCAAACATCCTGCCTGGACAAATATTGAACTGTCCGAGATGGCCCGGACATCGCGGACATGTGCTAAACGCCTATCTAGTGTAAACTCAGTATTATGACTTTTCATTTACTTTTGAATACTCGGTATACTTTCTGTTTACTCTCGTCTAAACCTTGCGCACAAAGTAGATAACTAATCTTTTAATCTCCGATAAGAAAAAAAGAAGATGACACAGACTGAGAGAATCTAAAAAAATAAGCTTTTCGGCTTAATAAAATAATAAATGTAGCTATAGTAATAAAAAACGCACACACTAACGCACGATACTGAATCGATCGAAATTCGATTGTGGGTTTGGGTATAAGATTCTATAATAAAATTCCGCAATCAATTCTAGCTTTGCCATAACAGCAGTTTAAAAACACAGAGGCTGATACAAAAAGCCTACTATACTGTTGAGGATTATTTGGACGATAACAATGCGTGGATATAGCTACTGTCCTTCCCTGTACAAGATAGAAATGACTTAATGTAACTAGTTGTAAGTATTATGTTGAAAAGAGCAACCGCCGAGTTTCTTGCTGCTTGCTTTATATGCATTCAAGCTTTTTTTTAAAACAATAAAGCTTGTTACCCTTAACACTTGGATTCAAGCATACAGTTACGAGAAAGTAAGTACCTAAGTAAAATTGTCGTCCATACTGCGTATTTAATCTTTTGTAACAGAGGGTAAAATAACATTATTTATGTATCATACATTTTTGTAAACTTATTTAAATCATTATTATGTTCAGATTAGTTATACTGGTTAGTGTTCTTTCTGACCAGTAGATTTCACTAACCCACTAACGACAAGGTCTTTCCAGCAAAGAATTTCACATCATCATCTTCCTGCCCTTATCCTACTCTAAGTTGGGTCGGCACAACATCTTATACACATGTTGTCACATTATTTGGCTGCGTTTTTACGACCGGCCGCCTGCCTGACGTCAACTTATCGTATTTTACGACACCTCGATAAAAAAGAGGGTGGTCTATTCTACTTAACCGGATACCACACGGTGAGTCAACTTACCTTAGTCGCCTTTTACGACACCTCGGTAAGACATGAGGGTGGTCTATTCTACTCAGCCGGATACCACACGGCGGGTCGTCTTACCTTAGTCGCCTTTTACGACACCTTGGTAAGAAAAGAGGGTGATACTATTCTATTCAGCCGGATACCACACGGCGTCAAAGAATTTCACATACACTGAACGAAATAAAAATTCTAATGTTAAAATACCACTATTAAATATAATTTAAATTATTTCTATTCGCCTTTATGCACAGTGGTTCTGATGGCCGTGATAATGTTTTTCGGTTGGATAACAAGGGTTCTTGTGGCAAGCGCTTCGCTTTCATGTGCCATGAGGCGAGTATGATTAGATTAGCGCGCACTTCGCACTCATACACCATGGAGAAATTATCTACATATATAAAAGAAAATTGGTGTTAGTTACACTATTTATAACTCAAGAACGGATGAACCAATTTGGCTGAAAATTGGTGGAGAGGTTGCCTAGAACCAGGAGACGGACATAGGATTTTTTATCCCGTTCGACCGCGTTTCTGTCTAGTTTCTAATAAATAATGATTATTAGTTACCTACTTATATTCTTACTTACGTTACTTTACCAAGGTGTCGCAATATGCGACTAAGGTAAGTTGAGTCAGGCAGGCGGCCGGTCGTAAAATACCTAACCAAATCAAGTTCCAACATGTTTATAAGGTGTTGCGCCAATCCCACTTAGAGTGGGATAAGGGCAGGAAAATAATGATTCTTACTTACGAAACTTTACTCTGAATGTATAGGTGTGTGAATGAATGGCAGAAAATGGCAGAATGGAATTGAAGAGAAAGCCGAAACGAGTCTCAACAATAAGGTGTCAACAATGACAACTCTATCATGTATGTCACATATAAAAAGACGAATAATTAATAATTATACTAGTGCTAGCCGCGAATTTGTAGTTTCTTTTTTTTTGCTGAATTTGTTTGTGTCGATTTTAGTGTTAAATTATCCTCAATGCTGTATTTTATGTTTTCTTCTTGTTTTCCGAAGAGAAAGCAGGATTGTTTTAAAAAGTAAAATTTTGTTAAAAAATTATGCTTTTAACTCATACTAATATTATGAATGCGAATCCCTGATTGTTTCGCAGCTTTCACGGCTAAGTAACGGTACCAATTTTGCTATGCAATTTTGCAATTATGCATCAATTTTAATACAATTGAACCTCAAAACCCCGGACTAAGACATAAAAAGTCCCTTTTTTGTAAAGAACAAAGCATAGTACAATACGTTTGAGTTACATTTACAAATATTCTCCTATTCACTGCAGCAAGTAAATATAAGATTTTATACATAGCGTTATGAATCAACGAAAAATCAACTTCCTGTGTGGCACGTGAACACATTTCCGGTACTAAGGGAAATGAGTGTGCCGGTTACTCTTTCGTGAGAAAAGTTTATCGATTTTTCGCCATAACAGATAACTATCTAAAGAGAAGCATAGACCATAGAAAAGAAAAAATCCATACCTCTTTTACCTTTATTATAATTTATCTGATTGGGTACTTTCGATTTATTTTGCTACCCATTATTTCTATTGATGATTTAATTAAAATTGAAATGCGGAAGTTCATATTAAAGTTTCTTATCCTATGGTAGTTTGTGGGTGGAAATAGCCTGTAATGGAAATGCGGAAATAACTTATTGGGGCGTTGACAAACGACGCTATATATCGTTTATATACTTTATGTTTCTTCGTAATAAACATATCGGTCACACGAAAACAATCCTATCCTATCCTACCAATATCATAAATGCGTAAGTTTGTGAATATGGATGTATGTTTGATACTCTTTCATAGCGAATCCGGTTACACCGGGGTAACATATAGCCTATAGAATTCTTGTTAATTCTACAGGAATAGAGCTGTGATAGCCCAGCGGAAACACCGTGCGCCTCTTTCGAGGAGGTCACGGGTTCGAACCTGGGCAGACATCACTGAATTTTTCTGTTAAAACTTATGTGTCTTATGAAGGAATCGTGAGGAAATCTGCATATCTCTAGAAAATTCTGGAGATATGTGCAACCTACGAATCCGCATTGGAGCAGCGTGGTAGGTCTTAGCTCCAATCTTTCTCTCCAAAAACGGAAGCGGCCTATTCCCAGCAGTGGGAGAGTAATAGGACGCTACTTTACTTTACTACAGGAGTAAGATGACATTGAAAATCGCCAATCATCAATCGCCTATTATCAATCTATCACGCAACAACAGCCCACGCAAATGAAGTTGCGGTAAAAACTAGTATATCATAAATCGACTGAAATCTTAAGCAAAAGCTATAAAATGTTAAAGTCATCATCTTCCTGCCCTTATCCCACTCTAAGGGGGTCGGCACAGCATGTTACAAACATGTTGTCACATGATTTGGCTATGTATTTTACGACCGGCCGCCTGCCTGACGTCAACTTACCTTAGTCGTATTTTACAACTCCTCGGTAAGAAGGAGGGTGGTCTATTTTACTGAGCCGGATACCACACGATGGGTCAACTTACCTTAGTCGCCTTTTACGAGACCTCGGTAAGAAATAAGGGGGGGCTCTATTCTATTCAGCCGGATACCACACGGCGTATTAAGCTCATAAAGTAAGATTCATAATTCAGTCTAATTTTATAAATCATTGCTAAGAGGGCTACAATTGAGGAAATTAATCTAATTTAAGTAAATCGACATCGGTATAAATCATACGGGCGAGCCCGTACAAGTCCGCCAGCTGTACGCCCTCAGCAATTTAATAAAAAGGTTTCCCATTGAGCACTTGATAGTAATGAAACCTCTTGCACGTGCAATGTTTATGTTGCTATTGATTAGAAATACAATTTGCCTTTTCTATGATGTTTATATTACGCAACGTGTTTTTATATGTGATGTTTACGTCAACAATATTTAACTTCGCATAAATCAGACCATAACAACGTATGCTATGAATGTCATTGAAAACAAAAACATCACTACTGTAAATAATCTAAAGCCATTTTCGGAATCGAAATCATAAACTAATGACACTAAAGTTAATGATTACTATTTCAATCATAAGTAAGACATTTTGACATTAACATGGATGAAAAGGTAACAAGTATAAATACGTACTGGTAAAATTAATAATACGGAAAAGATCCATAAAATAGCGTACTAGTACGTCGTGCGTGAATCAAAATTCAAAATTCAAAATTCAAAATATTCTTTATTCAAATAAACTTGTAAACAAGTGCTTTTGAATCGTCAACTCTACTGCTGGTTCGGAAAGCTGTTCCTACCGAGAAGAGACAGCAAGAAACTCGGCGGTTGCTCTTTTAAAAATATAATTCTTAATACTATTTACATTATGTCGTTACTGTCTTGTACAGGTTCAAAGAGAGCTATATCCACACATTCTTATCTTCTAAATAATCTTCAAGAGTATAGTAGGCTTTCTGTATCAGCCTCTTTTTAACAGTGTTTTTAAACTGCTGTAATTTTAAATCAAATTTTATTTTAATTCATTTAATAAGCCAACAACATATATTCATAAAGGTTACTACAAATAAAAGAGACACTTATAAAATATGACACATAGCATAAACATCATAACAGGCGTGTACAATTAATTTACAAACAAATATGACAAATAATGAAGCAAGCATAAGTTTAACACCAAACACAAAGAGGAAAAAAATATCCTGATGCCACCTTATATTACAAGTGGGGTTTTCTCGTCAAAAATCAGGTTTCAAACATTTACATTCAGGCCTAGTGGATTTCAAAGCAGCTTTTAAATGTATTAACTCCTTCGACTGTATGTATTAACTCCTTCGATTTAATTAATATGTATAATTTTTGCTACATCCCTCTTACTTGCGTCGCATTCCTCATTACTGAGGGTCTAAATCCCTATGATTATTATAAAGCAGACATTCTCGTAGGACTTCCTTCTATCTGCTCCTGTCCTTGGTCATGTGGAATTCATCATGCAGTTTGGTGTCCAGCGTGGCACATATCTGGATGGGCTGCGGGATATTAGCTATTTTCCATCCACCTTGCCGGTGAACAGGTTACAGATTATGTCCTTCTCTCCGGGCAATTGTCCGAAGAACTCCATAACTCTTTGCATACATATAGTGGATAGTATATACTTGATTTTTCAGTCACGAAGAACAGACTGGTTTGTTCGGCGACTCGCCGTGTGGTATCCGGCTGAATATAATAGACCATCCTCATTCCTTACCGAGGTGTAATAAAAGACGTCTTAGGTAAGTTGACCCACCGTGTGTTATCCGGTAAAGTAGAACAGACCACCCTCTTTCTTACCGAGGTATCGTAAAATACGACTAAGGTAAGTAGATGTCAGGCAGGCTGCCGGTCGTAAAATACAAAGCCAAATCCTGTTTATAACATGTTGTGCCGACCCCACTTAGAGTAAGATATGGGCAGGAGGATGTTGAGACTAGTTTGTTCGGAAGGTGGTACTACATAATAATTTGTTTTTTATAAAAGTGACCAGCGCATTGTTAATATAGTTTTCTTAAAAGTCCGACGTGTAGAAGTAGTATGTTTGCAAACTTATTACGTTTCTAATACATGATCAACTATATACACAAAATATACGTTATGTTCGCACGATATCGTTCACAGGGTAGGGGGCTGATTAAATTACTTGACATGCGCGCGCCAATTTGTATCAGACCAGCTCCCCTTTTGAAGCAAAATAAACTTCGTCAGACAAATCACATTACTATCATAATTAAATAGATCCTTGTTAATACAAATAGTACTATACAGATGCAAGCTATGCTCAGCTCATATACTCGTAATTCAATCAGAAACGAAGAGATTCGTGAAAATATAAAATCTATCGATATAGCCCATTAAGTCGCGACGTGGAAGTCCTAAGCACCTAAAATGACGACCTTACTCCAAAACACAGATTGGTGTACACCCACGAGTTGACTGACGCTCTCAAGAAGGTCGGAAAACTGCTAGATTAAAGTAGCACAAGATTGTGTTGAGTTGATGTACCAAAAAAGAAAACCACACCAATTTTAGCATGTAGCCAAAAAAATTAAATAATTAACAACTATGCTTTAAAATATGAATATTTTTAATATTTAAATAAGTTAATATTGTATGTATATATATTTTCCGAATCTCGAAAACTGCTCCAACGATTTTCGTGAAATTTGGCATGTAGAGGGTTTTGGGAAGAAAAACTCGATCTAGCTAGGTTTCATTTTAAAAAAATGTCTTTGTATCCCTGTTTTCGGAAAAATGCTAAAATTTACGTTAAGAGACAATTGTCGCTGTAAAACGAAAAGTCATGGTTGCTCATTTGGGGGAACGGGCGATCTAGGTAGGTGAAAATACCTTTGTTCGAGCCCCATCTGCCCAACTTCTTTTTCATTTATTTTTTCAATTTACATTTTTTGGCATATCTTTAAAAAAAAAATTCCGAGCTAGACTCGGTCACCCAGATACTTTAAGTATAAAATGGTTCCGGACTTAATTCAGGCTTAACGTAAGATTGCATATACTACTAACTGCTTCTCCATGTAAAATGGATTTTCAATTAGCGCCTATTTACACGCGAGCCTTACCAGAAAGCAAGCATTGACGCAACAAAATTGTTTACACGACGCTTTCGCATTTCGTACTCATAAAGCACACTAAAAGCTTCTCTCATCGACCTCCAGTCCACTTATACACTTCCTACTATAAACAATAACATGGAAACTTTTTAACACGTCATATAGTTTATACTCTAGTAGCAAACGAGGCGAATAATTCGACTTGTTAAGAAAATACGTGCACGTGCAGCCGTTTGCGTGGTTCAAGTGAAGTTTATTTTACGTTTTCCAAAATTAACGAGCTCGAAGCAGATCTGATAAAGGCCAATTTAACGTTTTATGGTCGAGATAATGCGTTATATATAGCCACTGTGAAGCGTATGATTTTTTTTCGTTTTACATCCAACTTGGCTTCAATTAAAAAAATACAAGAATAACTAAACGACGGACTTTATTTTTGAAAGTGAAATGAGTGAAATCGACATTTTTCTCGTGCGAAGTTTTACATTTAAGCGATTTATAAATGAGTATTCGTTAAGTGCCCCTAATAAAGTTATCTTAACAAATTACTTTTATAAAATTTGTATGCAAATACTGCGTCATCTGTAATATATAAGAGTTAAGCAGTCCAGAAAACTTGATTTCACTTTTACCATTAATTTCACTATTGTAATAGTGACAAAATTGTGATTGTGAATACAAATTAACACCCAAGACAACTGAATAGATATATATGTTCCCTAGAACAGATTTGGATTTCCTATTCATATATAATTCCTAATTCGTAGTAAGCTTTGCTGCTATCGTTTCAATACATATGGTATAAGAGTCAATTCCGATACAATAAATTTGTGTAACCTAGATTGTTTAAATACATTTTTACAGTCGCCATTTTTTCAATTCAATTGATCCATTAATACAAAGATGCTTCCGATAAGCATAATGTTTTTAATTAGAAGAAAAAGCTTTGCTGCCTGTCATAAAATAGAAGTTTTCTTTTTATTAATATTAAAAAAAATCAAGAATAGCCTGTTTACTGTCCCGTTGAAAGTGCTATCGTTAGAAGAAATACATGGATACATCGACTACATTGCAACAATTAGTGGTTAAACATATCGCTGATGTTCTCTAGGATATTCAGAATTTATCGCGTATTCAGGTAATTTAAATATCGATTAAAGAGAAACCTTTTTTTTTGGAACGCATAGGTTCTCTGTCTAAGATAAAGCCAGGTTTCCGATCCAATCTAAAACAGTGAAGTATCAATTACGTTTCAAAAGTTATGTATTTTGGTTAATAGTTACTGACAGCATTAAACTTGTACCACGCATTTATACAAACACAGGGCGGCGCCGACGCCAGCCAGATTATGATCGGCGTGATTAATAACAAGTAGAGAGCGCGCGCGCAGCGTTGCCCGGATCATATCTCTATGAGCCTCTCGCGGAAAGCTCTTAGACAACCAAGTTAAATGTTACATTTATCAAGATTTATCAATATTACTATTTAAATGTTTCATAATATTTATAAAGTGTAACCGGGTAAATCTATCGTAATTATTAGATATGAAATCTTGTAACTGTTACCAAAGAATTGCGTGATTAATGTCCGGAAAAGCACGAAATTTTTTATAAAATTTTATGTGCCTAATCGTGTATTTACTATTTTTTTATTTTTTTATTTATAAGATATATCAACAATCATAACAATCAATAACTAATTTAGATAAACATTTGGGCAGGGACCGTTAAAATCACTTATTACAAGTATATACAGCATTACAAAAAGGTCTTATTACATGTAAAAAGATCAATCAAGATAATTGTTACAAGGTAATAATACAATACTATTCATAATTCGGTGAAGAAAAACATCATAATAAAAAAATCTTAGAAAATTTGCAGTATAGCCTGTAGTGGAGGAACGTGGTGAGTTAAAAATCCAATCCAATTTTCTCCGAAAAAAACAGTTTCTTTTATTACTTACCCATGTTCTTTTATTGTTTTGGACTTTTACTTAACTAGACTTGGAAGTATATTATAAATATAGCAAAACATTTAAAAAATCACAATACTATGAAAATTGAACCGACGTCTCCTTCATTGACGCGCCTAGACGCTTTAATTAATTCAATTGTCGATACTCATAAAGATTCTGTCATTTCTTTAATATAACGAATCAAATTTTAGCATCAATTTTAAAGGATCTTAAAACTTAATCTATATTATCGATTGTTCAAGATATTTCAAGTTATTAACTACTTTCACTCGAATCCAATATCTTGGTTGCAGCTGTCATATCGATATCCTGTATCAGTTGGTCGCCTCATTGTTTTCATTACTTAAGTTACTTTCATTGATAATTTGAACAAAAGTTGTTCTCGAATTTCAATAACTTTATTGAATTTATTAGGCATTTGTTTAGCTTAGATAATAGTTGCGAAGTTGATTTTAAATACAAACGTAAATGTAACGAAATATTCATCGCAACATAACATTTTACATCATCCTCCTGCCTTTATCCCACTCTAAGTGGGGTCGACACAAAATGCTGTTACATTATTTGGCTACATATTTTACGACAGGCCGCCTTACTGACGTCAACTTACCTTAGTCGCTTTTTACGACACCTCCGTAAGAAATGAAGGTGGCCGATTCCACTCAGCTGGATACAACACGGCGGGTTGACTTACCTTATTAGACTTACCTTGGTAAGAAATGAGGGTGGTCTGTTCTACTCAGCCGGATATCACACGGCATAATATAAATATTTTACATACTCAAATATCGATACATTGTTGAATACAGCATAAACGTCCCATTTTTATTATTTTTTTTTACTTTATACGCATTTCACAATATTTCATATCCGAACGATGTTCCAAATAAAAAAATATATCAATAGGAGATTTATAAAGCGTTGTTTCAAAGTTAATATCGATATAAATTATGTTCAGTGAAAAGTTGACAGACAAATAATGAACCATATTTTTGTTTTATTTATTTTATTCTTTGTAGGTGTTAAAACAAAACGATGTACCATAAATATTAAGGACAAAGTTTTAAACGAAGAGTTCACATTTTATCTCAGGATAGTGAATAGACTTTTATGTGAAAATATTAAGCTTGATAAGTACTAATGACTGACCAAAATTATTCGTGTGTAAACGCGTATACTTTAAGATATAAAGTAGTTATGAGATACTGATGCGAATGATTAATAATAACTTAAACCACCGCACCTAAAAAAATACTAATTTTATTCTTTTTAAATACAATTCTTTAAAATATTTGTGAAAAAATAAAGAACAGTAAAACCTCTAAAATATGCAGACAGCAACGGCTAATTTAAACGGACAAATTAGCAAAAATACTGCAAACACCAAACAAGATACTAAATAATGATAATTATCCAAATATATACGGATTTTTTTTCAAACCAAGATCCCGACTACATTTTCAATTTAATGTCAATACAAACCGAGATACAAACAATCAAAACAAAGAGTTAAGAGACAGCAGTGTAATAAATAAATCGCGGTGCATGCGTCGGCGTCGCCAACTATGACGACGCACGGCGCTCCACGACGTTTGACAAGTCGTTCGATGACTCATTCCTTCAGGGCTTTTCTATTGCGCATACTGTTCGATACAATTTTGTAACTGATCATTCAGTGATTTTTCGCTATATATATATTTTTAATACAAAGTGAAAAAAAGTATAACTAAAGGAGGCGGAGAAAGTACTCAAGCTCCCGGTGGTTAAAATTCGAGATTAGGGAGCAGTAAAACTCAGTAAAGTTAACTCAGTCACTTAAAAGTTAAGATACAATTATTTTGCTATAATCCGCATTTGTATATCAGTCAGTTAGGATAAATTGCAAGTACAACAGTACACCATAAAAAGCACCATTTAGTGTACTGTTCTGTCTGTTTCTGTCAAAACCTGATTCGGAGGAAGCTTGCAATTTGTTCAAACTCTTTTTGATGAGCACTATACAAGTTTATTAGATTAGGTAGTGTAAAAGCCCTACTGTTTACTGTATCCTAAAAATATTGTTTTCTGTATCCTACGCTTGATCCAACAACAAACCAAGAGCCTGCTCTGATGATGGTCGAGACGCTTAGCAATAAGACCGGGAACCAAAACAACAATTATTGTTGAGTCAATATTCCACAAGGCGGTTATCTCATGAGCTAGATCTAAATAATTGGTCAATACTCTTCTTCTTGTGTGCTTACTATTATGTGATTTTCTTTCAATAATTCATTTAATTAAAGTATTTCCGATTCGTATCTTTAACAGCTGTCTTGACTTGTACGAGCTTACTCAGCGGAAAAATAAAAGGCCTTTGCTCGTAAAGGCCTAAGCGTGATGAATAAATCACTGCACACGCGTCAGCTTAGTCGCTCGACAACAAATACTTTAATGGCTCAACTTATACAAAGCTGTCTATTTATTTGTTCTTTATATTTGAATCATTGCACTTGATTTCCTTTTGGTATTCAAACGTAAGCCAATCACTAAAATTTTGCAAAATAGATTTCTACATATAAAAAGCAAATTTTCGAATTAAATGACAGATGTATTTTTTTTCATAATTTATAGACGTAAGCGTTAGCTTGCGGAATTGCATAGTACATAAGTCTTGTAAAATAAAACAAAAACGCAAAGCTTACCGATTTTGTCGCGGAGCCTATCTCCTAACCATGCTTCGGTTATGATGCGGAACGATCGTTGAGATTGTCGTAGTGAATGTGTGCAGCGCTCGTACGAGTATAGTGTGCTGTTGGTGGTGGTGTCTTGTAATACATGTGATAAATAATCCTGCATGTATAAGGTATGAGAACGGTTTTGCTTTTTATACAGCATAACATAAATTTTCTTAACAAACACGGATTACATCATAACTTTAGAAACCATTTCACCAATAATCTTTTAGAGATAAATCCGCCTTTGTACATGTGCTGTTGTTTATCTTTTTTGACATTTTCATTTTTATTTTATGAATAATAAAGAGAATATAAATAAATAGGTAAATAAAGATATGACGAATATGCCTGAATTCCACAAATTACATGCATTGGTTTACCAATGCATGTAAAATATCGGTTGTATAATAATAGTTGACGATTCAAAAGCACTTGTTTACAAGTTTATTTGAATAAAGAATATTTTGAATTTTATAAGGATAAAATTTTAATTGCTTTATTATTCATATATTACATTGAATAAACGAACAAGTATGTAACATAACGAACACAACAGTAACACTGCACAATTACACTTGTCAGATATATCGAATCATAAAACCGACAACGCAATTTTCTTGACAAATATCGAACAGCGGTATATGAACGTATACAATTACATCGTGAATTTAGATTTTAAATTCTGGTAAATGGCAACTGTTTATTTGAAATAGGGTTCAATTCGGTGACAGATTTTGCCGGAATAGTTGTATAGCACGCGTGGCCAGTGTTTGCAAAAGGGTCCTAACTTAATAATGCGACATTTTTTTTTCAAATCAATTTTCTTGCCTGTGGTAATTTGTAATTAACTAATTAACGGAATTTAGATAACGCTTTATAATATGGCTATATAGCTCCCAAAAATATTTTAGTTATGAATAACTAATAATTAAACAACAGAATTTGAAAATTATTGTCCTTGACGAAAAATCACGAGGTTTGACTTAATCTTTAATAAGAGTCTACTGGTCTCAGACCTCATACATGCAGGGTTTATATAAAATTACCAATAACACAAATGTGAACGACATCTTTAGTTATAACACTTTTATTGAAAACGCGCTATGAGGTTAAATAGACTTCTTAAGAATAGAATAGTTCTTCAAAGAGAGGAAATAGACTCCACAACAAAACCGCAAAGCTTTGTTATATGAACCTCCGATAACTTAACGCCTATTTCTATATTCTATAAATTCTATTCTGTAAATTACTTTTTTAGTTATTACACTTTTATTGAAAACGCGCTATGAGGTTAATTCAAAAGGAGAAAATAGACTCCACAACAAAACTGCAAAGCTTTGTTATATGGACCTCCGCAAAGTTAACACCTATTTCTATATTCTATAAATTCTATTCTATAAATTACTTTTTTAGTTATTACGCTTTTATTGAATACGCGCTATGTGGTTAGCACAAGTGGAGCGCAGCTGTTGTGATGGCAGACAACAGTTGTCGCCGGAGTGCGAGTTGACGCGCGATGCGAGTGCGCGGCACATTAACCACTGATTTATAGTACACTATTTTTTAATACCACTGCCAGATTACTCATCGTGTACACTAAGTTAAGCCTAATTTATCCCGAACCTAGTCCTTGTCTAACTAACAAGTTCTACAAATGTTATTGAGCGTGGCGACAAATATGATCGATGTTCCAATTTAACTTGATTAAACTTGTCAGCAAGTGGCATGTTATTCTAAATCCACTTAAGTCCTTTGTAAGTGGTGCATTAAAATTATTATATATTTAAAAATTGTAGCTTTTATATAATATTTACGAGTTAGACAACTGAGCAAACAGTTGTACTTAGTGCGAGGTTTTTTAAGCTACTCGATCGCGTTAGCGTAACGCCAATTAGCACGGCGTTGGAACAACGGTCACTAGATGTCGCTATTGCAGCGTCATACAAATTGACGTTACGCTAGCGCGATCAAGAAGGTTAAAAAACTCGCAGTAAGCACACAGATACAAATTACTTAAGTTTTTTCTAAATTTTGATTCTAAATTGAAATGGAGGACATTTGACTATCTACACGTTTAAGATTATTACTAAGGCTCTTGCTTGCTTTATTCAGTGTGATTTGCAGAAAATTTCAATTTTCTAAAATAATGCCCGAGATCTAATTTTCATGAAAAACTTCAGTAGCAACTAGCAACTTGGCAAATTTAGCTTTTCTACAATACGAACTTTTAAGCCTCGGTCATATAATTATAATGAATGAAATATTTTGACAATAACGTGTTGCAATGATATTACTAAAGTTTAATAAAGGATAATTCCTAATACTTGTTTTTCTGAACTCATTACTACATTAACTAACATTCTGAACTGCCGAAAGTTTTGAGGGAAGATATCAATCACCATATCTAATACAAATCCTATAATGACAGTAAAGTCTTGTAACAATATAACAATATTTTAATAAAATAGATACTAAAATATTTCGTAACAAAACTTTGCTTATAAATAAATGGCTTCCTCGTGAAACCCAATTTATAAACTGATATAATTTACTACACATTATCTTACCAGTCACATAACCGCATAATATTTTTCCCGTAGTAAATATTATAAATGTCCTCAACGTGTTAACCAAGCCACAACGTTATTTATTATATAAAAAGTAATTTATACCACAAATAAATGTAGAGCGTTATATTTTTTTGTGTCATCTCTTTGGACACGGTCAACAGCGCGTCTAATAAATATGTTGGTATGAATTTCTTAATGTCATATTAATTTACTATCCACTTTTCTCTCATCGTAGTGCTGTCGTCTCTATTATCATTTTGGGCGTGTCATTTTTGTTACTACCAAAAAAAATTTTTTTTCTAAGAACTACGAAAATTTTATTTTATTAAAGTCTGCTATTACCGCCACGTTTCTTGTTGGCTCTTCTCGGTAGCAACAGCTTTCCGAACCAGCTTTAGAGTTGACGATTCAAAAGCACTTGTTTACTAGTTCATTTGAATAAAGAATATTTTGAATTTGAAAAAATTTGAAAGTTATATTAAACCCTCAGCTACCTATAAATGTTCTCTTACCATATTATTTCAAAAGGATTCAGACTGGGATAATAGATATATTCCGTAGTTATACGTACAAAAACAGTATGGTATTATAGTCTGTATATTTCGCATGAGATAACCATGCATTATAATGTAAAGATCAATGATTGTAGCAATGCTCTTCATGAAGATGAGCCTTTTGCTTTTTATTGGTGATATCAAAATATATTTACTCAAACGGCTTTTCTTTAGAACAGCACTGTTTTCTATTCTTCTAAAGCAGCTATAACAATGGTATATCGGTTATAGTCGACTATTTAAGTACTCCAGTTTATCATTAATTAAATTATAATTGAGCCATGTACTTTATTGATTTTATCTTAAAAAAACAACATTTTTTGTTTTTTTTCTATAGTATTATTTTGAAAATTTTATTACTATCTGTCTTTTAGCTTTTATGATTTATAAAATAGTGGAAACTCAATTAAATCAATCAATACATTTTTAGTAGCTATTAACTTTTACTATGTACTGTTTGTTTCTCTTGAAAAATAAAAAAATTAAAAAATATAGACAGGTTATTATTATTGTTATTTAATATTTCAATTAGCCGTGTTCCTTGAAACGGGTATACATTTTCCTGCGGAACCGCGCTGTATGCTCTTGATTAAGTCACCGACTGGTGCAATGTGATTTTTAAAGGAAAAACGTCCAGATGAGCGCCGTATCTTGTGACATGAACGAAAATAATTTGACGCAGCCGTTCGTCGGGCGACATACGGGGACACGTGGGCACGATATATTACACGCGAGCCGCGCACTAAAAATATTGTGTTGGCAAATTAATGGGCATTCCCGACGGTAGGTTGTGGGATGAAAGGAAGTGCCTTTTATATGTGAAACGTTGGTTTTGTATGAAAATGCATGGCAGCCGCTCACACCTGTCCGCGCGCTTTTGATAGGCCAAGAAAGTGCTAAGCAATAGGGTTGACGATAGCTGTCCAAACTACTATTGCTAATGTTAACGCATACTTTCAACAATAACACGATATAATAGAATACCACAATTCCCCCTCCAAGATACACTCTTCTTGAGTAGCGAACAAAGAATGAATGTCACTGAACGTTTTAGAAATAGTAAGACTCCAGAAACAACACGTCACAGTGTTGCTATCATTTCAGTCAAAAGGGTGCTAAACTCTTGTTTCACGACGGTGTTACACTACTAAGACTAATTTAAATAAATAAATATAAATATATGGGACATTTACACACACGGTCGTCCGTCCCCAAAGTAAGTAACTTATTACTTGTGTTATGGTAGACAGACAACTGGTGAATATATACTTATATATTTTTTAAATACATACTTAAATTCAAATATACACCCAGGCTCAAAGAACAACAAATTCATTTATAGAAAATGTTGGCCCTCGGCGGGAATCGAACCCGCGACTCGCGGAGCTGAAGGCAGGGTCACTACCCACTACTCCAACGGGCCAGTCAAAAAAGTAATTTTAAAAAAAGTATGTTTTATCACTGTGTAACAGTCGCAATAAGTTTTGAAACCTTAAAGGATTTGCTCCTAAAATTACTTGCTTTCTGTGTCATGTCAAAATGTGGTCATTTCAGTAAACCTTCGAAATCTCTGGCGATGACAGTTCGTAAGCCGGTCTTGTTTACAGATTTATTGTAATAAAAGTTAAGGTAATAAGATTTTCTGAATATTATAAACATAACTGTTAGCTTAAGTTGAAAAGAACAAAGGTTTGTCTTAAATAAATTGAGTAAGTTTAATATTTGAATAAAGAATAGTTTGAATTTGAATTTGAATATATGTAATATTTTGCTCCTTGTTATTCTGATGTAAAGAAGTAAGTAAGTAGCGGCCTGTTACTATCCCACTGCTGAGAATAGGCCTCTTCTCTCCGTTTTTGGAGAGAAGGATTGGAGCTAAAACCTACCACGCTGCTCCAATGCGTATTGGTAAGTTACACATATCTCCAGAATTCTCTAGAGATATGCAGGTTTCTTCACGATGTTTTCGCCGAAAAGCGTGTGATAAATTGCAATTATCAATTAGACACATAATTTTTAACAGAAAACTCATTGGTGTCTGCCCGGGTTTGAACCCGCGACCTTTTCAAAAGAGTCGAACGGTGTTACCGCTGGGCCATCACAGCTTTCTGATGTATAATGAGGAAATTAAAAAAACTTTTCCATCTGCCTTTATGTAAAATATTGTTAGATTTATATTTTCGGTCTTCATCACAAATAATCATCAAATAGGCATTGATAACTAGGACAAAATTCTTACTGACAAATTGATAAAAATTTCGAGAAAATAATCAACAATTGAAAATTTATTATGCTTTAATCGTATTAATGTTAAAAGCATAATTTTACAAATAATGCTTATTAAGTGGGTATAAAATATACGTATAAATTTTTTCTAAGGAATCCTAAATCTCGTCACTCTAGTGAGATGGAAACGTAGCATATTTCCAAACATAAAGTTTTGTTTTTAGACTCTTTAATCAACACCTGACAGCCCTGCACAACGGATGCGGTCCGAGGAAGACATGCGTCGTGGCCGTGTCAACTTCATAACGATTGAGAAAAATCATAACCCTAGATTTAGATTTAAGAATAACAAAAGCTTTATCAAGCCAGATATATTGTGTAACCTACTTACTCAATTCTAAAGTTTTAAATTTATTTAAGACAAAGCTTCGTTCGTTTCAACTTTAGCTAATAGTAATACAGAAGTTATAATAAAATTACTTTGCTGTAATCCGCATTTGGTGAGAGAATACATGCAATGCTAAGTGTATCAGGCAACAATCCCATACCACATACATGCAGGATAAGCCGCCACAGGTATCACAAGACGCCGCCAACGCCAATACTCGATACAAAGCACTACACACATTCACTACCGCAACCTCTTCGATCGTTTCGCCCCGAAACCGAAGCATCATCAGGAGGTTAGGCTGATTGTATGGAGTAATGGTGTTGGCGGCGTCTTGTTATACGTGTGTGATACGTGATTGTTGATACACTTAGCATTGCATGTATTCTCTTAACGAACGCGGATTACAGCAAAGTAATTTTATTGTAACTTTTGTACTGAGTTCCGCAAAGTAACGCCTGCTTCTAAATAATATAGTTATAAATCACATAACAGTATTACCTAATGCCCTCAACAGAATACAGTTTTTTTACCCTATATGTTGGCGCGGTATATAAACTTAAATGAAAAAAATATTGAAATATAATTAACATCACTCAAGTAGATTAGCTGTGAAAGCCATTTATAATATTAGTATGAAAGTACTATTTACTCGTAGCTTACTGTTAATTAGTATTTTATCTAATCACAATTAAAGAACTACAAGTTATAATGCCAACTAAATCACTATAGCAGAGATATAGTACGTTTTAAAAATTATTTAAAATTGAGATTTGAAAATGTAAATAAAGTTATAATTAAGTAGCTCATAAGCATATAATCGAGAGGGCGCTGCTCTGACGTTGTCAACATCGTTTGCGTTTTACTGTGCATTTAAAAATACTATTAATAATTACGAACCGCAAAAGAGTGATTTTTAAAGTGTTATTATGGAAGACTAAACTAAAAATCAATAAATCCAGTGTACAAACTAAAAGATAACAGTGCAAAAACATTTTTGTCCCAATATAAAAGTCCGCCATTGTACTTTTACGTTTGTGATCAAGATATGGTGCAAAAATCATTAAATAAATAGTCTCGATAGTGCTATTTCTCAAGACAATACATTTTAATGTTACTATCTGGTGCTTAAACAAGAATAAAAATAAAAAAATAAACGACAAATGCTTTGCAGAAAAATTCCTTTTGACAAAATTAATTGACATTCAGTTTGAAAAAAAAATAACGCCATCAAGTGAAAGTGATGAAGTGACAAAAATTCAAAATAAATTAGCGATATAAAACCTAACGTACAATCTTAACTAAAATAATAAATAGTATATCAAAGGGACTAGTTATAGTATAAACGCTTTAATTCTAAAGTCAACATTTTTTAGTAAAAAATTATTCCAAACAAATAAATGTAAACGCTATCTAATTGTCAAAGTTACGATAAATTTTAACAAAATTCTAGAATCACTAAGGAAACGCAACATATATATGAATTAAATCCAGACATATTATTATTTTCTGACTTTATTATTAACCTAAAATTCAATACAAAAATAAAAAATAACCAAAGACAACGTTAAAATAATTCATTTAATTTCTCATGAAATTGAAATCATGAACGGAACAAACAATCTCACGACAAAGTATTACTCTTATTGACTATGATATGCAAATATGAGTGAATATGCATAAACGTGTTTTTTACTGAACACATCTTGTTTTTTTTTTTCATAATATTTTAGATAAACTATGTATGACTGCACTAAAAAATATAAAAAATGGAGCAATTAACATTATTGTTGAAAAATCTACAACACAAATTTGACATTCAAACGAACGAAATACGAGAATTAAAACAAACTATTCCTGATATTATAAACAAAAATATAAATGAAAAATTTACTTACCTCGAGTCTAAATATGAAAATTTAGAAAAAAATATTGAGCAACAATGTCGGCGGATACAACAAATAGAAAGGTCAATAAGAAGAAAAAACTTGATTTTCTTTGGAATAGAGGAATCAGAACAGAATTACTTTGAATTACAAGACTTAATACTTGAGATAATAAACGACTCAATGAAAATTAACTGTAATGAAATCCATATAGAAGAAGTGCGTCGTTTGGGTAAAAAAAATGGAAAAACTAGACCGGTGCTTATAACTCTCAACACTATGGGAATGAAAATCAAGCTTTTCAAGAACAAAAAGAGTTTAAACAATTCTCCATATTATATTAAAGAAGATTATCCACCTGACATATTAGAAGAGAGAAAAAAACTAAAAGAGCAATTAAAGGAAGAAAAGTATATCGGTAAAAAAGTAGTTCTAAAATATAACAAGCTTATAATTTTATCAGACAAAAATGAAGAAATACCAGAAAATTATACTGAAAAGACAAATAAAAGATTATTGTCTGAATCACCTGAATGTCATGACACAACAAAAAATAAAAGAAAAACTTTTTCTAAAATACAATCTACTAAAAATAGCTCAAGTATAAACAATTATTTAATAAAAAATGTCAACACTATGGGTAAAAGTAATAAGAATTCTGCATATCCCTCTACTTCAACAGAAACAATTTCTGCCAACGCAGATATTAATAAAATCTGACATAGAGAAGCGACCTCTCCAATACGACTCCCAGTACGGCCGGTCCCCGTGGGAGTGACAGACCAAAACCCTCCACTACAAAATCTCATCATCTGCACATACAAAGTTAGATCTCTTCTTACAAATGAAAAACTACTGGAATTGAAGGAATCTTTATCCAACATTACATATGACATAATCGGTCTTGCAGAAATAAAACGAACAGGTTATTCAATTAAAGAAGATGAAGATCATATTTTCTGCTATATAGGTGAAACAAAAGGTCTCCATGGAGTTGGTTTTTTGATAAAAAATAAATGGAAAAGCAACATTGAAAGTTTCATCCCTTTATCAGAAAGAGTTTGCGTGCTAAACTTAAGGTTTGCTACTTCACCCCTTTCAATAGTCCAGGCATATGCACCCACTGTTGATGCAACTGATGATGTTATAAATAACTTTTACTACCAAATAGAAGAAGCTCTAAAACAATGCCATCGTAACTATATAATAATGGGCGATTTTAATGCTCGAATTGGGCAAATACGTCCTGGAGAGGAGAAAATAATGGGTCCCTACTGCTACGGAAAAAGAGATGAAAGAGGCAAACGACTTTTGCAATTTGCACTTGAAAATAATCTTGTAATAATTAACACTATTTTTCAAAAAAAAATAAAGAATATGTGGACATGGATATCACCAAAAAAAACAAAAAGTCAAATAGATTACATTATGTCAAATAAAAAAGAAAAAATTACTAATTTTGAAATCTTAAATCAGAACTCCTTCTCTAGTGATCACAGATTATTAAGATGCACATACTTATTGTCAAACTATAAAAAAAGCAGAGTCACTTATAAATCCAAAAACAATAATACTATTCCAGCAAAGAAAGAAAATATATTCTTGGATGATTTAAAAAAAAATATTCAACACATAATTTTAGATTTAAATGATAATGTAGATTCCTATTTCTCAAAAATTAAAAAAGCTTTGACTTCTAGCTTAACTGGTATAACTCAAATTAAAACAAATAAACAAAACATTATATCAATAGAGACAAAAAAATTAATATATAGAAGAAAAGAATTACAACATAAAAAACCACTTACTATAGAGGAAAGGCAAGAACTTAATTATTTATATAAACATATTTCTAAATCCATCAGAAAAGAATATCAAGAACATAAATTACACATCATAGAGAGACACCTTAGTACTACTGGCAGTATGAAACAAAGCTATAAAGAGATGAATACATCAAAAAATTGGATTCCTTGTCTGAAGGATAACTCTACTAATACTAAAACCTTTTCAAGATCCAAAATAATTGAAATAGCAACTAACTTCTACAAAAATCTATACACAGGACCAACTAGAGCTAAATATGAACATACACCATCAACCTCTACCAGCCTACTAGATAGATTCCAAGAACAAGAAATCCTTAAAAAAATAACAAACTTAAAAAACAACAAAAGCAACGGCCTTGATAATATACCAAATACAGCTTTAAAATTAGGAAAGTTTATTCTCGCACCATTTTTAACAACATTATTCAACAAAATCTTGGATGAGAGAATTATTCCAAAAGAATGGGCTCGATCTGATATTATACTTTTATACAAAAAAGGAGACCCAATGAATATAAGTAATTACAGACCAATCAGTATACAACCAAATCTGTATAAGTTATTTGCAACATGCCTTGAGAATAGACTATCAACATATACTGAGAAATATCAGCCAGTGGAACAGGCAGGTTTTAGAAAAGGTTACTCAACTATGGATCACATCCATGTACTTGAACAAATAATAGAGAAATATGAAGAACAGAACTGCCCTCTGTACCTGGCTTTTATTGATTATGCAAAGGCATTTGACTCAATATCCCACAGTAGTATTTGGAAAGCACTTCAGGAATGTAATGTACCATTTGAAATTATTGATATTATAAAAAATATATATGGCAATAGTGTAAGCCGAGTAAAATTAGATAAAATAGGAACAAATATTAATATATGTAGGGGCGTCAGACAGGGTGACCCCCTCTCTCCGAGAATCTTTATATGTGTACTCCAAAATGTTATGAAATGTTTAGATTGGTCAAAAAAAGGATTATACATTAAAGGAAAATACCTAAGCAACTTGAGGTTTGCAGATGACATTGTTCTATTCTCAGAAACTGCATCACAACTAGAGTCTATGTTAATTGAACTTAACATCGCAAGCAAAAAAATTGGACTAGAATTAAATACAACAAAAACTAAGATAATGACAAACAGATCTTCTAAAAATATAATTATTAATGGCAAATCACTAGATCATGTTTCAGAATATAAATATCTTGGTAAACTGATATCATTTAAGAAGTCCAGACACCGAGATGAAATGGATAGACGTGTCAACCTTGCCTGGAACAAATACTGGAGCTTCAAAGAAATATTTAAATCAAATCTTCCAGTAAGGTTCAAAAAACAAGTTCTTGATTCATGTATCTTGCCATGCCTTTCATATGCATCTCAAACCTGGTTATATAATGAATATACAGTAAATAAAATACAAACTTGCCAAAGAGGTATGGAAAGAAGTTTGTTAAACATTAAACGAAAAGATAAAATAAGAAGTACAGTAATAAGGAAGAGAACAAATATAATAGACTGTCTAAAGTATACAAAGAAATTAAAGTGGTCATGGGCTGGCCACATTGCTCGTATGGACAAGAATCGATGGCCAAAAATAATAACAAATTGGGCCGGTCCACTCGGGAAGAGAAAAAGGGGCAGACCACTACAACGTTGGTCAGATGACATTATAAAACTTGTTGGAAATAACTGGATGTATGTTGCAGATGCTAGAGAAGTTTGGAAAAAAATGGAGGAGGCCTATACTCAGTAGAGGTCCTTAAAATAAACATAAACTGACATAATTGTGTTTTGACATATAAATTTAATAATAATTAATCATAACAATTAAAATAGAAATTGTAATATTAAAATAATGTACAAATAAAATAAATAAATTATAAAATGAAAAAAAAAAAAAAAATATAACTCATTAAGGACACAATAAAAGGCTAAAAAAAAAAAAAAAAAAAAAAAAAAAAAAAAAAAAAAAAAAAAAAAAAAAAAAAAAAAAAAAAAAAAAAAAAAAAAAAAAAAAAAAAAAGCATATAATCATCTCGTTGTCACTGTAATTACCACAGGGTAAGTACAATTATTAATTTTTGTATTATATACTAGACGCCGTTTATAAAAGCAAAAACCGTTTTAATTGAATACCCAGAAAAATCTCCAACGATAGAGGAAAATCGGTAGAACTTGTAATGTACTTTTAAACCTGGCCAAGGTAATTAAAAGTTATATTCTATAGTTCAACATAGCCGTGTGGTATCCGGCTAAGTAGAATAGTGCCACCCTCATTTCTTACCGAGGTGACGTAAAAGGCGACTAAGGTAAGTTGACACACCGTGTGGTATCCGGTTTAGTAGAATAGACCACCCTCCTTCTTACCGAGGTGTCGTAAAAACGACTTAGGTAAGTTGACGTCAGGCAAGCGGTCGGTCGTAAAAACGCAGCCAAATCATGCTACAGCATGTTTATAACATGTTGTGCCGACCCCACTTAGAGTGGGATAAGGGCATGAGGATATATATATTCTATAGTTCAACATCGTATACCTTTAGAGGATTGAAATACCCGGACACCCTTTGCCCCTGCTCTTCAAATTCTTAGCGCTTTTGTTACAAGATACCTATTTATCCCGGCACCTAACCTAGGGTTATCAAATAACCAAAACAGGTTGTCTACCCAGGATATTTATGCGTTGTAAATTCACGTATATAAGTATTACAAGTAAAAGCACTTAATGAATCTTGTTTCCATCGCCTTATTTATTCAAGAACATTTTAAAATGCAAATGGATATTATTACATTACAAATCGTATCTTGTCCGCAAAACTATTTTGCATTAAGAATATTAATAGTAACCTTGGTTAACGGATGTAACAAAAAAACACATGCCGTGGTGTGCATCGGTTTCATAATAATTAAATAGATCGACTCTCAGGATGTTCATATTTCGCCGTCCGGCCCGCCGCCTGTCGTCTCCTTCCGCCATCATTTTTATAAAACAGTTTGATGACAATTTTTTTATCATAGATATGAGACTAATTTTTGTCTTACAAGATTTACACTGCCATTGTTTTGAGGATCTTCCCTCATTGCTGTGGATTCGATGGTTTTTATTCAATGTAAATATATGTATATGTTTTATTAATTGGTATTTCTGACTTATTTATTGTTTATATTAAAATACTTTATCATAATTTAGTATGCCGTGTGGTATCCGGTCGAGTAGAATAGACCACCCTCTTTCTTACTGAGGTGTCGTAAAACGACTAAGATATGTTGGCGTCAGACAGGCGGCCGTTCGTAAAATACGTAGCCAAATCATGTGACAATATGTTGATAACATGTTGTGCCGACCCCACTTAGAGTGGGATAAGGGTAGGAGGATGTATGTTTATCATAATTAAGAATTGGTTTTCATTTGTTTAAAGTTTTTGAAAAAATTTATATAAATATAGCAAAAATATGTTTATATTTGAATGTTGGTTGCGTAGGTCCACATTGAGTGATCTGTGTTATTTAAATCTACCCTCATATAATTCGCTGTTTACATCCAGTTCTTCTCAGTACATGACGGTGCTACGAGTAGGAACTGTCGCCACGGAAATTTATAATCTCTAATATACATTCAAATATATAAAAAGGCGAAACGATAACTCATAGCAAACTCTTATTGCCAGGGTTCATGACGTCACCGCAGTGACGTCATTCTCTATGCACGTCTTAACTCGTTAACTAATGACGTGTACAGCGCGACCCGGGCTAATCCCAGCGTACTCTGCGCTCTATTTAATTCTCTTAGCCAGGGTAAACACCCCGGAAGTGGCCTCCAAACCTCCCCTTATAGCCACCCCTTTCCACTCACAGTTCTGCCACTGATCTGACTCCTCCTTTGAGCCTCAGTGCAGAATTTCTCTCCCTAATCTGGCACTGATCTGACCCCTCTCTTGGGTCTCAGTGCAGAATACCTCTCTCTTCTCTAAGACAGTACTTAACCATATTTACTAAAGATGAGATGCTGTAACTGATATACACCGCTTTTATAATAGCATTATAAACTACTCACCAAAAATCTCTCGCGATTAAACAAAGGTGTTCACTACACTGGTGCGATGCTCGTTATACGTCAGAATGGCGCCCGCCTCTTGTTATCTTATACAATTCCTACCCTCTTCATTATAAACATTTGATATTCCTATTTTTCTACCCGCTACTAGTTATTATATTTGCTTAATATATATTTTTTATGTGATATGTACCTACAATTCGCGATATTTCGCGACACTCCTGAACGAAGACAAATTTAAGTTTAGTTAGGGTCTTAGGGTAAAGCAAACAATAAGTTAATCAATTTAAATTTAATCACTAATTTCAGGAAACAATAGTTAAGATTTAAACAAATTTAGAATTGAGTGAGGCAATTAATTAAATAAATTCAACAATAACTGTGAAGTCCATTCCTTTACTCTTTGTACTGCTCTTTGGGCTGCAGCTCTCTTTGTACCCCTGGGCTGCACGTTTGTCATATTTTCGTTGAAACTCTCTCTTTGGGAATTTGCAACAGAATCATCGGTTTCTGCCCCTACCGAACACTCTATTGCATTCTCCGGCGATATTTCATTTATCTCTTTAGTCTTTGTACTTTCCTTTGACTCGGATGTATGTGTGTCAGTCATAGTCTCGTTATCAATACTTTCTCCTTCGTTCACTTCCTCTAGCTCAAGAGGGTATAAGTGCCCAATAAATCTAGTCAAGGTCTCACCAGTTGACGTTAAAACTTTCGCTACCCGTATATGTCCATCTGAACTTACTACAATTTTAACGATCTTTCCCACTTTCCAGTGAGCTCTGTTCAAATCATTCTTTATTTGAACTACGTCTCCTATTTTAGGAATAACATTACACACTACTCTAGGTTGCTTATGAATGCTCTTCCGATTTCGAAGATCAGTCAAATATTGCGCTATAAACATCTTTGTGAATTCTTGCAATATAACCTGCCCTCTCTTCCAGCCTTCTATCAAATTACTTTTAGTTACTGTAGCTGAATCTAGAAATTCTTCATAAGTAATGTCGCCGATTAATAGTCCTCCTACTTTCAGAAAATCAGCTGGTGTCAAAACATGTTCTATTTCACTTCCTACTGTTGTTAACGGTCTACTATTAACAACCGCCTCTATCTCTTTAATTATCGTACATAGCTGGTTATGGTTCAATACGTGCTTATCAATCGTCCTTTTTAAACTATGTTTTACTAAGCCAATCAGGCGTTCATAGGTCCCTCCAAACCACGGTGCTAATTCTGGTATAAACTTCCATTTGATGTCATTCTGTATACAGTATTTATTGGTAAATACATCCGCGGTTAACTTAAATTGCAGAGCATTGTCTGATAAATATAACAAGGGTAAGCCTCTTGTTGCTATAAATCTTCTAATTGCAAGTAGACACTCCTCAGCGGAAAGGTCACTAACAACTTCCATATGGATAGCTCTTACAGCTAAGCATGTAAATAAACACACCCATCGTTTATTTGTAGTGTCATTGTTTATTGTGAGTGGTCCAAAGTAATCAATACCGGTATACGCAAAGGGTAAGTACAAATTGACCCTTTCTGATGGCAATGGTGGCATTGGTGGAAGTTTGTACGGACCACCTCCATATTTCCGGCACTGCGAACACTTTTTTATAACGCGTTGAACTTGAGCTCTACCTTGTGGTATCCAAAATTTCATTCTTACTAATGACAACGTGTGTGAAACTCCAACGTGGTAATTTTTAACATGTATATCCTGTATTAATTTTGTCGTAAAGTCAGTATTCTTCGGTATAAGTATTGGGTGCTTTTGGTAGTCTGACCAACTGGTGTTTCGAAACCTACCTTCACATCGTAAAATATTATTTGAATCCTTATATAACTTAAGTGATCTAGCTAAATCTGTCTTAATATTTGCTACCTCTTTTGGAAAATGCTCAACTTGTAAACTTGTAATGTCTTTAATTTCTTTTTCTGTTAGTGATTGGTCTTTGTAATCTTTTAAACATATAGTCCCTTCCATTTCATTCCCTTCCTTATGCTCATTTTTACTTTCTAAATCCATAGCTTCACATCTCGTTGAGCTTGGAATCGATAGACCCTGCCCAACTACAAAGGTTTGAGTATCTAAACTCATTTTTTGATTGTATGCCTTAGGCCATTTCTCCTTTCTCATTCTAAGGAAGGAAGGTCCAGAAAGCCATATTTTTAAATCATCTTTTGTACCATTTGTACGTGTGGCTACATCAGCCGGGTTATCTTTAGTTGGTACATAGCGTATACATAAATTTTTATTTTGCTTTATTTCAGTTACTCGTCTTGCTACAAAGGGAATTAAAAGCTTATTTGAGTTACACCAACTAAGAACAACCTGACTATCTGTCCACAAATATTGTCCTTTGAATGGTACACGAAGGAATTTCAAACAGTATAATAGCAATCTACTTCCAATTAATCCTCCTAGTAACTCTAACTTGGGAATATGAAGATTCTGTTGGTTCTTTATTGGTACGACTCGTGATTTTCCAATTACAAAGGCTACACATATGTGTTTCTTGGTACACCCTCTTATGTAAACAACAGCGGAGTAAGCCTGTTTCGATGCGTCTGTAAAACAGTGCAATTCATATTCTACTTCATTGGTCGCTGCTTTTACAAACTCTCTCATGTAATACCGAGGTATTTCAACATTCTGTACCTTTGATAATAAAGCTAAAATTGTCATCCATTTTCCTTTCAATTCAGCCGAAAATGTAGTATCCCATTTAATTTTTTGTATCCAAAGTTCTTGCAGAAATAATTTGGCCGGCAATAATAATGGCACAACATATCCACATGGATCATAAATAGAAGCCACATATCTAAGCACCCCTCTTTTAGTTTTAACATCTTCCTCAATTTGTTTCTTTTGTCTTTCTTTTAGCAATAGTGTATCCCTTTTCTTGTCCCATTTAAGCCCAAGGACACTTACAGTTTTTGACTCTTTACTACAGAGGTTCTTAGGTATTAGATCAAGCAATTTATCATTATTAGAATTCCATTCTCTCAGATTCATAGATAATTCTTCAAATGATCTTCTAGCAGTACTGTAAAGATTACTAGCTTCAGATATTGACTGTGCTCCTGTAACAAGATTGTCAACATATATGTCTTCAGCAATTTTGTTGTTTATCCTATCATTTGTTTTGGTTAAATGATATCGGATAGTTGCATTCAATAAAAAAGGACTGGATATAACACCGAAAGGTACACGACAGAATCTCAAGTGCTGGATATTTTCAGGCTTTGTACCATTTTTGTGATCCTTCAGCCACAGAAATCGAGTGACATTTCTATCTTCTTCCTGGAGGCCAATCTGTAAAAAGGCTTTCTCAACGTCTGCCACGATTCCGATCTGATGGAACCGAAATCTAATTAACAATCCGGTCAAATCTTCTAACATTAACGGTCCTCTATATAAACATTCGTTAAGACTCAAATTACCCTTTATCTTACTCGAAGCGTCGTAGACTATCCTTAATTTAGTTAGTTTATTCTTTTGCATTACACAGTGATGAGGTAGGTAATGTACAATGTCATTATCCGCGGGCGCAAATATTGGTTCTACAATTTCTATTATTCCCTTAGACAGTTGATCCTTTAATACTTTATCATATTCATGCAGAGTAACACTATCAAGTTTCTTTACTAAATTAATTAATCTTCCATACGCGAGACCATAATTTATATTTAGATCAGGAGGAAATTCCATCCACGGCCACTTTACGTAATATCTGTTTTCCATGTATTTAATTGTCTCGTTGAAATATTTAATTGCTTCTTCTTCCTTTGTTGTTTTAGGCGAATCAGTTATACCTATGGTTTCCAATTCCCATAGTTGACCAATATTGTCGTTTTGCAGAGGTAAATCAGGTTCATTAAATTTAATAACTTTATCACTAGCTTGTAAGTAGGTTAATACTGATAATTCATCTTTGATTATATTAGGAACCGAATATCGACCTGACCAAATCCAACCGAACTCAGATTTCACTAAAAATAAATGTTCGCGTATTTCGATTTTCTCGTTACAAAGAAATGTATAGTAATAGTCGTTACCAATAAGCAAATCAACTTTATCTTTCAAGGATCCATCATCAGCTAAAATTAGATCCATGGGTATGATGTTCTTTAACTCGGGCAAAATAACTTCATTAGGGTCTTGAATACCGTGTGTAATATATGGAACAACATTAAAATACAAAACATAAGCCCTTTTAGTGCGAGTTGTCAATTTTAATCGTACAATTGGGCTGCTTATATCTATAGGGTTTTTTGCACCAAACGTAAATACTGATAGGCATTGCTCTTCAACTACGGGTAACCTAAGAGCATTTGCAAGCTTCGCTGTTATGTATGATCGTTGACTACCGCAGTCTAATATTAAACGACATTTATTAGTTTTATTAGCATTATCAACCGATGTGACATAAGCAACTGCGGTTTGAAGAATAGTATCGCATTTAATTATATTAGTATTGAAAACCTTCGTAGAATGTCGTTTTGTTTCTAAGATGGGACAAAGAGCTCTATTGTGATAATTAATTTTATTACAATGCCTACATTTCCTTCTTATCTTGCAGTCTGACAATCTATGCCCTTCTCCGAAGCAGTTATAACAACGATTCCTTAGCCTTACTTTCCTTTCTTGTATCGTTTTATACTCAGTACATTCATCATTATAGTGGTCTTTATTACAAAAAATACACGACATCCTTTTCTTCTTCTCTAGCGGTTCTTCAATTTTGTTTTCCCCTCTTATGTATCTCTTTCTAGAATTGAAGCTATGGAATTTATTATAAACTTTATTGTCTTGCCTATGGATTCTTTCGTTTCTTGTTGGTTGATACATTTTCTTATTGCTTATGCGATTTTCGTCCTTTCTTTCTGTTTTTACCTGGAGGCTGTCAACTGTGAATCTCTCATTTTCCATTTTACTAAAGGTTGGTTTATCATACACGTCGGTAGAAGAGGTATCTGCTTTTAATCTATTTGAAGACTCACGAGCTGATATAATATGTTCTAAATGTTTTCTTATAGTATCAATCGTCTCATCTTCTGAACTCATCTTCATTCTCAACTCATATACTAAATCCTCTGGGAATTTCTCCATAATCATAACCCTCAGATGATTGTGGTTAACATCTTCACCTAATGATTTTAAAACTCTCAGATGTCTTTCTATTTCATTAAATACATTCCGACAGTCCTTTACCGTTTTTCCCGCTGTTTTTATTCTATATAAGGCAACATAATGTGCATCAATTATAGCGCTTTGTTTTCCATATCTATCCTTAAGAGTGTCTACAGCAATTTTATAATTTTTACTGGTAGTGTCAAGACCTTCAACTGCCAGCTTAGCTTCTCCTTCAAGGACCGACTGTAGGTACAATAACTTGTCTACATCACTTATATTTCTGCTATCTACGTTTGAAGAAAACTGATCCCAAAATTGATACCATTTTAATACATCCCCACTAAATTTTGCGAGTTCCATACGTGGTAATTTACTAGTAATACACTCAGTTGGTTGGACGATGACACCTTTATGTTGATCACATTTAACTTTAATCTCTGCGGTTAACTCTTCTGCTTGCATTTGTAATTTTGTAAATTCTGAAATCTCATCGGCGGAGGGTCGTTCTACTAATTTAAAATAATTATACATTTCTGATACGAAACGTTCATTAATAGTTTTTAACTTACTACAAATAACTTTCACTTCTTCTACTGAAATCTTATTCTCTTTCATATTCAAAATCGCTGTCTTACCAGACTCCATTAAATTAACCACCGAGTCACTTATTAATTTAAGACGGGTGCGTATAACTTCTTCCATTATTAAATCAAGGGCGCAATAAATAGGTCTTGGAAAACGGACTGAACACACAGACACCGAGCAATACACAACAGAGTAAGTTTTAACACCTCTTTATAATCTCTGTAACAAGAATGAAAAAACATTTCGTTTTGCATACTTCATGATTACTCTTAATATACTTTAATAATACGTGCACATCGGTAGTAATCTTTTTTTTACTTTCACTAACTCAATTATTACTTGAAACAAAAATAGCTCATTTTTAATGTTATTCAAAAAACTCAAATAATAACACGTAGGTAATAGTCATAAGATAATAATTTATTTTCTATATATAGTCATAATCATATAAACTACCTATATTGTATGAAATCTTTACTTATAATTAACCGAACAACAACTCAAAAAACATTATATACAATGGGGTAGTTACATCGAATTTAATTAAATAATTTAAAAGGTGAATATTATTAAAAAATGTTTGTCCCTTTGCGCATTCATCGGAATTCATCAATTCAAAGTCATTTCTTATACTACCAAACCCTTTAATGTTTGGTAACTCCAATTCAAAAACCAAGATACTAATTTGCACAACAACAACGTGTTAATATGAAAATACACGTTACAATTTATTTTAATTTCACTATTTAATCTCATACTATTATAACACATGCATATTTATATGATAATAAATCATTCATACAATGTTACATCATATCCCAGCATCTCCACCATGTCGCCACGGAAATTTATAATCTCTAATATACATTCAAATATATAAAAAGGCGAAACGATAACTCATAGCAAACTCTTATTGCCAGGGTTCATGACGTCACCGCAGTGACGTCATTCTCTATGCACGTCTTAACTCGTTAACTAATGACGTGTACAGCGCGACCCGGGCTAATCCCAGCGTACTCTGCGCTCTATTTAATTCTCTTAGCCAGGGTAAACACCCCGGAAGTGGCCTCCAAACCTCCCCTTATAGCCACCCCTTTCCACTCACAGTTCTGCCACTGATCTGACTCCTCCTTTGAGCCTCAGTGCAGAATTTCTCTCCCTAATCTGGCACTGATCTGACCCCTCTCTTGGGTCTCAGTGCAGAATACCTCTCTCTTCTCTAAGACAGTACTTAACCATATTTACTAAAGATGAGATGCTGTAACTGATATACACCGCTTTTATAATAGCATTATAAACTACTCACCAAAAATCTCTCGCGATTAAACAAAGGTGTTCACTACACTGGTGCGATGCTCGTTATACGTCAGAATGGCGCCCGCCTCTTGTTATCTTATACAATTCCTACCCTCTTCATTATAAACATTTGATATTCCTATTTTTCTACCCGCTACTAGTTATTATATTTGCTTAATATATATTTTTTATGTGATATGTACCTACAATTCGCGATATTTCGCGACAGGAACTGGTGGTAGAATCGTTTTAGTACTATAATCTTATTAAATTAATATTAACGGACACCTGTTTATATTCAAGACTTTCTGACTGACTGACCCATTGGGGAAGGTGACCCATGGAGCTTAAGACAGGGTATTGCACCCTGTCTTAAGCTCCAGGGGTCGCAGGTGCGATTACTGCCGAAGTCCAACATTTTCTAAAAACAATTTGTTGGATCTTCGAAGTCTGAATATATTGATATATTTAAGTATTGGGGACGGACGACCTTGTGTGTAAATGTCCCATATACTTTATTTATTTATTAATAGGTATTTATTAAGAACATGAACAAAGTGTGTTGCTATTAAAAAGAAGTAACAAGGATCGTGATGCAGGGCGGGCGGCGTATAAATACGCGGCACATGCGCCCGCGCAGCTGCCCGCCACGTGGCTGGCTCTTTACATAAAAATAGATCATTGTCTCTATTGCGGACACGCCCACTGAACATATAAAATACCACATCAAACGAAAATTCATAAGGCTACGAACGCATCATATTTTTTCAAGTGTTAAAAAATTTAATTATTTTGTAAGTAACGGCCTGTTACTATCCCACTGCTAGGCATAGGCCCCCTCTCTCCGTTTTTGGAGAGAAGGTTTGGAGCTAGGACCTACCACGCTGCTTCAATGCGGATTGGTAGGTTTCACATGTCCATAGGATTCTCTAGAGATATGCAAGTTTCCTCACGATGTTTTCCTTCACCAAAAGCATGTGATAAATTGCAATTATCAATTAGACACATAAGTTTTTAATAGAAAAACTCATTGGTTTCTGCCCGGGTTTGAACCCATGATCGTCTCTAGAGATTTATTCAGCCGCTGGGCTATCACAGCTTCTCTAAATTATTTTGTAACAATTTTATCTTTTCAAATTATTTTGTAACGGAACGAAAATGAGCGGAAGTTGTAGCATAGAGACGTGAAGTTAGCTCTGGTGAGGTGTGCTGACGGTCGAAGAGGTGCGGTGCTTAGAGCAGCGGAGCTGTGCAGAGAGGAGAGTGCTAGCGCCTTTTGACATAGTCGTTATTTGTGCGCGGAATTAACAAGTTGTTGAAAAGAATAAATGGGTTGACTTTTGAGAAAATTTCTTCTTATTTATTGAATAAGTGTAAAGGAAAAATATATTTGTTATAATTTATTTAATCCATATTAAGTCACAGATATATATTATAAATATGAAAGTCTGTCTGTCCGTCTATAGAATTATGTCGGGATATTAAGATTTTCTTAGAGAGCTGTGAAAAATTTAAATTAAATAACTATATCGGTAAAGTAAAAGTTAAGTAACGACCTGTTATTATCCCACAGCTGGGCATAAGCTTCCTCACACCGTTTTTGGGGAAAAGAGTTGGAGATAAAGACCCAACAACACTATTACTAATATTATCAAAATTCTCCAGAGATATGCTGGTCTCGCACGATGTTTTCCTTAATTGAAAAGCTTGTCATAAATCACAATTATCAATTGCCCAGGATATGAACCCGTAACCCCTTCGTAAAAGACGCTCAGTCTTATCGCTAGGCTTAGCTCCACTAATACCATCACCATAATGGAAATGATTTAGAACTATGGTTATCAAACGTTTTATTTGTAGCAAACTTCTTGCAAGCTTATTTCTCTGTATTAAATAAGTTTTTCGTCATCTTAGACATGACTTTGAGTAACAGCTATTTGCAAAAATTTATATTTTATTTACAAAACTGCCTCCGTCTTTTCTATAGTATTTCATTAAATCAGTTGCTTGTGAAGCAAAGATTACTTTTATATCTATAAAGCTAAGTGCATGTAGGACGATCATTAAGTACACATATTAAAAGTCATCGCCCAACGAAATAGCTCATCAATCAATGATTTCATCATTGTGAGAACTTAGCCTAAATCCGCCGTTTGTTCAGTAACCAACTCTGTTATACCACCTGCACTAACTTTCGTAATGTTTTCACAGATTCATGAGCTTTTTTATTGATCAAATGTTTAGACACGGCTTGAAAGTAACTAAAAACAGCAAAGAATACCGCACCAGATGTAATGCTGGTTTTCAAATTGCTTTATCGACCTATAAAATCTCTTACAAATATATATATTTTTTAATGTTGTTTCTACATCAATATTCAAGTAGACCATCACTTGTGCTGATCGTAAACATTATGTAATGCTATGTACATGCTACATCGCTTTAAATTTAATAAACCTTTTCTTTTATTATTAAAAGCAGACACATTTAGCAAAAACTACACGATAAAAAGTGAAGAAGCAGCACGCATGCACAGTAGATCTCTAAACCTCCTATCTGACTAGACTAGAGCATATAATTTGCATAAATCTCAATAATGTAACGACCCTAAGATCTTCACTAATTATGTGGCAAACGAACTACAGAGTGATCGCCCACGAAGATCGTCCACTGTATTCATTGCTCGAGATGTCATATATGATATGGAGTGTCCGAATTGTAACACTTTCCTCTGTTGGTTTAACCAATTTTTCTTCCTTGATAAGTTTAGATATTTAAAATGTAATTTTATTATTCTTGTTTTAAGTAGAGATGTTGCGGTATTAGACCATAGTTGGCTTATATTTCAATCTATTACAATACCGTATCAGTTTATCACGAAGTAACATAGTCTGACGACCTCAACCGTTTAGTCAATACCGATTCAACGGAAATTAAAAATAAATTACTTTATCAATAGCAACTCGATATCATGTCACATTTAATGTAAAGGAGTAAAAAAGTAAGTAAGTATTTAAGATATCGTAAAAGATCGAGTCGATTTTATAAAAAATGGTAAAAAGCTTTAGAAACTTACACTTTATTATTCAATCGTTACATTTTCGCAAACAATTTATACTCCTCGTACCATTTACCATGGAGAAGGGTAAGCAAAATTCCTACACGCCTTAACCCCCTACCCTCCCTACCGATCGATAGCCGCCATTTTGAATTTCCCGACCAATGCACGTAGCCATGGAAAGCTATCGCCATAGCAACGCGACGACTCAACCTGAAGGGGAAAGTGTAAAGGCTATAAAGTCGTTTTGTAACGAAACTCTACCTGTGTACAGATATACATGTAGAAGTATAGATTACGCTACCCTCTTTATATCATCTTCCAGCATTATGTTATAAGCTAGCCGTGCAATACAGGGGTTCGAAATTTAAATAGTACTTTGATACATTTTTTTTTTTCACGAAATAGTCAACAGTATAAGACATATATTATATATATAAAATTAAAAGCAAACTCCGGCCTCCCAAAATACAGTATTACCTAGTTTGGGGGCTACTAGTATATCTAAATACTTAGTTATAATTATTTAGCATCTATTTAAGTTAAGTTTTTCTGAGAAATGTAACCACCTGTTTGGAAATAAAAAAAATTTGAATTTTGTATTTTTGAACGACGCCGTGTGATATCCGGCTGAATAGAATAGTAACACCCTCATTTCTTACCAAGGTGTCGTAAAAGGCGATTAAGGTACGTCGACCCGCCGTGTGGTATCCGGCTGATTAGAATAGACCACCCCCATTTCTTACCGAGGTGTCGTAAAAGGGCACTAAGGTAAGTTAACTCACCGTGTGGTATCCGGTTAAGAAGAATAGACCACTCTCATTTCCTACCGAGGTGTCGTAAAATACGACTAAAGTAAGTTGACGTCAGGCAGGCGGTCTTAAAATACGTAGCCAAATTATGTGACAACATGTTTTTAACATCTTGTGCAGACCCCACTTAGAGTGGGATAAGAGCAGGAGGATGATAATTTATCATTTAATTAAAGGTAACAGTAAATAACATCAGAGAACAATTTAATTCCGACACGTGCCGCTTCATTTGTTATTAATTGCATATCTGGGTACAAGCCAATTAAGACATAAAACAAAGCTAAATATCTCCAATAGCTGCTCGGTTACGCTAATTAACTGTAGCTATAGCTTGCCAATTATGTCATTGAACAAAATATCTTCTTGTTCTTTTGACGAGCAGTATTCCGTACTTGACTTAAACCAGCAACCTTTTCAATAATGACAAAAGAGCTACTCCTATTAGTTTGTTATTCAACGTTGGAATGACATATTTTTATAAAGATATTGAGTATTTTCATAAAGACAATTATTCAGATTCCACGCCGTGTCCGTATCCGGTTAAATGGAATGGACCGCCCTCATTTCTTACCAAGGTGGTCTAAAAAGCGACTAAGTTAAGTTAACCAATCGTGTGGTATATGTTTGAGTAGAATAGACCAACCTCTTTCTTACCGAGGTGTCGTAGGATACGTCTAAGGTGTGTTGACGTCAGGCAGGCGGCCGGTCGTAAAATATGTAGCTAAATTATATGACAACAAGTTTATAACATGTAGTGCCGACCCCACTTAGAGTGGGCAGAACATAAGGGCAGGAGGATGAATGAATATTCAGATTGATAAATTTCAAACTGCGCCATGACAAAATATGGACGAATTTTATGGCTTATCCAATCTTTTATCGCTTACTTTCTCGAGCATTTCAAAATTACTGTCAACAAATATTAAGATGTTATAGAATACTGCAACAGCAGTACTTTCCACATTTATTGTTACCATTTTTACTTAGAATCAAGTATTGTATGAATATTTTGCCAATACCGATGCCCGCTTTACAATATGAGCGTTACGCTATTTTTTATTATACTCAAGTAAATTTCAACAGTATACACAACTACCTCGTCATTCTAAATTTTAAACCACACCGACATAGAAGCCCTTTGTAAATGCTCAACATTGTTTATATTCAAGTTTACTCCAAGCAGCTCTCTAGCGAAACAAAAACACCTGCGCGTTTCTACTTACCTGTGCAAACAGCAAAATCTTTAACAACATCGCTTTCATCCATAGTATTTCCTGCGTTTGTTCCCTAACAATAGACTAACACCGTTGAACCGGCACTGACAAGAGACTCGTCATTCAAATTCGATCCATACAGTTACTACTTAAAGCAATCTTGACGTTGTATTCTTGACATTATGTAATTGTTATACGGGAACGAATTTGTAAACCAGAGACATTTATTAGGGACTTTCAATTTGCCATTTAATCGTTTGAAGAACATTGACGCCTTTATCATTGTTCTTTAATATCATCCCAAACACACACACACACATACACGTTCACACACACACACACACACGTACACACACACACACACACACACACACACACACACACACACACACACACGTATAAAAATATATCATTTACTCGTTGAATAATTAATGTATCATACTGGCGGACATTATTGGCTGCGACACAGTTTTTAACAAATGCAACCAATATCGTTTCATTTTAGTTTATTTTTATGAAAGTATTCATTACGTACGTAAGTACTACATTCATTGTAACGATATATATAAATAAATAAAATCCTTATTCCTTATCCTTATTGTTATTCAGTATTTTTATTCGGCGTTAAACAATTATTACAACATTAAAGAAAAAGATGAAATCCACTTTCCACTACAAAAGAGTGCACAATCCATTATTACACCTGCACACGAATTCTGCATTTTGATATATGAAGGATTCGTAAAAACACATGCACAAACCTTCAGCACCGCCACCACAATACCCAAGCACTACACAAGTTCGCAATCGTTTCGCCCCGCAACCGAAGCATCATCAGGAGACTATACTAGACTCCACGACAAAATCGCAATCGCAAAGGTGGCTGTGGTTTGTGCATGTGTTATTACGAATCCAACATGTATCAGGTATGAAAACGGATTGTCCACTCTACATTTAGCAATATATATATTTTCTATTTTACTTTATCGCGGATTATAGCAAAATAATTTTAGTATTACTTTTATATTATGGATTTCCGCAAACTAACGCCCAATACTATAAACCCCTTTCCACTATTTTGAAATATTTTCTTCAAATACTTTCGATCTAAAAATGATATTCTAACAAAATCATTGCTTCACATTATCTACAAGTTATCGTAGATATTTAGAATTATCACAATCATTTTGATGGAAAACAAACATAAAAATCACATTAAGCTGCCATTATAAAAGAAAACGATTCCAAGCATTCAAAGACCTACAGCGGAGCTTCATTACTATTATCAACAGTTAGTTAATTTGGAATAATTACACAATGAACTTGATCATTCCACGATTTTAAATGGAAATGTATGCCTTTTATGAGCATTCAGATAAAATAAGGCCTTTTTAATTTTAAAATACACGTAATGACCCTTATTTCAATTGGATGTCACAATATTGTGATAAATCTTGTTAGTTATACATTCGATAGTACTTAATTAACAAAATATAATGAACAATTAAAAAGGCATTTGCTATAAAATAGATTATTCAGTATTTAGATGAAAGCTACTGAAGGGAATGGAAAGACGATTCTATAAAAAAGGGATTAAGTAAGTAAGTAGCGGCCTGTTACTATCCCACTGTTGAGAATAGGCTTCTTCTCCCCGTTTTTGGAGAGAAAGTTTGGAGCTAAGACCTACCGCGCTGCTCCAGTGCGGATTGGTAGGTTAGGTACACATATCTCCAGATTTCTCTAGAGATACCTATGCAGGTTTCCTCACGATGTTTTCCTTCACCGAAAAGCGTGTGATAAATTGCAATTATCAATTAGACACATAAGTTTTAACAGAAAATTCATTGTTGTCTGCCCGGGGGTTTGAACCCGTGACCTCCTCGAAAGAGTCGTACGGTGTAACCGCTGGGCTACCACAGCTTGATTAAACAGAACTGGGCTACCGCAGCTTGAGAAAACGATTTTTTTTCATAAAATGATAGAAAGGTCACGATATTGTATTTTAGAAATAATCTATGACATGTTAAAAAAAAGTAAAAAAGCTCATGAATAAAGGCGGACTTATCCCTAAAAGGGATTGGGGAAAACGGAAAGAAAAAGGACTTTGTTTGTATCAATCAATTGTTTCTTTTTCTACATTCTAATATCTGTTTATTCCTTTTAATTCCATATTCAAATCAGATTTGTTTTATTATTATAACACAGCGGTAGGTAATAACTTAAAACCCTCTTTATCTGGCTAAATCATAACCTATGTTAATGTTGAATAAATAGTACGCATAGGTCTTTATATTCTCGCTTAGCCGCACACTGTTGAATCACAGTCGCCCTGACCTGCAGCCGCAGTCGCATTCTTATCGCTAGGCTCCGCCGAGCGTCGAGCGCTGGGGCCTCGGCCCACACGGGCGTCAGAGCATTGACTCCGCAGGTGTCGCGCATCTCGCGATGACGTCACCGAGCGATTCCTGCACGCTGTTAGGATGCGTACATAACATATAAACAACGCTGAGATGGTAAATTTATGAATAACATCTTAATGGATCAAAAATTAAGTAGATCTGTCTTCAAATAATTTATAGAATAAAGCGTTACTTTGCGGAGATCCATAATACAAAAATAATAATATAATTATTATAATCCACGATAAAGTAAAATGCAAAATCGCGTTGCAGTCCAAAACATTTGGTTCATCCAACAATGTAAACCATAGTTTCGAAGTCTTGGGCACCTGTAACAAAGGGCTTAAATTGTACATCTAGAGCAGCTTAACGATCAGATAAATGTTTCTAGTTCAAGCTTGTTACACGTGTTCGCAGGCAAAATAAAATAAATGGTGGAGTTGAACCGACTAGTATATAACTAAACTTATTTAGGTATTGCTTCGCTTTGTGATTTCGTCGTGGAGTCTATCTCCTGTTGATGGTTCGGTTTCGGGGCGAAAAGATTTTTCAGTTTGTGATAATGAACGTATGTGGTTCATTTTCTCAAATAGTACTCAACGGATTTTTGTATGGTTTTAACTAAAAGATTATTTAGGAAGGTTTAGGTGATTAGTGCATTATGGTTATATTACTAGTGGTCAGGATTTACGCGGGCAAAACTTTGTGACCCATAGATTTTCACACGGACAAAGCCAGCGCGGTTCGCTAGTTGTATTATATAAGCTTGTTCGCAGATAAAGAGAACCTGTTGAAATAAATAGAATCTAAAAAATACGGAGTTGCCGTTCCAATATATTATTTAAAAATAAAGCATTAATAAACATATTTAGACATGTAAAAAATCAAAATAACCTTTTAGTATCATAAAAGTGTTCTAACAGTGTTCTAGGCAAAATATAAATCATTATCAATAGTAAATGACTATATTCAAATTTCAATGAACACTTGTTTCCGGACACACCTACTGTTCGAAGCAGGTAGATATAACGTTAAATCGACTGACAAAACAAGCATTCATTATGTCGGCGCCCTTACGCGGTCGGCGCCGGCGCGCGCTCGCTCAACAATGCGCATTATACTTTGATTTACCTCGCTCTACCCATATAAAGAAAATGCTATGTCTGTTGCATTCAATTTGAATTTAATGAGACTACATTTCATATAATACTTTAGACCATTTGCGGTATTTATAACAGGAATTGTTTTTTTATAAGACACTTGTTTGTGATAAGAAGAATAAGAATAACTTTATGGCACAAATACAAAATACAAAATTAACAGAACAAGAGACATAGATAATAGAAACAGTTAAATGTGCAAAGGGCGGTCTTATCACATAATTTCGTGATAACATTTCAGTTTCGGGTTTAAGATGCATATCTTAACTCATAGTGGCAGTTAAAGTAACAACACGTTACGATCCTTATAGCTTCAATGCTGATTTACATATTACATATATCACAAGAATTATATAAAAAAATGCAGATATTTTTTTATTCTGTGATAGCCCAGTGGTGAGATTGTGCGACCCTTTTAAAACGGTCTCAAGTTAGAACCCCGAGCAGGTATATCTAATTGATAATTGCAATTAATCACACGCTTTTTGATAGAGGAAAACATCGTGAGAAAACCTGCATATCTCTAGATAATTCTAGAAATATGTGTAACCTACCGTATTGGAGCAACGTGGTAGGTCTTAGCTCCAATCCTTCTGTCCAAAAACGGAAAGCGGAGGCCTGTGTCCGGCAGTGGGATAGCAACAGGCCGTTACTTTACTTTACTGTACAGATTTTATACTGATAAAGTCCTTCACCATAAATCACATTTTGAAGTATGAATACGAATTATGCACATAAGTTTACAGTAAATACCCAAAGGTGCTTGCCCGAGTTTTGAACCTGCGAAATCTTTCCCGCATACAATTACTAACCTAATAAATAACGAATCCTATACTTATTCAAGTGTATTATACAAGTACATTAGAGTAATAAAAGCGGCATAATTAAGCCATATGCCTTCCTATTAAAATGCCTATGCCAATACAAATTTTCTAATCTCGCCAAGGATAAAGCATCGTAGAGAAATTTCTCGCCTTGAATTTTGAGCCCGACTACAATTTCATGAAATGATTAGCGACAGTTTGAGATGAGGTTTGTGTGGTAGTTGATGAACTTATTACGGAGATTAAAGCGATTTTATTAAGTTAGAGTTACATATACGAAAACATATCAAGATTAAAAATTAGCCATATTCTTAGTTTTTCTCATTTCAAACGACCCAAAAATAATACCTGGATGATCGAGTCTTGCTCGTAATTTTTGTTAAAGATATCCAAACAATTGAAAAAAAAAAAATAGTTGGGCAGGTGGGGCTCGAACCTAGGTACTATCACCTCTCTAGACCGCCCGTTCTCCAAATGAACTACCATGACTATACATTCGACAGAGAAAATTGTATTTTAAATTCAACGTAAATTTTAGCATTTTCCCAAAAACAGGAATAAATAGACATTTTTTTGAAATGAAAGCTAGCTAGATCGAATTTCCCCCCCTCCCCACCAAATCCCCCTTCATGCCGAATTTCATGAAAATCGTTGAGGCCGTTTCCGAGATTCGGAAAATACATTTATATATATACACACAAGATTAACTCATTTAAATATTAAAGATTATTTGAAAAATTATTATTAAAAGAATCAAATATTCAGTGTAAAAATAAAGTATATAAAATAAACTAGAGTTCCAAGGCGTAATACTGAACTATATCATGATAACCCAACGATTAAGCAATATGATCTTCGTCAAGGGATTGCTGGTTCGAAACCCGGCTAAGCGCCATGTTATAGAAGAATGTCTTGGGATTTCATATATCTAAGTCGACAAGGAGTGCATACTGTTTAATGCTCGTATTTAGCAAGATATGAAACAATGTGAATATATTGCCACAAACTTCAGAAGTAATAAAAATTGTCGAAATGCTGTTTTTCACTGTTATAATAAGTACATCAAGGCAATGTTTTCCGCTTAATTGAAACCTTACTGAGCCTTTTACAAAGAAAGTTAAATTATTCCCATCGAAGAAAGTTTATGATCAGACCTTACTTTTAAAGATATAAAAAGGTATTCCTGATTTGTCTTTACCAGCAGGTGAAGCGTGTACTTTTGTGCCTTTCAGCTACCTTTTACAGACCCGACTCATAAAGGACTTGTCTAACTCAGCAAGGAAAGTTGGTATTGCCTTATCGTTTACGTCACCTTTATATATATAAATTCTTTAGTACTCTACACGTGAAAGTTTAATGGGTCTGTATGTGTTTTTGTTACATTTTGACTATGTACATTTCGACGAAATAATCGAATACGGCTGTAGTCGATTAAATTATGATATTGATGCCAAAATATATTTGTATATATAATAATATATTTGTGAAAATTTTGAAGTTAAGTAAGAGATTATTTAGGAGTTGCAAGTATAAGGCAAGTTAAACCGCCTTGTGATATCAGACTGACTAGAATAGACCGCCCTCAGTATCGTAAATCCGACTAGGGTAAGTTGACGTCGGGCAGGCGGCTGCCTAAAATACGTAGCCAAATCCTGTGACAACATGTTTATTATTTTACATGTTGTGTCGATCCTACTTAAAGTCGGATAAGGGCAGGAGAGTGATGATGTATGTTATTCAATTCATTAGGTATATTAATCACTAGCAATCGCCAGCGACTCCGCCCGCGTGGAAAAATTAAAACCGTAATATTGGCTTTTGATAACCATAAGAAATAGTTAAAGTGGGTTAACTTAAGCTAGACATATGCTATCGCGGAGTTTTATTTAGAACTTTTAGCGGGGAACAATTTTGTAATACATGATTTTTGAATAACTATCACCATTTACTCAGCGCACGCAAGAAAAGCTTTAAATTTTGCTGTTTTCGTAATATTTTTATTGCTGCTCCTCTCCTATACATCTTAGCGTAATGTTATATGGCCTATGGTCTTTCTCGATAAAGGAACTATCTTACACTGAAAGAATTTTGTCAAATCGGTCCAGTAGTTCCTGAGATTAGCGCGTTCAAACAATCAAACGAATAAACAAACTCTTCAACTTTTATTTATTAGTATAGATAGATTATTTTATTTTAAAATTATTATATTATATTTTGTATGATACACATTCGAAAAGGTATAAAATATCTATAATATTTAATTAAATGAGCTAATGTTTATATATGTATATATATGCATAAAAAAGTATATTTTTTTTTATTAGATTTTGTTTAGTAGGTAGTAACTATTCCGGACATCATTGTATTTTAAGCACGTACAAAAAAAAATTAAAATACAGTGTAGTCCAATAATATTTTAAATATATACATTTTATTATTTGTGGTTACATAAATTTATATTCATACCTAATGTTAAAGTGTTTCGCTTTGAAATTACTGAGTAGTAGAACGTCCTGACGGAAAAAGTTGCGCGCCAAAGTTAACATCAAAACCACAAGTGTCCAAGCTCGCGGAGCTTGCTTGTAAGAAATCACTGTCCACACATATCGTTAACCATATTAGGCCTAAATGGACAGACGGCTACCACAGCAGGTGTACTGAAATGCCTTATAATCAAAATTGCAACGTCCATGTGTTTCTTATAAGGCCTTCGTAACAGCCCTTTCGTCCTTACTAGGAAGTGGGATACGGAATGAGTTATATAAGTTTTTAGCTGCTGTTGGTATAAGTTTGCCTCGCTGATAGTTATGATTTAGTTTAATAATCTTAAGATTTAGTCACGACATCCTTCCTACTAACTTATCCTATATTATCCTAGCCTACTAATATTATAAATGCAACAGTTTGTGAGTATGGATGTATCTCTTTCACGGCAAATCCGCTAAACCAATATCGATGAAAGTAAGCAAAATTATCCGTTGAAACCGGTATATATACCGGAGTAACATATAAGCTATAGAAATAGTTAATTGTACAGGAATAGGATGACATTGAAAGCGCCATATATTATCTCCGATGGAGATATCACAGGGTTGGAGAATGACAGAGGCTACTGGTTTATTCCAAGACTACAGAAACGCAATCAAAGTTGCGGGTAAAAGCTAGTAATGTTATAAATGCGAAAGTTTGTGAGTATGGATGTATGTTTATTACTCCTTCAATGCGAATCCGCAGAAACAAAAGCGATGAAATTTGGCACAATTATTCCTTATACACAGGAATAGCATATAGGCCATAGAAATCTTGTTATTCTAAGGGAATAGGACCATAAGATGACTTTGAAAATCGACATCTATTATCAACCTATCACGAGACAGTCTACACAAACTAAATTGTGGTTAAAAGCTAGTAATTAATAATACTGAATCATCAAAGTTGTAACAGTTCCAGAAAGCTATAGAAATTATATAAGTAGTTATAACTTCCGAAGCTTTCCACATCAAAGCCGATATGTAAGTTATATTTAATTGTATTTGTATGCAAGAGTAGGTTTTATTTAATTCAACATTTGAGTAACGTTAAACACTACACTACTACACTGCTATTACAAATTATAATAACAACTGGAAGTTCATAAGGGTGCATAGAAATGATTTTTCTATCCTAAATACAGATATTATAGTTATTACGCGATGGTTGCTCTTAGATTATTGTTTTGCAGAGCATATTTAAAGTGTTCTTTCTTTGCGGATTCAAATCAAAATAATCTTTATTCAAATAAGCTCTTTCAAGTACTTTTAAATCGTCAAGGATCAATCGACGGTCAATCTTTTAAAAAATTTAAATTTTACATTATTAGGATCAGGCCGACCACAATCGTCTAATATAAGCTCATAGTGTATGTAATATGGCGCGTAACAAATAACCAAATTGATTAGTTATCGTCCAATGGTCATAAACAAACTTAAAAGGCGCAGATAGTAAGTTACGTTAGTTAAGAAAGTAAAGTTAAGTACAGATACGTCATTCCAAAAAAGTATGTGGAATTTCTCACCATATTCGTACCGTCGCTGGTCGTTATAGCTGCGGCATACCGGCGCCGTGTTATCAACTTTCAAGCTGTGGCATTTGCCCATTTATCGAATACTTAAAGTAAGTAGCTTAGGAAACTTAGTAGCAATCTCAACTTAAATAAAGCAACTTGTGCTCTCACTTCTATATGTCTATTGATTCATAATAAAATTAAACTAAATGAAATGAACTTTATTATGAAATGGAATGATATTTATTATAGGAAATATAAATGTCTCGTTACACTGAAACTTAGACTGTATACAATTATTATTGTAAGCATAAGAAGATTTACTTTATTAAGTTAGTAATTAATTAAATAATACTGCTAAATGTTTCCTAGAAACATACTTAATCAACGAAATTGTATATTTTATACATGGCTATCATTGTCCTACCCCTATGTACCGTCGCGTCAACTTACCTTTGTCGTATTTTACGACACCTCGGTACGAAAGAGGGTGAACTATTTTACTCAACCGGATACCAAACAGTGGGTCAATTTACCTTAGTCGCCTTTTACGATACCTCGTTAAGAATGAGGATGGTCTATTCTACGTAGCGGAAAACCACACAGCAGGTCGACTTACCTTAGTTGTCTTTCACGACACATTGGTAAGAAATGAGGGTGGTCTATTCCACTCAGCCAGATACCACATTAAAAAATCTCGTTTCTACATATATAATTTAAATAACAAAAACTTTCAGAAATAATATATTCGAAATTGAATAACCATACTTAAAGTATTGTTTTACTCCAACGTGTATTATCATTTTGAAATTAATGTATTACCTACGAGATACAACTATCGACAGTAAAGGTTTTCTTAATAGAATCTTATCAAGTAATAAAATCTATATATATTCCAAGAACATTGTTATAATTATATGAGAGGAATGCGTGATATTCCAACAGGGTTGGCCAATATTATATATGAAGCTAATACGTTTTTTTATCTGACTGGTGGTTATTATCGTGATTATTATTTTTATTGAATGAAATAATTATATTCCATACTGTCTGTATTGTCGCATCATACCAATATAATACAATTCACAAGTTATTACTTTTATTTAGCAACATTCCGAATCAGTGGTAGTTTTATTAAATCTAATTAATCCTTGACAATTCAAAAGTGAAGTGCTTGCAAAAGCTAACTTAAATCAAATCAAAATAATCTTTTATTTTAATATGATGATTTTTTTGATGCAATATAGTCATAAAAAAATATTCTTCTTTAGGCGTTAGTAAACGATTAAATCATAATTAATGTATAGAAACCGGCTATACTCACGTGTTATTTTATCGGATGAGCCCGACTAGTTTCAAGCCCATACGGGGCTCTTATTCATGAGCTCTATACGCGGCGTTATCGCGGCGGGAACTGGTGAATTCTTTGATTTGGAAAAGGTGACTAAGGTAAGTTGACACACCGTGTGATATCCGGTAGAGTAAAATAAACCACCCTCTTTCTTACCGAGGTATAAAATACGACCAAGGTAAGTTGACGTCAGGCAGGCGGCCGGTCGTAAAATAACTAGCCAAATCATCTCACATGATTAAAACATGTTGTATCGACCCCACTTAGAGTGGGATAAGGGCAGGAGAATGATGATGATTCTTTGACTTCATTATCATAGAAAACACTTCACGCTTACTATATACATGTATTTTATCTATTTAAAATACCTTATTCAGTCAACCCTACGAATTCAGTATTTGCCATGTCTGTGGTCAAAGGTTATCATGGCGACCGCGCGGCGCCATTCCATAAAGGCATCAGCCTTATCAACCTGCCACTTTGGAATTGCGACTATTATTCAAGCACTCAGTCATGTCAATACAAAACTGCCACTATTTGTCATGCTGACATCATAAATTCCGATGGACGTAAATAAATATGAAAATAATGATTTTGGTAAACATAAAGTTATTTAACTTTAGTATGGCTTCTCAACGCATCATTAGATTAGTCACATTCATACCAGGCCTGCAATACATGGTACAAGACCCTATGGCCTGGCTTCACAACAGGCTTCAGACTGCGTTCGCCGATGCAACGATAGGACGCAGCAGCTCTAATCTAAGTCTCTAATTTTTTCCCGTTGACCATTAGCGCTCATTTCGCATTTTTTTCACCCTTAACTTGATGCAGTAAAGCTGCTAATGCCGTATTCCGGCTGAGTAGAATAGACAACCCCTTTTTCTTACCGAGGTGACGTAAAAAGCGACTATGGTAAGTTGACGTCAGGCAGGCGGCCGGTCGTAAAATACCTAACCAAATCATGTGACAACATGTTTATAACATTTTGTGCGACCCCATTTAGAGTGGGATAAGGGCAAGACGATGATGATATCTATAATTCTATTATATAAATCTATAATTTATTTTATTAAGGGAGTACACTACGACAAGTGACTTAATTGTATTGATTCAAAATTCAAAATTAAAGGTGTCTTAAGTAAGTTGAACCACCGTGTGGTATCCAGTTGAGTAGAATAATCCCTCTTTTTTATCGAGGTGACGTAAAATACGACTTAGGTAAGTTGACGTCAGACAGGTGACCGGTCGTAAAATACGTAGTCAAATCATGTGACAACTTGTTCATAACGTTGTACGGACCCCACTTAGAGTGGGATAAGGGTAGAAAGATGCATATACAGTAAAGCTGCCAAAACCGTTCAGGTCGAGAGGATCATCAATTTCATATCATATCATCAATTTGCTTTTCTCACTTATTTAGACAAAAAATATTTAATAAGTTTGAACTAGTACAATTCTAACCAGACGATTTTAGTTGATGACAACCTTACAAATAAAATGAATGATTTGACGAAAGTGATATATAATTTATCTATTTTGTCAATAATGTAGCGGAACATTCCGAAACAAATTTAAATTCCAAAATAACCCATAAAATTGTAATGACTAAATGACTAATGAAATTTTCGGGTTGTTAGGAAACTACAAATAATGGTTCCGTATTAATGTCATCATAATGTACAGTGTATTTAAAAGACAACATTATTATCATTAAGTCAAATAAAAAAATACGTAGTAGTAAATAATATATAGAAAAAGACGGAGGTCCATAATGCAAAATAATACTAGAATTCTATCGCTTAGAATTTAGATAAATAAAGAAATCGCTTTATCGCAGCTACAGCTAAATAATTTTATTATTACTTTTGGACGTGGTAGTAATTAACTACGACGTAGCAAAGTTAATTATTGGAGCTAAAGAAATCTATACATGTCACCTATAAGAAGACCAAATTCCTTAATTAATTAATATACTAATCATATATATTAGGATAAACTATCATTTCATCACGTCCTGTTTAATATTCACAGAAATATATAAAATATGAAAGCTTATAAAGCTTTCTTTTACTGGAAATTTCTAGTTACGCAAATTCTTTAGACAAACGATGGATGGATGTATTAAATAAAAAAGAAAGCTAGTTTCAATTGGATAGCTCTGATCAAAATAGATTTGAAATTTGTTTAGCCTACCATAAGCCTAAATAGTACATCAGTCAAAGGTCTATCAACGGTTGCGAGCTAAGAGCAGGATACCTTACGTTATCATAGAGACAAAATATATATTATCTGCTACTCTATTATAAAACAGTCAATAATTAATTGGTCTAATTTAACTGCCTTCTCACAAAGGAACCCCACAATGACTTATTAACAAATCTTGGGAAACTTCTTGACATTGTGAAGGCTTTTAAAACACAATAAAAAAACATACACATTTCTTCAATACAAAAATGCACCTGAGAATGAAGGCGGGCCACTTGACTAATATTTCGATTATTATAAATCACTGTTAATAGGATATCCTTAAGTATGCTTGTACATTTCTTATAATGTTACGGTCTTTTGAATATTGAGGCATGAATAACACGCAATGTATTTGAGCATGATTGAAATTTTAGTTTTGTACATTCGTCACCAAAAGGAAGTTGCAGGTAGTTGAATAATTCGTTTAGTCCAAGTCGCACCCACACTGTTTTTTTTTTTCACTTTGGGCCACACAGGTGCGTCTCCTAATTTACCATTCCCAATACAGTGCGTGATCCATGAGAGCATGTCTGGGTCCAAGGATTTAAGGGCCCTTTGTAGTTCTATGATAGGATTTTCTTATCTCGAATATTTTAATATTAATGGACATTTATATGGGATGTTATTTGTCGATACGCTGACATTCATCGGATTTTGCCTTTGTTAATGAAGAATTAATCAACATTTTTTTTTTATTATTTATAATACTAATCTGTATAAAACGTACATTATAAATATTTTAATAGTGGCGTTCACTTTAAATTCGGCCGTTCTTCCGTCTGCCGGCGACATAGAGGAAACGTCGAATTCAGTAATCTACAAATTATATAGGAAACAATGTAGTATAGCGATGGTACAGATACCGTCAAACAGCTTTAGAAAACAATTAGCATTACATAATTTGTATATAGACTTCAGATCGGCGAAAACAATGCAATCCACTTTACTAAACATGCTCCAAATTACACATTCGAAAATACTATACTAGTATACTAGTATTCTATCTTTAATAAATTTAAATGAGTTAATCTTTGATGAATCCGAAATTTGGGAAACGGCTCCAACGATTATCATAAAATTCAGCATGTACGACCGGCCGCCTGCCTGACATCAACTTAACATAGTTGTATTTTACGAGGTAAGAAAGGGGATGGTCTATTCTACTTAACCGGATACCACAGGCTGCGTCAAATTACTTTAGTCGCCTATTACGACACCTCGGTAAAAATGAGGGTGGTCTACTGAGCCGGATACCACACGACGGGTCGACTTACCTTAGTCGCCTTTTACGACACCTTGGTAAGAAATAAGGGTAGTACTATTCTAGTCTGCCGGATAGCACACGGTGTCTAAAGTGTTCTAAAACATCCCCGTTCTCCCGTTACTATATATCAGTAAATATTATATTTTGACTTGTCACACTAACGAGCGACAATTTACAAGAAATTTATTTTTAGCACAGATTAAGGATTTAAATTTCTGGAGCATAACGGTCAGTGATTGGGCAAAGACGACATCTAGAGCGCTCGGATAATTAAATGAATAGTAAGAGTTCGTGACCAATCTTAATGGATCAGTAACTGATCAATTTGTTACGATAACATCGAAACATGCTTTGCCTTTGCTGGAATAACAGTTATTTAGCTTTATCTAGGCTAATCTGAGACTAATGGATTATCAGCCTAAACGTGTAAAACTATAAATACTTAGTAGGTAAATTTTGGTCTATAGTATATAAATTATCCAATGCGAAAATAAAACTTTTTAATCTTATTCATGTATTATGTGATATGAATATGATTTCTACGTAAAGTAATACTTTAGGATTTCTCCTAGATAATGTACGAATATAATATTCAACATAAACATAATAGTGTTATGTCAATCAACCACAAAAATACTCGTGACAGAAGGTCAAGCCATAATAAATAATATAATAAAAAACAATTGATGTTATAGGCGCCAGAATGTACAAAAAGCGCGGATCAAGAATCCTGTCCCATTTTAAACATTTATTTTAAATTCCTCTAGAGTGTAGATAATACCCGGATTCAAACACTAATAAGTGTTCTATGACAATATATGATGAATTTACTTGCGATTTTGTCGTGGAGTCTATCTCCCGATGATGCTTCGGTTGCGAGGCGAAACGATTGTTGAGTTTGTGATAGTGAACGTGTGTAGTGGTTGTGTATTGTGGTGGCGGTGGTGGTGGTTTTGTTGCATGTGTTTTTACGAATCCTGCATGTATCAGGTTGTCGGATTGTTCACTCTACATTTAGCATTATATATATTTTCCCTTTTTCTTCATCGCGGATTATAGCAAAATAATTTTATTATTACTTTTGTATCTATTTATTTCATACTCCAAAACATCATCATCATCCTCCTGCCCTTATCCCACTCTAAGTGTAACATGTTATAAACATGTTGTTACATGATTTGGCTGCGTTTTTACGACCGGCCGCCTGCCTGACGTCAACTTACCCCAGATGTATTTAACGACACCTCGGTAAGAAAGTGGGTGGTCTATTCTACTAAACCGGATATCACACGGCGGTCAACTTATCTCAGTCGCCTTTTACGACACCTCGGTAAGAAATGAGGGTAGTACTATTCTATTCAGCCGGATACCACACGGCGGTTCATATTCCAAAACATATTATTTCGAAAAATGTTCAAGAATAGACTATAAATATTTGACCTGATTTTATCTGATACTGCTTCAGGGTTAATCGTGATCAATCAGTGTTCGGGTCGGTCATGGACCCTGATTGTGTCGGAACAAACACAACAACAGACATATTCACACAAAGCAATTTGGTAACAATAGAAAACTATTTTTAGTGCGATAAAACGTTGTTCTAATTTCACAATTTGTTTGTAACGCTCATGTCAGTGGCTTAATTGCTTTCAATTAAAATTGTCTTTGTCACTTTTATACTTAACTAATAGATGTCCTAAATTTCGCCAACGATAGCAAAGTTATATTATACTTTGAACGAATTGAATACGTCAAAATGTTTCGTTTTCTAAATAAATAAAACTGAAACGAAATCAAAATATAAGTTAATTGATACAAATCTAAATATCTATGAATTCTTACACTTTTATAAGACTTAATAGCAATAATTTATTTAATTTTAAAAACGTATGTAAGTTTGTATTCAGAACAGAGCGTTATACATGTAGAAAAGCATCTAAAGCGCTATATCATACATACCAAAATTAAAAATGCGAAAGTCCAGTCCTTCTGTCTGTTACACTTTTAGGGCTAATCCAATATTGATGAAATTTGGTACAATCGAAGTTTATATACCGGGCTAATATAAGGCATAAAAAATTCCCGATTTTCCTTCGGGAATATATAAACAACACATTTTCGAAATGATCGAAGTCGAGGGTACCAAAAGTTCTAACTTAGGCTACAGAAAGTGTCCTTAAAAATCCGTACGTAGGTTTACAAAATATGATGTATTCACAATAATACTTAATATCTAAAAATTATGGCTGTCGGTATTACATCGTAGCTTAGAAACAAACGTGACGCCTGTTTTGAATTCAAAATTTGGAGGATTAAGCTTATCATAATCAACATTAATCGATCCACGTATCGTACGGGAAGTAGTTGAAATAAAACCTCGGTCACAATGGCGGGAGGCTATAAAGAAAGGCGCCATTTTGAATTGGTATTGACGCGATGCAAGTATTGTCTCTGGGAGGTCCACATCCGGCGCCGGCCATTTGCATCGAACGCGACTTGCATCGATTATTTAATTAACAATTAATTTGTAATCATTAATTTTGAGGCCGTAACTATATTATAGAAAATAGAAACCTTTATTATGTAAATCAATCTACATCCTGATAAGAATTTTCTTAAAATAACCTACACAAATTATTAACAGATATCATATGTCATATTATAATTGTCAATAAAATCGATGTAAATTAAAAACTCAATTTATTTCGCTCCCACTAGTCATTATTAATATTGTCTTTAATATTTATTTTTAATATTTATTATATTTATTTGTAATCTTTCTTATAAAAGACATTCGAAAAATTCGTGCCACTGTTATGAATTAGTTAAAAATGTAGATGAAAACTTAAGAATTCGTAATATTATAAAAATAGTCATTTTTCAAACGAGGAATATTTTATGTTGATGTTGTAAAAGTGGTACACAATGCTGATATATCTTTTCATTGATGTCCAAAATTAATTATAAAAAAAATTGGCGTTGGCAATGCCTGGACAATATCTTAAATCATGTTTGTTCGTTACGGGCAGATTAAATGCCTAAATCATATGAGAAATAGAAGCATAATACCAGTAGAGTAATAAATACCATATTAATTAATTTTGAATTACTATAACTAGATAAGCAATAAAGTAGATTAGTGTGTAACTATCAAACAGTGCATAGTATAATGCGCACTGAGCACTGTCAAGTAAGTTTTTTAATTAAACACAATGACATGTTTTATCGAAACAAATAATGTAAAGCTTGTTTTAGATACTGATCCAATTCATGACAATATTTTAATTAAGAATGTGCACGTATCCATTAATGGAACAAACTTATAAGTGCAGAATCAGCGACAGGTGTCCCCGCACGTGCTGGCTTGAATAAAACCATGAATGTCTAACGAAGGCGAATCTGCATTTAAGAGCCCTTTGATTCAACTCGCGTATTAAAAACGCTCTCTCTCTTTACAATACTATGGTCGAATGTATGTAGCATATAAAACTCGCTTACGACTTTACGCCAATGAAATAGAAAAGATACTTTCTGATTCCATATCATTAAGATATTTATTGCGAATGGTGCGCGTGCTATCGTTTTATTTTGGTGGTTCGGTTCAGGATCATAAAAGACAATTTCGCCGGTTCGGGGTGCGGCTCCAGACTGAGGGTTAATTCGCCACCCTCTATGACTGTCTGACTTTTCATTATCGAGATGTTTTATTAAAGGAGGGCCTGGTATAGGCAATAGGGGAATATTAGGGTTGTCTATGGTTGAAAATAGAACATATTTGATATTCTAATTTTAAATTTTTTTTAATAAAATTTTTTACAACTTTTTCTTTGATATTTATTAATAACAGTATACAAATACTTAGTGTTTTATTAAATCTGAGAATAAAAAATATATATATAAAAATATAAAATATATATATGCTGGCATTTAAATATAAACATAACAGTGCCACGTAAAGAGTTCAGTTTAAAATTAATAGTGGAATACTGTAGGCGGTTTCTATGGGCAAAAACTTATACTGGCAACCCTATTATGGATCAGCCGCCAAATATTAAGTTACGAAGGGAGTGGGTGGAATGTTTACACTGGGATTTAGGGTTGCCAATATTGCATTCCTCCACACAACAATAAACGATATGGCAAGCTTACGTGTTAGAACATGTAGTAATATTAATGGACGGTTATGTGCAGTCTCGCAATTGCATATTCCGAATTTTTAAATGATCTGTTTTAAAATCACTAGTTCAATTACTATAATGAGTAGAGACGGAAAAACTGGTAAAGCCGCGGAAATGGAAAAAATATTTAATTTTGAAAAAAAAATGTCCCGCATTTATACAGTTTCGTTCGGTCGTAGTCATCATAAATTTGGTTTTAAGCCATAGGTGTTATAGAGAAACAGGCGTATAGTTTCGAGGCATAAGTTCATCACGATACATAACCTAAGTTAACGTCACACAAAACAGCACATATTTTACATCTCCTTTGCATATAAAAGTTTATTTCTAGTATGACATCGGTGTATTGCACATTGTCTATCAAACAGGACATTCGGTACATTAAACAAGCCGATGTTATAACAACACGCAGCCGCTTCCACGAAACTGTTAACTAAACACCATAGACAATGCCACGCGCCGAATCCAAACATGTGACTCAGTCATATTCACTACGCTCGCTAACCGCCATATTGGAATTAAAAAACTGGCGGCTAGAAAATCATTTTAAGTATTTTCTGCTTACATACAGATATACAAATCATAACCACTAAGGAAAATCCAATAAAACTAACTGTGTTTCCATTCAAACAAACCTTTACCCAAACAACTAAACTGTCCCTGAAGTGTTAATTCCTCTAAGTTATAAAATTAATAAGAATTGTTGACCTCAACTACATTCAACATCTTCTACTTCAGCCGATAGATGACTTCTGCTGGATGTAGATCAAGAGATTTCTACGTCTCATAATCCTATGGCGCTCCCTTTCCAATCATCATTCTTCTGCCCTTATCCTAACCTAACTGGAGTTGCACATGTATTAAACATTTTATGACACCTAAGTAAGAAATGAGGATGGTCTATTCTACTCAGCCGGATACCACACGGCGGGCCACTGCCATACCATATCCCTTTTTAGTCATATATCTGTCAAGTGGAAATTTCTTAATAACTTATTTTTATACCTAGGCTTGCCCCAAAATCTTGTACCAAAACATCCACAGGTTCTTTTTAGTGAGTGCCCCACATAGCACTTAATTTCGTAATATTATGGTTTAAACCAGTAATTATGGTTCTTTTACGGATCTCCTCGTTTCTGGTTTGATCACGTAGACATATAACTTATATCCCATTGAGAGATATCTGGAGCTTTATGGATTTTATCATCACTGCTACTATTCGATTCAATAACAATTCGAAGACTTCTTGCACTAAGATGTAGCTGACTAAAACTTCCCGAAAAAATAAAGTTCGACGACTAGCTTGTTAAATAAAATTAGACCTTTGAAGGAGATTTCAAAGAGATTAGAAAGAGAGAAGAAGACAAAAAGATCACAGTTAGACACTCAAATGGCACTAGATTTTTAAATCTTAAAAAGATAATTTTACAAGTGCACATAGTTGAGACTACAAAGCTGATGCTGCGACCTTATTCAAATGTTTAAATATCAGATTATAGCGTGGAAGCCGGCAAGAGTTGATACTTTCAGTGCCAGGTTTTATGAACTAAAAACATTTATTATAATTTTGTTATAATTTATTATAATTCAAAGCGTTACAGTCTAAAACCTATATTACACAACCATTACTGCTTGTATAGATTAGAGAAACGATTGTAAACTCAGCCCACCCGCTATCAAGTGAGAACTAATTGGCGCTATCAGACAGATGGCAGCTGAGATAAAACTATTGCACCCGCGCTTTAATTTATAGATCTTGTTGATTTTATATAATATACTAGCTTCTGCCCGTAACTTCGTTGACGTGGACTTTAATAAATAATAATTAATATATGGGACACTTGAACATAGAATAGTACTACCCTCTTTTCTTACCGAGGTGTCGTAAAAGGCGACTAAGGTAAGTCAACCCGCCGTGTGGTATCCGGCTGAGCAGAATAGACCACCCTCATTTCTTACTGAGGTGTCGTAAAAGGCGACTCTATTTTACTAAATTATGTATCTCATCATCATATACATGGATTATCAATCAAACTGACAAATTTGTGTGTTTGTAGATAAATATTTATAAATAAAAATATAATTTGACCCAACCGAAAACTGTAAAGATCTTTGACTCTTTGGATCTTACTACTTTTGCAAATAACTGACAAACGCTACTGCATTATAGAGACAAGTAAAATTTTTGATTGTTTTATTAGTTGATACACCTTCGGTAATCTCGTTAACAGACATCGAGATGATCATAATTTTGTCAATTTTGAAAAACAATTTTGTCTTTTTACTATCTATCCAACTGTATTCTTTGAATTAGGCAAGCCGAATCGGCGTGGTCCTCCTAAAAGTTGTATTCTCTTTCTTCTTCAATTTTTGTCCTTTCCCTTCTATTACTTACTCAAAGGCTGACTGGAAGAGAGCCCTTTTAGGGATAAGTCCGCCTTTATACATAAGCTTTTTTACTTTTTCTTTCCCTTTTCTAAATATACTATGTATAAAAATAAATAAATAAAGTCCTCTGGGGTAATAAGGTTGACTAAGGTTGACAAATTTCACCTTTATGTAACACTAATTACAATTACCACGGTTATTACAACTAGATATTATTATTACAATTACTAACTCATAAAAAGATTTTTATTCTCTTCCATGCTATGTTAAAAACCCGAAAAGCTGTGATAGCCCAGCAGTGAGACCGTAGGACTCTCTAGAGACGATCATGTTTTTCAACCCCCGGGCATACACCGATGAGTTTTTCTGTTAAAATTTGTGTCTAATTGATAATAGGAAATTATCACACGCTTTTCGGTAAAGGAAAACATCGCGAGGAAACCTAAATATCTCTAGAGAATTCTAGGACATGTGTGACCTACCAATCCGCATTGGAGCAGCGTGGTAGGTTCTAGCTCCAATCCTTCTCTCCAAAAACGAAGACAGGAGGCTTATGCCCAGCAGTGAGATAGTAAAAGGCCTTTACTTAATGTTATGCCGAAGGGTCACTATTGCCGCATCGTAAAAAATATATAAACACCATATTTCATGTCTTATACTAAGTGGTGCTAATAAATATTCATAATTTTTTTTAAGTCGCCGCAATCCCGAGCCGATTATAATATACACTGAATAATGATTACGTAAAATATAGATTTATTTTGAGGTAATCATAACTTTTATTTGACGAGATCAAGAAGCATTAACATACGAAAATATGTAACCGATTTCATATTTAAATGCACTTGACTTCTAACATTAAGTGTTAAGTAAAACATTCTTGAGATCAATCATTAGGTTAAGGGACGGAAACAAAAACAAAAAATTGAACTAAATAAAAATATTTACGTAGTGTTTATTATTTTTTTATTTATTAATTTTATTTTTTTCTAAAACAAATTTAAAATCTTTCATAGATTTCCTCTAATCGCGAATTATAACAAAATAATTATAATATATATAATTTCGATAGCTAATTCATTGGTACTAACCTGGCGTTTGAATTCTACAATTTTTGGCATTAGGTACATTATAATGTATATTTATACCTAAATAGGTACACCAGATATAAGAAGAGAAACATCATCTTCCTACCCTTATCCTATTCTAAGTGGGTTCGGCACAATATGATATAAACATGTTGTCACATGATTTAGCTACGTGTTTTCAGACCGGCCGCCCGCCTGACATCAACTTACCACAGTCGTATTTTACGACATGTCGGTAAGAAAGAGGGTGGTCTATTCTAATTAATCGGTTACTACACAGTAGGTCATCTTAACTTAGTCGCATTTTACGACACCTCGGTAAGTAATGAGAGTGGTCTATTGTACCCAACGCAATACCACACGGCTGGTCGACTTACCTTAGTCGCCTTTTACGACACCTTGGTAAGAAATGAGAGTGGTACTATTCTATTCAGCCGGATACACGGCGTAGATATAAGAAGAGCGTAAGGCGAAGTTTAACACGTGAAATATGTATTTTGATATACGCCATGGCCGCCTGTTTAAAAAAACGAATTAAAAAATCTCCAGGTAGTTCCGGCTCTTAAAGTGATGTGGACAATTTACCCGATTCCAAGGTAGCGCACGTGCACGTTACAGGGTCGACGCCTCATGACTTCGCTTCTCGGGTCGTGTAATGATTCATATGCGCCAGGTAAAAAACTGAACTTTTTTAAGCCAGTTCTTAAATGTAGCTGTATTTTATTTACATCTTGGTTCAAAAGTAATGAGAACATTATTTTGCTATAATCCGCGATAAAAGAAAATATATGAAATGCTAAATGTAGAGTGTACTATTCGTTCTCATGATACATGCAGAATTTGTAAGAACTCATGCACTACCCGACACCGATGACACAAGCACTGCACACATTCACCACCACAATCTCAACAATTGTTTCGCCCCGTAACCGAAGCATCGTCAGGAGATAGACTCCACGACAAAATCGCAAAGCTATTTTTGTCGTTATTTCTCATTATTTCTGTATTATGGACCTCCGCAAAGTAACGCCTAATTCTATACCTACATTATTTACATCGTGGTTTATTATTGCTAAGCTATATATAATAATTTTTCTATCTTTTTTACTATTTTTTCTATTACCCACCTTATACACTATTCATTAGGTCTGTTTATGAATAATTCATACTAACTTTATACATGCGAAAGTCTGTCTGTTACAGCTTGAGCAATAATGGTGAACAGCGACATCATGAGACATTATGCGAAGATGAACAGTGACATCTAGTGACGCTAACGCGATCTAGTAGGTTGAAAAAACTAAATAAAATAAATATATGGGATACACACACGGTCGTCCGTCCCCAAAGTAACTTAATACTTGAGTTGTGGTAGGCAGACAACTGGTGAATAAATACCTATATATTTTTAAATACATACTTAAATACCCATACACCCAAAGACCAACAAATTAATTTATAGAATATGTTGGCCCTCGGTGGGAATCAAACCCGCGACTCGCGGAGCTGAAGGTAGGATCACTACCCACTGCGCCAACGGGCCAGTAAAATCTCGCAAAAGTCTCGCAAAAGCACACACGTTATACTACTGTAGGTAGGTAGTGTACCTTTTTATCGACTGGTGGTAAAAATCTACGTAGAAACGAGCGTCAACCGTTCGTTTTTTCAGCTCATACAGAAGTTCAAAAACTTCTCAATAAAAAAAAAACATGCATTTTAGGTTCCAATTAGGCATTATTTTGCGGAGGTCCATTCCACAAAGTAATGAAATATTTTTGAGTAAAATAATTTGGTAATCTAGCTTAGATTATACTTACCTACTTATTGTAATGTAAGTAATCAAATATTTTTATTGCGGATTATAGCAAAATAATATTTTCATTTTCAGTCGCGTTACAGTATGTTTTACTAGCTCATGCATTACTTTCTGGTTTACATCTTTACTTGCAGCCCATCTTAATTTGTGTCGTGTTGAGACATGTTGGATCTTGCCTATCGGCGTGCCGTGCCTCAGAGTGTCATTATTACATGGTAAGTATTATTATTATGTTTAAATGTTTTTTATTACGTCAATGGTTTCATTTAAAATTTCGTGGCTTGTGTCATAGATAATACAATATGGCTTGTGTGGATGTTGTTATATAGTTAGAATAAACCGTTACTTTGCGGAGATCCATAATGCGAAAGTAATAATATAATTATTTTGCTATAATCCGCTTTAAAATCGATATTTATCGCGATTATTTATTCAGGCTATCAGTGTTCGAGAATTGCGCAATTTTAATGTATACTAAGTCCATTGGTGCCTACCCCTTTTTATTGCGGTTTGTAACGTAATATGCTCACGTGTAATTAGAACTTTTCCTGACAAGAAAATCAAGTGTATGGCTCGCCTGAACTGGTGATAGAATCATTTTGGTTGCTTGCATTCTTAATAAAAAGCCCCATGACAATTCGCTCAATTAATTAAGAATTCATCTCAAAAGTTTATCTCGATTCGTATATACTTGTCGTACAGTAAGACTCCTGTTGTATATTCATTCCGAAATATATATAGGTATATAATTTATATCTATATCTATACTAAGTAATATATAAAGCTGAAGATTTTGTTTGTTTGATTGTTTGAACGCGCTAATCTCAGGAACTACTGGACCTATTTGAAAAATTCTTTGAGTGTAAAATAACTAATTTACCAAGGAAGACTATAGACCAGCGTTTCCCAACGTGGGGCCCACGACCCACAGGGGGGCAATTTGATGCTTAGGTAAAAGGGGGGTGCTTAATATTTTGGGGGAACTCGACAGGAGTTTAAGCCTTTCGCTCTGGGCCATTTAAGTGCAATGTTAGATTTCGATGCCAAATTTAAAGAAAAACAAGCAATTTTTCTTCCTTAAAGCTATTATTTATGTCCTTTAAGTCCACAATTCAATTTTTAATATTAAAATTTATACTATGTATGTTACACCTATTACTTATGTTCTTTAAGTGGATATTTAAATTTTTAGGGGGTGCAAAATAATTTTTAACGTAGGGCTTGGACCAAAAAAGGTCTAGAAGCACTGCTATAGACTATATAACATCGTGCTAAGATGAATAACATGAGGAGCAGAAATAACAAATATTGCGAAAACGGCAAAATTTAAAGATTTCTTCTATCTTTTGAAGCTTTTTTTTAAAGAAAAAATTTGTGACACTTTTTCTATAAAATTAATTAACATTGTAACACATATTGGTTAAACATGTCCATTATTTGATAGATACATAAAGAACTGAACAGCGGTGAAACTAAATCCAAATATACATTCAGTTTCTTGTCGACTGATGATCCAATAAAGAACGCGGCGTCTCAAAGTGAAATGGGACCAAATACTCAGGTGCGGCAACGAACGGATACATTGTGATGCCGCGGCGCGGCGCGCAGTTACAAAATAGAATTAAAAGAACCACAATGGAACGGCCCTTACAATGCCCGCACAAATACGGAGCTAAATCCTACTAAAACGCTCGCTTCAGGTGTTCATTCGGTTAATGCCAAGGTTACTTGACGGTAAAAATTATTGCAGTATCCGTTTATTTGAATAATCACGGGCGTGAATGATATAGGATGACTAGGTAATTCTTGTTTTTTACCGTGACCGTTGCTTTTTGTTGCAATTGTAAATAAACACAAATCAGCATAATGATTAGTAAAATATTACACACCTATTCTATATCGTTTACTCAATATCTAAGTAAACGGTTCAATAAGTAGCGATTATTAAGTAGTAATTAATAATATTTCAATAAGTAAATATTATTAAAGGTATGTAGTGAAATGAATAAGATTTTCATTTTAGGCTATATTTTAATTAACTTTCTACAAGATTTTTTTATTAAATAAAAATCTCGTATATATTTCTCTTCAAGATTATCTACAAGATGCTATGAAAATAAAGATAAAAAAGAACTAACACTAGAATGGCCTCACCCATCCAATTTTTTTAAAGATATAAAAATGCATTAAAAAAATAAAAAAGCACCGAGTGACGTTTCAGAATCGAACCTAGGATTCGACCCATTTTTGGTCCGCGTTACCATCAGGATGTCACAGCTTAGCATTTGACAGCTAAAAATTTGTTACTTACTTTCTATTCCTATTCTAGAAGTTTAATTAGTGCCCAAAAACAAGGACAAAACATTTTTATTAAATAAAACCTAGCTAGATCGATTTCTCTTCCTCAAAACCTACATGCTGAAATTCAGGAAAATCGTTGGAGTCGTTTCCAAGATTCCGATATATTTATATGTATACATACATAACTCATTTAAAGATTAATTAAAGATATTAAAATATTTTGTGCCACATCCCCTTAAAGTGTTATTACATGGCGCTTTAACCGAGCGAATTATCCTGAGTTTAACGCCATCTGCAGTGGAATAGCTGCTTAATTGAGTAACGCCATCTGTAGTAGAATAGTCGTACGATTATCAAACGCCATCTGCATTGGAATAGCTGATTAATTTTTATACACAGATTATACAAAAAATGTTTAACATGGCAACCCTCTTAATATATAAATCGACGTCATAACAAGAAGATTCCTTTTTTGATTGGTTGTTTCGATTGGCATATCCTCCTATCCGTGAAATGGACATAGAAGCGTTGCCGGCGGCAGTTGCGTCTGTATCCGCCATTTTGCTGTCGATCGAAGTAGAAGCCGGCTAAAATCCAGCCGCATTGCGGCAATCGGTTCCTTATTCAATGCAAGTAAGTGTCTGATTGATATATTTTATGGTGTTTTTCTCTTTTTCATATTTATTTGCACTAGGTATCTCCACGGCAAGGTAATAATGCCGGTCGTGGTCGTTTAGTCAGTGCTATATTAATTATACTCACCCATTCGAAAGCACAAACCAATTCTGTTTTCGTTAGTTACGAGTTTTACATCTATTATTTTATATTGCATGCTTATATTCTTAACACGTGTCTGTCTTTTAATAACGATCGCACTATTTTTAGAGTGGATAACACCGGTTCAAGATGTATTTGTATAACCTAACCCTCCAAGGTTCTTCAGCAATCACCCATGCCGTACACGGTAATTTTTCGGGTACGAAACAACAAGAAATTGTGATATCACGTGGCAAAACATTGGAGTTATTGAGACCAGATCCTAACACAGGAAAAGTTCATACTCTTATGAAAGTAGAAATATTTGGCATTGTCAGATCCATGATGTCCTTTCGTCTAACGGGAGGAACTAAAGGTAATTTGAAACTAATTTTCTTTTTTAGGGCAGCTGTATTGCATTGTCTTGCTCCATGCCTTTTTGTGGAGGTCTATGGTATAACTAGATGCATAGACCAAATCCATTACGTCGCTCTTGGCAATTTAGATAAGTGCTGGGTTGTATGTTGTTATGGTACATTCATGCATTCAGAACTTAATAAATGAAACTTTCTTTAAATTTTAATTAAATGCTAGTTAAATATACTCACTGCTAAATATATGTAATAACTGAGCATAATAGTATGAATTGTTACAGATTACATAGTTGTTGGATCTGATTCAGGCCGCATTGTGATATTGGAGTACATTCCAGCTAAGAATATTTTAGAAAAAGTCCATCAAGAAACATTTGGAAAGTCAGGATGTCGTAGAATAGTGCCAGGGCAATACTTGGCCATAGATCCTAAAGGAAGAGCAGTTATGATCGGTAAGAAAAAAAGCTTTTGTATGACTTAATATATCAATTATTAGTATATTGTTTGTAAATAATGAGGATATATAACACAATGTTATTTTGTCGTATTTTACAATTACTTAATTATGCCAATAAAATCAAGCTACTTTATCAGCATCAATTGATGATTGATAACACAGTTATCAGTGCTAAGGAAGGAATTTTCATGTTATTAACTCTTAACTAACAAATCTATTTTCACTATAAAGTTATTAGTAAGTTGTTCAATTTAAATCACATTTTCTTAATACTGTTATGTGGACCCCACTTAAAGTGGAATAAGGACAATGTTTTTCTTAATATTGTTTATTATTACTGTTTATTGAATTATTGAAATGGTTCTTGAGACATTACAGCTGCTGTATTTTTAATACAGTAACTTAGGAGTCGTACGTTCTTTGTATCTGTTAGACCTGAAATATCTAACCTAAAAGTTAATTGCAAATGTAATTTGATCGTACAAAATCAAAATAGGACATTTTGTTTTCATATTAAAGTTTCAAGTTTTGCACAGTATCTGGGTAAATAATTTTTTTTTTTATATTTCAGGGGCTATTGAAAAACAGAAATTGGTGTACATTTTAAATAGAGATGCGGAAGCTAGATTAACAATTTCATCTCCATTGGAAGCACATAAATCAAATACATTAGTTTACCACATGGTTGGTGTAGATGTGGGATTTGAGAATCCTATGTTTGCATGTTTAGAGATTGACTACGAAGAAGCTGATGCAGATCCTACAGGTAATCAAAAATACAATACAAACACTTAATAATAAAAAAATAGTATTGAAGTAAACACTAACATAATATGATGAAATGTATTCACCCAAGGTTTTTCATCTAGAATTTTGATTTTAGCAAGTTAATGTCATGACCAAAATCCAAACTTTAGACAATAAAACTAAGTTCATTTATATTACTGTCATTTTATAAAAAGAGACTTAAGATAGTATATTGTAAGTACAGAATAATCTGACTAATCTGGCACTATTAAAAACCGGAGGATGCCTGAAAAAGTCATAAGTAATTAATAAAATAAAGCATTTCATATAGGCAAAAATATGTATGTAATATGCAAGTAAAAAACAATTAAATGATTAATTTGAGGTCCGTGTTTCCGATTGATAGTGACGCTTTAACCCTCATTATGATATTTATTCAAAAACACTCCAATTAACTACACATACATAAAAATTACCAATTTTTAAAATTTTACAGGAGAAGCAGCACAAAAAACGCAACAAACATTGACATTTTATGAATTAGATTTGGGCCTGAACCATGTTGTTAGAAAATATTCAGAACCACTTGAGGAACATGCCAATTTTCTTATAACAGTTCCTGGTGGTAATGATGGACCTTCTGGTGTTCTTATATGTTCTGAAAATTACCTTACATATAAAAATTTGGGAGACCAACATGACATCAGATGTCCCATACCAAGGAGACGAAATGACTTGGACGACCCAGAAAGAGGGATGATTTTTGTTTGCTCGGCAACACATAAAACAAAGTCAATGTTCTTTTTCTTAGCACAAACAGAACAAGGTGATATATTTAAGATCACAATAGAAACTGATGAAGATATGGTCACAGAAATTAAGCTAAAGTATTTTGATACTGTTCCTGTTGCAACAGCTATGTGTGTTCTAAAAACAGGCTTCCTATTTGTAGCATGTGAATTTGGAAACCAGTAAGTGTCATCTATATAAATAATTAATCCCAATAGTATACAATTATTTACTTGCATTTAGGTGGAATTTAATTAAACATTTCAAATATTATTTGTCACACATATGAGCAATAAAATATTGTCATAGGTAGCCAAAACTTAAAATAATTAAAAATATGATTTACTACTTTTTAATCAAATTTTATTATATTATAAATGTTGTACATGTTCACAGTGTATGGTTTTTGTAGGCTCATATTTAATGACATTTTTTGGTTAATATGGTTAATTGAACTGTGTACATTGAAAATGATAATATGCATGTAAGCCTTGTGTGATTGAATAATTTTCAGTTGCACTACTATATTTCATGCTAGAAAAGTTATCTCTGAACCAAGGTTCCACCCTATTCTATAGGATGAGTACACACTGATATGAGATAAACAAGTGCTATTCTAGATTATATACAATCCAACCATACAAGTATCACTACATAGTATAAAACAAAGTCCCTTTCTGTGTCTGTCCCTATATCCCTATGTATGCTTAAATCTTTGAAACTGCAACAGATTTTGATGCAGTTTTTTTAATAGATATGAGTGATTGAACAGGAAGGTTTATATGTATTATGACATTCAATACATAATTCAATAGCGAAATTCTATAACTTTTGAGATTTCTAATGTGATGTCGTAAACAATTACATTTTTGTTCCGCTTACATTGCAAATGCAGGCTGAAGCCTAGGAGATTCTCTTAGATATCTAGATTAGATATCTCTTATGAATATATAGAATAACCCACATTAACATTTTTTGACATTTTCTTTTTACGATAAATATTGCCTTATTTTCAAAGTAATTTTAAACAATACAGCATTAATCCTTATCCAATAAAGTACCTTAAATACATAGTTCATTTAATATCAATCAATCAATATGGCCGTTTGCAGCATGTAATTTAAATGAACAATTTCGAAGATATAACATTTAAAATACAGGCGCATAGTGGTTGCACGTGGAAGGCCGCGCTTCGCTCTATAGCACTCATTTTTTTCATCGATTATATAAGCAGGGGCAGGCCGCTAGTTTCTAATATTACAGGAATCTTAGTAGAAGGTTTATCTTCTTGCCATCTTACATAAAACTTAAAAATAAATAAAATTACACAAAAAAATTTAAAGATTAACCTATTTTATATTTACAGCTACTTATATCAGATTGCCCACTTGGGTGATGAGGACGATGAGCCAGAGTTTAGTTCAGCCATGCCACTTGAAGAGGGTGACACATTCTTTTTTGCTCCACGACCCCTTCGAAATTTGGTTCTCGTTGATGAGTTGGATTCACTATCACCGATATTAGGTAAAGACACTACTACTGCAAAAGAATTATGTATGCATTTATTTTTAATTAAAACAAATACTTTACGTCGTGTGGTATCCGGCTGAATAGAATAGTACCACCCTCGTTTCTTACTGAGGTGTTGTAAAAGGCGACTAAGGTAAGTTGACCCACCGTGTGGTATCTGGTTTAGTAAAATAGACCACCCTCTTTCTTACCGAGGTGTCGTAAAATACTACTAAGGTAAGCTGACGTCAGGCAGGCGGCCGGTCGTAAAAAACGCAGCCAAATTGTCAACATGAAACAGCATCTCTTTAACATGTTGTGTCGACCCTACTTAGAGTGGGATAAGGGCAGGAGAATGATGGATTAAAACAAATACTTTCTCTTAGCTTGCCATGTGGCTGATTTAACTGGTGAAGACACTCCTCAAGTATATCTAGCTTGTGGCAGAGGACCTAGATCATCACTAAGGGCATTAAGACATGGGTTGGAAGTGGCAGAAATGGCAGTATCTGAATTGCCGGGCTCCCCCAATGCTGTGTGGACTGTAAGACGTCACAAAGATGGTGAGTTAATATGCAATACCTAATAATTAAATTATTCGAACCAAAAACTTTATTCATACTGGTACTACTAAAACATGTTTTAATAAAAATTTATAGTACCTAAAGTTACTAAATGTTTTATTTACTTTTTGATATGGAATACAAAAATCTATATCTTACATTCAACTTCAAGTGTTAGGAATTTAGCTAATATGAAGTAGCTTAATAAAAATATCTGGATTAGTATAGGAGCTTAATGATTATAAAAATTGGTCCGTGTTACTGATATACTGTGACGCTGTCATATAACCTCATATGAAAGCTCCATTTTTATCAACAAATTACTAATAAAACCCTGGTTGTTTGTCATACATAAACACCAGTGGTTTTTCGTTTCAGAATCCTCTTTTGGGCGATGAACAAATACAGAAGGTCTTCAATGATTCACAGGTAGGCATCAGTGTACTGTTTTACTGGAGGCAGCCATGACAAGAAGACCTGCTTATTCAAAACATAGACCTAATGCAATATATTCTATCACTGTTTTTTCTCTTGGTTGCAGACGAGTTTGATTCTTACATCATAGTGTCATTCGTTAATGCTACCCTTGTGCTCTCTATTGGTGAGACTGTAGAAGAAGTAACTGACTCTGGTTTTCTGGGCACAACACCAACATTAAGTTGTCATGCGCTCGGTAGTGATGCTCTAGTTCAAGTATACCCAGACGGTATCAGGCATATTCGCGCCGATAAAAGAGTAAATGAGTGGAAGGCTCCTGGCAAGAAGTCCATAGTAAAATGTGCGGTGAACCAAAGACAAGTTGTGATTGCACTCACTGGTGGTGAATTGGTTTATTTTGAAATGGACCCTGTAAGTATTTCTACTAGCACTTAATTTGCTGTTTGTATCAATTACATATGTAAACATTTTAGATTGTCTCATATCCTAAACTGATTTTTTTCTTTCTTGTATATATTCAATTCAAAATATTCTTTATTCAAATAAACTTGTAAACAAGTGCTTTTGAATCGTCAACTCTACTGCTGGTTTGGAAAGCTACTCCTACCGAGAAGAGCCAGCAAGAAACTCGGCGGTTGCTCTTTTAAAAATATAATTCTTAATACTATTTACATTACGTCGTTACTGTCTTGTACAGGTTCAAAGAGAGCTATATCCACACATTCTTATCTTCTAAATAATCTTCAAGAGTATAGTAGGCTTTCTGTATCAGCCTCTTTTTAACAGTGTAAAAAAGTATAAAAAAAGGATGGTACTTTTATTTTTCTCTTTATTATGTATTGTATGTATCTTGAATTTATTTCTATTTATTGTTTATTGCCAAATTAAAAAGCCATGTTACAATTTTAACACTAACAAAAATAAGATTATATGGTACAAAAGGTATTTATTGTTTTCATGAATATATCGACGTTTAACGAAATGCAACTTTCGGGTTGTATTTCGTTTCAGTGGCGCGTAGCTGTACCATACAGTGAAGAACCCACAACGTCGTAGATTATACCATGCTCCCGCTTGGTTGAGTATGGGCTTGGCATATTCCATAGCCAAACTGGAGCCAGTCAGGCTGTGAAGGTGGCAAAACCATGCCATGAACAAACATTTTATTCCACGTGTGAACTATGAGAATGTCCTAGATTGTTATTTACATAAAGATTTTTTCCAGACGGGCCAGTTAAATGAGTACACGGAGAGGAAAAAATTGTCATGTGATGTATCTTGTATGGCATTAGGTTCGGTGGCGACAGGCGAGCAGCGAGCATGGTTTTTAGCAGTTGGTCTAATTGACAACACCGTCCGGATCATTTCACTCGACCCTGCAGTAAGTTTTATATTTAAATCACTTCTGAATGAGTAGTGTACAATGACAAATATAAGAAAGTATATGGCTAGTTTAAAATTTAATAACACATAAAATTAATCATGAATAAATTAGTCTGTTGGCTCAGCACTACCACTATGCCACCAATAAAGCTATGCTATTATCCATAACTGATATTTGGAGCTGCCAATGGAGGTGTATTTTAATAATAATAATCTTTATTGGTGCATAAAAACAAAGTGAACACGATATATTGGAACCCTGGCCCCTAAACTAGAATAAACTGTATTTCAGGAGCCAGATATAGTATTAGTTACTTATGATTATTTTTATTATTTATTTAGTTGGTTATTGATGATATAGTATTAGTTACTAGCAATCGCCAGCGTCTCCGACCGCGTGGAAAGATAAAAACGTAATATAGTAGTATTTTGATAACCATAAAAATGCTTCAAGTGGGTTAACTTAATTTTGTAAGACATGATTTTTTTAATAACTACCGTTTACTTAGCGCACGCTAGGAAGGCTTTAAATTTTACCATTTTCGTTATATTTTTTATTGATGCGCCTCTCCTATTCATCTTAGAGTGATGTTATATAGCCTATAGCCTTCCTCGATAAATGGACTATCTTACACTCAAATAATTGTTCAAATCAGTCCAGTAGTTTCTGAGATTAGCGTGTTTGAACAAACTCTTCAGCTTTATATATTAGTATAGCTACATTATACAATAATATAGGGTTAGAAATATTCAGTAAAATTTTCCAATATGATGATATAAGGACACCACTGAAACAATTTGATTACATCTTCCTAAAATGCGTTATTCTCTAATATCTGATTTAATTTTTCTAATGTTATTCTTATGAATTAACTGTGTTAATTCTACAAAAACAGTACTATTTTTAGGATTGCTTAGCGCCGCGCTCTATGCAGGCGCTACCTGCGAGTCCAGAATCGTTATGTATTGTCGACCAGCCCTTTGAATCTGGCGCCAAATCTGCCCTGCATCTAAATATAGGTCTTAACAATGGAGTACTATTGAGAACAACTCTGGATTCTGTTAGTGGGGATTTAGCAGATACCAGGACAAGGTAAATATTTTTAAATTTGATTAATATTCTTAGTTTATGAAGGACAGTTTATTAGAAACCGGCTATACTCACTAGTTCCCTCTGCGATAACGCCGTATAAATAGCTCAGGAATAAGGATCCCAGATAAACTTGACTAGTTGGACTAACCTGATATAATAAGACTTCAGTATATCCGGTTTCTATACATAAACCAAGGTAAATATTTGAAGAATATTATCTCAATTATTATAGTGGAAATTTACTCATATCAGAACTTAATAATTAAAAACTATTTCGTAAGTGAAAAGATTGTCATATAAAATGATTATATGACTAAATCAAATTGATCCAATTTATTTAAATTTTCAATGATGTCAAATTTTTTCGCTCCGTGTTTCATCTGAAATACATTGACGATTAATTAACCAGATCTGAGAAGCTGCAACTAAAAATGTTATATATGTCTTCATACTTCAGTAAATAAGTAAACTTTTCTTTTTTTTTTCAAAGATACTTAGGGTCTCGTCCAGTTAAGCTATTCAAAGTGAGAGTACAATCAGCAGAAGCAGTATTAGCAGTGTCATCAAGGACATGGCTTGGATACCAATATCAAAATCGTTTTCATCTAACACCTCTATCTTACGAATGTTTGGAATATGCAGCTGGGTTCAGCTCTGGTAAGTTTTATTTAGTTAAGTATTAGAATTAAGTTTAGCATTTAAAAACAAAAGTTTCTATTCTACAAAATTCTCTATTATTGTTATACGGATTTTTTGTGCTTACACTCTCTTACTTACAAAATGGATTGAAATCAAATAGTTATTATTTTTAAACAGTAATATTAAATATGTAGTTAAAAATATTTTAACACTTTCATGATAATGTTAGTTATTGATAAAACACCAATATGACGTGTGGTTATGTTTGAGTATATTTAACCTTTTAATGCTCAATTTTGTTTTAAAAACACCTGTTATATTTTATTTTAGTAAAATTTATATTAGAAATTTTTGTATGTTTTAATGTGTAAGTGCAATAAAGTTTTAAATAAAAATAAAATGGAAAATAAGCAAACTAAAATTTCGCATTGTTATTTTCAATTATCAAATTATTTATTCATTATTATTATTTTCAAAATATTATAGCACCAAAAGTATAACGCCACTAATTATATGTAGTGTGCACAGTTTTCACAAGTTTAGCATGCTATAGTTAACTCAAGCATGCACATTAAGGGGTTGATGTTCTATAATAACAACAAAAATTCAATACGATGTATTATCACAGTTCTGTCTTCGGGTAGCTCTGTGGTAAACGTGGTGTGTAGCTGTCTCATACAGTGAAGGGACCCACAACATCGCAGATCATATTGAACTCCCACTTGTGGTAGAGTTCAGCCACAGCATATTCCATAGCCAAACTGGAGTCGGTTAGACTTTGAAGGTGGTAAAACCATGTTGTGGACAAACTATTTGAAAAAAAATATATATATGTTTGTCAAAAATGTTGCTACTTAAATTTATTTAAGGTGCTTATTTATCAATCGCATGAATAAGTGATTCCCAATAGTCTAAATTTTATTTGTATAACAATCAATGTATGACCATCCCAAAAATAACAAACCAAAAAAAAACACTATAAGTACTTAATAAAATTTAAATTTATATATACTCGCATTTGCTTTAGAGGTTAAATACCATTAATAATGCAAAGTGATTTTGTCCCTGTTACCGAAAGAAATACGAATTTTACCCTTATATGTTACCCAGGTGAATAAGCTTTGTATATAGTTAATGTATAGAAACCGACTCTACCCACGTCTTATTCTATTGGGTAAGCCCGACTAGTTTCAAACCCATCCGGGGCACTTATTCGTGAGCTCTTTACACGACGTTATCGCGGTACGAACTATGAATACTACACGATAGTTTAAATTTAAAGTCTGCTAGCTTTCAATGTGGCAAATTTCATTTATATTGCTCCATCTGCTTAGCGGCCGACACACTTTCGCATTTATAATTGTGCATGTAGTGAACTCATAGATGAAATTATAAGTATTTAGACTAGTAATATTAGTAACATTAGTAATACAATAAAAAATAATCATTTCAGAACAGTGTACTGAGGGTATAGTAGCAATCTCATCAAACACATTAAGGATTTTGGCTTTGGAAAAATTGGGTGCTGTGTTCAACCAGACCTACCAGCCCTTGGATTACACACCTCGGAAGTTCATAATAAACTCTGAAAACAATCAAATAATTATTTTAGAGACCGACCACAACTCTTATACGGAGGAAATGAAAAAACAAAGAAGGTAAATATAATATCATATTTATACATCTATTTTGTTTAATATAATAAAATACAATATTTAAAAACAACTGTATACCTAATTTCATATAAATACATTATATCAATTTTAAATAAAGAAAATATCCAACATTAGTCAAACTGATTGATAAAAAAGTAGATATTCATTAATTATTATCAAGATAAATGAAGAAAAAATCACACAAAAAGCTGAATTTGCTGTTGAATACCCTGCAGTCCTGATCAAATCACACTGTAGTATTGTTAACTACATTTGATAACCAATATTTGTAACCATTTTGGTTTTCTATTCATGTAGGGTTCAAATGGCACAAGAAATGCGAGAGGCTGCAGCAGGTGGGGGTCCTGAAGAACAACAGCTTGCTAATGAAATGGCGGATGCTTTCCTGTCTGATGTGTTGCCGGAAAATGTCTTCTCTTCACCTAAGGCAGGAGCTGGTTTGTATATCTTTATCTTATTTTTGCCACATTCTCTGGGCAAGAGCAGATTTGTCTCTGAGCGATCTGTCTCTAATCGGATGTGGCTAGATCAAATCCAAGTGTTAATCCCAGACCACTTAAAATAAGTTGTTTGATTCTATCTTAGGATACATTTCGAATTATTTCCATTATTAAAATACTATTATGAAATAACAACTATCAAAATATTTTCGATAAAAAAACTTAATATATCTACTGATTCAATTATTGTGAGTCAAAAATAACCATTAACTGTTACAATTTTGTTTTTAATTTTTCACTTTACATTAAATATAAATATATACACTATAAATTAATGAATATATTCATATATACACTAATGTATGAAACCGTGTGGTATCCGGCTGAGTAGAATAAACCACCCTCATTTCTTACCAAGGTGTCGTAAAAGGCGACTAAGGTAAGTTGACCCTCCGTATGGTATTCGGCTGAGTAGAACAGACCATCCTCGTTTCTTACCGAGGTGTCTTCAAAGGCGAGTAAGTTAAGTTGACCACTGTGTGGTATCCAGTTGAGTAGAATAAACCACCCTCTTTCTTACCGAGGTGTCGCAAAATACGACTAAGTTGACGTAGGGCAGATGGACGGTCGTAAAATACGTAGCTAAATCATATGACAGCATGTTTATAACATATTGTGTCGGCACACTTAGAGTGGGATAAGGGCAGGAGAATAATGAAGATGATATATACTAATGTATGGAATATGTAGAACTTGTAAATAGAATATGATTATATGTTGTCAGGCATGTGGGCATCACAAATCAGAGTTGTAGACATGACTACAAGTGGGACACCGACCACAGTAGTAAAACTGGCTCTGGAGCAGAATGAGGCAGCCGTGTCATTATGTGCGATACGCTGGGCCGCGCACGCCGAGCACGCTATGCTGCATCTAGTTGTTGGTGTTGCTAAAGACTGCTACCTATCGCCTCGATCCTGCACTGAAGGCAGTCTGCATGTATACAAGGTGTGTATAAGTAGATAGTTTGATACTACTGCAACATTGATTTTTCTGTATTCACATATCCAGCAAAATTTAAAGTGAATGAATTTCTTTGTTGTGATATTTTTGTATATAGATTGTCAAAACTTTGAGTAATTTGTTTATACATCTTTAAGATTTCCCAATTCAAGCTATTTATTGCAAAACTGCCACTACTGTCCATAAGGTGTACCAGTACCCAGTGTGTAATTTTGAGAAAATTGAATTGTTTAGTGGCTATAATTATAATCACTCAAACAGTCCTTATTATTCTTTACATTAGTTAAAGTAAAATATTATATATAGATACCATTATATAGATAAAAAAAATATACAAATATTGATATCAAATGTTTGCAATGACTTTCGTTTATTATTATGTCTTATAAAAATACAATAAATACAAAATGTACCTTAAGTTACAATCATACAATATAAAAACATTTTTAGTTGTAACTCAGTAAATATTGTTTTTAAAATTTTAAAATTTAGTGGTTACCTGTAATTGTAAGAACAGTTAGACTTAAGTCACGTGAAATGTATATAATAAATATTGTTACTGTTTCTTATGTTCGTGATCCAAATCAATAAATAAATAATAAACATTATTATTATACTATCAAATAAGAAAAACTGATTGTAACAGTCAATAAATTCTTTACAGGTGTATAATACGGGTAAATTAGAATTAGTTCACAAAACTCCAGTAGATGAATATCCTGGTGCCCTAGCCGCCTTTAACGGAAAACTGCTAGTTGGCGTAGGGCGTATGTTGAGACTGTATGATATAGGACGAAGAAAACTACTTCGCAAATGTGAAAACAGACACATTCCAAATCTCATAGCAGACATAAAGACAGTCAGGCAGAGAATTTTTGTTGCTGATGTGCAAGAGTCCATATTCTGCGTTAAATATAAAAAGAGAGAAAATCAGTTGATAATATTTGCAGACGACACTAATCCTAGGTGGATAACAAATAGCTGCATTCTTGATTATGATACAGTAGCAATGTCTGATAAGTTTGGTAATATAGCTATAATGAGATTGCCGCAATCTGTCTCTGACGATGTCGATGAAGATCCTACGGGAAATAAAGCTCTCTGGGACAGAGGTCAGTAATCATATTATATTCCACTCAAGTACCATGTAAATTTAAGCGTTAAACAATGATTTTAACATTTTGTCGTCTCAGTAAGTGCATTTATGAGTACATAATATGTGATTTTAACTTAAATATACGTCTTACATAATCACATCTACACAACAAGTTAGTTTTTAATACCATTATGTCTTTGTTAAGAAAAAAGAATTTTATGTCTAATAGCAACTAATTGAATAAATTAAAATTGATCCTGAACCTGAGTCAAATGATGAAACAATTATAACACATGCTAGACTAATGATAATTTATGATTACATTTTATTTATTCTGATAATATTACTTCAATAATTGACATATCACCTTTATGACAGGATGTAACTAAATTAAAATACTATTTAGGTCTTCTCAATGGAGCATCACAAAAAGGCGACGTTGTTGTCAATTTCCATGTAGGAGAAACGGTGACGTCACTACAACGAGCTACACTGATTCCCGGCGGATCAGAAGCCCTTCTTTACGCCACCGTAAGCGGCTCGCTTGGAGTCCTGTTACCATTTACATCGAGAGAAGATCATGACTTCTTCCAGCATTTAGAAATGCACATGAGAAGCGAAAACCCTCCACTTTGCGGCCGTGATCATTTATCCTTTAGAAGTTATTATTATCCTGTTAAAGTAAGTAGTATAATTACTTAATTTATTCAAAGAGTTTAAGGCTATTAAATAAAACCATCGTAAATTTATAAAAATAAAATATTTTTTTTTTAATTATTATCACTTTTTTTTATTGTGTCACGGCGCGAGAATTAATTTAAATGTGATTCCGATAACATTTTTTTTTTTTACCTTTTAATTAACGTGCTATTAATTATTTTAATTCAAATTCAAAGTTTTCTTTATTCGAATAAACTTGTAAACAAGTACTTTTGAATCGTCAATTTTATCGGACCGTAGCTATATCCACGCATTCCTATCGTCCAAATAATCCTCAACATTATAGTAGGCTTTTCGTATCAGCATATTTACTTCATATGGTACATATTAAAGAATTATTTATCCAAATATATAATACATTCCAAATGTAATATATTCCAAAGTTAGTCAACAAGTGTCTTCTAAGAGGCATTTGTGTTACAATTTTGGTAGAGCGAGCGGCAACCCACCGCGGTCGCGGGCGCGTTGTCTTGACGTGCGCGCGTCGCGACGTTGTCGTGCGTTCCCGAGAGTCGACTGCGTTCATTTGACGCTGTTGTAGTATTTGGAACGAACAATACTATTTTTAAAATGACAAATTAATTCTTTCTTAGCATTATTATATGATTGTATGTAGTATAAATATTTTAATAGTTTTGCCATTGAACATTAGACGTACTTTACGACACCTCGGTTAGAAAGGGTGATCTATTCTACTCAGCCGGATAACACACGGTGGGTTAACTTACCTTAGTCGCCTTTTACGATACCTCGGTAAGAAATAAGGGTGGTACTATTCTATTCAGCCGGATACCACACGGCGTATTGAACTGAAAGTAATAAAAATATTTTTTTTACCAAAGCCTATCTTGGTCATTTTGCATGTAGACTAATCTGGTACATGTTATAAATAAACTTAAATTTAAAAATTTACTAAAATACTTGGGATTTTTTTAATTTTTTTTTACTCTTCTAAATATTAGGAAGGGGAAACATAAATCAAAAGTATAATTTTTACAATTCTACAGATTATAAATTGTAGTTATTACAGTGAAGCTTTTTTTTGTCGAAATTTTATATATATTTCTTCTATATAACGGTTTTAATTATTATTATTATATATAACGGTATTATTATTATATATAACGGTATTAATGTGTGTTAAACTTTCTTAACTTTTTTGCTTGTTGCAGAATGTCATTGATGGAGACCTTTGCGAGCAATTTAATTCTTTGGAACCCGCTAAACAAAAAGCGATCGCAGGTGATTTGGAAAGGTTGCCAGCAGAAGTTTCCAAAAAACTAGAAGACATAAGAACAAGATACGCATTTTGAATTGTATTACACATTAATAATTATAAAAATAAATGGATTCAATGAATTGTTTTTTTTATTTCACAATATTTTTTTTGACAAATCATTTGCTCTAGTAGAACATTTTAAAAGTTTTGGTACCTACCTAAAACAATATCTCCTAAAAATAATGCTCCTTTGGAACGTTAACTTTATTTTTATTTGTAGTAGGGTAAAGTGCCCAATTATTGACACTTTTAGAACGAGCGTATAAAAAGAAATAAATGTAAGCGTTCCACAGTGTTTCCAAATAACGATAAATATAGACAACTATTTTAAGATGTTGCCAGTAAAATCAAATTCTAACTAGGATATTATTTGTTATTGAAATTATGATATTTATCAAATTCCAATGGTTTGCCCAAATATTGACACAGAATTCCCTATTATCGACAATTCTAATTCCAGTTTATTGACAACCTTCAGTTTTCATCAGTATTCAAAAATACTGATGAAAACTAAGTAACGCAGATGGGTACCTTATTTATGTTTTTATGTATTAAAAGAAACGATTACATATCTAAAACAATTTAATTTTTAAGAAAACTATAATTTATTACTTAATTAATTATGCACTTTTTCATTCAGCTTGCACACAATGCACTTTTTCATTCAGCTGTTTAGTCGCCATATTATTTTCATTGCAACTTAATGATGCCAAAGTAAGAAATTATGATATTATCTAATAAAATTGGTACTAATGGAACTATTTAGTGTTGTTATTTTGTGTCAATTAATTGGATAGGTGTCAAGAATAGGTTAGCTTACCCTAATTAAAAAACATACTATATGTTTCCTTGACATCAGAGCTTGTATAACATTACTATAAATAAAGTAGCGGTCCGGACACGCGTTGCTGTGGCTCAGTCTAGTTTCGATTTCTCCGAAACAACTAATTGAGCGTTTTTAAAATGCTCAGATCGCTACGATACTTTGCAGGATTATCCGCTGAGGCTTAATTAAATGTCTGAAAATTTCATTAAAATATGTCCAGTCGTTTCGTAGTCTTAACGAAGGTAGATTTACCTACCGACCTACTCGTATAGATATATACTTAGATTTCTTACGGATCATTAATTGTTTACCATTAATCTGCACGTGATTTTTAAGTAACTACATATTCACATTTATATTATTGAAGCGCGTCTCGCAATCTGAATTATCTACGACTGTTAAAAAAATTATGGCCTATTTTTATATTAACCGCGTACTGATGTGACCTACATGGTATCATGTTCTCTGATTCATGCCTTTACTAGGGTGACCCCTATCCAAAGAATAAAGTTACATTTTCTATGTTATATAAATTCCGCAATCAATTTTCGCTTTGCCATTACAGCAGTTTAAAAACACTTAAAAAGAGGCTGATTCAGAAAGCCTACTATACTGTTGAGGATTACTTAGAAGATATGGATATAGCTCGCTTAGACCCTGTACAAGACTAATGATTAAATATAATAAGTAATAAGAATTATATTTTTAAAATAGCAACCGCCGAGTTTCTTGCTGGCTCTTCTCGGTAGGAACAACTTTCCGAACCTGTAGTAGATAGAGTTGATTCAAAAGCACGTGTTTACAAGTTTATTTGAATATGACATGTACCTATCTTTATTCTTCGGATGGGGTAATGTAAATATTGCTTTTAAAGATGCAGAAGAATATAGCAGTATTTTATGTTTCAGATAATTGCTCAATAATAATATCTATATAGTGTATTATCTATGAATAATACTAATCTCATCATGCCCTATGTCTGAGCAACAGCAAAATTTGTTACACAAGAGATAAAAATGAATAGTACATGAATTTTTAATTGATATACGTTGCAATAGAATAATTTCGTTTTTATTAAAAGTAATCACACCAATAAGTTTTATATTAAAACTTGTGCTCAATATATATTTTCAATTTATCACATCGGTGAAGGAAAATATTGTAAGGAAAAGGATAATAATATGTACAACCTACCAATCCGCATGGAGGGTCTAAGCTCGACCCTTCTCTTCAAAGGTAGAGACAAAGCCTGTACTTAGCATTTGAATAGGAAGAGCCCATTACTTAAATAGTAATTAACAACATGACATTGCAGCTTTTGTATGAGCTTAAGATAATGAAGATAAAATAACGCAAATCAAAACTGTGCCCCAGCGTTCAAACAAGATAAAGTTTCATGTAATTAATTTAACAATCCTGTTTTGTTTAATTATACGCTCAAATCTTAATGTTCAACAACACAAGAAAAAGCATAATTTTCAGTCACAAACAACTCCAAAACTGCTTATCCTTTCGCTTTTTAAAACAGTTATCATTACTTATGCTGTGTATACAAAAACGAAATAAAAATGTAAATGATCAAACATATATTATGTAGGTTAAAACGAAACCAAGTATGCACTTCGGCACTCGTATAATGCGTCAACCTGTGGTGGCCTAAATGCAAATGAGAAAAACCATATTTCCTTACACGTAAAACAATCGTTACTATGACAATATCGATCGAGGGCTTTTCCGAGGCTTTCGTCTGAAGTAATTCACATTGCGTGCTGAAAATACATAGGGGCTGAAAATGTCTAGACATCGTGACTATTCGGTGTTTGACAACGGTCGTTTGCGACCAGTATTACGTTGACGTACGTAACCGAGAGTCGTAAATTGAATAAAAAAGGTATCAATACAATATAACAGAATACAAAGCACGCAAACAATGAATGTACGAGTGAATCGAAGCGCGACGCGCAGCCACCTATGCGCGAGCGTCTGCTTTTGAAGAGCACTCCGGAGCACTCATTAGCCGGTGCACCGTAACTGTGTTGTGGTCGGTAGGAAACGCAACGCGTGCTATACGGGCTATTAGAAAGTGTAATGTATATTGTGCGATGCTGTCAGTGGGCAAGCCCGTGTCGCTAATCCAGCAGAAGAAACAACAGTGGGCACAGGAGAGAGGTGAGTAACGTCCTGGCGCACACAGTATGCACGCGCGCGCAACTAGATGCCCGTGCGTTAACTCCGTTTGCATTGTTTTGCAACAATTCGCGGTCGCGATTTTGTCGTTAGTGACCACTGTCACCGTAATCAACAAACTGAAGCGTAGGTAATAAGGATTGATACAAATATAATATATGTAAGTGTACAAAAGTCTTTCAAAATATTTTACTTTTTATTTAAGTACTGAATTTTTATTTAGTTTAAGCAACTGAATTACTGATACTGTACAGACGTGTAAAAATCTTTTTAATGATGTACATACCGCCAAAAGTCAATTGCAGCACAAATTATGTAAAAGCTCTTTATTTAATACTGAAGAAGTACCTATTTATATATAGTGGATATCCTTACTGGCATTAATTATTAAGCTTTGCTTTAAAAATGTATATTTATTAACTACCTTCCAAACAAAACATAATAAGAATAAAGTCAGTTTTGTTAACTTAACTCATTCACGTTTAGTCATAGCCACGTTCAATAGAAGATAGAAATTAGTTTAGAAATAAAAGAAAACTAAATTTCACAAAAGTCGAAGATGCAGTAAACGCAATTCGTTGACCGCAAAATATCTCGCAAATCTAACAAGTCGTTTGTGAGTTTAGAAATCGAAACTATTCTTATAACTGCCTCGATCTGGATTACAAATTTCTGGCACAATTCAGTAAGATCACGCAGCCACTTCATAAAGTGCTTTGTAATTAGAAAGCAGAAATAGTTTTTCTACATATTCATATGGATATAGTTTTATATACTCTTCAGAAATTTATAAATTATTATTATATTTAAAAAAACTTCATAATATTTATTTGATTTCTTATTTTTTTTTGTAGCCTTAAGACTATCGAAAAGATTACCAGGGTTACTCGAAACTGTTACTTAAAATTTTAAGGAGCCCTGATCGATAAGGAGCATGACGTTATTCATTCATTCAAATCTTGTACACACCTTTTGTTTAGACGAAACTATAAAATATAAAAAAATATATATCATCATCTTCCTGCCCTTATCCCACACTAAGTGGGGTTGGCACAACATGTTATAAACATATTGTCACTTGATTTGGCTACGTATTTTACGACCGGCCGCCTGCCTGACGTCAACTCATCTTAGTCGTAATTTACGACACCGCGATACAAAAGAGGGTAGTCTATTTTACTCAACCGGATACCACACGGTGTGTCAACTTACCTTAAGTAATCGCTTTTTACGACATCTCGGTAAGAAATGAGGGTAGTCTATTCTACTCAGCCGGATACGACACGGCAGGTCGACTTACCTTAGTCGGCTTTTAATAAAAAAAATCAAATCTAAAAATATAAATATTTACATCAAAATTCATATTTATTTGTATTGCTATCCTATTGATTTGATTGCGAGTTTTAAATTAGAGACTACAACTTCCTGTAACACATCTTTACAAATTACAATTGATTATTTCCGGGACGCTTGAAAAGCCCACTGAATGAAACCGACTACTGTGATTATTTAGTTTATATGATGATTTTGATGAATACGCTTCCCAATAAAAGAAAGTCCAGATTATTACAAAGTATTATTATATTTATTTCTCGATATTAGCCAGGACTTTGGAAGCTTCGTATTGGGTTAAAACCACCATATCGAGAAAGTCACACCGTTACACAATGTAGCGTTCCAAAACGATAGTACATAGAAATCGGTGAAAGATATTTAAATTTAGATTAGCGTTTAATTTGTTTTGGCTAAGTAAACACAGTGTATACTATAATTTAGCAGTTACAAAAAACCAAACTGCATGTGATGTAAGATTTATCTTTAATATTTAAATAAGTTAGCCTTGTTTGTATTTGTATATATATAAAAAATATTTTCTCAATCTCGGAAACGGCTACAACGATTTTCCTGAAATTCAGCGTGTAGTTGTTTTAAGGGAAAAAATCGATCTAGCTAAGTTTTAGTTAAGTTTTTAACATGAAGAAACCCTTTATAGATACTGCTATTTATAGATATGTTGTGTAATGGCACATAATTTCTAGACGTATTACGTTTGCAAACAATGCAATCAGATGAAAGAAAATTCGAATAAATCCTTATAATGGATTCTCAACTTATATGGATTAATTCTATTTTTAAATCACTAAATAGAATTAAATTCGCAGAAATGTATATTAAAATAATAAGCACATATATAATTACGGTCAAGTGCAAATTCTGCTCATACATGATTCCTCGTTATTTGCTGTAACAGGCATTACGTAGGTACATTAAATATTTAATTATTCACCACGCACTCGGTACTCGGAGTACAAAACGTAAACTGCATTGAACTTTCTTTTAAAACCAAGAAAATATTTCAATTTTACATAACAATAATATACATATTGCCTCGGATTTTATATAATTTACTCTAATTTCTTTTAAGAATGTAAATTATGATATGTCACACGAAAGGTTTTAAATTCCGTTATCAATAATTTTAACCAAAGTAGTACCTACCTTACAAGTAATTTTGTATAATAATGGACCATTCTTTTAATTTCCTTCAAGACCGTAAAAATTCATCGTAGTGAAACTTTTTAGACCTATTTGTACATGTTTTTTTATTTTGATTATTAGTTATTTATCATTTAATTTATTTAATGCATTAAAATATTTATAAAACATACTAATATAAAATAAATTAATTGGCACTATGTGACTTTTGAAATAGATTTGAATTTAACGCCTGAGTATAAGATAAAATAATGTTTTTAATTTCATACAATATTTGTGTGGTATTCGGCTGAATAGAACAGTACCACCGTTATTTCTTACTAAGGAGTCGTAAAAGGCGACTAAAATAAGTTGAACTGCCCTGTGGTATTCGGCTGAGTAGAATAGACCAACCTCTTTCTTACCGAGGTGTCGTAAAATACGACAGAGGTAAGTTGACGTCAGGCAGGCGGCCGGTCGTAAAAACGCAGCCAAGTTATGTGACAGCATGTTTATAACATGTTGTGCCGACCCCACTTTGAGTGGGATAATGTGACCTATGTGACTTTTAAAATAGATTTAGATTTAACGCCTGAGTATTAGATAAAATAATGATTTTAATTATATACAATTCAGAGATATAGAATAGAAGCAGACAGCCAAGGTTTGTTGGTGATTGATGCTGAATATCGAACTAACAAAGACCTTGACTTTCCTACCATAGCCCGTCTTTTTAATCACCTTAAATCATATTTTCAGACAGCTGAGATACATTCGCACACTTATATCAGTAGCTTCCACCTTCATTTTTGTAAAACCCATACACCCTGGTGCGTGTACTAAAATCATTAGATCTTTACCGCCACATATCCATGATAACGGGTGATTACAGGTCACAATCATACCTATTATATCTCATATGTTTTATAAAGAACATTACACTTTAAAATCGATTCCTCCACTTTGCTATCTCAAATAAGTGTGTACACTAGACGCAGCTGTTGTAGACAAAGCAGAATCTTTGCATTGGAAACTTTTAAAAATAACACCTCATATTACAATCCTATTATAAGAATGTGCCGGCTGTACGATGAAATCATGCAAGATATGGCGTATAAGGTAGACATTTTGAATTCACGACCCGCTATATTTGCGAGTTCAATTAAAAACGTAAAATTCTACGAACAGTAACAATTTAAAAATTTCAGTTTTTAGTTTCAATTACCACTGTATTAAAAAAAAAAATTAAGTTCTGTGCTTACACGTTAAGGGTTGCAATTAGATATTAAGTGTTAATTAGTGTTTAAATCATTATATTGTTCAATTATAACCTGTTGTGTTTGCCTAATAAATAAAAGAAATACCACACACTAGGCCTCAAAGCAAGCTTAGGGCAGTCCCCCATTTAAATAAAGCTTCTAGAACACAATTTCTAGATAGTTATAGGTCATTATTTTGAACTCGCTTTACGTAGCGTCCGATCAATAAAATAGTCATCAAATATGTTCATAGTGTCTCATAATTCATTAACCTCTATCCTTCATATAATATTTAGTGTACGAGAACCTTTCACGTTATACCTACGTTATGTAAAATTAAAATAAGTTCAATATTTCTCATTTCTATTCAAATATGCGGTGTTTTACCGCTCGCTTTCAACATTTCTTGTGTTCGTAACAATAATCTTGGATTTTCATTTCTTAATTAAACCATAACATAGGATGCTTCCTCCTAACGTTAACGATTACTTAATACAGCCGTCAAGTTAATTATTAAAAAAGTAGGAAACGACAATTTAGTTTTTTAAACGAGGTCAAAGATGATGCTACCGGCATGACTTATTATGTTGTATGACGTAATGTTTTTTTCTCTTTATTTGAATAGACAACGTTAATGATCTGATAATTAATGCAAACAATATAATATCCGTAAAATAAGTGTACATTGTTCCGCTTTATATTAACGCTAGTGTGATATGTACGTATGTAAGAAGTATACTTTTATTCCTTCAGACGCTTAGCCTTCATCTAACAAAAAATTAAATAAATAAATTAAAATATAATATAAACTATAATCTATCTGATTCTAAAAATATATACTATCTGAACTATGTTAGCCAAGAGGTTAAATCATTAAGAGGTTGTGATATGTTTCCGCTGTGTGGTATCCAGCTGAGTACAATAGACCACCTTAATATCTTACGGAGGAGTCGTAAAAGGCGACTAATATAAGTTGACCTGTCGTGTCGTATTCGGCTGAGTAAAACATACCACCCTCATTTCTTACTGAGGTGTCGCGAAAGGCGACTAAGTAAGTTGTAATTGTAAGTTGACGTCAGGCAAGCGGCCGGTCGTAAAATACCTAGCCAAAACATGTGACATCATGTTTTCATGATAAAGGCAGGTAAAATATCTAAACACTATTAAAAAGAATATTGCCATACATAAAAATAATATCATGAATGCTTGATATAAAAAATTGTAATAAAAAAAATGTTTGTAATTATGTATGCAATTATCTATTTCCATTATATAAATATACTTAGCGTTAAAATATTATAACAAAAACATTCCCTTGTGAATACACTTATTGCGCACGAAAGCGTGGCGGGTAACAAAATATTACCCATCCGGTTAATCTTATTGATGGTCTTGAACAATCTGCTAATTGAAGCAACGAAGCAAAAATAATTCGAAAATTACATTCTGGTTTTATTAATTCTAAGATATAACAGCTGTTATTTATAAATAGACTAAACAGTTTTTTAATGACAAAGACTTAATTAAGTAATTAAAAAACGTATGTAAGTATAAACAGATGGGCATGATAAGCATAATAAATATTTTAAAAGTGTATAATAATGCAGCAAATGTTAATTATATCTATTATTTCTTACTAGAACAGTTAACATCATAATCTAAAAATACATCATCGTTAACCTGACTTAGAAAAAAGAATGTGTAATGAGCGTGTGTTTGTAAGAACGATAAAAAAATTATATTCAAATCAAAAATATTCTTTATCCATGTATAAGTCAGTCTACAGAAAGGTTTAAATCTAAGTGGGTCGGCACAACATGTTATAAACATGCTGTGACATGATTTATCTACGCTACGTATTTTATGACCGGCTGCCTGCCTGATGTCAACCTAACTTAGTCGCCTTTTGCGACACCTCGGTAAAAAATATAATTGTCAAAAATTTTTATCTCTAAACCGGCTAATGCCGACATAATTTCATCGTGTACAATTAAAAATAAAACTATAGTTTCGGTTCAATTAACTGATTGCAGTTACTTGTCCATTCTGTACATATCATTTCTGTCAAATATATATAAATAATTAATCAATCAGTTATAATTTAAATATTACAGATAGATTAGGTAACAAATTGCAAGAAAAATAATGTATATTTAATATTATTACGCATAAGCGAAGTTAATATGGCCACTAAATCTCATTTAACGATTACTGCTCATAAAAAGTATTACAAACGACTTTAGTAGGTAGTTGTTTAATACTAGGCAATATTATATCGTTGGCATACATTCTTTGTGCTGTCCCACTTATAAACCTTATCGATTCAACTTAAATACCCTTAAATAACTATGTTAAGGGGAAATCTTGAGTTAAGTCTCGTAAACGAATATTTTTTCTGACACATTTCAACCCGTATTTCGTCACGAACTGTTGTTTTAATTGCGCCGTCGCCTTATTATATTACCGATTTGTATTTATTCGACAGAAGAGATGTCACATCTTTATTTCCCTTGGGGTTCGGGCGAGCGTTACACTAATCGCTTGCAAGTACGTAACCAATTCGCAAGTTCGCTGGAATTACATAAGCAATCCTCATACGAATACCAGGAGGCGATACAACGGCAAAGAAGCCCAAGTCTACCGCCGATACACAACATTGATATAAACAAGTCTCGAGACGACAGTAAAAGAAACAAAGAGATACTGAATCGAAACTTATCGAGTGCAAAGAGATTTGCTTTCTACGATGAAGACGGAGAAGGAGATACTTCAGGCTACGGCAGTGAAACTTTAAACATCAAAAACCAGTGCGAAGCTTTCAATGGAACTAGTATTAGTCATAACAATAACAACGTTGTTGCGTGGCATCAACACACAAAAGATAACAGGTAAATATATATCAATTATTAATATCTATTTATTATTCCTGTATATAATACAAGTAATTAGACATTTACATTATATTTATACACATAATTTCAATTAGCTTATTTGATTATAATGTATAACTCAAAATTAAATGAGTACCTAATTAAAAATATTTCATTAATTATTTCCTTTAGAATGTTTAAAAATGGCTGGGTATATTTTTATTGAAAATATCCGGTAAGTGAAAAAAGTAATATACTATGAATTAAATGATATTGTTTCCTTATTCTTATGCCAAAAATCAAACCAATGAAAAAGTTAGTGACGTTTGGAAATATTTATCATAGTTATTATAGTTCAGTTGGCTTTGCGGATTACGGGTTTGAAGGGAAAACATTTTCTATAAACTATGTGTTGATTCTTCGAGTCTGGGTGTATATTTGTATTTAAGTATGTATATAAAATTATATATGTATATATTTAACAGTTATCTGTCACCCATAATAAGTATTAAGTTACTTACTTTGGGAACAGGCGGTTGTGTAAATGTCTCATATTTTTTTTAATGCAAATGCTAAGCAATAAGTTTGTAGATTTGCTAAACAAATAGCATCTTCGTTTTAAAAATCTTTTCGGAAAATTTAGATTATTACCTTGAAGAGACTAGCAATAGACGTCTGTCAGTCGACATTCTTTTAACAACATCTTAGCTTTAACCTGCCATTATTTATCGTTTTCATTTCATTCACTACTTTACAACGCTTAGTTATTTGGAATTCAGGGCAGCCCTAAATTGACCCTGTTTAATTAAATACACTAACCCCAAATTGTGCAGTTCGGCGTCGACGATTAAACCTTATAGCCGGTTATTGTACTTTAACATTTAGTAGTAGCACTTATATTTATTATTGTTAATTGTTATGTGTTTTATATTAAAAAAAACTAAATTGATTATTTCATCAGTCATTCCTTAATTAACTTCTTATTCGAATTCATAAGTATCTAATTCTATGCTAATATATAAAGCTGAAAAGTTTGTTTGTTTGATTGTTTGAACGCGCTCATCTCAGGAACTACTGGACCGGTTTGAAAAATTCTTTCACTGTAAGATAGTTCATTTATCGAGAAAAGCTATAGGCTATATAACATCACGCTAAGATGAATAGGAGAAGAGCAGCAATAAAAAGTAGTACGAAAACGGCAAAATTAAAGGTTTCCTTGTGTGCGCTGAATCAACGGTGATACTTATTCAAAAATCATGTATTACAAAATTGTTCCCCTCTATAAGTTCTAAATAAAAGTCCGCGACAGCGTATGTCTAGCTTTTAAAGTTAACCCATTTTAACCATTTTTATGGTTATCAAAAGACTATATTACGGTTTTAATCTTTGCATGTTAGATCAGCTACAATACAAAAAAGACAGTTAGCGGTAAACCGGTTCAATTCTTCCGCAATTCATAAGGCACAAATATATTAACGTAACTTTAAGATTGAGTTATGTTACTTTTTAGGAGGCATTAACTGAATATTATAAAATTACTTCAGAAAACAACCTTCGAGCGGGCGGTCGGCTATGACGGACGGTGCTATATCTGCGCGGAGCACGTCCGGCCCTGAGGAGGGGCGGCCACGATGGGGGGATAGAGGCGTCGCAACCGGCAGGCTTTGGGAGCCTACTGCCCCCACCGCTAGATTACCCCAGGTAATTAAGATGTTAAATAAGTAACTTATATAAAATTTGCTTTGATATTTTTTTTGAAATTTCGAACAAAAAACCTTAACTAGAATTTATAATCTGTAGAATTGTAAAAATTACACTTTTAATTTATGTTTTTTTCCTTCCTAATATTTAGAAGACTAATAAATAATTAAATAAAACGCAAGTAAATTTTTAAATTTCAATCATTTATAAGATTAGGCGTTACTTTGCGGAGATCCATAATACAAAAGTAATAATAAAATTATTTTGCTATAATCCGCAATGAAGTAAAATAGAAAATATATATAATGCTAAATGTAGGGTGGACAATCCGTTTTCATACCTGATACATGCAGGATTTGTAAAAACACATGCACAAAACCCACCACCGCTACCACAATACACAAGCACTACATAGGTTCACTATCACAAACTCAACAATAGTTTCGCCCCGCAACCGAAGCATCATCAGGAGATAGACTCCACGACAAAATCGCAAAGCGAAGCAATACCCAAATAAGCTTAGTTATATACTAATCAGTTCAACGCGACCATTTATTTTATTTTGCCTGCGAATACGTGTAACAAGCTTGTTAAAATAAAAAATGTTGCAAATTTTATAATTTTTGTAGAATTATCAGGTTTTCTATATATTATTCCGGTATTCTAGCCTATATGTTATTCCGGTGTATGAGGAATAATTGTGCTAAATTTCATCGATATTGGTTCAGTGGATTCGCCGTGAACGAGTAATAATCATACTCACAAACTTTTGCATTTATAATAATAGTAGGATAATATTTTCATTACTTTTGTACAATTAGATAGATAAAGAAGTGTATTATTAAAATACAATAACATTATTCTAGATGCCAAATCAAAATAAGGGTACGCCGTCTTGGGTGGAGCGTGGACTGAACATGATCGACAGCGCATCTGATGTTCTTGTGATCGATCAAAGAAGTTCCACTAATTCCGGATTAGATTGCGACCGATCGTCATACAATGGTAGCGATGAAGGAAGGTTCGCTTAATATTTATTAAATATTGCTGCATTTAAAAATATTTGCTTCGCCTTTTTTTTAATGTGAATAATCACGATTAGTTAATTTGCTAGATATGTATTCAATTTTATTCGTTATCAAATTTGATTCAAATTATTATTATTCTAGGACATTTCTCAGAGGCCAAAATGCACCTTTAGAGCCTGAAGTAAAAGCGCAAAGAGAAAATAAACGTATTAAAGCATTAGAATTACAATCTGCAATACTGAGTCAATTAGAAGAACAAGAGACTCGTCGCCAAGAAGAAAGGGAAAGAAAGTTACGAGAAGAACGTATAGAAGAATTAAGGATACAACGACAACAAGAAGAAGACAGATTAAGACTTGAAGAGGAGAAAAGAAAAAGTAGAGAAAAGCAACTTTTTGAACAACGAAAATTGGAAACGTTAAGGAAAGCACTCGAAGATGCTGAAAGGAAAGCAAAGCAAGACAAAGAAAAAAGGTTCAGCTGTCATAAACAAGCAACTAACTTTATTGAGATAGCCGAACAAGATAAAATCAACGATACCATAGCTAGTGAGACAGTGCAGTCGAGTCCAACAAAAACTTGTAGCCCAACTAAAACGTGTAGAACATATGATATACAATCGGCACCAACTCAAAAAGATAATAACTCTCAACAAACCACAGCGTTTAACTCACCCAGATCTGTGCCAGCCAGTAATTTAAATTTATTTATTCATAATATGCCACCTCTTGCACTAACAGACAATCATTTTAATATTGTGCCAATTGGAATAGCCAGTACTGCCGATATTGTAAATACTCAATCTAATAATATACAACTTGCCGTTTTAGTGCCTCAAAATAAAAATGTTTATAGTATGTCATTAAATTCTCTAAACAATATTCATGAATTAGGTGAAATAGAAAAAATACTCACACCCAATAAATATCGTAGCCTTAGGACGAGAGACGCTTATACACAGACAGAATCAGATACACTTTGTACAGCATTATACGAAAGAGTTGAAAAAGCAGATACAGAAATAGTCACAGATAAGCATTATCCCAATATTGACGAAAATGCGCCTCACGAATTTCACCGAAGTGTTATAAAAAAAGACCGACGTTTAAGGTCAGAAGAAAGATACAAAAAGGAAATGGAAAACCGACCTAAGTGGGGCGCTAACAGACCTGCAGCACAATATAAAAAACAAAGTGAAAAAGATCCATTTTATGCACAAAAACGAAAAGTACGACAGAAGTATAGACCGCAGATACAACAATATATTTCAAATTCAAGTGAGGATAGTCGATCTCCAAGTCCTCCAACAAGAAGTGAAAAAACAATAGATAACAATAAACCACGAAATTCATTGAGCCAGTCTTATTGGAGAAGCAAACGAGGAAGTGAAGACTTGATATCAACTAATGTATGTGATACAGCAACTACTACAGTTCCTCAATATATATCATTGTCGCAAATAACAGGAGATGTAAAAATAGACCAAAAAAAATCTCCAAAAATGTCGCCGTCGAAAAGAGTTACACTGTCACAAAAATTCATTAACGATAAGTACGGTAGTAGAAAGTTATGGATTGACGATGTGAATGACCGATCTTGTAAATATAGTCTGAGTGATTTAGATAATCCTAAAAGAAACAGCGACAGGAACTATATTAAGAGAGATATTCATAATGAAAAATCCGAAGACTAAGAAAATTTTCTATTACTTCTTTCTTTTTTTCTAAAAGATCACACGTAACTATATTGGATACATAGTTAAGTGTGATAATTACAAGCAATATTTTTTAAATGTTAATACAAAGCTTAGAGGGGCAACATAATATATTCGCATTATTGATCCAACCGTCTCCAAGTTACAAAAATGTTACATCGATAATCATTTGTGACTGCAGTTTGCTGATGGTCGTTTTGTAGCTATTGCAGCTGCGAATGCAGAGGATTTGATATCAAGTATGTCTAAACTTGATGATTTGTTTGACAAAAAAAAAGATGAAGCTCCTATGCTGGATTTATCCAAAGTTGTAATAAATACACCGGAAGAATATCGTGAGGTTTTAGACAAAGTACCAGATTTTAAAACTAGACCAGAAAAGGTTTGTCGTTAATATAAATCACATTTATCTCAAAATGATTAGATTGACTCCCATATACTTGCTTTATGTTTTAACAAAACTATATTATAACAATCATATTAAAAATTATAAAGGTTAGGCCAGAAGATGTTAAAATTAAAGATAAAATTGAAGATCAAAAAACAAAGACATCGAAGAAAGAAATAAAGGCATACGAGAAATTAGGAACGCGCGGTTATGAAGAAAAGCACTTTACATTTATGGATCCAGTACCAGTGGAAATGCGTGGACTAAAATTCGACGAGCTGTGCGCAGTGCCTATTGAATGGCGAATGCTTACCTCTATCAGACCAAAATCTAAGCTCGACGAAGAATATTTTAACAGGTAAGTTAAGTTAACTTTTGTTTATTAAATGAGAACTTTAAAGAGAAAGCATTGTACGTAAAAAAGTGCCTAAATAGTTTAGTACACACAAATAACTGTAACATATTTAGTCATGTATAGCTTTTGACCACATCCAACGAATACTTTTAAATGAATTGAATATTGACTCGCAGTCATACGGTATTTTGAATAACTACGATACTTTACGATCTTTACATTCATAACAAAGTGCATAATAAATTGTACTATTATTACCAGTACTAAAAATTATGATTTTATTATTAATACTATTATTTATCATGATAAGTTTTACATGACAATTTAAGATTTTAGAGATTATAAATTTGAAGCCTTGTATTCTAGATGATATACATGCGCTAAATTGCCTACTTTTTCAATGCAGTGAAACCAAAGTCTGTAAAATCCGTGAACGACTAACAGCATATTAAACAGGCAGAAAGAAATATATAAATTTATTGATAATGTAACACTATCTATTTCGAAAACATGACATCGGATATGCGATTTTCAAATTATTCTATTTTAGTAAACAAAGTATGTACGTGAGATTTCGCAACGATTAACCACGTAAAGAAAGATAGTCAAAGTCCAAGAACATTCCATATTAACAAACATGCTACCAAGGCGACTGGTTTGTGGCTTTCAAGAGTTTAATTCAAAACTAATATTACGAGTGAAATCGCTATTTTTACTGCATCAACGATGCACTGACAACTGATAGAATAATTATTAATTTCCATTATATTTTCCAAAAAAAATTCAACTTTGGGTACTACCTCGAAAATCTAATTTTTTAATGTATATCTTGCCGTGAATAGATCTACTATCAGGTGTTACAGTATATTCATTCATGGGACACCCTGTATATACGAGATCATATTTAAGACTCTCATGTTTTCAGTTTTTATATATTTCGCTATCTAGTGCTATTCTATGAAAGGGATGTCTTGGAAATAGAATTAAAACTTTATTATATCACATAATGCCACGACTTAAGTAAGACAACGTAATTAACAGCGTCTTTAAAATTTAGACGTTCTTTTTTTAAATTATATTCATGAGCTATATTCACATCTGCAGCTACTTATTAATATGACCAATTACTTACTTTTCAAGCTACAGAAAAAAGGTTTATATCTCTAATATTGCTCTAAAATTATTATCTTACAGATTAGTGGAGCTAGGCAAATCTGAACTGAGATCTAAAGCAAAGGACAAAAGAGAATACGGTAAAAACAACATGGTGAAAAAAACAAAAACTCGGTCGGGCGTCACGGAAACACGCATCGTGTCATGCTCCGAGTGCGGGGAAGAGTATTGCAATGGTGCGTTGTACGCCTCGATTACTCATTACCGTTCATTTGTTACGCTGGCTTATTTCAAATTATCATTTATATAATGTTCTCTATTAAAAGAGGCATTCGAGTAAAATTGTGTTTTATGTCCCATAAAACATTGGTTACAATATAAACGCGACACGTGAAAGTTGTGCTAAAATGGACGAAGTACTTTTCAGTATAAAGTTAATTTTGTTATATTTATATTTGATAATTATATTTGATTAATTTTTTAAGCCTTTTATGTTAAAATTACTAATTTTAAAATTCGAATGCCCAACATTTTACGAAATAACACCAAAAGTCATGCCTTACTGAAAAATATAGCCATGTAGGCCTGGAATTTTTGAATAATCAAACAACTATGACATTATATACTTGAACGCTTATTTCGGATCTTGATTCTTAACTAGATAACAACGGTTAATTTTTTATTTTGCAGGTAAAATGTGCGCCATTGTAAATTATGATATGTTCGCACGACTAAAGCTGGAGGTAGCAACAAAAAGCACCCGAACACAACTTCCTGCTGCACAATTGAGTAAGCTAAAACGCGTTCGTCGCCGAGTACGTCGTAAGCCTCGAAGCAAAAGTGCAGCACCAGTATATCAAAAGCCAAATGGTGCTAAATCTGGAGCTAGAAGTGATACGGAACATTAAACTTATTAACATCAACAATTACTTGCTGATAGTTAAAGCGGCGTAGTCAGAAATTTGCCCTTCTTGTCTGCTCTAATGAGAATAGTAATATTCCTCGTAAAAAATCATAATTGGTGAAATCAGGCTGCATTTTTACTAATTGTATTATTTACTCTATATTTACTAACATTTGCTCATTATTCATCAACCCGGATTGCGCCCCTTGACCTCACTGGATAGTTGTGTGGATAGGTCCTAGCTTTCTGACATCGGTGGGCCGTAGCTTCTCGCCATACTCCCGATGCCATGATGACTAATCATCATACTATTATCCCTCCACTACACGTCGCCCTAAGCCGTGGTCCGGCCTCACAGAAGGCACCGACGGACGACGTTCCCCGACGCTAGTAGAGCTTCTGCGTTCTACTCTCCACATTTCGCAACTTCGACGATGGTTCTGCGCTCGCCCGTCCCGCCCGGTGACGCTGTAAAAGCCGTTAGGGCTAACAGCATATAGTGAATTCGAAAAAAAGGATAGTTACGTCATTTCTCTTTTTTATCAGACCTATAAATTGTATAATTGTGTGTCCGATGTGATTAATTTAATGTTGGATCGGTGATCTCAAAAGTAATTTTTGTGTGTTTAAAAGTTGGAGCGAGATGTTAAAGAAGCAAACCTTAATTGAGTATTGCTTTTTAAGGTATTAAATTAAATGCCCATATCGCACCGATTACAAATGGATTAAGATAAGTGCACTAGTAATTGACCATGTACTAGTAGATGACCATTTTGTATGAAATTTTAAATAATAAGCATTTTGTTTTTGTACTTAGCTAATAAAAAATATTAATTAATAATATTAAATTTTAAATATTAAACAATGGGCTACAGTTCTGAGCTTTTGGGCAGTTGCTAATAGATGGCAACAGGTTACAAATTTACTTTTTATTAGCTACAACAAACAAAACGCTTATTATTTAAAATTTCGTACAAAACGGTGAACTACTAGTACATGGTCAATTACTAGTGCACTTACTTTACATCGTGGTCGAGTGCCCATGATGTAATCCTTTGAAAAGATTTAGAAATTAAAGCCGTAACAATTTTTTTCAAATAAACGTTGGTAGTTTTGATTAAGAGAGATTTGAATTGAATTTTCATTGTCATTCATAAAGTGTTTTTCCTCTACTCCGCTGGCGCAAGTTTTTTTGAAACATACAAGGCAAGTATACTTGCTTAATTCAATTACGTCATCATCATCTTCCTGCCCTTATTCCACTCTAAGTGGGGTGGCACATGTTATAAACATGTTGTCACGTGATTTGGCGACGTATTTTACGACCGACCGCCTGCCTGACATCAACTTAGCTTAGTCGTATTTTACGACACCTAGGTAAGAAAGAGGATGGTCTATTCAACTCAACCGGATACCACACGGTGGGTCAACTTACCTTAGTCGCCTTTTACGACACCTTGGTAGGAAATGAGGGTGGTCTATTTTACTCAGCCGGATAACACATGGCATAATCAATCACGTAAAATAAGTTATTAATATTGTATTAATGTAATTTTCAGAGACCTCTTGTTGGTAAAAGCTTGTAAAATGTACTGAATAAGTTATTGATATTATTATCTAGTCGACAGTTACTATAAAGTTAGAGTAACTTAGCATCTTTTTTATATTGTTATTTGATTTATATAATTAAATTGAAAAAAATAATTTTTGTCTTTTATTGGTTACCTGCATATCATAAATCAAAGTTCCGCGCCACTGATTAACGTAAAAACTACAACCGTTTTCTTCACTATTTGAATTCACTTAAAAATTAGCACCATTATGTACACTGTAATCTTTGATTAGCACCTAGGTAACCGAGCCTTGCTCGATAATTTTCTTAAATGATATAAAAAAATGAAAAAAATAAAGAAAGTAAGGGTCGGTGATATGTAGGACTTGAACCCAGGTGATTTCACGTTAATCCGCCCGTGTACCACTGCGCTTGCACCACTTGACAATTGCCAGCAAATTTAAGCTTTACAATCTATTTTTATTATAGCAGTTTTTTCAATGGAATGGTGGTTTTTTTCAACAAGGATAAAAAATATATAAAACCTAGCTACATCGATTCCCAGAAACCCAGTACATGCTGAAAATCATTGAAACCGATTCCATAATTCAGAAAAAAAAATATATACAACATTAACTCCTTTAAATATGAATTATATATTTTGAAATAGATGGACAAGTAGAAAAAGTATTTTTGTGTTCTACAACAAGTCTACGGTTTTAATATACCTTTTAAAGTACCTATATGTAAAAGAAAAAGATATATAATAAAACAAAATCTTATTAATATCACTCTTTATTGATTTAAAAAAATATTTATATTACACATTCATTGTTTTAGAGCCTATAGACAACACTCAAGATACCACGTTGTATTCTAACAAGACCGCCTTGGAAGCGGCTGATCTTTTCAAAACTATGTATACAAACCAAAAAATATATTCTTTTAATCTAATATACCAATGATATATATAACAAAACAACTACTACACTTTCTATCCTATAATTTAAAGTAAATTAAGGCCCTAAGTACAATGTTTAATAATAAAAAATCTGAGTATAATTTTAATGAAACAATCAACTGAAACGGAATTCCACAAATTTTTCCACTATCAACAAATCAAGTGAGTCATAACTAACAGAAGTATTTTAAAATTGCAATAATAACATTCATTTTACTTTATTACTATTGCAATATACGAAAACCTAAACGTACCTTTATCACAAGATAAAGAAGTACAAAGAAAACTGAATAATTAAAAAATATTGGGCTAAGATCTTTAATATTGCGCTTAATGAAGATTAACGTCTTGACCTTGAGAAAAGAAATGGTAAATCCATGCACAGCCAATCTACCCAATACATAATTCCAACTTATCAAAAATTCGAACCATTCTATTAATAAGCAAATAACATTCTTTATCGCTGCCCGTCCTAAACTACTATTATTTATAATAATAAATTATTATATTATGATCCAAACATCTGAATACCTAAGCTTGAATTCCCAAATTTAACATTTCCAAGTACTTAAATATATTATACTTAAAACTAATTACACTAAATAGGAATCTGCAATACAACATAGATGTTCCGCGACGCTCAAACAGTAACATTATATAAGATCTTATATTACTAGCTCAAATTTGAAAACGACGCAATTTTTTTTTAATTTTTACTTAAATAAAACATTTCCAAAGTACTAAAAAATATATATTCTGTAGAATACTTAAAACAAAAAAAAAACAAGAAATGAAAATAAGTTTCGACATAAATAGGTAAAACAAAAAATTTGAGCTAGTAGTTTAATGAGAACAAATAACAAGGAATTTATAAAACTATTCATATAAATGAATATAATTTTGACACATTTTAAGATATTTTTTTTATGGACGGAAAATCCATGATAGTTGCGTGTAACATATATACAAAATCAAATATTACAATCAATTGGATCATCACTGGTTATTTTACTGGAATAGTTTAGTTAAAATCCTAAAAAGTCCGTCACAGGTAAACATCTTATAACTTTATTATAAGGGCCTATACCTAGTTCACAATAAGGAATAAAATATTTGATTAATAGAGGACAAGATATACACAAATGGAATGAAGTCAAGAAACTTACCACTACAAGCACCAGAAATTTTAATTTTATTATGAAACTATCGGGATAAAGCATTAAACGGGCGCTACAGCGATCCGACGAAAGAATTCAAAACGCGCTATAAAAGCACTATGTTGTGCTCACATCCACTTTAACCGTGAGCGGGAAGTTGTTCTTTATGTTGTTGTGGAGTAAAACTAATCTGAGATTTATATGAATTGTAATTAAAAAAACTATTTCAAATGTTTTCTAGCCGTCAAAATTCTTCATATTTATACTCGAACGCGTGCCCTCAATAGGGATTCACTTAACGGAAATGTATCCCTCAAAATTAACTACGTAAACCCTACGTTATATACTACATGTATCGTAATTTCACCCAGTTATACTGCCATATCAAGGCGTTAACAAAGCACCCGCCTAAAAAGCAATAACACCAAAAAATATTGCAGATTCCAAAAGTATTTTTTCATAAAAAATATAATGAGTATAAATGTTAAATACATTTCATGGGAACGCAAAATTCGGATCCGCCAATCCTGGACAGCGCGTTCCAACTCCTCATCTGCTATAAAGTCTAAAAACTATAGACAATCTGAATCTTGCGATACCATCGATTAATTTAAATGTATTTAATATTTATAAATTTACCTTTATTTAAGGTACATTTAACACCACAAAAAGAATAATAAAAAATAATATAATGACTCTTTTAAAATATATAAAAACAATTTTTATTATGCATCATTGGAAAACAATAATTAAATTATTACGAAAAAACAAGTCATAACATAAAATATGCAACTAAAACATGGACGTAAGTAAATTGAATTTTTAAGAACAACTCTAGAAACAAAACTTAATAATTATAAACAAATTCACACCATATAAAACTACAATTGAAATGTCACGTTATTTGTAAACTTTAATTAATTGCTAGTATAGTTCGTTTATAACTAAAACTATATTATTACAAAAAATTTAAGTATGTCATTTTATAAATCATAAATTATAAGCATAATGTTTGAATTGAAACTTTGTTTAAATTCAAAAACTATGTAAAATTGCATTTGTTTTCACCTAATGCACATTTAGATATTTGTTTTCGAAATATTATTCTTTTATATTAAAGAGCGAGGACAGAAGCATCGAAGCTGATTATTCTAAGACTACCTTTTTAGGTGGATAGAAGATTGTTTTTTTAGCTGACTCAGGCTTCAGATGCGTCGTGGAAATCTGCGATGCTGCGATCATCACGGCATATTATTTTCATTAAACCAAAATATCCGTTAAATTAATGAATCAAATCGCGTTATGTCCGTATTTTGAAATTCTAACTAATCAATTTCCAAGTCATATATTGAGCAAACGAAAGTCTTGTTTTGGCATATTGCTTGCTTGATTCCAGAATAATTTAAACATTTATACAATGTATTTAATACAATTAATAGAAACAAAATTATTAAATATATCACATATTCTGATATGAAAATAGAGTTTTATTAATTATTTTGAAAAACCTACCACATAGTGTTTTTACACTATGTGGTAGATTGTATAGTTATCTGACAGAGCAAAATTGTAAGTTCTTTGCAAATTACAAAATAAATCAATAGGCAAAATGTAATTTTGCAAACCTTGTTTCGTAATTTAAAGAAATAAAATAATGTATCTTGGCATATTGGATTTATAATCCTAAATGTGCACTAGGATAAGGTATTAGGAAAACTTTTGAAGAGACAATAATTCTAAAAATTAGGTGAAAAGAGAATAATAGATATCGCCTAGAGAATTACATATATTAAAAACCATTTCTGAATGTGTGGGTAAATAAAGTTTTAACACAACAATTTTTAAATATATTTTGAGTGATTCAGAACTTTTAAAACGTATTTTTTCTTATATAAGTTTCAAAACATATAACAAAATAGTAATTAGCTCAAGTTCGTTTGCCCTAAACACTGCAATATGTTTTTTCAAGAATTTAATTTGCGGTAGTGAATTGTAAAATGGAAAGTATTAAAATACCGATAAGCGAGGCCATCATAAAAACATACTGATCGCATAGTTTATTATATAATTAAATTATGTAACAAACATTTCGTTATTATCTGATGATATCCGATAGTGTGGACCAAATAATTGATTTACTAACAATGCTGAGCTTGCATTTTGTAGTTTTACGAGTGATGCGAATGGCATTGAGCTAGCGCGGGGCGGAGCGCCCGCGGTACCCTGTAACACCTCACTCTTTGCGAGCCTTCTTTTTGCTTTTCTTAGATACTTTAGCATCTGTCCAAGTATCTGTAAAAATGTTATATACGGAATTATAATAAAACGCCGTGTGGTATCCGGCTGAATAGAATAGTAACACCCTCATTTCTTACCGAGGTGTCGTAAAAGGCGACTAAGGTAAGTCGACCCGCCGTGTGGTATCCGGCTGAGTAGAATAGACCACCCTCTTTCTTACCGAGGTGTCGTAAAATACGACTGAGGTAGGTTGACGTCAGGCAGGCGGCCGGTCGTAAAAGCGCAGCCAAATCTTGTGACTGACAGCTTGTTTATAACATGTTGTGCCGACCCCACTTAGAGTGGGATAAGGGCAGGAAGATGATGACAGAATTATAATAAAATTGGCGATAGACAAAGTAGGAACCGACATAGAATTGCGACACCCGCTTTGCGCCATGCAAAAGTACGTGCAGAAAAATGACGTACGTATGAGATTTTATAATAAAATTCGACCATCGATTTTATCATTACAGCAGTTTACAAAAACTATTAAAAGTAAGCCAAAACAGAAAACCTACTATACTGTTGAAGACAACATTATATGACATGAATGTGTGCATGCCGTAGAAAATAGTGTTAATAATTATATTTTTTTAAAGAGAAACCACTGAAGTTCTTGCTAGCTCTTATTGATAAAAGCTTTCCAGACCAGCAGTAGAGTTGACAATTGTAAAGCACTTGTTTACAAATTTATTGGAATAAAGAATATTTTGAATATGAAATTTGCTAGAATAACGACGAGATATGAGGTATCCATATTAATATTATAAATGTCACTCTCTTGCTATCTGGCTGTTATAGTTTAATGGCTAATCTGCTGGTGCAGTAAGTAGCGGCCTGTTACTCTCCCACTGCTGGGAATAGGCCTCTTCTCCCCGTTTTTGGAGAGAAGGTTTGGAGCTATGACCTACCACGCTGCTCCAATGCGGATTGGTAGGTTACACATATCTCCAGAAATCTCTAGAGATATACAGGTTTCCTCCCGATGTTTTCCTTCACCGAAAAGCGTGTGATAAATTGCAATTATCAATGAGACACATAAGTATTTAACAGAAAACTCATTGGTGTCTGCCCGGGTTTGAACCCGTGACCTCCTCGAAAGAGTCGCACGGTGTTACCGCTGGGCTACCACAGCTTGCTGGTGCAGTACTAAATAAAATATATTATATATAAAAATTCATGAGGGTAATTGATATGTGCAATTCATCATGTAACTTACAGATAGAAACAATATTGTGAGGAAATATGGGCATGCCATATCTTCCTTATACTTGATAACATCCTACTAATATTATAAATGCGAAAGTTTGTGAGTATGGATGTATATTTGTTACTCTTTCACAACGGATCCGCTGAACCAATATTGATGAAATTTGGCACAAATTATTCCTTACACCAGAATAACATATAGGCTATAGAAATCCTGTTAATTCTATAGAAATAGAATGACATTAAAAAGCACCATCTATTATCAACCTATCACACACAACAGTCCACATGAAAGAAGTCTGGGGTAAAAGTTAGTCTCTAATATAACAAATATGATGAAGCCTACCTCCAAGCTCATCAAAAACTGGACCAGCTGGTTTGTCTTCCTGCTTCTCAGAGTTATCTGAACTCTCTTTCTCTTCTACCTTCACAGTTTTGGCCACAGCAGGTGGCTGAAAATCATAAAATTGTAAATGAAACAATACTTAAACACAATCTTTAATAAATAAATAAATTTATGGGACACTTATGGGTCAAAGTTCATTCAACTTTTTGCTATTTCTATTATCATTTTATTTCATTGTAGTAACATTGTAATTATAGTTAGCTATAAGGAACACTGTCTCATTTTGTAACGGAGGAGGGTGTTGATCACCGCAACACAGTTTATACTTCTGGCGGATCACCGTTTTTCATTGTATTATGTACCTGTGTATTGTTCCCACTAAAAGTTATTATTATTATTACTTACATACATGGTTGTCTGTCCCTAAAGTAGGTACATAATACTTGTGATTTGGGTAACAGACAAACTTTAGAACAAACCACCACAAAAACTTTAAAAAACTGGTTTTTGCATGAAGATAATAAGAAAACAAAAACAACAATAAAAATACAACAAAACAGCCTAGACATAGACAAAAAATTCATTTTAATAAATCTATAGTCCAGTCTAGTAGGATGACAAAATACACTTAATAATATTTGAATATTTTTTTATGTATTCAGAAATACAAATTAATATGATCAATGAAATGGTCTAAATTTATAATTTATTCAAATTAAACAACCTCACTAGCCTTCTTCTTGTTTTGTTTCTCTTTGTTTTCCTTCTTCTTATTACTTCTGAGATCCTTGACTTCAGTTAGTTCATTCTCGGTGCCATCCTCTTCATCACTAGTTGCTTCAATGGCCTTGTCACGAAGTTCTGCCTGTGAACAAATTATTATTATAATATTCAATATATTATTATTCATACTTTACTACATACAAAACATTTTAATTATATTATATCACCTGCAGTGCATTACAGTGTATTAATATTTAATATTCAAATGAATTAATCTTGTATTATACATGGTCATTGGCAGTGAATGAATGGTCTCTAAAAATGAAAATACCTTGGATCGAGCTTCACCTACCCAATTATTTTTTCTTTTTTTAAGTTTTTTTTTTTTAAAAAAAATACCAAGCAAAGCTCGGTCAACCATCAGCTAGGGGCTTTTTACTATACATATTGCCCCATCCGAAGAATACAGTTACATATCCCATATATAAACACAGGAAATGTATTAATTTATTCTAGATGCTGCAATATACGGCAGGCCTCTCTTTCTTATAGAGATGTTTTAAACAATCTCTAAATGATAAAATAAACTTTAAAAATACATTAGGATGATGAAAATTAAAACAGTATACACAATATGGACATCCATACAATTAATATTTCAAAATAATAATAATGCAACTGCATTATATTCAAAATAACAGCAATTAAAAACAGATATCTTTAGGAGCATAAGACATATTCTTAATTTAAATCTAAGCAACACAGAAAAACAAGAAGAATATTACAAGTAAAGATATAAAACCGAGAAAAATGATACCACATGATGTCAATCTAACACAGCTACACAATTTTTTAATTATTAAATAACACAATATTTAAAATAAGATATCAAAGATGTTAAAATATTACTAAATACTAATGAATGTTACATAAATATAAGATTGATAAAATTTAAACGAAGAAATGACACATTTCAAGGTGACCTACATAAATAGACTGTTAAAAGGTTATTAATTACTTTTAATTGTACTGAATATACCCATTTGGTAAACATATAAAGTAATCAAACACCCAAAATAATATCCAAGTCAATACTAAAATTATGTAAAAAGTTAATGGCTCAAAATTATTATGTATTATGTCCCTAAGTGTCCATAGGTTAAGAATTTAAAAGACTACATAAATATAATAAAACTCTATTGTGTGTTATCCAGCTGTACTCAGCTGGATAACACAGAATAGACCACCCTAATTCATCACTAAGGTGTCATAAAAGGCAACTAAGGTAAGTCAACCTGCCATGTGGTATCTGGCTGAGTGGAATAGACCACCCTCATTCCTTACAGAGGTGTTGTAAAAGGCAACTAAGGTAATCTAACCCACAGTGTGGCATCTGATTGAGTAGAATAGACCACCCACCCTCTTACCAAGGTGTCGTAAAATGTGGCTAAGGTAAGTTGCTGTCAGGCAGGCGGCCGGTTATCAAATACATAGCCATATCATGTGACAACATGTTTATATTGTGTTGTGCTATCGTGTTGTGCTATCGTGTTGTGCTTGTGTTGTGTTGGATAATATAAGGGCAGGAGGATGATGATATAAATATAAATGTCTGGTAATTTTTTTCAAAATAAAAAACAAAACTTAAAAAAAAAAAATAATAATAGGGTAGGTGGGGCTTGAACCTAGGTATTTTCATTTTCTCGCGACCACCCGTTCCCCAAATAAACTACGCTGACTTAACAGCTAATGGCCAAATTCAATTCAATATAAGTTTTAGTATTTTTTAATGCCCAAAAACAGGGATAAAATGACTTTTTTTATATATAACCTAGATAGATATATATATATATATATATATATATATATATATATATATATATATATATATATATATATATATATTTAAATACATACAAGATTAACTCATTTAAATATTAAAGATATAATAAAACCAAAAGAAAACTTGCTGTTGATTTACCTCCTTCAGTACTCTTTGGAGCTCTTCCACTTGTGCCTGCAGAGCTTTAGTGGAGTCTTCATCAACATCAGGTCCTTCTGCACTCACTACCTTTATAGTCTCAACAGATGTTTCCTTTGATTCAGGTTGCACAAAATCAATTTCAGATTCCTTCACTTTTTTCTTGTTCTTTTTAGTAGGACTTTCTTTCTTCTCTTTGTCATCTGGACCCTTTACTTTCTTCTTTTCACTTTTTTTTGGCACTTCCTCCCAAAGGCCATCATCAAAGTCTGCTGGCTTTTCTGTTTCAACTGCAGCTTTTTTCTTTCCCTTTTTTACTTCTGCCGATCCATCCTTCTTAACAACTTTAACCTCAACCTTCTCTTTTGGTTTTGGTTTTTCAATTTCTTTTACTTTTTCTTCCTTTTTCTCTTTCACAGGTGATTTCTTAGTTTCACTCTTAGACTTGGCATCGTCATTTGAAGAGCGATTTGGGGAGGCTTTCTAAAATTAAAATAAATTGAATTTAAAACTTTTTATCTATATTAATTAAATATTAGTATTTACTCAAATTAGCCTCAATTGCAACTAAGAGTATAGATTATATTGCTACATGCATACTATTTCTCGAATAATTGGATTTGTATTGTACGGTTTTATCTAGACATATGTTTGTAGGTTAAAAATAAAATGAGCGCAGGCATAACTAGAAGTAGCTTTTTGAACACTAACCTTTTCCTTGGTTTTTCTTTTCTTGTTGGATGACTTTCTGTCATCGACCACCAGCGGTAATTTATCGAATTGCGGCTGCTCCACCGTATGGAAACCGAATATAAATACAAGAGCAGCACACACTAAAACAACCGCCACAGCTGCTGCAGGAAATAAAAATTGTGTGTAGGACACCTGCCTCAATAGCTCCATCTTAAAATTTTATTTTCGTTCCAGTCCTGCAGTCCACATAAAAACGTTTCGATAAGATGTGATAATGCCGAATAAATTAATTCCAAAGCGATAAAAGTAGACACGGAGACATGATGACGCGGCTGTGACGTGCCAAAAATTGCAAACGCGACCGACTGGGGTGGCTACAACACAACAATATAAATAATACTTTATACAAATAAAAACTCAATTATATTTAACACCTTGTACTGTTGTTGTATTTTAGATTTGTATGACTAGAAATAATATTAAATTCAGTAAATAAAATAAATATGTAAATATAATGAAATAAATAAATGTTTGTGTTATATACGTTAATCCTTTGAACTGTTATTTAACAAAGATTTTGATAAGTATAAATATTATATAATAAGACAAACTAGCAATTACCAAGGAAAATAATAACATTAATTATTACAAAGGAACAAGAATCATTTTTGGGGTTTGTAAATATAATAGTTGTGAACAAGCCTGTTCGTATCAGATATGTTACAAGCTGGGTTCGTTAAAAACGATGAACGATTGTGCTTCCTACACTTAGAATTACATAGATTTTCTAAAATGTGGATTATAATTACGTGGATAATAGAATAATTTTATTATTAATTACTTTTGTCCTATGGAATTTCGCAAAGTAGGTAACACCTGCTTCTATAAATTATTTACAGCGGTAATTGTAGTTGGTTTTTACCTATTTAAAATTTAATACCTTTAAACGAGCTATTCTTGTATATAACGACTGCATGGATTAGAATCACGGAAACGGTTTCTACGATTGTCTTTAAATTATGTATGGGGTATGTTGGAGGGTTTTTTTTAAAGCTAGGTTTTATTTTTAGAAAATGTCATTTTCTGTTTTCAGTCAATTATAAATCGCTAAAATATAATATGAAGGGAATATCTCTGAAATTTGCAAAGTTATAATAACTCAGTTCACAATTGGGTTCATAGTCGTTAGTATTTTTTTATATTTATACAGATATTTTTCCCCTTTTTTTTCAAGTTCGTTTTTGTAAGAACAATAATTATTATTAGGAACCTTCTATCAACGCCGAACGCATCTAATTCAAATATATGGATTTTTAAAAAGTACCGCAAAATGCTCAGTAAGCCAGATATTAATATGACTATAATATAACTTTATATTAATAACTTGTGGTTGATAATAAATAAGATTTTAAAGGGGCTAATATTTACTAAGTAGTCTGTGCTTCAATTCCAGGTTGTTATATTTATCATAGATTATTAACTATAAAATAGATGGTTGAGATTCATACATTGGCGCGAGCCTATTTTCGGTGGTATGGGGGTGTGCAGAGTAGCACTATAGCTACTTACATTCTCATTCATAAAAAACTATCTGCCTCTCACCCGTTTCATTCATAAAAACGGATTTAGTCTCAGCTCTGACTCTTTCTCACATATGGAGTAGTAATATATATAACGTATGACTTAAAATCGTAGTAAAATTAGTGATGTACTTGGTGCGCTAAAACCGTAACTAGTGATGTCAAAGTTTTATCGATTCGCATTTTACTCTTACCGATTATGTGGATAACCGGTTTTCCTGTAACATATTAATAATGATTTTTAGATTTTAATAAAACAAAATATTTAAGGAAATTCTTTAATAGACTTTTACTGTAATAAAAAAAATTATATTCAACAGCCGTTTTACATTTCTATGTGCATGCTTCTTAAAAAAAAAAGTTTTTTCCTAAACACGCTAAAAGTGCAACTTCAAAAATGATTACTATTTTTAAATAGGAAACAGAATCGGCGATCATGTATCTTGAAAATATAGGAATTGTAATTTAAATTATTATATATTATTATTAAATATAATTCATTATAAGTATTCACTCGAAAACAAATTTACAAGATTAGTATTTGAAACAATAGATGCTTTCGTTTTTACCGTTTTAGTATTTAGGAAAAAACATTATACTTAAAAGGAGTATACTTGATGGTAAATTATAAATATTAGTCTTTTTTAGATATATTGGTAGTAGTTTTATAGAATATTAGTGGTTTTTATCTCTAAGTATAATATTTTCCATCAAACCAGTTAACACTTCGGATTTATACATATAAAGTAAGAATTAAATTGTGAAATTTTGCCATAATTAATGTGCCAATTGATACCAAGCTTTTCGATGAAAGAAAACATCATGAGGAACTATACTCCATGGGTTAAGTATTTAACTAAATGTAAACATGTCAAAACAGGTAGTTTATAGTAGGCATTATCTGCCTACTATAAAGTACCTTTTTTATTACAACACATTATACTAACATTTAATATAATTTTTAATTCTTTTAAAGAATTTAAAATTATTGATAGTATTCGCACCACTTTATTATGGCGTGATTGCTATCAATAATTTTTACAAACTTTGAAACAATAAATAAGAATTATAAAATTTTTAAAGAAAACGATGGATAATATTAAATACACTAAATTACTACACATTTAAGTATCACAGAGTGAAGCTCGTAGAATATTGATATTATGTTGCGTTGGTTAATCTAATTACCATTTTAGGTAGTTTACTTGGCTAATTTGTATCTGCTGAATTTTATTAAATTATATATTGCTGTTTTGCTATACTAAAGGTATAAATATTTAATTTTAGAAAATACCAATCAATTTATGAAAATTACATTTATAAATATTAGAGATATTCTTTTGACAACTGCAGTTGAATCCCAATTTTTTCATTTGTTAATAATATTATTGTTATGACATATTTGTCACTACTGAATCACATGGTTTTGTTTGTTTACATCTTGTTATGTTTCTATACTTATGGAGTATATATAGTAAAATAATAAAAATTTTGAATCAATTTTTAAATGTTAATAATAGTAATATTAGTTAGTTACTTTTGCCTCATGTATCATAGTTCTATAACTTTACTTGCGATAAAATTTTCCATTTCCATTATCGTTTTCCAAGTATCTGCAGTACTGTGAATTCTCCTTAATTGATACACCGTTGTCTAACTCGCATTATGATTACGATTATGCAAAAAACTTTTAACAAATCATATTTATGATTAATGCAAGTTAACCAGGAATTATAGTTTTTTAAGTTATATACATTTTTGACTAATTAACACTTTACATGCCATATAATGCCATTCCAAAGATATAAGTTTTTGTGATGGATAATATAATTTTAACTAGATCAAATCTTTCAGTTTTATTAGACAATAGCGTAATTATAAAAAATTCACAATTTAAATAATCCTGTTTTGAAAATATATTACTCCCAGGATTGCTCAGGTTTTTAGTTTTGCTACACAAGTAAAAACACGTGTTTTGAATAGGAATAAATGGTGTTAATGTTAAAATACACAATTTTTAGCAGCAATACAGGCAGAACTCATAATTCATTATAAGCCCGTCGTTTAAGCAAACTAACAATTAAACTAGCAACTAAGCAATTGTTATTCATTTTCCTGAGTAATGAAAATTTTAAACCCATTCATCTCAAAATATAAGTTTTTGAGTTGTACCGCTATTGCTGCACATGACCGATATATCAATATACTGAACCGGTAATATGATATGGCTTGGGTCTGGAAAATATTTCTGATGGAATACAAGGTACTATAACTATCAAACAATAATATTAACCAATCATGTTTTAAACAATGAAACCAAATTATGATCCGTTCTAGTGTGCTAGAGCCCCCTTATCCACGGATTTGAGAAAAAATCCATTGGGTCCTAGTTAAGAAGTTTCAAACTTCATAATGTTTGTCAATTATACTAATATGAATACTATTTTGAAGACACAACCTTCTCTTGAGTCCTCTAGCATTGAAGCGGACTTTTACAGCCTTGTTCCAAAATTCCGAATGGTTCAGGCGGCAAAATAAATTGTTAGTGAATAAAAGCATTCGCGCTGTGAAAATGTTATTACTAATGTCAATAAATGAGGCTAAATAATTATGATTCGACTGAAGCTCTTCATATATGTTCATCTGCAGCATCGGGCTCGTGGACACTTCCCGGCGGAAGAGTTCGCAGCATATTTAACCTGTAATAAATAAGTTATTCTTTAATAATGTATAGATAGAACATTAGTTTGCAAAGGTAGTCTTACAGACAATCTTGGCATTGATATCCCCTGAGTAGAATAGACCACCCTCATTTCTTACCGAGGTGTCGCGAAAACCGATTAAGGTAAGTTGACGTCGGGCAGGCGACCGGTCGTAAGATACCAAATCATGTGATAACATGTTTAAAACATGTTGTGCCTACCCCATTTAGAGTGGGATAAGGGTAGGAGAATGATGCATTGACAAATAACAGAGATTTTAAATTTTAAAAATATATTTTTAGCTTCTACTGGTCTTAATAGTGTCTGGAAAATATTTTTTTCGTGTCTATAACTTTGTCTACAGTTATATTTTAAGTATAGAATAGAGACTATAATTATAAATTTTGTTTTTTTAATAATAAAATCTATCTGTGACAATCTTTGTGTTATGTTAAATATCTTTGATTTTGTACTGTTAGCAGTACCAGGCTAAAAATATTATGCTTTCCAAATACTGTATTGTATGTGACAAAGTTCCAATGATCATCACTAATATGTCTTTTAAGCTATTCTTATATCACACACTTTTTTGAATCACTATAAGAGAGGAAAAATTGTACCAAACATTTTTTGTTATATCTCAAACGGATTAGGCAGTTAGCCCATTAGACATATAAGCTTCAGTTTTAATAGAAAGTGAAATGGACAGACTGACATACTTTACATCAAATATTTACTTGCCTTCATCTAGTCAAATCAATTGACCTAATCATGTGCTTCATCCCATAAAGCATCAACAGCATATAGCCCTTAGACGTCATCCCAATGAGTACTCTCTTTGGCTATGACCAGGTTCATCTGAAAATTATTGCAAATACATTTTAATAAATATGGAACAAGCTATGGATAGCTCAGCGGTGAGGCCGTTCGACTCTGTAAAGACGATCATGGGTTTATACCCCGCGCTGGCACATGTCTAATTGACAATTGCAATTTATGACACGCTTTTCGGTGAAGGAAAATATGGTAAGGAAATCCGCATACTTCTAGCGAATTCTAGGGATATGCGTAACCTACCAATCCGCATTGGAGCAACGCGATGGTAGGTCTTTGCTACAATACTTCTCTCCAAAAAACGGATAGAGGAAGCTTATGGTTCCCACTGCTGGGGTGGATAACAGGCCGTTACTTTAAACATACACATGCCAATTTTTGTGTTTACAAACAAAAATGATTTATATTTGAAACATTTTAACTCACTTGAAGAATATCAGCCATTGTATCAGATATTAATGAATTCATTGCAACAACAGTAGCAGTGCCTCGACCAGACACAGTTACTCAGACAAAAAATCTAGTTGAAATGTGCATAACTAAATGGGATAGTATGTTAAAGTATCTTGAACAAATAACTTTCTGTTAAATAATTAAAGTATGTCTGTAATCCATATTGTCTGTCGCAGAAAGAATAAAAACTATTCAGAAATAACCACCTAAAACATAGAATATAACTGATATTGGGTATGACATATGATATACAACACTTCAATAAAGCATACACAATAAATATTACTATAGAAGGAAAAGTTTTATTTTTATTATTTTAGTTTTATTTTTACTTATATTTTAAAATTAAAAAATAAAACTTCCCTATATTATCACAGTTCAATAAAAACACTAAGGATATACTATAATGCTATATGCTTCGAGGTCCCTGCTTTAATAAATGTATATATAAATTGAAAAACACTAGCTTAAATTGTACAATATATTATAGAAAAAGAATATAGCACGAAAAATACTATATTTTTATCGCTAATTGCAATTGTCGTGCTTTTTTTAATTAACTGTGAATGGAACGCACCCGCAGCCCTGCATAGGGAATGTAGGAACGAAACTCATTCATGTATTTACGGGGCTTAGTTAGTTAGTAGCTCTAACTCCGTGTCATTATCCAGCGAAAAGTAATAAAAAATAATCATGGAAAAATAAATAATGATTGAAAATAGATGTGTCCTATTTTTTTTCCTGAATTTCCTAAAAGTACTATATTTTTTTGATTTAAAAAGAAAAATAGTATTTTTCTTCAAAAAAAAGGTGGCAACCCTAATCGCGCCCTTTTTGATTAAATAGGGGCAACACTGTGCCGTTATTGTTTCCGGTGGAGTCTTACTATAAATACCGATAAAACGTTTCAGTGACATTCAGTCCTTGTTGGTCATTCAAGAGAAGTGCATCTCGACGTTTCTGGTGAGTCAATACGTTTCAATTTTCTTCGTATTAAATAGTGCAAAAGTATAGTTAGTGTCCCATATATTTATTTATATTTTATATTTATTTGAGTTCTTGAGTTTGTGATAGTGAATGTATATAGTGCTTGTGTATGGTGGAGGTTTGTGCATGTGTTTTTTACGAATCCTGCATGTATCAGGTATGATAACCGATTGTCCACATTAATTTACATTTACACATTCATTTATCCCATAAATTCCACATTAATTTATATTATTACATTTACATTTTTTTGTTGAAATGGTGATGTGTTGCGGTTGGCAAAGAGCCGGTATTTGGCACCTGCAATACATGTAAAACCTTAATTCTTTTCCCAGTCGCTTTTGGCTACTGATGTTTGAGTGCACGCTTACATCTGTGGCTGAAATTACGGGAATCTAACTTAGCTTCATAAATTCAGACTTCACTTGAGTATTAGTTACCTCAAATGCATTTTCTCAAATTACAGAGGTCCTGGTGGTTGACGCTACTGTTCGGCCTGGCGCTGTTCGAGCGCTCGAGGCGACGGCGGAGCGACAGCAGCTGCGGCATAGCCGGACGGGCCGGCCTGGGGTGAGGGGCGGCGGCACGTCTCCATTGGCAGCAGCGAGGCCAGACCAGCGTAGCTCGTGGAGTCACGAGGCCAGCTGTCGGACTGCCCTCCTGTAAAATTAATCCATTAATTTCATTCAATCTATTAATTTTTACATTTTTTTTTGTAATGGTAATGTGTTGCGGTTGGCAAAGAGCCGGTATTTGGCACCTGCAATACATGTAAAACCTTAATTCTTTTCCCAGTCGCTTTTGGCTACTGATGTTTGAGTGCACGCTTACATCTGTGGCTGAAATTACGGGAATCTAACTTAGCTTCATAAATTCAGACTTCACTTGAGTATTAGTTACCTCAAATGCATTTTCTCAAATTACAGAGGTCCTGGTGGTTGACGCTACTGTTCGGCCTGGCGCTGTTCGAGCGCTCGAGGCGACGGCGGAGCGACAGCAGCTGCGGCATAGCCGGACGGGCCGGCCTGGTGTGAGGGGCGGCGGCACGTCTCCATTGGCAGCAGCGAGGTCAGACCAGCGTAGCTCGTGGAGTCACGAGGCCAGCTGTCGGACTGCCCTCCTGTAAAATCAATCCATTAATTTCATTCAATCCATTAATTATTACATTTTTTTTTGTAATGGTAATGTGTTGCGGTTGGCAAAGAGCCGGTATTTGGCACCTGCAATACATGTAAAACCTTAATTCTTTTCCCAGTCGCTTTTGGCTACTGATGTTTGAGTGCACGCTTACATCTGTGGCTGAAATTACGGGAATCTAACTTAGCTTCATAAATTCAGACTTCACTTGAGTATTAGTTACCTCAAATGCATTTTCTCAAATTACAGAGGTCCTGGTGGTTGACGCTACTGTTCGGCCTGGCGCTGTTCGAGCGCTCGAGGCGACGGCGGAGCGACAGCAGCTGCGGCATAGGTGGACGGGCCGGCCTGGGGTGAGGGGCGGCGGCACGTCTCCATTGGCAGCAGCGAGGTCAGACCAGCGTAGCTCGTGGAGTCACGAGGCCAGCTGTCGGACTGCCCTCCTGTAAAATTAATCCATTAATTTCATTCAATCCATTAATTATTACATTTTTTTTTTGTAATGGTAATGTGTTGCGGTTGGCAAAGAGCCGGTATTTGGCACCTGCAATACATGTAAAACCTTAATTCTTTTCCCAGTCGCTTTTGGCTACTGATGTTTGAGTGCACGCTTACATCTGTGGCTGAAATTACGGGAATCTAATCTAACTTAGCTTCATAAATTCAGACTTCACTTGAGTATTAGTTACCTCAAATGCATTTTCTCAAATTACAGAGGTCCTGGTGGTTGACGCTACTGTTCGGCCTGGCGCTGTTCGAGCGCTCGAGGCGACGGCGGAGCGACAGCAGCTGCGGCATAGCCGGACGGGCCGGCCTGGGGTGAGGGGCGGCGGCACGTCTCCATTGGCAGCAGCGAGGCCAGACCAGCGTAGCTCGTGGAGTCACGAGGCCAGCTGTCGGACTGCCCTCCTGTAAAATTAATCCATTAATTTCATTCAATCCATTAATTATTACATTTTTTTTTATGTAATGGTAATGTGTTGCGGTTGGCAAAGAGCCGGTATTTGGCACCTGCAATACATGTAAAACCTTAATTCTTTTCCCAGTCGCTTTTGGCTACTGATGTTTGAGTGCACGCTTACATCTGTGGCTGAAATTACGGGAATCTAACTTAGCTTCATAAACTCAGACTTCACTTGAGTATTAGTTACCTCAAATGCATTTTCTCAAATTACAGAGGTCCTGGTGGTTGACGCTACTGTTCGGCCTGGCGCTGTTCGAGCGCTCGAGGCGACGGCGGAGCGACAGCAGCTGCGGCATAGCCGGACGGGCCGGCCTGGGGTGAGGGGCGGCGGCACGTCTCCATTGGCGGCAGCGAGGCCACACCAGCGTTGCTCGTGGAGTCACGAGGCCAGCTGTCGGACTGCCCTCCTGTAAAATTAATCCATTAATTTCATTCAATCCATTAATTTTTACATTTTTTTTTGTAATGGTAATGTGTTGCGGTTGGCAAAGAGCCGGTATTTGGCACCTGCAATACATGTAAAACCTTAATTCTTTTCCCAGTCGCTTTTGGCTACTGATGTTTGAGTGCACGCTTACATCTGTGGCTGAAATTACGGGAATCTAACTTAGCTTCATAAATTCAGACTTCACTTGAGTATTAGTTACCTCAAATGCATTTTCTCAAATTACAGAGGTACTGGTGGTTGACGCTACTGTTCGGCCTGGCGCTGTTCGAGCGCTCGAGGCGACGGCGGAGCGACAGCAGCTGCGGCATAGCCGGACGGGCCGGCCTGGGGTGAGGGGCGACGGCACGTCTCCATTGGCAGCAGCGAGGCCAGACCAGCGTAGCTCGTGGAGTCACGAGGCCAGCTGTCGGACTGCCCTCCTGTAAAATTAATCCATTAATTTTTACATTTTTTTTTGTAATGGTTATGTGTTGCGGTTGGCAAAGAGCCGGTATTTGGCAACTGCAATACATGTAAAACCTTAATTCTTTTCCCAGTCGCTTTTGGCTACTGATGTTTGAGTGCACGCTTACATCTGTGGCTGAAATTACGGGAATCTAACTTAGCTTCATAAATTCAGACTTCACTTGAGTATTAGTTACCTCAAATGCATTTTCTCAAATTACAGAGGTCCTGGTGGTTGACGCTACTGTTCGGCCTGGCGCTGTTCGAGCGCTCGAGGCGACGGCGGAGCGACAGCAGCTGCGGCATAGCCGGACGGGCCGGCCTAATGTGAGGGGCGGCGGCACGTCTCCATTGGCAGCAGCGAGGTCAGACCAGCGTAGCTCGTGGAGTCACGAGGCCAGCTGTCGGACTGCCCTCCTGTAAAATCAATCCATTAATTTCATTCAATCCATTAATTATTACATTTTTTTTTATGTAATGGTAATGTGTTGCGGTTGGCAAAGAGCCGGTATTTGGCACCTGCAATACATGTAAAACCTTAATTCTTTTCCCAGTCGCTTTTGGCTACTGATGTTTGAGTGCACGCTTACATCTGTGGCTGAAATTACGGGAATCTAACTTAGCTTCATAAATTCAGACTTCACTTGAGTATTAGTTACCTCAAATGCATTTTCTCAAATTACAGAGGTCCTGGTGGTTGACGCTACTGTTCGGCCTGGCGCTGTTCGAGCGCTCGAGGCGACGGCGGAGCGACAGCAGCTGCGGCATAGCCGGACGGGCCGGCCTGGGGTGAGGGGCGGCGGCACGTCTCCATTGGCAGCAGCGAGGCCAGACCAGCGTAGCTCGTGGAGTCACGAGGCCAGCTGTCGGACTGCCCTCCTGTAAAATTAATCCATTAATTTCATTCAATCCATTAATTATTACATTTTTTTTTATGTAATGGTAATGTGTTGCGGTTGGCAAAGAGCCGGTATTTGGCACCTGCAATACATGTAAAACCTTAATTCTTTTCCCAGTCGCTTTTGGCTACTGATGTTTGAGTGCACGCTTACATCTGTGGCTGAAATTACGGGAATCTAACTTAGCTTCATAAATTCAGACTTCACTTGAGTATTAGTTACCTCAAATGCATTTTCTCAAATTACAGAGGTCCTGGTGGTTGACGCTACTGTTCGGCCTGGCGCTGTTCGAGCGCTCGAGGCGACGGCGGAGCGACAGCAGCTGCGGCATAGCCGGACGGGCCGGCCTGGGGTGAGGGGCGGCGGCACGTCTCCATTGGCGGCAGCGAGGCCAGACCAGCGTAGCTCGTGTTGGTAATGTACGTTTTCTGTATCGTCGAACATTTGCTTCAAAAGCGCGCTACTTTGTTAGACGTTTTATTAACGGGCTAGCCATTATAAAGGTGTCGTACTGATTTCTGAAATTGCGCAGTTTTGGTAATTCGTACGTCATTTACTTTTACATTTTTTTTGTAATGGTAATGTGTTGCGGTTGGCAAAGAGCCGGTATTTGGCACCTGCAATACATGTAAAACCTTAATTCTTTTCCCAGTCGCTTTTGGCTACTGATGTTTGAGTGCACGCTTACATCTGTGGCTGAAATTACGGGAATCTAACTTAGCTTCATAAATTCAGACTTCACTTGAGTATTAGTTACCTCAAATGCATTTTCTCAAATTACAGAGGTCTTGGTGGTTGACGCTACTGTTCGGCCTGGCGCTGTTCGAGCGCTCGAGGCGACGGCGGAGCGACAGCAGCTGCGGCATAGCCGGACGGGCCGGCCTGGGGTGAGGGGCGGCGGCACGTCTCCATTGGCAGCAGCGAGGTCAGACCAGCGTAGCTCGTGGAGTCACGAGGCCAGCTGTCGGACTGCCCTCCTGTAAAATTAATCCATTAATTTCATTCAATCCATTAATTGTTACATTTTTTTTTGTAATGGTAATGTGTTGCGGTTGGCAAAGAGCCGGTATTTGGCACCTGCAATACATGTAAAACCTTAATTCTTTTCCCAGTCGCTTTTGGCTACTGATGTTTGAGTGCACGCTTACATCTGTGGCTGAAATTACGGGAATCTAACTTAGCTTCATAAATTCAGACTTCACTTGAGTATTAGTTACCTCAAATGCATTTTCTCAAATTACAGAGGTCCTGGTGGTTGACGCTACTGTTCGGCCTGGCGCTGTTCGAGCGCTCGAGGCGACGGCGGAGCGACAGCAGCTGCGGCATAGCCGGACGGGCCGGCCTGGGGTGAGGGGCGGCGGCACGTCTCCATTGGCAGCAGCGAGGCCAGACCAGCGTAGCTCGTGGAGTCACGAGGCCAGCTGTCGGACTGCCCTCCTGTAAAATTAATCCATTAATTTTTACATTTTTTTTTGTAATGGTTATGTGTTGCGGTTGGCAAAGAGCCGGTATTTGGCAACTGCAATACATGTAAAACCTTAATTCTTTTCCCAGTCGCTTTTGGCTACTGATGTTTGAGTGCACGCTTACATCTGTGGCTGAAATTACGGGAATCTAACTTAGCTTCATAAATTCAGACTTCACTTGAGTATTAGTTACCTCAAATGCATTTTCTCAAATTACAGAGGTCCTGGTGGTTGACGCTACTGTTCGGCCTGGCGCTGTTCGAGCGCTCGAGGCGACGGCGGAGCGACAGCAGCTGCGGCATAGCCGGACGGGCCGGCCTGGGGTGAGGGGCGGCGGCACGTCTCCATTGGCGGCAGCGAGGCCAGACCAGCGTAGCTCGTGTTGGTAATGTACGTTTTCTGTATCGTCGAACATTTGCTTCAAAAGCGCGCTACTTTGTTAGACGTTTTATTAACGGGCTAGCCATTATAAAGGTGTCGTACTGATTTCTGAAATTGCGCAGTTTTGGTAATTCGTACGTCATTTACTTTTACATTTTTTTTGTAATGGTTATGTGTTGCGGTTGGCAAAGAGCCGGTATTTGGCACCTGCAATACATGTAAAACCTTAATTCTTTTCCCAGTCGCTTTTGGCTACTGATGTTTGAGTGCACGCTTACATCTGTGGCTGAAATTACGGGAATCTAACTTAGCTTCATAAATTCAGACTTCACTTGAGTATTAGTTACCTCAAATGCATTTTCTCAAATTACAGAGGTCCTGGTGGTTGACGCTACTGTTCGGCCTGGCGCTGTTCGACCGCTCGAGGCGACGGCGGAGCGACAGCAGCTGCGGCATAGCCGGACGGGCCGGCCTGGGGTGAGGAGCGGCGGCACGTCTCCATTGGCGGCAGCGAGGCCAGACCAGCGTAGCTCGTGGAGTCACGAGGCCAGCTGTCGGACTGCCCTCCTGTAAAATTAATCCATTAATTTCATTCAATCCATTAATTTTTACATTTTTTTTTTTGTAATGGTAATGTGTTGCGGTTGGCAAAGAGCCGGTATTTGGCACCTGCAATACATGTAAAACCTTAATTCTTTTCCCAGTCGCTTTTGGCTACTGATGTTTGAGTGCACGCTTACATCTGTGGCTGAAATTACGGGAATCTAACTTAGCTTCATAAATTCAGACTTCACTTGAGTATTAGTTACCTTCCTTTAGTTGCACTTAGTCTAGTGCTATTCCATCTCTGAAAATAATTTTAAAAAATTAAATTTATTATATCGCTAATTGCAATTGTCGTGCTTTTTTTAATTAACTGTGAATGGAACGCACCCGCAGCCCTGCATAGGGAATGTAGGAACGAAACTCATTCATGTATTTACGGGGCTTAGTTAGTAGCTCTAACTCCGTGTCATTATCCAGCGGAAAGTAATAAAAAATAATCATGGAAAAATAAATAATGATTGAAAATAGATGTGTCCTATTTTTTTCCTGAATTTCCTAAAAGTACTATATTTTTTTGATTTAAAAAGAAAAATAGTATTTTTCTTCAAAAAAAAGGTGGCAACCCTAATCGCGCCCTTTTTGATTAAATAGGGGCAACACTGTGCCGTTATTGTTTCCGGTGGAGTCTTACTATATATACCGATAAAACGTTTCAGTGACATTCAGTCCTTGTTCGTCATTCAAGAGAAGTGCATCTCGGAACGGGAATTGTGGTATTCCTATTATATCGTGTTATTGTATATAGTGTGCGTTAACAAGAAGTTTATGGAATTGTCTAATTTTAATTAAAAATCATTTGTTGGTTTATATATTTTTGCGTAAGTAAAAAGTGATTACAGTTATATATTACGTATAACGAACGTTTCAGGTGAGTCAGTACGTTTCAATTTTCTTCGTATTAAATAGTGCAAAAGTATAGTTTATTTGTTATTAAGTTTTGGATAACTACTCACATTTTATCCGAGAATGTTTGTTGAAATTCAAACATTTGAGTTGTTGAGTTTGTGATAGTGAATGTATATAGTGCTTGTGTATGGTGGTGGCGGTGGTGGAGGTTTGTGCATGTGTTTTTTACGAATCCTGCATGTATCAGGTATGATAACCAATTGTCCACTCTACATTTAGCATTATATACATTTTCTATTTTACTTCATCGCCGATTATAGCAAAATAATTTTATTATTACTTTTGCATAATTACTCTGTTTTAATCATAGCTTAGGTAAATATAGACATTGTAATCTTTAATATTTAATGACTAGCAGCGTCTGACTGCCCTCCCGTAAAAGCTGCAGGGCTTTTTCTTCTCATTTAACAGTATGGTTGAGGTGGACACTGCAGTGTTCTTTCTTCCCATACTGTGTAGGCGTTTTGTTGGTAATGTTCGTTTTCTGTATCGTCGAACAAAGCTTCAAAAGCGCGCTACTTTGTAAGACGTTTTATTAACGGGCTAGCCATTATAAAGGTGTCGTACTGATTTCTGAAATTGCGCAGTTTTGGTAATTCGTACGTCATTTATTTTTACTTTTTTTTTGTAATGGTTATGTGTTGCGGTTGGCAAAGACCCGGTATTTGGCACCTGCAATACATGTAAAACCTTAATTCTTTTCCCAGTCGCTTTTGGCTACTGATGTTTGAGTGCACGCTTACATCTGTGGCTGAAATTACGGGAATCTAACTTAGCTTCATAAATTCAGACTTCACTTGAGTATTAGTTACCTCAAATGCATTTTCTCAAATTACAGAGGTCCTGGTGGTTGACGCTACTGTTCGGCCTGGCGCTGTTCGAGCGCTCGAGGCGACGGCGGAGCGACAGCAGCTGCGGCATAGCCGGACGGGCCGGCCTGGGGTGAGGGGCGGCGGCACGTCTCCATTGGCAGCAGCGAGGCCAGACCAGCGTAGCTCGTGGAGTCCCGAGGCCAGCTGTCGGACTGCCCTCCTGTAAAATTAATCCATTAATTTCATTCAATCCATTAATTTTTACATTTTTTTTTGTAATGGTTATGTGTTGCGGTTGGCAAAGAGCCGGTATTTGGCACCTGCAATACATGTAAAACCTTAATTCTTTTCCCAGTCGCTTTTGGCTACTGATGTTTGAGTGCACGCTTACATCTGTGGCTGAAATTACGGGAATCTAACTTAGCTTCATAAATTCAGGCTTCACTTGAGTATTAGTTACCTTCCTTTAGTTGCACTTAGTCTAGTGCTATTCCATCTCTGAAAATAATTTTAAAAAATTAAAAAAATTAAAAATTGTTACTATTCAAATAGAACCTCTTATGAACAAGGTTGTATTTGAATCTATATGAATAGTTGTTCTATAATATAAAAAAAATGTTGTCTGTGTCATTATGCATTGATTTGTTAAGAAAGAGTAAATGGGTTCACTTTTAGAAAAATTGCTTTTTATTATTGCTTTTTATTATTTAGTATGAAGGAGAAATATTGTTTGTTATTTAATTTCTGTTAGATATAAACAGTTGCACATTTTAAGTGATTTATAAATTACATAAATATTTACTTTCAGTTTTATAGAACAGTCTTTTAATATTGCTGTTATTCTTTCATTCATTACACATACTATTATATCTTTTATTAGCACTGTAAATGTAAAGATATCTCAAATCATAACTATAAATAACATCATGTGACAATCATATTAAAATAAAAAATTACTCTTAATCTTGGATCTGAGGATTCTTGAATCTGCAATTAATCAATCAATCGTTTAATCAATCGTAAATTTAAATTTTGCTTTTGCTTTTTAATTAAAAATCAACAATAGTGTTATATAAAGCAATATACCCTATATTGCTTTATACAGAATAAACTTGCTCTCTTTTGCTATTTACTCCCTTTTCATCCGAGTCTCATTATAAAAAACTTGACAATCATTTTTAAAGTTCTAATATAATACAATGAAGTATACAACTTCAATTGAAAATACTTCTAAAAAAAAATATTAAGTAGACCATTTAAGTTATGTCCAAATTATTCATAACTAAGATAGATCAATTAGAACAACTTCTAAAAAACTTTAACTTTAATGTTCCATTATTAATCATTTATTGCACTTCAAGACACTAGAAGCTATATAAAATCGCAAGACATATCCTTAATATAATAATGAATATAGCTAATTCATCAATCGAAATTAATGTACATATCATAATTTTTATACAACGATAACTAAGTCAAATATGAAATAAAAATTATACTGCATGTTAAAGGTTTTAGGCTATCCATGCAAGGTTAGGTTATTATATTTAGATGTGAGAATGTAAATTTTAAGAAAGCTCTTACTATTATTGAAATGCACAAAATTCATTAAAACTCAACACTTACATTTATATAATGATTAAGTAAATCCTCTTCTTATTGTTTTATAACTGCACGTTTCTTCGTTGTTATATTTCTCATTTTAAGAAATATCTCAACAGCTACTGGTGAAATAAGACTTGATAAATTTAATTTGCTTCTAGTGATATTTGTTTCAAGAATTTTGCTAACTAAATTAAAACAAAATTATACATTTTAGTAAAAATTAAAGTACTAGAACTTTACAACGGGAAATTTAAAAATTTAATACACCGCCCATTCATTAATAAAATCAACTTGTTGTCTTGTTATATGATAGACAGTCAAAATGAGAATGAGTGCGTAAAAATATGTATGTAGGAGTGGAGCGAGATGCAGCTGAGACTATTTTCATACGATTCATTCAAAATACGTACATGTGCAAGAGGGATGCGAGATAACATGTGTTGGCGCCTGTAGTAAAAGCGCCCTGATATTTATATTTAGTCTATGGTTTTAATATTGATTTCGGAGGTTATATATATTTCTTAATGTATTTTTGCTATAAATAAACAAATCGATTACATTGAAAACGACATTGTTCTATTTTTTATTGAGAAGGTTATTTTTAATTACTTTAAGTCTACTAAACGTAATAATCAGTATAAATTTTTATAATGGGTCGCAATAAAAAAAATAAAGAAGGAAAACACGTGGATAAGGCTGAAATTGGAACGCAAAATGAATTGGAAGCTGAAGGTACAGTTAGCGTGACAGAACAAAGAAAGAGGGAATTATCAGATGACTTCGCAGCTGAAAGATCTCAATTTAGTGACCATGAACATACCAAACCGAAAAAAATTAAGAAAGAGAAAAAAATTGAAGTCGCAACTGATACAACAGGTAAAAAAAATAAAATGTCAAAACGACAAATGAAACGGGAAAAATATTCAGCACGGCTTGCTGTAGAAAAAGCTCATGCGAAAGACCAACTTAAGTCACAATGTCTAAATTATTTGTCACAGTGGAAACATGATAAGCAAAACTGGAAGTTTATGAAAGCCAAGCAAGTATGGCTTTATAAAAATAAATTTTCAATCGATTTATTACCTGATGCTAACTGGCCATTATTATTAGAGTACTTCGAATCTGCTCAAGGCAATATAAAAAACATGCTTCTGAATGATGCTACTAAAATCATAAAACAAATGGATGAATGGACAGAATCACAAAATGGTGTCGGCGATGAAGAACCAGTTACTACTGAAATTACAAAACCTGATGAAGTAATTTATAATAGAGCTAGAGCTATAATACAATGTTTACAAGAATAATAAGCTAGTTTACTTTTTCCACATTATATTTCAACTACATATTTGTTATGTATAACAACAACAATAATTTATAAGAACTGGTCTATACTCCAATGTATCTTTTATGCTTTAAGTTTGACTTCAGTATCTTCTGATGTGAACTGTCCAATCCATTTTTTCAGTTTGTCTGTGTCTTGTAATCCCACTAATCTCTGTTGTACTTTACCATTCTTGATAGCGACAAGAACTGGTACAGAACTGACTTCATAATCTAAAGCTAAGTCTGTCTGTTCATCAATGTCTACTTTAGCCAGAAGTACTTTGCCTTTGTTTTCGGAAATTATTGACTCTAGCCTGGGTGTAAGTAATCTGCAGGGATTGCACCAGCTAAAAAAATTACAGATTGCTATAAGAGTCATTTTGATCCATTCAGAGTAGTGTAAACAAATCATTATCTTCCTGCCCTTATCCCACTCTAAGTGGGGTCGGCACAACATGTTATAAACATGTTGTCACATGATTTGGCTACGTATTTTACGACCGGCCGCCTGCCTGACGTCAACTTATCTTAGTCGTATTTTACGACACCTCAATAAGAAAGAGGGTGGTCTATTCTATTCAACCGGATACCACACGGGTATCCGAGAGTAGTGTAAGCAAATGTGAAGTGTAAAATTGTAATATTGATTAAATATTTAGAGTTATTTAATCAATAATAGTAATTCAATAGTACTAAGGCGAAATTTGTCATCAAACTATACTTACGTAGCAAAAAAATCAACCACAACAGGCACTTTGCTGTTTATAACTTTATCCTTAAAGTCATCGGTACTTTGAATTTTAATTATATTATAAGTTGGAGAGGTGACGGATAAGTTTCTAAAGTACGATGGCTTAGTAAAATACGAATTTCGTAAAAACAAGGAAGCACCGTTCCGTCCCAACATTTTCGTAATTGTGAAAATCTGCGAAAATTTTGTGAACTAACAAATGAATTGCGATTTCGCGTCAAACGTAATTGTCAAAAATTTTCACCATATTGTCTATTGATCTGATTGTTTTTGTTATAATTTATCTTAAAAATTTTATTTATTAAACTTATCTATTCTGTGGCTGGTAAGGACTAAGGATGTACTTAGAGTAGAAAAAATCGATTAATAAATAATCGATTGTTTCCATTTCAAATAAAGCGATTGTTAAATAATCGGTTAATTTGTACCAAAATACCGAATTATAATAATCTTTTGGTGGATTTTGAATTAATATGTACACAGTACATAAATTTAACTTCAACGAATTCTATAATATAAATGAGTGTCACAAACTCACACTCAAAAAAAATTATCTATCTGGAAGGATTTTATCTTTATAATATATATTACGCAAATACACCAATCGAGATATATATATATATATAAAAATCTCGATTAATATAAAAATTGATTCTTTTTGACATCCCTAGTTGATAACCTTAAAAATTGAATCGAGGGAGAAGAATTTTTGCCAACAAAGTATAGTTTATGTATTAATTCCTTAGATATTTCAGAATGTATTCGAGTGATGATTACAACGAGGTTTGTTTTTAATATTTTTTTTGATTCTTCGAAAAGAAATAGATTTGTGCGAACTTTATTATTTTCATATGAAGCTTTTACTAAACATTGTAGGGTGGATATGAATCTTACGGAGATTACGAGCCTCACACAGGAGACCCGCAATATGACTTGGAATACGACAGGTCGTACTATCAAATGCCCGACATGGTAAGTTCTTTTTTAAACTTCTTGCTAATCAACTAAGAGGGTAGTATAAAAGCATGATGAGTTGCAACCCCTTAGTTACATTTATATTTCATATTTTAGTTAGTGTTGTCCTCCTGCCCTTATCCCACTCTAAGTGGGGTCGGCACAACATGTTATAAACATGCTGTAACATGATTTGTCTGTGTTTTTACGACCGGCCGCTTGCCTGACGTCAACTTAACTTAGTCGTATTTTACGAAACCTTGGTAAGAAGGAGGGTGGTCTATTCTTCTAAACTGGATACCACACGGTGGGTCAACTCACCTTTGTCGCTTTTTACGACACCTCGGTAAGACTTGAGGGTGATACTATTCTACTTAGCCGGATACCACATGGTTAATTTTAGTTAGTGTATATTTATTTTGTTTTTTTTTTATTCTCATTAATAATTACTTTTATATAATTTCTTAGGTCAAGAAGTTCCTGGTGTATTTCCGTAATATGATCACCGAGGGAGTGACCTTTGAGATCCTAAACCTTTATGAAAACACCTTTCCCAAGCTCACTGAGCAATACTTTGAGAATACACCTTGGCCGGATGAAAAAGAAGTTGCACCAATTGTGGATAATGATCATGTAAGAGAAATTTTTACAAGTTATTATTTTAATATGATAGGTTGATAGTAGATAGGACTTTTTAGTGTCAGCCTATGCCTGTAAAATTAACAGGTTTTGTATAGCCTATATTTTATTCCAGTGTGTAAGGAATAGTTGTGCCAAGTTTCATCAATATTAGTTCAGCAGGTTCGCTGTGAAAGAGTAACAAACATACATCCATACTCACTACCATTCCCATTTATAATATTTGTATGATGATAATATTATGTCTGACCTCTAGGGTACAATATAATTAAAATTATAATTTTAAAATATATTTTATAGGTATTCATGATTTTGTACAAGGAACTGTATTTCCGTGATATCTATGCACGAGTGCCTGGTGGCCCAAAACCTGAGCAAAGGTTCCTCTCCTTCTACAATTACTGTGACCTGTTCAATTACATCCTATCTGCTGAGGAAACACCTGTCCCCTTGGAATTGCCTGACCAGTGGTTGTGGGAACTTATTGATGAGTTTGTATATCAGTTCCAATCGTTTGCTCAGTACAGGCAAGTATCATTTTTGGTTTGTAATTTTGGACATTTCATATTTATTAATTAAGTAAATTTAATTTAAAAATTTTAGGTCTCGCACTTCCAAACTGAGTCAAGCTGAGATAGAGGCATTAAACACAGAGAATAAAGCGTGGAATGTGCTTTGCATTCTTAATGTACTGCATTCACTTGTGGATAAGTCAAATATTAAAAGACAACTTGAGGTATGCAATTGGTAGTTAGATATAAGATATTATTTGATTTTTCATTTAGTATGGATGAACAATAAATAAAATTTGTTACAAGCTGTAATACAATATTTTTACATAAAATTAATTCTTTAATTTACATAAACATTACATCTTTAATATTTATATGAGTTAATCTTTTATGAATCTCGGAAACCTGCTCCAACGATTTTCCTGAAACTTAGTATGTAGGGAGTCTTAGGGGAGAAAAATTTATTGTAAGAAAAATATATAATATAAGTATTATTTAAAAAAAATCCCTGTAAATTAGTCCTAATATTTATGTTGAATACAAAAGAGAATTTTTTGCTGTCAAATGTAAAATCATGGTAGCCTATTTGGGTAATGGATGGTCTAGAAACGTGAAATACCTAGGTTCGAGCCCTACCTGCCCCATTATTTTTTTAAGTAATTTTTTTTAATTTTCATTTTTTTTTATTTTCATTTTTTTATATCTTACAAAAAAATTACAGAGCAAGGCTCGGTCACCCAGGTAATTAATTAAATGTTATGTTGTGGTTAGTGTATGTTAAGGTTTTGTAATTTTGTTATTTGTTTATTCATCTGTCATTGTCTATACTTATTCATTAAAAAAATAATTTTTGAACTATATTTTAAGTATTTGTTTGGATGATTGATATTCAAGTAAATTGTTTATTAATTGACTTTCTGAAGGTTTATGCAGCTGGGGGTGATCCTGACTCGGTAGCGGGAGAGTTTGGCCGTCACTCCCTCTACAAGATGCTGGGCTACTTCTCTCTAGTAGGCTTGCTGCGCTTGCATTCACTTCTTGGAGATTATTATCAAGCTATCAAGGTATGATTTATACTTTTTTTATATTTGTTCACAAGCTCTTTGTTATACTATGTTATGTAAGCCGAGCAACTTTGTAATAGAGTTCAGTACTGAGATGTCCTGGTAATTCTACTATGTCTATACTAAGAGCAACAACAATCTACATATATTAAACAGTTAATTAATATTTCCATTTATATTATCAGTACAGTAATCAGTGAGATTGTAAGAGGGACTTTGCCTACCAAGTATAAATCCAGTTTTGCCCAAAACATACAATTAAAGTGTTTTGTTTTAGTCTATATTTATGACCTATAAAAAACCTGTTAATTTTACGGGAATAGGATGACGTTGAAAAGCGACCACACAACAACAGTTGACGCGAACGAAGTCGCGGGTGAAAGCTAGTCTCACATATTTTTGTATCAAATTTTTAATATAATACTTATTGTTTTCTGTGTTAAACTTTTATAAACTACTAGCGGCCTGCCCCTGCTTCGCACGGGTATAAAATATATATGCCCATGCCACTCAGTGAAAAAAAATGATTAAAATCGATCCAGTAGTTTTGATTTATTCATTAATGCCCGTGGCCCGCAAGCGTTAAATTTGGAGAAAAACAATTCCCCTCTCCCTATACCAAGAAAATTATTTATTTTACAATTGATTACAGAATGTCTTTATATAAACCATTCATAGCTTTTTTATCATTAGACAATACAAACATGTTTTCTTTAGAAGTTACTCTTGAAAGAGCGACATTTAGTTACGCGTCTGATCGCTGCTAAATTCGCAGGGCTATAGGACGAAGCGCGGCCCTTCGCGGGATTTTAAATCTGTGATATCTTCGAAAATGTTCATTTAAATTACATGCTGTAAACGGCCATATTGATCTATATTAAATCAACAATGTATTTAAGGATCTTAATTGGATAAGGATTAATGCTTTATTATTTAAAATTGCATCGAAAATAAGGCATTACTTTTCGTAATAAAAAATTTTAAGGTGTACAAATACTTAGTACATCATTTCGATAAATCTCGTTGGGTTAAGCCTGCGTTTGCAATGTAAGCGGAAAAAAATGTAATTATTTACGACATCACATAGAAACCTCAAAAATTACAGTATTTCTCTAATCCGTATTGCATGTTATTATACATATAAACCTTCCCCTTGAATCACTCTATCTATTAAAACGCATCAAAATCTGTTACATAGTTTAAAAGATTTAAGCATACATAGGGACAAACAAAGAATGCGACTTTGTTTTATACTATGTAGTTTTTATGGGTTTTATTTACTTATTAACGTCATTTGCTCATATTTTTATGTAATTTTTTTAATGTAAATTGTTTAATAATTTTTTTGTGCATGCCGTGACACCTTCATAAGTCGTACATGTTAAATTATGTGTCTATTTTTGTATGTAAGTTTTATATGTAGCAACTACTGGATGTCCATATAAATAAATAAATGGATTGCAGATTTCTTTAAATGATAACAAAAAAAAATTGCAGGTGCTTGAAAACATTGAGCTCCATAAGAAATCGCAGTACTCGCACGTCCCTGCCTGCCAGATATCCACTTCGTACTATGTAGGCTTCGCTTACATGATGATGCGGCGTTACGCAGACGCCATACGCACTCTGTCCTCGGCCCTGCTGTACATGCAGCGCACCAAGCAGCTGTTCTCATCGCGTTCATACCAGAACGATCAGATCAACAAGCAAACAGAGCAGATGTACCATCTTCTTGCTATCTGCTTGGTGCTGCATCCGCAGTGCGTTGATGAGTCTATCCAGCAGGTTAGTATATTATTTTATTTTATTTTTATTTGGGAAACAAACGGTACAAATTGAACATAAATATAGTAAATTATTGCTAATTCACATACCAAAATTAGTTTCCACTTATTAGTAATACACAGACAGTGAAAAAGTATATATAGTGAAAAAAAAAAAAAGAATTTAAAAAATTAACTACGACATAACAAATTTTTAAGATTTACTAGACTCATTCAAGCAGTCCAGTAATTGTGTTTTATAATTATTAACAGAGCAAATAAACAAATCTAAATTATTAGAAATCTCATTAAAATTATTGCAAGCTCGAAACAAAAAGGTACCACTCGTATATTTTGTTCTAGCAAAAGGCATGCCAAAAGTATACACGTTACAAGCACTTAACCTGTAAAATTAATTAAATTAACGCCCTGTTACCATTTCTTTGTTGGCCATTCATGCTACTATATACATGATTTATAGAAGCAGGCATCACTTTGCGTGACTCCATAGTACAGAAGGCACAATAAAATAGCATTAAGAGTAGTCAGTAGCTTTGACAGGAATGCCACCTGTAAGTATGAAAGAGATGTATGATAGGAAGAATTAGTATGCAGAACGAATGGATAGAAAATGAACTAGTATGTAAGTGTAAATCGGAGAGAACAGGCTCCGATTATGTTGGAGGAGGTAGAATTGCCAAAAAAAAGGTACAATAAAATTTCTTTGCTGTAATCCAGGTTTGTTAAGAGAATACATGCAATACTAAGTGTATGAAGCAGGCAACAATCACATACCACATACATGCGGGACAAGCCGCCACACGTATCACAAGACGCCGCCAACACCAACACTCCATACAAAGCACTGCACACACTCAATACCGCAACCTAATTACGCTCACGAAATTCAGCATGTAGGGAGTTTTGGTGGAGAAAAATAGATCTAGCTAGGTTTCATTTAAAAAAAATGTCGTTTTATCCCTGTTTTCGGGAAAAAGCTAAAATTTATGTTGAATTTAAAAGATAATTTTCGCCATTAAACGTCATGTCATGACAGCTCATTTGGGAAACGGGCGGTCTGAGAGGTAAAAATTCTAGGTTCGTGCCCCACCTCCTCAACTATTTTTAATTTTTCAACTTTAATTTTTTTTTTTATCTTTTTCAAAAAATTACCGAGCAAGGCTCGATTACCTAGATACTATTATTTTATTTGTTTAACCTTAAGCTTACGTAACTTAGGTAAGCCCATAAATTGTTTGCACTGACAATTTGCTAACACATTTTAATTGCAGGTGCTACGCGAGAAGAACTACCACGAGAAGATGTTCAAGATGCAGTACGGGGACCTGGGCGAGTTCGAGAGTTGCTTCACGTTCGCGTGCCCCAAGTTCCTGTCGCCGTGCCCGCCGCCCATCGAGCCGGGCTCCAACTACGGCCGCGACGCCGTCAAGCATCAGACCCAAGTGTTCATGGACGAGGTGCGTATTGAACTTATCCTACAACATTATACAGAGTGGTACCGACGATACGACATTAAATAACTTCACTGCTCACTTGGAAGTATTACATTACTTTGGTATAATTCAATGTATTTTAATATAGAATTTAAGAAAAATATATATTCTAACAAACTAAATACGACTAAATACGTTTAAATTGCGAAACACGCTCATTCAGTAGGGTTCACTCACCTTGTAGTGCGCGCGTACGGCGCTCGGTGTAGATATGACGATCGCCGCGAAGATCAAACGGAGCAGTGAAATACAAAGGTAGCGGCGCGGTGACCGCAAGGCCAAGGCCATTTTTACAATTTTTAAAATTGTTTATAGGGTTTATTTTTGTATAGCATGCTGCCATCGGTCATTGATCCATATACATCATGAAGTTTAATTTTAAAATGAAAAATAATATCTTGTGGCTAAAGTACTTCATTGAATTAACTGAATTTTTTTATGTAGGCTGCTAAGGTGCGTAGCTATCTAGGATTAAAATTAATGTCGTATCGTCGGTACTGTATATCAATCTCATCAATCAAAGCTTGATTTATGAATAAAGCCTAATAAAATTTCCATTTTCATCTAGAGTGGTGTGCAAAATGGTGTAATTGCACCTCCTGTCTGAAATTAACGTATTAAAAAAAACTTATTTAACAATCGGCAAAAGTGCGTTAGGGTTGATAATACGTATTCCACCGTTTCTTAGCTCTCCAATGGAGTACCTCAGGGTGGTGTCCTATCACTCCTTTTTTCCATCTACATAAATTCTATTTCGTCTCTTATTTCCTCTTCCATCCATTTTTACGCCGACCACTTACAAATTTATACATCTGCTTTGGTAGAAGGTATCGTAACCGCCATTGAAATTCTTAATTCGGATCTGTCCAAAATCTCCAGTTGGGGTAAGTAATTTGGACTTCATATTAACTCTCAAAAATCGCAAGCATTTGTCATAGGCAGCACTTATACACTATCGAAGCTGCATGCCATTAATCTTATCTACTCTTAATCTAATCTATTTAGACAGCACTGCTCTGCCCTTTAAGAACTCTGTCAAAAAATTTGGGTCTCCATGTAGACAGAACATTCACCTGGACTACATAGGTTGGGGAAATTAGTTATTCGTAGTCAGTTTTAGTTCACAAATATTTTAAAATTTTACTTTTTTACTTTTACTGTGTATCATAATCAATGTTTATTTTTACTATTTTTGAATGTTGTGTATGCCTGTAATAGTATTTTAAATAAATTAAGGCTGTATGAATTACATGTGAAAAACAAAAATGTATGTTAATAATACTGTTGGCATGTCTTACTAAATAAAAATTGATATAAGAATCTTTGTATTGTAACGCCGTGTGCTATCCGGCGAAATAGAATAGTACCAACCTCATTTCTTACCGAGGTATCGTAAAAGGCGACTGTTGTAACTATAAGGCGTACACTAAGAAAGATCAGTCGCAAATAAATATCCAAGCAGTGCACACGTTAGTTTAATTGAAGAAGTCCCCTACAGTTAAAATTGAACTTTATCTACATTAACATATGGTCGATTATCGAGCCAGATAAAATTAGCTACCTGAGTCCGGCAAGCGATTAGAAAGGGTCGCCTCTGAACAATAGGCGTGCATTCTTTACGTTCAAACGCTGTTAATTGTGAGTTATAAGAACGAATTGAATAATTACGAAGTTATATTATTTGAAACAAGTGTTTGTTGGGCGTGTATATTATCATTTTTACATATAAAAATGGAATCTTTGCTATCGGAACTTGAAGATACGGCTTTATTGATTCAAAAGGCACAAAGTAATTTAAAAAAATGCCCCAAACAGAGACTCACGAAGGGATATATTGAAACCCGGTTAAGTACTATTGAGGAGTATTGGAACAAGTTCACCACTGCACATTTCAAATTACTAAGACTGGTTCCAAAGGAAAAGAAAACCGATTTACCGTACTTCGTTAATGAAGATTATTATGTTGTGGAAGATTTGTATTTGTCACTTCAAGGCGATTTACGGGATTTACTTTCATCGATAACCTCTAGGCCCAGTGACGTCGCGCTTGATTCCCCATCAACCGGTGCACATTATGAAGTACAAGTAAGGTTACCCAGTATTGAATTACCCGTGTACACTGGTGTCTATGAAGAATGGCCGTCCTATCAAGATATGTTCCTGTCATTAGTACACAACAATTTATCACTAACAAAAGTACAAAAATTACATTACTTAAAAAGAAGTTTATCCGGAGAAGCAGAGTCATTACTCAGACACTTACAAGTAACAGACAACAATTATGAACAGGCATGGGAGTTATTAAAGGGAAGATACGGTAACAAACGACTTATTGTGAATTCTCTCTTATCAAAATTATTTTCTCAAAAGAAGATACCCAGCCAGACCGCGACCAATATCAAGATGTTGATGGATACCACCAACGAATGTCTCAATAGTTTAAAGAACCTCAACGTGTCAACAGATTCTTGGGATCCATTAATCATATATCTAGTTGTACAGAAATTGGACCCAGAATCGCATCGTGAATGGGAGGAATATGCTTACCAAGACAATCTAGATGATTTACCTACCTGGGAAAATCTTGTAAAGTTCTTACAAACCAAGTTCCGTACCCTCGAACTCGTCACTCCACCTGCAAAAGAAAAATTATTGAGAAGAAAGGAAGTTCATACAGTCCATTACGTCACCTCAGCATCTCCATCAGCAGCTACTACATCAAAATATTGTCTATTGTGTCATGAAAATCACACTCTATGTCACTGTAGGGAGTTTATCAAACTACAACCAAGTGAAAGATCTGACTACTTGAAGAACAACAATTTATGTTTTAATTGTCTGGCATCAGGTCACTGTGCAAAAAGATGTCGTCTTGCCATGTCCTGTCGTATATGTCATAAACGTCACCATTCACTGGTTCACCAACATATACCAAGGAATACCAATTCAACAAATCAACCAGACATCAATCAAGCTCTGCATATAAAGGACGATCAAGCACCAAGCACTTCAAAAGGAAATACCAATATAGAACTCTCATCACATTTCGCCACTAGTACCAACACAGCACTCCTAGCAACCGCGCTTGTGCCTGTAAAAGATGAATCAGGACGCATAACCATGCTCCGTGCACTGGTGGACCAAGGTTCTCAGGCGACGTTTATTAGCGAACGAGCCGCCCAGCTATTAAAAACAAGAAGAACGCCAGTTAATGGCACCATCACTGGGGTAGGTTCAACCAAAACTGTGGTCAAGCACGCAACGCAAATAAAAATACTGTCAAGACACGATGAGAGCTTCAATCTAAAAGTTAAGGCCTATATTTTATCAACGCGACTCACCACTCAACTACCATCTAAAGCAATCACCATCAGCACCTGGTCACATTTGGAAGGGCTCTTCTTAGCCGATCCAAATTTCCATAAACCTGGAAGAGTAGATTTATTACTGGGTGTTGAAGTTTGTGCCCAAATACTGAAAAGCAACATTATCAAGGGTCCTCCAGGGTCACCATGTGCCCAAGATACCAGCCTTGGATGGATTCTCTTTGGGAACATACAAGAAGAAGAAAGCAAAGAAGAATTTACTGTCATGCATATGAACCTTAATCTAGACAACATGCTAAAATCCATGTGGGAACTAGACAATGATGAAACTAAAGCATTAACAGCAGAAGAAAGACAATGTGAACAAATATATCAAGCCACTCAATCAAGAACAATCAAAGGGGAATACATTGTCAAGCTACCAACTAAATCAGATGAATTATTATGTACACAAGGAGAAACAAGAGAAATTGCATTAAGAAGATTCCATCAATTAGAGAGAAGATTAAATAGAGATGTTCATTTGAAAGAAGAATATACTAAAGCTATGGAAGAATATTTAACTATGAATCATATGGAAGAAGTACCTTTGGCCGAACTGAATAACAAAAGTGTGTACATGCCTCATCACCCAGTAGTAAGGGAAGAGAAAGAAACCACTAAAGTGAGACCAGTATTTAATGCATCTCAGAAAGGCACTAACAACGTATCGCTCAACGATGAGTTGTTAGTAGGACCACAGCTACAAACTGATATGAGAAGTTTAATCATGAGATGGCGAACGAGGAAAGTATGTTTCGTTGCAGACATACAAAAGATGTATCGTTGCATATTGGTAACAACAGAAGACAGAGATCTACAAAGAATTTTATGGCGAAACGATCTCACCAAACCAGTTAAAGATTACCGGCTCATGAGAGTCACGTTTGGAACAGCGTCTGCTCCATATTTGGCTGTTCGAACATTACACCAAGTGGCTGAAGATGAAGGTACCACATATCCTAAGGCTGCAAAAATAATAAAAGAAGATTTCTATGTAGACGATTTGATGTCAGGCGAAGATTCACTGGAATCAGCCATTGAAACAGCCAAGAACATAGAAGCAATCCTACAGAGAGGAGGCTTTACACTTCAAAAATGGTGTTCAAACAATGCTGAATTCATGAAACAATTTGATATTATTAAAAGAAGCGCCCATGTTAACCTAGATATTACGATACAAGGAACAATCACTGCGTTGGGCTTACAATGGAATATGGGTTCTGATGTATTTCAATATAATTTAAACTTACCTCCGATAACAGCTACAATCACCAAACGCACCATCCTCGCAGATGTCCAACGATTGTTTGATCCACTCGGCTGGCTGTCTCCTTGTCTTCTACCTGCAAAACTAATGATACAAAAATTATGGTTAAAGGGAATTTCATGGGATGAAAAATTGGAAACTGAACTAATTGACGAATGGGTGATGCTAAGAGAAAGTTTCCAATACATCAATCAAATTGAAATAGAAAGATGGATGAACACTACTCACGACGAGATGGAGAAGATTGAAGTTCATGGTTTTAGCGATGCATCAACCAAAGCATACGCAGCCGTAGCTTATGTAAAGGTCAAGGCAACTCACGGAGCGAAGATACATATAATCGCAGCGAAGACACGCGTAGCTCCCGTGAAGTCAGTCTCTCTTCCTCGGCTGGAACTCTGCGGCGCCCTGCTGCTGTCCCGGCTTCTGAAACAAATAAAACAAGCAATTAAAATAAATGACAATCAAATATTTGCATGGACCGATTCTACAATTGTACTTTCCTGGCTTCTTGGAGATCCTACACGATGGCATACATTTGTCAGGAATCGAGTCGTAGAAATTCTTGATAATGTAGGAAGAAACTGGTATCATGTCCAAACGAAGGATAATCCAGCAGATGTGGCATCCAGAGGAGAACATGTTCTAGATCTGAAAGAGAATAAGAAATGGTGGGAAGGTCCAGAATGGTTAAAATCTGAAAAGATAATATATACAATTCCTGAAAATTTATCAACCAATGAAGAAAGAATGATACAAGCAAATCTGAAAATTGATAGACACATAGTACCAATGGACACACCCCAGAAAAGTTTTGCCTCAAAATTTGAAAACTTTGACAGTTTGAACGAGCTACTCATTACAATAACTTTATGTAAACGATTCTTGAAGCGAAGAAATTTAAATAATAAAGATTTGGCCATTTCTACGAAAGAATTAGATGACTCACTAAATTCATGCATAAAGATAATTCAAAACGATACATTTGAACATGAAATCAAGACGTTAAAGGAAAACAAACAACTGAAAAAAGATAGTAAATTGATATCACTACAACCCTTTCTTGATAGTAAAAATATACTCAGAGTGGGCGGTAGGTTGCGTCACGCAGACATAGATGAAGACAGCAAACATCCAGTTATACTTAACGATACTAATCCACTATCGCTACTCCTAGTTGCTGACGCGCACAAGAAGACGTTACATGGCGGAGTACAATTGATGTTGGGATACTTGCGCTCAAAATACTGGATTCTGAAAATAAAAAAGATGGTCAAATTAATAATACATAAATGCTTAATATGTTCGAGGCATAGTGCTGCCACTAAGAATCAACTCATGGGTGACTTACCTAGAGTGAGAGTTACTCCAGCAAGGCCGTTTTTGAACAGCGGTGTGGATTTTGCTGGTCCTTTTCATGTACTTCCATCGAAAGGCAGAGGCATGAAAACTACTAAAGCTTATGTATCTATTTTCATATGCATGGTCACAAAGGCAATACATTTAGAGTTGGTTGGAGACCTTACAACGGAATCATTCATAGGTGCCTTCAAAAGATTTGTTGCAAGGCGTGGAAAATGTGCGCACTTATGGAGTGACCAAGGCAGAAACTTTGTAGGTGCCAACAAAGAGTTGACAACAGCATGGTCAGAAGCTAAGCTACAATTTGAAGGATCCATTGCTCAGTCTCTTGCCCTTGATGGAACCCAGTGGCACTTTATCCCAGCATACAGTCCTCATATAGGCGGATTGTGGGAGGCTGGAGTAAAATCCATGAAGCACCACATGAGAAGAATACTATCACGTCATTTGACTTTCGAAGAAATGAGTACCCTTCTCTGCCAAATAGAAGCTTGCTTAAATTCTCGTCCGCTTAGTCCAGTTGATGATTTAAACACAGATGATGTAACCTATTTAACGCCTGGACATTTTCTAATTGGTGAGGCTCCAATATCTGTTCCACATCAAGACGTAAAAGATATTCCAGTCACTTATTTATCTCGATGGCAACATGCCCAAAAAATGCTTAGTGACTTTTGGAAAAAATGGCAAAATGAATACCTCACTCGTTTACAACAAAGGCCCAAATGGCATAAACAAATTGCAGAATTTGACATTGGAAATATCGTCGTCATCAAAAATGAGAGTCTTCCTCCTGGGAAATGGGCTATGGGTCGAATTGTTGACAAACACCCTGGCGATGACGGTATAACCAGAGTATACAGTGTAAAGAGTGGAGACAATGTAATTAAACGCACATTCAATAAGTTATGTCTCCTACCAATTGATGTGACTACTTAAATACTGATGTTTTTTTTTCAAAATTTGATCAAGTTTAGTTGTACAATAAAATCATAATGTCAAGTTAATGTTACTCGTACTAAAGTCTGAAGTTAAAATTTTCTTAAAATTTATTATCTTAACCTATAGTAATTGTCAATTAAATTTTTCAACCCACCAAAGTAATTGTTCAATTTATGTACCTTATGTTAAAACTTAATACTTAGTTATGTTTGAGCTAATTATTTTTGATTACTTTGTATTGTTAAAAATGTATGATTTGAGTTTATGTTTGTAATGTATAATTATTGATTTATGAAAGGCCTAAATGTCCTTTGGTGGGCGGTATGTTGTAACTATAAGGCGTACACTAAGAAAGATCAGTCGCAAATAAATATCCAAGCAGTGCACACGTTAGTTTAATTGAAGAAGTCCCCTACAGTTAAAATTGAACTTTATCTACACCAACAGCGACTAAGGTAAACTGATCCAGCGTGTGGTATCCGCTTAAGTAGAATAGACCGCTCTCTTTCTTACCGAGGTGTCGTAAATTACGACTATGGTAAGTCGATGTCAGGAAGGCGGCCGGTCGTAAAATACGTAGCCAAATGACAACCTTATAACATGTTGTCACATGTCGACCCCACTTAGAGTAGGATAAGGGCAGGAAGATGATGATGATATTAGAATTGATTAATACTAATCTTTGTATTGTAGGTCCGTCAACAAAAGATGTTGCCTACAATCCGGTCATATCTGAAACTGTACACCACTCTGCCACTGGCCAAGCTGGCTGCCTTCATGTCGGCAGCTCGTGGTGGTGAGAGAGACGCCGCGAGGGAGCACGCTGCGCTTGCCATACACCTGCTTTGCTTCAAGCACAAGATGAAGAATGTCGTTTGGACTAAGGGTCCCAGCGGTCTGGATGGAAAGTTCCAGAGTGGTTCTGAGGTATGGCATATTAGTACTGTTTACTTAACAAATAAGCTATCACTTTATGTGACAGTCTTTAGATTTTCCCATTATGCGAATACTAGAATATTTAACCTGTTTTGCCAGGCTTAATTTAAAGATATAATAATTACATTTAAAAAATTCTAAAGATTCTTTAAAAAAAATTATTTAATTAATAAAATAATTCGAAGTCTATAAGGAACATAAATACATAATTTCCCTTTGACGTATATGAACAACTGAAAAAAAAGCTCAATACAGCTCCTCCGAGAATTGTTTAAAAAAGTATGTTTAATTTTGTTGTATGTTTGTGTTATCTGTTAGCTTGCTCTGAGACATTGATTTAAACCTCTAAATCTATCTATTTTAGAAAAGGCTTTTCCTTGGCAGAGGGATATGAGCACGCTGTTGTTACATTAAATATAAAATTTCAATTTTCAATATCAAATTTCATCACGGATTATAGCAAAGAATTTTATCATTACTTTTGTATTATGGATCTCCGAAAAGTGACGCCTAATTCTATGAATGAATCAAATTTCAACTTATGCTTGTTTGTTTCTTTACAGTTGGACTTCTACATTGATAATGACATGATACACATTGCTGATACAAAGGTAGCTCATCGCTATGGTGATTTCTTTATCCGCAAGCTTCTCAAGTTTGAGGAGCTAAACCGAAAATTGCATCACATTAAAATATAAAGATCTTTTATATAAACCATTTGTCTACAGCAGTGATTCTCAACCTCTTTTTTGTTGCGGCACGTATTTAACGGTTTCAAAATTTGGCGGCACACAAAGAAAAAGATAAAAATTATTTACTTACTACAACACACTGCATAATTAGTTTATAACAAAAAATTTAAATATACGAAATAAACTAATATATACTACAATAATAACTAAACGTTTATTATTATTAATTACAAGCTAATAATAAAAATATTTGTCTTTTTAAATGATATAATTTAATAATATTAACATTATTATATATTTGCAAAATTTGGCGGCACACAAAAGTGTCGCGGCACAGTGGTTGAGAATCTCTGGTCTACAGTTTATAAATAAAATGCAATTAATATTTTGGTGTTTTCATTTATTATATACTATTTACATTCTTGGTTTGTAATGAACAAATTTGCGATTTCTTTTAAAAAACTTTCTTGGCTCTACTATATTAATATTTTCTCTTTGTACTGGTGTTGGATGTGGTTCAATAAATTGTTGCCATGGATGTTCTGGTTTCAATGATTCTTCAACATTAATATCTTTTAACCATTTATTATAAATATTACTAAATCTTTTGTAGGCAGCCATAAATACTGGACTCTCACGATGTTCTTGTTCATTCTGAAAAAAAGTTATATTAATATTCATAAATTTCACAAAAATTTATAAAAGATTCTTGTGTACATAAATTCTGGAATAAGAGTTCTATTTTGTTTATAATTCTTTCTAACATCAACATTTAAAAAAATGTTAAAGAGATTGAGCTTCATCAATATTTTTTTATCGTGTCTTAAATGAATGAAGACTCTTTTCAGTTATATATATAAGCTTCCATCCTAATTCACTGATTCAAAGTCAAGATTAAAAAATCTTTTCTTATAATTTATATCATCATGTATTTATAACTAGTACCTATTTATTATGATATAAAAATATATTAAAAAAAAAGAAGGCGGCGTTCACATGTGAGATTTGAACCCGGGTTTTGAACATTTTCGGTCCGGCCGTAACCTATCTGCTGTCGCAACATCGCATTTGACAACTAAAAAGTCCTTTGCTTTCAATTCTACATTTTACAGATTCAATTTAAAGATTATTAAAGATATATATATATAAAACTATTGTTTTTTATATACAAACAAAATACTACACATTGAATAACCTTTAGTATTATTTTCTGGCATCGATCATTAAACTCTTCCAAGTGTTTTAAAAATATATCATTAACTCTGATGTTTTCCTTTTGGGTAGTATCCATTATGTACAAAATATAACCAAATTGCATTTGAAATGTTGCACTCTTCAGTAAAGTTCCCAATATTTCTATATTCACCCTGCAAAAATTATAAGGGGATGTGTTAACAAATTGATAATTAAAAGAATGTTTTATTTCAGCATTTTACAGTACAGCAGGTAAAAATATCTTTTTTTTTAAATTTATTATCCAATATAATGAGACATAATATAAACACACCTTTCGAAAACCTTGCAGGGTTTATATAAAGGTATGGGATTCACATTATTTTTCTATATCTATGTCTAATAATATACATTTTTTCAATGGCTATTGACACTTATTAAGTTAACATGCAAGTTAACAAGAGTTTAAATAGAAACAGTTATTTGTATTAAAACTCTTGTACACCTGCATGTTACCTTTAAATTTATACAATCAAACAATATGGTTCTTCTTATATATCTTAATTATGGTTCTTGGATAAGCTTCTTAATAAATACATTCTTTTTTAAAGATTTATCTTGTAATGCAATTGGACATTCATTTAAGATTTTTGCAACTATCTGTGTAATATATTGTAAAACTATGATATCTTACTTCAACTGTTTATCTTTCATTTCATTAAGCAATTCTTCAGCCATTTCCTTTGTCCTGCAACCTAGGGCCAGTACACCATAAGTCATAATATTCATTTTTATGATGTTTTTCTTATTTAAAGGATGTGTCTTTCTGAGTTTATTCTGTTTCTCAATATATCCTCTAACTTCCTAAAAAAATAAAGAAATACCTTATTACTTAATAATTATAAAAACACTAGAAATCTCCCGTGGCTCTGCCTGTGTGGAATGATTAAAACTAGTATAGTATATTGATAACCATAAAAATGATTAAAATGGGTTACCCTTTAAAGCTATACATATGCTGTCGCCAACTTTTATTTAGGACTTTCAGAGGCGAACAATTTTGTAATACAAGATTTTTGAATAAATTTCACAGTTTACATAGCGCATGCAAGGAGAGCTTTAAATTTTATTGCTGCTCCTCTCCTATTCATTTTAACGTGATGTTATATAGCCTGTTATACGCTCAAAGAATTTTTGAAATCAGTCCAGTTGTTTCTGAGATTAGCGCATTCAAACAAACTCTTCAGCTTTATATATTATAGTATAGATAAAGTCAATAATCAGTTTTACAACTTACAAAAGCACTAGCATAATCTTGTCTTAAGCACCTCTTCTTAATCAGAGCATTGTAAAAGTCTATATCACTTTTAATATTTAGCGTTTTCATTGTTTCAAGTAGTTTATTTTCTGCTTCTAAATTATCTTCTATTAGAGGTAACATTTGTGTGAAGGTTTTTTTATCTGGTTTCATGGAATATACTTCCATTTCATTAAGAAAATCTTCTTGACCACCTATAATTGCAAACTTATCTTGTAAGGTATGAACTTCTTTAAATGCTAATATTTTATCAATTTGGACAACCTTGGAAAGCAAATTAGGGATATTCCTCTGTGGTATTTTTGGTGTTGCTCCTTTATAATTTTCCAATAATTCCAAATTAACAATATTATTCGTATTCACAGATAAATCTTTACTCTCTTGATTCTGTATTATATTTATTTTATTATTTTCATCAAATTTATCACAGTCAGTTGTATCTTTTATAACTTCTTGAATTGAATCAGTTATTTTTATTAATTGGCTGTTTAAATCTTCATCTTGTTGATTTGAAGGTACACAAGAATCATTGATTTGAATCATACTATTTCTCATATTCAATAAAGCCATATGCTCTTGGACTAAACTTATAACATCTAACATATCATTCTTTGAACCCAAATTGCAATCTTTAACACACTTTAGCATAAGATTGAAAGAGTAGATATTTGGTTTCTCTTTCATTTTTAACATTTTCCTCCACACTATAAGAGCATGTTTAAGACCATATTCATTGTTCGATATACATGCATGAAGCAAGTGGTTGAACGTATGTACCCGTATCTTGATATTCTTTGAAGTCATTTCGTCTACAATTTTAAATGCTGTTGATATGTCTGAACATCTACCAAACGCCTTAATCATTACATTGTAATTGGTCAAATTAGGTTCTATACCCTTTTCTATCATATGATTTCTTAAATATGTAGCCATTTTCAATCCATCTGTAGCCCATGGGCTGTTAATACAAGCTTCAAACAGGCAAGTGTATGTGTCCCCTGTTGGTTTCAGAGCTCTTCGTTTCATTTCATGAAATAATTTAAAAGCTTTCTTTGTATAGCCTACTTCAGCGCAGGCACCGATTAATATGTTATAAATATAATTTTCTGGTTTCACCCTATCTTCTTTTAACATTCTTATTTCGAGAATATCAATCGCCTCCTTTATTCTTTTATGTTTTAGATACTGCTTTATTAAATCTGAATATTGCTTGATAGTTAATTTTTGAGACTTAAGTGGTATATTTTTTAAATATTGTTCTTCTTTTATATCTCCTTCATCTTCTAATACCTCTGGTATAGGTGGTCGTCCTGCCAAAGTACCAAAATTGTCTGGATCTTCTAAGTACTGAATATTATTCTCTGTTCTATATTGTTTAGCTGCACCGTGTTTTAGTTCAGTTGTAGCTGATGTTGACATCAGGTTATAACGCAATATTATATCACTTCTGTACCTAATACTTCTAAAGAATTTTATGCAACTGAAAGCCATTTTCTTCTTCGTTATGTATCAGTGTAATACCTTAAATTTAATACATAACGTGATCGATTACGACTTTAATATCATAAATATATCTAAAATATGATATATCTATCTAAAATTAGTTTTTGTATTATGTTTGTTTGTATTTTATAACCTAAAATGACCTAAAGTATACTAGGGATGAGATTTGCGAAAAATAATTGACTTTAAAATTAATCGATTATATTATTATTGTAATCGATTTTTAATTTTCTAAACATTATAAATCGAGTTATATTGTTTTCTTTTTGTTTAATGTTATAATGTTTATTTAGTCAATCGTTTTTTTACAAATTGAGTCGAAGATTTTATTTCGATAACCTCTTTATGCTAAAAAAATTAGAAGTCGAACTGTAAAAAGAAATGTTAATTTAAAAAATAAAACACGTGTTTGTAATAACTTGGAATGTTTTGGTTATTTGTCTGTGTTAAAAAATAAAATTGCAGCTAATAAGTAAATACTTAAATTATTTATTGCTAATTGCTATTTCATATAGCGTGATCATTATGTCTAACAAAGACGAAGAAGTCATGGAGGAAAATTCATCTGAAAGTGAAGATGAAGATATGGATGAAGAAGGAAGTAATAACGAGTCTGGTCCAAAGACATACCTTCCAGGACAACCCTTACAAGAAGATGAACACTTAATTTGCGATCAATCAGCTTATGTAATGCTTCACCAGGCGCAAACTGGTGCTCCATGTTTAAGTTTTGACATAATCACTGATAATCTTGGTAATGACAGACAGCAGTTCCCTATGACCGCATATATAGTGGCTGGAACACAGGCTTCAAGTGCTCATTTAAACAAGTATGTATACATTTAAATCGTATAGACAATATAATGATATATGTTCGCATTATCCTGTGTAAATATGAGTACTTTTCTGGGTTTTAAACAATAATAAATTTTTTTTAAGAATGATATCTAGAATATATAGACTAATAGTACAATTTTGTAATACGTGATTTTTAAATAACTATAACCATTTACTCAGTGCATGCAAGGAAAGCTTTAAATTATGCCGTTTTCGAACTATTTTTTATTGCTGCTTTCATTCCTCTTAGCGTGATGTTATATAGCCTATAGCCTTCCTCAATAAATTAACCATCTTACACGGAAAGAATTTGTCAAATCGGTCCAGTAGTTCCTGAGATTAGCATGTTCAAACAATCAATCAAACAAACATATAAAAATACTCTTCAGCTTTATATATTAAGTATAGATAGATATACGATGTAGTACACAATATTTTAAGAAGAAAAATTGTCTTTGGTTGTAACCTGATGTGAATGCCAGTACTATTACTCAAGATGTCATCTTGTTCCTGAGATTAGCACATTCAAACAATCAATCAATGAAACAAAAAAAACTCTACAGCTCTATATATTAGTATAGATTATAATATGTGCTTATTAATTAGTGTTTTAGTGATCAAAATGTCAAATCTACATCCCACTTCAAAGTCAGACGATGAGGAGGATTCAGATGATGATGATGATGATGATGAAGAGGAAGATGAAGAGAAAAAACCACAGATGACATTCTCTTTCTTAAAGCACCAAGGATGTGTCAATAGGATAAGAGTATGTATATGTTTTTTAATTTTTTTTAAGTACAATAAAATTTTCTTCATTCTAGTTTAATTCACCTTATTATATTGTTTGTCAAATGTGAATTTGAATTGAAGGACACATTGTTAGTTTCTGTTTTAGACATAATGTAAGGTACCTGGTTGATCAAGCTTTGCTCGGCAATTTTTTACAAAAAAAAAATAGAGCAAAAAAAAATAGTAGGATAGGTGGGGCTTGATCCTGTGTATTTTTATTTCTCGCAACCACCCGTTTCTCGAATAAGCTACGCGTACTTGACAGTTTAAGGCAAAAATTTAATTAAATATAAATTTTTGTATTTTTAATGCCCCAATAAACAGGGATAAAACGATTTTTTTTTCATAAAACCTAACTAGATCGATTTTTCTCCCCAAAACCTCTATATGCTGAATTTTAGGAAAATCGTTGGAACCGTTTTCGAGATTCCGAAAATATATATTTATATATATACATACGAGATTAACTCATTAAAATATTAAAGATATAATATATAAGAAAAGGAACACTAATTAATGTGCTACAGTAAACATTTATTTATTTACTGTATACTATCATCTTTTTACAGGCTACAAATTTTAGAAACTCTGTATTCGCTGCAAGCTGGTCAGAATTAGGAAATGTTGATATATGGAATATAACTCAACAGTTGCAAGCTGTTGATGAGCCAGCACTTCTAGAACGTTACAATCTTGATACAGTGAATAATCCAGTAAAGCCTTTGTACTCCTTTAGTGGACATCAACAAGAAGGTTATGCTATTGATTGGTGTCCAACTGAACAAGGTGTAAGTGCTATTACTTTACATATGTCATCATTAAAAAAAAAATTGTATAATTTTTGTTGTTGCTCTAAAGCTTCTAATTTATTTTACTGTAGTAAAACAATTTTATTGATGTAAGATACAGTTATAACCATTTTTTTATAAAAAGTACTAGCAGCCTGCCCTTGCTTCCCACGGGTATAAAATATATATCTCATGTCATTCAGTGTAAAAAAAAATGATTAAAAACGATCCAGTAGTTTTGATTCATTAATTACTGCCTGTGGCCCGCAAGCGTTACATTTGGAGAAAAACAATTTCCTTTCCCTATACCAAGAAGATTTCCTGCTATCTTTGGAATATCTAAATTCATATAGTACATTTTTACTTATTTACTTTTACATTTTCCCTATGTATTTTATTTTTACAATTAATTACAGAATGTCTTTATATACAACATTCACAGCTTCCTTGTCGTTAAACAAATTCTTAAAAGAGCGACATACATATACCTTTAATAATAATATGTAGTGATTTTGCATACAAACATAATATAGTTAAAGTAAATTTAAAATTATATTATTTGTAGGTATTAGCTACAGGTGATTGTAGAAGAGATATCCATATATGGAAACCTAATGATGGTGGCACATGGACAGTGGATCAGCGCCCACTAGTGGGACACACAAGTTCTGTTGAAGACATTCAATGGTCGCCTAATGAAAGGTATTTCTTTTACTAAGAGATTAATTGTTATTGCATTTTGCCACCTTCACATTAAATAATATTTTTGGGTTACATCATGTTGCAACTTAAAAAAGAGATGTTCACACACACACAGTACACTTTCGATTTTATAAGTTTTCTTTAGCAGCTGAGTGAAAATGGTCTCTTACAGTGCTGTCATTTCATTGCTGGACTGATGGGTTAAATGCATACAGTTTATATCTATTCAACTGAGACTGTAAAGTCAATTTTAAACATATATTTTATATTTTAGAGGTTATAATGAGAATATTTTGGAGGTTATCACAAAGTGAAAACTAATGCTCGCAAAAATTAATTAATGGCGAATGGCCCTTAGGGTTCATGTTCACGTTCGAATATATTAATATATCAATTTCAGTTTTGATTCCATCATGTTTTATGGTTAAATTTATGAAAATCTTGCAGGAATGTATTAGCAACATGTTCAGTAGATAAAACTATAAGGATATGGGACACAAGAGCAGCGCCACAAAAGGCTTGTATGCTAGTATGTGAAAATGCTCATGCCAATGATATTAATGTTTTATCATGGAACAGCAAGGAGCCATTTATTGCCAGTGGTAAATATCGTGTTTCTTTGAGTAAAGAAAATATCTTCATGTCCTCAACCCACTCTAAGTGGGGTCGGCACAACATGTTATAAACATATTGTCACGTGATTTGGCTTCGTATTTTACGAAGCAGTCTGCCTGACGTCAACTTACCTTAGTCGTATTTTACGACTCCTCGGTAAGAAAGAGGGTGGTCAATTCTACTTAACCGGATAACACATGACGGGTCAACTTACCTTAGTCGCCTTTTACGACATATCGGAAAGAAATGAGCGTGAGCTATTCTACTCGGCCGTATATCACATGACGGGTCAACTTTCCTTAGACGCCTTTTACGACATATCGGAAAGAAATGAGGGTGGTCTATTCTACTCAACCGGATACCACAAGACGGGTCAACTTACCTTAGTCGCCATCTACGACACCTCGGTAAAAAATGAGGGTGGTCCATTCTACTCAGCCGAATACCACATGACGGGTCAACTTACCTTAGTCGCCTTTTACGACACCTCGGTAAGAAATGAGGGTGGTCCATTCTACACAGCTGGATACCACATTAATTATATAATACTTCTTTCCAGGGGGTGATGACGGTTTCCTCCATATTTGGGATTTACGACAATTCCCAACGTCTACCCCGATAGGCACTTTCAAACATCATACAGCGCCTATAACATCTGTTGAGTGGCATTGGACTGAACCAAGTGTGTTGGCCTCAGCTGGTGAGGACAACCAGGTTGCTGTTTGGGATTTAGCTGTTGAGAGAGACGATGAGGAAATAGTTGATGAAGAGCTGCAGGTAAGATAAACATCCTTTATTTATAAGCATACTAGCGGACCGCCCCTGCTTCGCACGGGTATAAAATATATAGCCCGTGTCTGAACTTTGTCACTCCTAGCAGCATTTTAAATCTGTAATATCTTCGAAAATATTCGTTTAAATTATATGCTGTAAACGGCCATATTGATTTATATTAAATCAACAATGTAGTTAAGGTACTTAATTGGATAAGAATTAATGCTGTATTGTTTAAAATTGCCTTGATAATAAGGCATTATTTTTCGTAAAAAGAAAGTGACAAAAAAAATGCTATTGTGGGTTATCCATAAGAGGTAGACATATACCATCGCGGAGTTTTCTGTAGACCTTTTCTAGGTGTACAAATACTTAGTACATTAATTTGATAAATATCGTAAGGTTCAGCTTGCGTTTGCAATGTAAGCGGAAAAAATTTAATTATTTACGACATCACATATTGAATATTATTATACCTATAATTCTTCCTCTTCAATCACTCTATCTATTTAAAAAAACCGCATCAAAATCTGTTGCCTAGTTTTTAAGATTTAAGCATACATAGGGATATAGGGACAGACAGGAAATGCGACTTTGTTTTATACTATGTAGCGATTGCATGATGTAACTAGTATCTAACTGAATTAAAAAGGTTTTAAAGACGATCAATTAATGAGAATTGTAAAACCAAATGAATTTAATTAAAACGTAAAAAAACAATATATTGTATATTCACAATACAAAAGATGGAGTATCCCAAGCTTGTTTTAGAATAATTCTAATATTTCTCTTTATTTTGCATTATTAGTTCAATATGCTAAAAAGTGGGTTTTTTTAAATTTAAACTTTATTTATTGTCCACTTTTTATTGCGATTGATTGTTATTATTATTACATGTCCCATGTATAAGCATAGGAAATTTGATTTATACTTTGGATGGGGTGTTATATATTTATTCTTTGTTTTCCAAATTAAGAGAACGAAATGTAAAAAAATATTGTATGTCACCGGTTCTTTATAAATGTACAAATTGTGTCATGTACAAACAATTTATTTTTGAATTTTTTTTAGAATCTGCCCCCCCAGCTCTTGTTCATCCATCAAGGACAAACTGACATCAAAGAACTTCATTGGCATAAGCAAATACCTGGTGTTATTGTGACAACAGCGCATACTGGTTTTAATATATTTAAAACTATAAGTGTATAAATAAAATGTTAAAGAAAAACAAAATTTATTTTATTTAAAAAAATTACTTGATATAATTATGACATGATTTATTCGAATTATCAATAAATTATAAAAATTATACTTTTTATTCATTAATCTGAATCATAGCTAAATTAACGAGATGTCGTATTGTAGGTCTTCCATGGGGACAGTTCTGAAACAAGATGGAAAATTTTCTCATTAACAATTAACAGCCGTGTTGTATCTGGCTGAGTAGAATACACCATCCTCATTTCTTACCGAGGTGTCGTAAAAGGCGACTTAGGTAAGGTGACTAACCGAGTGGCATCCAGCTACGTAAAATAATAGAACACCATCTTTCTTTCCGAGGTGTCGCAAAAGGCGACTAAGGTAAGTTGACGTCAGGCAGGCGACCGGTCGTAAAAAACCTAGCCAAATCATGTGACAACATGTTTATAACATGTTGAATGATGATGAATATAGAATAATAATTAAATTACTGTGACGAAATAAAAAGTTGTAGAATAGATTACCTGACTTTGTCTTAATGAAATGTAAGTGTATTTATATCAAAACTAGTGTTACTTCGCGTATTTTAGTAATAAAATACCGTCAATTATGAATTATATCGGGTTTTTTTAAACACTTTTAATGATTCAAGTAATTCGTTTCGCTTCCTAACTGATTTCCATGAATAGACATAATAATCTTTAGAGAAACGAAAACGCCTAATCAAAAATCATTAACCTCATATTATTATGAATTTATTTACCCATGGTTTGTCAATGTCTGCCATATGTCCAACTAACGTCTGCATATCTCCCTTACTTAGTGCTGTCCCAATCATCACCGATTTCCTACAAGCTCGCGACGCAAACATTGCTCGCACTCTGCTTGGCCTACAATATTCAGACTGGTTTTCCTAAAACAAAGGTATATAATGTAATTTAAAGTATACATTTGCAAAGTTAAAGAAAATGTAATAAATGACATATACATAAAGTAAATAGGTGTTTAGGTGTATGTGTGGTGTGACAAAACTGGATAAAATACGAAACGAGTATATAAGGGGAAGTCTGAAAGTTGCGCCCATTACAGAAAAGACGAGAAGTGCAAGATTGAGATGGTATGGACATGTAATGAGGAGGGATGAAAATCATATGACCAAACGAGTGTTACATTTGAATGTGGAGGGATATGTACCTAGAGGGAGGCCTAAAAAGAGATGGTTGGATTGTGTGAAGTAAGACATGCATAGAAAAGGAGTAGCGCCAGAGTTGACTAATGATAGGACAGAATGGAAGAGAAAAACATGTTGTGCCGACCCCATTAAGAGTGGGATAAGGACAGGAAGATCAAACTAGAAATTTTGTCGTGGAGTCCATCTCCTGATGATGCTTCGGTGGGTTCGAAACAATTTTTAAGAGTGTGGTAGTGAATGTGTGCAGTGCTTGTATTGTTGTGTTATTGGTTTTACATGATTTTTTACGAATTTTGCACGTATCAGGTATGAGATCGGATAGTCCACTCTACAGCGGGTTATAGCGAAATAATATTTTCATTTTTACTTTTGTAATATGGGCCGCTTTAAATATTAAGTAATTCTATAAATTATAAAAATTAAAGACTTTTAGTTTTAGTTTTATATAGTAGTAATTTATAGATAACTAGTTTTTAATTTAATTGTAAAACTCACTCTTAGCATAAAAAGTAATTCTTCTATGTCTTCTCTGCCAAAAATCCAATTTTTAGACATTGGTATAGTTAAAAGCTTAACTCTTTTTGTAGGTGGCGCTAGTTCGTCTATTTTAAAAGTAAAACCATTCTTCCTAAATATTTCTAGATTATCCATTAATATTTGCTCATTGACACCTGTTAGATCTAACTGCTGTGGACTAAATTAAAAAATATTAATTTTATTAATAATTTAAAAATATTAATTTAATTTATTTATATTGATGCATTTATTTGCAATAATTATATATACATAATACTATATAATATGTACTATTTACTAAACTAAACTATTTTACAAAGACAAGCAATTATACAATTTATTTATATTTGATGACGCATTTTTATATTTCTAGATAGTACATAGAATGTTTTACGTTTACGAAATAAAATTTTAAGTAAATATACATATGTAAATTATGAATAGTACTTATGATACTTTAAAGTTCATTGAAATAGATTTAATTAGTACTTTGCACATTATTTTGTAATTATAATTGAATTAAATCTATGTTGTTTTACTCAATTAAGAGTGTTGTAAAGCCACTATATCAATTAATAAATAATTAAGTTTGCTTCAAATAATTTAGCTGGTAAATGAAAACACAAATTAAAATTAATATTTTTTGGAAGATAAAATAAGTATGCCATAAAAAACTTACATAACAAGTTTTTGATTAGTTAATTCTGTAGTTTTTTGTAACATTTCAAAGTTATAAATTTCATCAGTAGCATGTTGGTCTATTATAAACAGATCATCATGTAATCGTGTTATTATAAAGCCTAAATTAAATTGACCAATAACAATCATTTTCTTAAAGCAATCTTTAGATATTTCTCTACTCAACTCTTCTTCACATTTCTTATTAAACACAGGGTTTATTGTTGATTTGAACTTCACTTTATCAGGTGTTGATTTATCCTTTTTGTTAATATAAATATCAAATAAAGCTTTCACATGTTCCATAGATGTTTTTAAATTTACAGACTTTCTTTTGTACTTTCCTAATTCTTCTTTATCAGTAACTACTTTGTGTAATTTTGGTTTTGGCGAATTTTGACGAGCTCCATTGGTTTTACAGTATATGGTATGAGTTTTTTTGAATACCACATCATTTATATTCCTTATTTGAGTATCAGGTAATTCATCTGTATTTTCTAAATATAGTATATTTTTAGAAGTCTCCACTTCTTGGTTTTTTGATAAAAGACTTCTAGATATATTTGAATCTTTTTCAACATCACAACTAGCATCTGATTTAGGACAATTTACTTTCAATGTCTTGCAATTATTTAATGTAGATCTTAAGAAATTGTCATCAGCAATAGACTCAGATTCTGATATATCTTTGTCAACTCCAGATGTGTGACTTTTTTTAATAGATAAAAAATTCTCTAAATTTAATGAAGATTTTCTCTTTAATTCGGCCTTCTGAAGAGAAGTGTCATTATGTTTCACTGATGTTTCAGAATCGTTACTGAATTGTTTTATGAATGACTGAAAGATTCTAGGTTGATTCAATTCTGGTTCTATCTTTTGACTAAGAGTTTTAACAGATTGTTCAATCTTTAATGTTCTTGGTATATTTTCAAACATTTTTGTTAGAGAAAATTTAAGTGCTTCTAATATAACTTTTTCTTTAGTTAGGAATAACTGTCTCTTATCTGGAGTAACATTTACATCAACAGCATGTCTATCTATATTAACATTTAGAAATATGAACGGATATTGATTACAATTGTATTGCCTATATATTTCATTAACTAATTTTATAATTTTAGTTGGCTCACAAGGCCTGCAGTTTACAAAGAAATATTGTCTGTCAGTGCTAGATCGACCACACCCATGAGCACATGATGAAATATAGCCTACAACATCCACAAAATTAGGTGTGTTTTTATATCCTTGTGATTTTTGTGAACTACTTATGGTTTCCTGTGAATTCTTCGTATCTGTGTCATTTGAGTCTTCAGATAAATCAATTTCAATATCTTCTATATTGACAGATTCTTCACTTTCTTTTATTTCTCCTGACAGCCCTCTAAATATATTGTCTTTTATATTTGATACAGATTCTGTTTTTATTTCAAGAATACTCTGTAACTGTTTAATACCAAAAATACAAGCAATGTTATCTTTGTATGAAGATGATCCCTGTGTCGCAACTACTATGACTTTTGAATTTGAGCTTGTTTGATTGCTGCATGTTATTCTAAAACAATAATTTATTTTTCAAAGTATGGTTACATTATTATGATCAAAAATTGTTAAATAAGTTGAATTCTCTATATTTTCTATATTAATGTGTCTATTCAATATTATTAAGAATTTTTGAAGCAAATGAAATATAACTTACTTGACTCCTGTAGATATTAGGCAGTAGGCATATAACAAATGAGTCATTTTATTGAATTCTCTTTTCACATTTTTGTGGAATTCTTTTTGTCTCACAGGTAGAGAGCAAAATAAATTTGAAAGTGTAACAGTTGTTCCAATTTGACGAGAACATGGTGTTCTATTTAAAATATTGCCTTTGTGATCATATTGAATTTTTGTTGCTAAAATATAAAAAAAATTAACAACTTCATGTACTTAAGTTGAAAGTAAAGGGAGACTTAACTAGAGATCTTAACAAATCATACTAACTGAGACACTAAATACCACTGACTGAAAATAGAAATTCTTTTGGATAATATATATGCTTATCTTATATGATAAGGAATTGTACTTAGAACCTTATTAAGAAATATATTATCCTTCATCAGCATCACTAAAGTTGTCAAAATAATTAGAAAAAAGTTTTAAAAGAATTCATGAATTACTTGGAGAATGATATTAAAATAATTGAGAATCCTTTTTAATATCTTCTTAGAATAGTTCATACAAAAAGCAGGATACCTGAAATCTACCTTTTAGGTATCTATAGTTCATTAATGTACTTTTCACTCTGTTTTAAACAAATAAAACCAACTTGCTCAAAAATTAAAATACAAAATTGATATATTGCTTTAGATCATTTAATATAACTTTTTATTATGCAGGTTAAAGGTTTTCTCAAAAATGTAATTACTTACCAAATTCACTGCTACTATGTCTTGTTGTAATAGTTAAATTGGCCAGAGAACAAAGGGAACTTAAAGCCTCTCCTCTGAATCCAAAGCTAGATACCCCAAGCAAATCCTCATAATCTCTTAATTTTGAAGTGTGATATTTTAATGCTACATCAAGAAAATAATGAATTATACAAACTGAATACAAAGTCATCATCATTCTCTTACCCTTATCCCACTCTATGTGGGGTCAGCACAATATGTCTTCTTCTTTCATTGTCCTCTATCATTCGTCAACTCTGGTGCCACTCCTTTAACATGCATATCATTTTTCACACAATCCATCCATCTTTTTTTCGGCCTCCCCCTAGCCATACATCCATCCACATTCATATTTAAAACTCTTTTGGTCACATGATTTTCATCCATCCTCATTACATGACCATACCAACTTAGTCTCGCACTTCTCATCTTTTCTGTAATGGGTGCAACTTTCAGATTTTCTTTAATAACAAACTGAATACAAAGTAAATTTTCCAAAAAAGTTTATTCATACTTAAAGCAGCAAAATTGTCTTCAGTTACTCCTGAGCCATTATCAGAAACTTCTATAGAATCTAGGCCATGATTTTTGAACCTTATATCAATATTAGTTGCACCAGCATCAAAAGAGTTTTCCACTAGTTCCTTAACTGCTACTGCTAGACTAAGAACAACCTAGAATTCAAATAAATGGTTTATCTACACTACATAATCCTATATATATTAAATCAAATTAGATGATCTTGTATTTTTTCTATAATTTATTATTCAAATTCGTTAGTTTAATAACCAGGGTATCATACATCGCGAAGTATAAAAAGTTAATTAAAATATTACTTACTTGCCCTGAACAAATTTTATGGACGGTATCATTGTTAATAGGCTTGATGGAATTGACGTGTATGTTGCTTAAATCGTTGACATCTACCATAATTTTTAATTTTGTAAGTTTATTTGCATTATGTGTGTAAATAAATAAAAATTGAAATATACTATTCACAACAGGCTCAATATTCCCGCCACGGACAACTGACAAGTTAAGATAAGTAGGAATGTCAAAAAATAATCGATTATTTTTGTTATCAAAATCTCCCTTTTCTTATTTACTCTCTTTTTTGTTTTTTTAGGATTGAATATGCATTGTTCGATGAAACCAATGTAACCCAACTACATATTTTAATTTTTATTAGTATTTATAATTTATATTATTAATAGTAGTAGTATTAGAGTAGTAATAGTAGTAGAGTATTTTTAATAGTCGATTATTGTGATAAAATATTCTGTTAATGTAAAAATCGATTATTTTTACATACCTAGTTATAGACTACTAAGTACTAACTAAACAAAAATAATAAATAGTTTTCGTATACATATGTATACAATACATAGATTACTAATGATACCAATACCATATACCTATTGTATATTATTTCTCTGTGTTTTAAAGAAGTTTCTGGTAACTTGTCTGTGATTATTATTTTGCGTGTAACTAGATTTTTATCATAGATAAATTTTTTCATCGATTTACCGCAAGTTAAACAATTGGATACCTATTTAACCGGGTTCTCACTTCTCAGTATTCAAGAGTAAATTATGTCGTTAAATACAGCTCACGCAGATCACGGTGTGTTAATACACGCTGGAGAATGGTAAGATGAACTTTATATTGCACAAGCTATTATCAACAAGGAATTTTATTTATTGTCATGAGTCATAAAAAATTACTTATCATTTAGTATGATTGTCTCATTGGTAATAGTGGAATAAATAATTATATGCCAAGCGAGTTAGAGAAATAAATATTGTTTAACATTAAAACATTTAACATTAGAAGGTATCATTACTTTAATACATAATAGAATCTTATCTACTACTTAATAGTATTGTCCATTAAATTACTATATTTAATGGACAATATTTTTTTATAGCAATATATAAATTAGCTTAAATTTATTACTTTTCCATTTAGTAAAAATGAAAAGTCGCACTAGGAGTATTGTTTTAATGTTATTGGTGCTACTTTTTAAAATATCTTTTTGAAATTTTTATGTTTCTAATTGCTTGTATAATGCACAACAAGAAAAGTAGCCAAGTGTTTTTTTTTTTTATAATTACCATTTCATTAACTCAAGCAAGGAATTCTTCTATAATTAAATTCAAGGATGTGTGATAATAATTATATTCAATTTTTTCACAGATGATGTAACTTAAATTTTAAAATTACATCCATAATTAAAGCTGATGTTTCATGCAGAATTCATTACATATTTCATTATTCTATCAATTAAATTATCAATTTTTTGTCTCTTTAACATAAGTCATACTACAAAATTTTGTTTTTATAATAACTTTGTCTCAAAATAATGTATTAAGTATAGACAATATATTCTAGAGATATTTTTTTTCAGCATCATTTTGTTTTCTGATAATGTTGTTGTGGAGTTCTATGGCAATGAAACACAAGAATTTAAAGGCACAAAAAATGGCAGAATGTATCTGACTACTCACCGAATGATATATAACTCTAAGAACAATGCTGATCCTCTTAGATCATTTAGCTTTCCATTCATAGCTCTACAGGATGTAAGTATTATTTGAGTTATATTTATACTTACATAATAATTACTTTAAGCAGTTTAAAAACACTATTAAGGAGAGGCTGATACAGACAGCCTACTATACTGTTGAGGATTATTTAGACGATAAGAATGCGTGGATATAGATATTGTTCGACCCTGTACAAGATAGGAACAATTAAATGTAACTAGTATAAAGATTTTTTTTTTAAAAGGGCAACCACCGATTTTCTTGCTGGCTCTTCTCGGTAGGAATAGCTTTCTGAACCAGCAGTAGAGTTGACAAAAGCACTTGTTTACAAGTTTATTTGAATAAAGAATATATTGAATTTGCCCACTAATATCCTTCTAAGATCCTTAATATGTTTTGTTATTTTCTATTTTTAGGTAACAGTGGAACAGCCTACATTTTCTGCTAATTATATAAAAGGCAAAGTGCGAGCTCAACCAAACGGGAACTTCATTGGTGAAGTTAAGTTTAAGCTGACATTTAAATCCGGAGGAGCTATAGAATTTGGTCAGGCTATGCTCAAGGCTGCACATCTTGGTAGGTTTATCCTCATTTGTTTTGGCAATAATCTCACATTTTCATATTTGATATGACAGCCGCATGGTATCCGGCTGAATAGAATAGTAACACCCTCATTTCTTACTGAGGTGTTGTAAAAGGCGACTAAGGTAAGTCGACCCGCCGTGTGGTATCCAGCTGAGTAGAATTAACCAACCTCATTTCTTATCAAGGTATCGTAAAATACGACTAAGGTAAGTTGACGTCAGGCGGCCGGTCGTAAAAAAGCAGCCAAATCATGTGACAGCATGTTTATAACATGTTGTGCCGACCCTACTTAGAGTGAGATAAGGGCAGGAGCATGACTTTCATATTTGATGTTACATATAATATTTTATAATGTAAACTCAACTGATTAACAACAATATTGTTATGAACCAAACCAATCCGAAATTCTAAATATGTAATATCATTATTGTGTTATTATATTAAATTACCTTGTTTCAATACATGCAGATATTTACATACAATTTAATTATAATAACCATGAAAAGTATCTTATAAAAGGATAATGATAATTTCAAGATTTTATATATAATAAGAGGAAATTATATAAAATATTTAATGTTATCTTTTCATATTATCTTAGTAGTCATTTGTATTCATTATTCAATTTTTCGTTTATTATTTTTAGTACCTTGGTGACTGAGCCTTGCTCGGTAATTTTTAAAATGATGTAAAAAAAAAATTTATAAGAAAAATTAAAAAATAATAGGACAGTTAGGGCTTTATCCTAGGTATTTTCAAATCTCTAGACCGCCCGTTCCCCAAATGAACTACAATTTTAGAGCCCGAAAACAGGGATAAAACGACATTTTCTATAATAAAACTTTAAAATATATAAAATAAAACTCAAGATCGATTTTGTCCCCCAAAACCCCCTACATGCTGAATGATAAGTCATTTAAGTAATAAAGATTAAAAAATATTTTTCACTTTTTATTTAAATCTGTTGTGCTAGTTTATTTTTTAACTATATTAAATTTCAGCCTCGCGTCATATGAACGCTAATGCACCGCCGCCGCCATACACTCCGCCAACTGGCCCATGGTATGCTGCACCCCCTCCTGCCTACGCCCCTCCACCACAAGGATATTATGGATGGGTTCCACCTTATAGTGTAAGTACACAAAATTATGAATATATTATTGGTGATGAATTATCTTCAATATTTAAATGGGTTAATCTTGTATGAATATTATATATTTACGGAAATAGCTCCAACAATTTGCTTGAAATTCACCATTTTGCGGGTTTTTGGGGAAAGAAATCGATCAGCTAAGTTTTATTTAAAAAAAAAATCGTTTTATCACTGTTTTTGGGCATTAAAAAAATACTAAAATTTACATTGAATAAATAATATACTATCTTCGCCACAAATTGTCAAGTCAGCGTAGTTTATTCGGGGAACGGGCGGTCTCGAGAAATGAAACTACCTAGGATCGAGCCCCACTCCAATAATTTGTTTTTTTTTTAAGTTGTTTTTTTTTATTTTGTAAAAAATTACCAAGCAAGGCTCGGTCAACCAGGTATTATAAATTTATATGAATGTAAGAACTACTAAATGTGATAAGTCTGGTCTAAATTTAGTATTTTTAATCAGATAAATCTATTCTTATTAGTATTTTATATCAAAACCGGCTCTAAATATATTTGAGTTCTTACAAATTCTGCATGTATCGGGTATGAGAACGAATACTACACTCTACATTTAGTATTACATATATTTTCTTTTATCGCGGATTATAGCAAAATAATATTCCCATTAGTTTTGTATTATGGATCTCTGCAAACTAACGCCTAATTCTATAAATTAGAATTCTAGTTATTAATGTAATGATATTTCTATGTTAATGTTATAGTAATGCCTACTTCTGCTAATACAAAATTTCCATTGCAGGCATTTCCCGATCAACCATCACCAAACTCCGTATTTGTTTCAAACACCCCACCTCCTTATCCGGGTGTGATGGGTGTAACATACCCTCCCGGGGGTGGATTCTCCGATGCTCCATCGGGACCCAGTCCGACAGGTGCGCACGGCTATCCCGGATATCAGCCCAACGGGAATATGCCACCGCCGGGGTACCCGGGTAACGCTAACTTACCTCCACCAGGTTATCCTGGCGGATTTACACCGGGAGCACCTGGCATGTCTTCAAGTGGTGAGACATTTTAACTTTGCTATGGTTAAATAAAATGATTTTATTTATACACAATTTGGATAAAATTGTGTTTTAAATTTGTGATATAATTTTCAAAATTTAAAGAATGTTCAAGACAATATTTTTTTTTGGATATTTCAATGGTTTTTAATACGATTTGTTGGCATGCTGGTACATCTGTGAGTAAACACTTAATAAATGTGTTATATGTAGTTATGTAGAATATTAAAACTTAGCCTTAATTTGTAGTTCACTTAATAGTAAAATGGTTGAGTAAAATGTAATGTTCTATTATATTTGAGTGTTGGGTTATTTTTGCAGTAGTTTTGAAATATTTCAGATGCTAAAGCGGCCGAGGCAGCTCAAAGTGCTTATTATGATCCGAATCGGCCCCAGACGGCGTATGTTCCCCCGCCATACAATGTGAGTTAATTATTTACAGACAAATAAATGTTACTTTACTGACGTGTATCATATGAGCAGTATTTAAACTCAGTACCTGGTCAGCGAGCACATCGGATTGAGCTCTTTATTCTTACCAAAGGTTTGAGGAATTTGAATATCACTATGAATATATTACTTTTTTTGAATATCACTATGAATATAGTACTTTTTTTTGAATATCATTATGATTATAGAACTTTGTTTAGTATCACTATGAATATAGCTTTTTTTTTTAAATATCACTATAAATGTAGTAATGTTAACATATATTGATATTATTAATTCCTTGTTACAATTTCTTACCAAGAAAGTAGTTTCTAATAGCTTTAAAATAGTTAATAATAATAATAATATTTTTCTGAATTTTTTGTGATAGAATAACACTTTTTAGCTCTAGAATTTACTTTTTGATACCGTGGTTTCGAAGATTGTTAGTTTTATTACAATTTTCAGCATAATATTTTCTAAATAATCTACATGAATTTCATCATGAAGTTTATATAACCTTTAACCACATTAAAAATCTGTGTACAGTTTCCATACAAAGTTTACACTGTAATCTCATACTAATTGGTATTGTCTTAGACCTGCATGACTTTTTTTTAATGTATGTCCGAAAAAATCATTAATATTTAAATGAGTTAATTTTGTAGGTATATATATATATATATATATATATATATATATTTTCTGAATTTCGGGAACGGCTCCAAACGATTTTCCTGAAATTCAGCATGTTTGGGGGATAAAAATCGATCTAGCTCAGTTTTATTTCTAAAAAATCCGTTTTATCCCTGTTTTTGGGCATTAAAAATATGGTATGTTGTAGAATTGAAAGCAAAGGATTCTTTTAGCTGTCAAACGTAATGTTGCGATAGCCGATGGGTAATGGGACCGAAAATGTTCAAAACCCGGGTACGAATCCCACATGTCATCGGCGCCTTCTTTCTTTTTTATACCTTTTTAAAAACCTAGATACTATCTTATGTTATACTACATATTTAAAATTGATTAATATAATTTTTCAGGATCAACCGCCGACGTATCAGGAATCTACGTCAAAGAAAGAAAACTAATGCACTGTCCACACTATCACATGAACGCCACTTCGCATAACGTGCTGTAATGACTTAGAACTGCAAAAGAGTAATTTCTATGCTATTACCTAAATCTTTTAAAGAGTAATTTCTATGTTATTACCTAAAACTTTTAAAGATTAATTTCTAATTATTTATTGGCATGCTATTTATTCTGATTTTTAATTTATGATTTTGCGATGGTAAGATATATTAAATTAAAAAAATAATATATTCAATATTGAACAAACTATTTTCATGTCATCATATTCGCATGTATTGTTACCAAAAATAATAACTAAATTTTCGCGTTAAATTACTTCATTGAATGTATAATATATTTAATAATATACTATTTTACCTATTTTTTTTAAGCACACTGCTATATTTAATTTATTACTTGGTTCTTTGTCTATGGTGGGTAAAAAAGTAAAAATCAATTTTGGTTTTTAATACAAAAATTGGGGAGCTTTATGTAACTTAAAATGTTTCACAGTGTTTAATTGCAAATTTACTACCGTATAGTTATTATTATGGAGGGAGCCAGCCTCAAGTACCCTATTACAATAAGAGAAATAATGAATGTAAATGGGACTTTTTTTATCCTTATGGAAAGGGAAAGAAAAATGCAGCCTTAGGTCGATTGCGCTTATTATTGCCACTATAATGTTTATTCACTCTTTTTTTTGAAATTTTGCAAATCGTATGAGTCCAAAAAAATAAATGCAGGACGGGAATTCCACATATTGGTCGTGCCCATGTATCTATCTCTCTCTTTTGTATATCATAAGACAAAGATAAGTTTACGAGTTTCGTCTTATTTATTGTGTCACTCTTACAGGTTCGCCTATAGCTCCCCTATTCTAGTATAATAACTATGAAATTACACTTACACTTTGCTGAGACTTTCTAAGAGTTAAAGGAGCTTAAGGGCCTGTTTCACAAGTTACCAATAAACTGTCAGTTAGCCTATTCAGAACATATCTGACACATATCTTTGAATTTTGCGTTTCTCAGGGTCCTGATAGGCTTATTCAACACAATAGGTAGATCATGTGGCTGTTATTTTGTTTATCTGCTGGATAGCAAATACCTATTTCAAAATGGCCGCGATTTTTTTTTAATTTTTCACTTTTAGAGTCTCTTTTTAGAGACATTTATCTGTTACTTAGTTTATTTGTCGGTTAACTATCTGACACTTTATAAGTAACTTGTGAAATAGGCCTTAAGACTCATTTAGATTTCACATTCCGGCTTGTTTTATTTTCAAGGCTTATTTAAAGTTGCTTAGGCGTAAAGTTTTCAGTATTAAAATTACATTTTAAAATTAATGTTTTTGTAAACATAAACGATGGTGCACCTTTTTGTGATCATATTGTTTTGAACGCAATATTTTATGTTGTCGAGTCTGGTTTATATTATACACTCATTATAACTAATTAGATACGACAGGTGGCGCTGTAATTATATATAAGTCGAACGCAATTTATGTTAGTTTGGTGCTAACAGAAAGTTAAAAACATAAAAATTGATCCGGTGTAAGAATATCGCATGTTACGAAATCGTATGAACGTTTAAGGAATAATCAAAGATATATTCTACTTATTATCATTTACAACTTTTGCTCTTTAGTGATGAATCATTTACCAATTTACAGTAATCAATAATTTTAAATGCTATTGATAATATTGTAGGCTCGACTATATCGCTAATTATAAAGTTTTAAAGATTTTGTTAAATTTAATATAATTAAAAGCGTTATTATATTATACGCCTATAACTGTTGTAATAAGACAACAAATAGGTCTGTGTGATGTATAAATTTATTATATATGTGGGGCGTTATCAATTGAGATATAGCTTAATACATTAGTCTAATCCTTTGAACCATCCTTACCGAAATCAGTGGATATTGAAAAAAGAAAAGTGAAAATACAAGAGGTAAGTATAGAACTGTGAGATAAAGTTTTAACCTAACTTGTCAATATAAAAGAGTTGGATAAATTTGATTGTTGTTAAAGCTGTTTGTTGTCTTATTTGTTTCATATATTTATCCAAAAACTGTTATCTAACTATAATTATTGTCTGCTATAATGCTTTGATTTGTAAAACGTATTGTAGTTTAATTTAAATAAATTGTATTTACTTACACCATGGCTTTGTATTTTTAAAATTCCATTTAAGAAGCATTGTTTTCTTCTAAAAATGTGTTTAGTTAAAATATAATGATGGTAATTTACATTTTATTGGGATGGAATAATTTAAATTGATTGTATAGAGTTGGGAATGATGTGCGAAATTTTCGTCCAAAATCACTCGGTTTCTGAAGAGAAGTATATGAATAGTTTATGTGTGTATGTAGTGTAACTAGAAGTTAAGCCTTGACTGAAGTCTCTTAAACAAGCTCAGAGCTTTGTATTCCGAACTCAGTGGATCTTCAAAAACAATTCCGAGACTCCTCCAGAAGCATATTACTTATTAGCTGTGCGTGCAAACTCTTCTTCTTCCTGCCCTTATCCCACTCGTAAGTGGCGTCGGCACAACATGTTATAAACATGTTGTCACATAATTTGGCTACGTATTTTACAGCCGGCCGCCTGCCTGACGTCAACTTATCTGAGTCGTATTTTACGATACCTCGATAAGAAGAGTAAGAGGGTGGTCTATTCTACTTAACCGGATACCACAATATTGTCGACTCACCTTGATAATGTCAGGGGAAGTGGAATAAAAACCGTATACCACACGGTGAGTCATTTACCTTAGTCGCCTTTTACGACACCTCGGTAAGAAATGAGGGTGGCCTATTCTACTCAGCCGGATACCACACGGCGCGTCAACTTACCTTAGCCGCCTTTTACGACACCTCAGTAAGAAATGAGGGTGGTACTATTGTATTCAGCCGGATACCACACGGCGTTCATACGATCAACGATCATCGCCGATATTAAAGAGCAGGCTTTACGTATGTCATTACTATCGTAAAATAGATCCTCTTTAAACCTCGAACTAAAAGAAGCAAGCAGATGTCAGTGTTAAAAATAGAAAATCAAGAAGAAGATTAATCTCCTGTCAAACATGAAAAATTCACGTGTCAATAAAATACGCACAAAACAGGAATAAAATTTTATAGTCATGATAAACACTAAATATCCGTTTTAGTCTTATAGCATGGGTAAGTCTTATATAAAAACACTCAATATGTAGTATTATAATTCACAGCTTTGTACAAAATGTCTGCAGTTGTTGATTTTTATAAAAATGAAGTCAGCGTCTTAGATATAATCGGCCACTTTAGTAAAGGATTTTCGTTATAAGTACAAAAGTTCAATTGCAAAATCAATCTATCAATAAATCAACGCAAGTTCCTTAAAGTTTTTGATTACACAATGTTCTGTTTTGACGTAATTAACAGCCCTTGAACTTTTGTACAAAGTTGCTAAAATCTTGAAATTGTTTGTCGTTGCAAATCACGTCAGTAGAAATTAAAGTTATTTTTTGTTTTAACTTTAGAGTAAAAAAAAAAACAAAGAGCAGCAGGGAGATATAAATAATTGGCCGAAATAAGAATATAAAATGACCGAACAGTGTGAGTATAACTCATGCATCTTGTAATACCTATTTCATGTATAGTACGAGAATTATTAGTTATTTTTTTATTGGAAAATCTGAATTTTATAATCTGATAAACGACTTTTCCGCGTTCGCGTTCTGAAACTTTTTTACGTCTTTATTGTCAGTTAATTATTTAAATTACTACTTAAGTGTCTGATTTAGAAAAGTAAGTAAGCACTTCCAATATTTTTTTATTTATAACTGTATTTTGAGTGGCTGATTAGTATTGTAAACGCTGGCTTCGTTTAATTTAAATTAATATCAATGAGATGTTTGATATTTTTTTTACAGAGTAAATAAATTTCGATGGCACCTTCGGTTCATCCACCTTGCACACCGACAGCATCATGTACACCAGTAAGATGCCATCCTACACCGCCACCGTGTCAAAATCCAGAACGATGTCTGAAAAAAACAATTTCAAAAGGCATAAGGCCGTGTCGAAGCGCCGTTTCCATCATGGCAACCAAGTCCAAAGGAAACTGCGGTAGCTGCAATAAATTTAAAACAAAAACATCAGATCCGAGGAATGTGAAAGCCGTTGAAAAATTTCTACAACAAAAATCAAGAGAAGCAAAAATGAAAAAACAAGATAGGTTAACGGGAAGTCAAAGTTATACAAATTATAGTAAACGACAGGGCTCCTCCAGAGCAAAAACTGAATGTTGCCCTGGTAAGGGCCACAGAGGACGGCTTAAGAGACCCAAGAAATGTTGCGAAATACTTTGAAGTGTATTTAACTTAATTATAGGTCATTACTTTGGTCCTTGAAATAAATAAAGAAAAAATATATATTTGATTACAGTGTTCAATAAATAGATACAAACTGTACATATATCCGAGTTTCATTCTTATTCAATATTTAAATGTATTACCCGTAGTACCAGCGCATTCCGCAGTGCCTAGTTAAGTGTATCCCTCAATAATAACATGCATTTTTCCCTGTTCTCGAAAGAAAACGGGATTTTTCAAACTATGTTACCCCGGTATTAGCTTTAATTGTGGTACAATGTTGGCTCATCGGATTAGCCGTGAAAGCGTTACAGACAGATAGACAAACTTTCGAATTTAGAATATCTATTGAAATTTCCAAATTACAATTGTTTCATTTAAAAAGTTTATTTTTGAACAATATCATACTTTATTCTTTTTTTTTACTTATGTTAACATAGTTTTTTATAAATTATTCTTAGCTTAATTAACATCATTCTTTGGAACCGTATCCTTGATATGATGTATTGCCGTGTCTTGTTTTAATGTGGTTTTATGTTACAGCTGTTTATTCAACTAAAAGCCTGAAACCGTGTATATCCGAACCAACGTGTAGTGTTCATAAACACAGACCTCGACCCGCACCTTGCCCAGAACCAGATAAGTGCTACAAGAAATGTATCAGAAGTAGACATAAATGCCCTAGTGCAATGGATACAGTCAGTCGCGTGGGTTTACCCTGTGAATGTGCCAGGGTACAGTCCAAAGATTCAAGATTGAGTAACAAACGTACAAATAAAACACACAGGAAACGTATTCAAAAAGCATACAAACAACGGTCTATGGAGTCGCGATGGAGAAGAAAGAAAAAATGTTGTACAATTCTTTAAAAATCTATAAACTAATATTATTTGGAAAATATGCTGAACTTAAACTATGATATGTGATAATAAACCTTATTTTAATTAATAAAATAGGGGAGGACATTGGTAATTAGTAGTTCTCTATAAAGGAAATATTGCCCGAATTAAAATAGATAGTTTGGATAGAATTTAGTATACTATGAAATAAAAATTAGGGTTAACTGTTACCTACTCAAAAACTTATCAAGACTAGGTATAACAGACATTGCCCAGATTTACGGAAAACATAATTCCTCTTCGCATGCGCGTAGCAGGAACAATTAAACAACTAGGTACAAGTAGGTACTTATAAATCCAAATTAAGAGTGGGCTTCCTAGTTATACGTTTTATCGCTACAGAAACATGAAAGTTATCTCCACCGAGGTTATCTCAGTAATATGCTTAACATATTATAATAAAAAATTATTGTGTGCTAACAGTATTCAAAATTCAAAAAAATAATATAGATAAACATATTATAATAAAAAAAAAATGCTGTGCTAACAGTACCCAAAAATATTTTTAAGGAAATAAACTTTGAATTTAAATAATATTAGTTGATACAATAATTGGTTTAGTAAATAAGAACTTACTAAATACCTAATTAATGGTATTATTACACAATTTACTTTTCAATAAATTATTTGATGATTTTTTGCAAGTTTTGTATTGGTTCTCTGCCTGTAGTTTTATAAAATGATTTTAAAATTGTTTTTTTTTTAGATTAACTAACGGCCATGCACTTAGCACAGACGCCAAAGAAAATATACATACCAAAGCATAGACTAGATTTTTCATTGATAGTGGTATCACAGACAAACAATAAAAATTTATATCAAGACCAAAATATTGGTAGTACTGAATTACCAATTTTCTCAGAGTTTTTACAAGCAAAGAAAATACAGCTCAACCAAATTTGTGATATTGAGAATATTGAATTATATTGGATATGTATATAAATAAATGGAGTAATATAATTCTGATTACTAGATCCATAAGTGTACAAAAGTATTAATTTCAATTTATGCACTTACGCAAATCGAAGCTGTCCCGGATTATTGACGTTTCGTAGTCGCAGGAATAGGCTTTTGGATGCCTGTTTGTATCGGGCTGTTGTAAGTGGGTGTGCTGTGTTGCGGTCGTTTTATTTATTTAGAGTATTATTTAAATAAATATTAGTGGAAAGTGCAATAGTGTTTTATTAATTGAATATGTGGTTCAAATTAGCACTGATGTGGCAAACCGGATTAAACAGAGGTGGTGAAAACGTGATTCTGTTTTAAGGTCAGTATTGGATTTCTTTTTCAAACTATTGTTAGATTATAATATAATACATTACATAGATTATAAGTTCATAAATTTATTATTTACAATATTTGTTACCATTGCTTATTTCGTTTAACAACGAGTCAAAATTACAAATATCATTTATTCTGTACGAAAAGTAGTTTTCGCTACAGTAGATCTTAAACAGAAATATACTTAGCGTCACAAATAATTAGGTTTTCGCATTCCTCGTTTATACTACAAGTGACACACTTAGTTTATAGAAATTCCTATTTTATTATTGTTTATAGTTAAGTCAGAAAATAATGTTGCGCCTTTTTTAAGTCAGTGTAGGCGTACGATAATTATGGATAGCCATTTCAATTAATATTAGCACTAGATAGTTTGAAATAAATTTAATAAAAAAATACTTTAAATATATATATTAAAATAAATAGTTTGTCATCAATATTATATAATAATGATAATCCCTATATAATTGATTATTAGTGAATGATGGTAATCAATAGAAAATTTTCATATGAGATGTATTAGATATTTTTTAATAAAAATTGATACATTTCGCCTTCCTTCTCTTAAATAATAAGACATTTTTTGTTGTTTTAAATTTAAAGCTTAACTACATTAAATTTGAAATCACTTTGTAACTAAATCATTTGAATATTTCTAACAATAACAAAATATTAAATATTCAATTTTTTTAGTTTAAGAATAACATTCAGAATATATTAAAATCTCTTTATCGTCAGACCTTATTTAGTTTTTATACATTATTTATAGCACATAGACATATATTCTGCAACTGTTGCTGCACTTTGTAAACTGTTGCTGCACTTTGTAAACTGCTGCCTTTAAGAAAGGATGTATTGGAAAAAAACCATAATAATTGAAAGTCTAAACAAAATGTAAAGCTTAAGTAAGAAGTCTTAGGTTATTAAGCCATTTATTTCATTAACGTTTTGTATTTTTTAACATGGTTTTAAATAGTACATGTCTGAGGGAAAGAATGAAGGTTTTTCTGGAAATTAGAATTTAGAAAATTAGAATTGAAAATTGATTGATTTAAAATTGGAATTTATTATTCTATATGTTAGCTGTGTATATAAGCTACAATAAATCATAAAAGCTGTAATACATTACACCAAATTTTGTCAATATTGCACCAGTGGAAAAATGTGAATGCTTAACAGATAGATAGATTTTTACGCTTATATTATTAGTAGTTTATATTATTAGATTAGTATTATCTGTTGGTAACACTTTCATGACTAATCAACTGGACTAATGATGGTAAAATTTGTTACAAATAAAACTTAAATATTAAGTTAATATCAAGGAGAAAAAAATTGCTTTCAGGAACAGGAAAAATACAGTACTTTATTGAAGGTCTTTAAACATTTAAGTTGATATGAATATAGTCGGAGGTACAGCTCGTTTAGTACTAAGATGCATTAGTTCTATTACATCTGTGCACTAACATATAATATAGGAGATCTAGTGAAGAAACCTATGTCCCTCAGTAGCACAAGAAGAGAAAGGCATTATTAAATTCAGGATAATTTATAGAATAAGGCGTTACTTTGCAGAGGTCCATAATACAAAAATAATGAGAATATTATTTTAAAATAATCCGCGATAAAAGAAAATATGTATATTTAATGCTAAATGTGGAGTGTACTATTCGTTCTAATACCTGATACATGCAGAATTTGTAATAACTCATGCACTACCTGACACTGATGACATAACAATACACAAGCACACATTCACCAACACAATCTCAACAATTGATTCGCCCCGTAATCGAAGCATCGTCAGGAGATAGACTCCATGACAAAATCGCAAAGCTTTTTACCAGAAAAGTGATGTTTAGTATTTTTTGTATTTAGTGACTCTAAATATTTTGCTATTAGTAGCATTTCTAGGAGAATGGGATCACTTTCCTAAGTACCTAAAGACAGATTCCGTAGATATGTTTTTCTTACTATATCAAGGCAATAGCATTGTTTCTATGCAGTCAAGCCATGCATCTCTTAAACCACTTTCGTAAATTTTGTGCTGGGTTATTATATTATCAATTTCACGTAATTATTAGCTGAAATAAGGTCAGCTTCACTTTACTCTCGGCTTTTAAGAGCGCGTGTGACGTGTTCAAGTGGTGAGAATCAGGCCCCTTCCAATACACTCTATTCAGTATCATGGTTCTTTGTAAAATATGACAGCAAAATTGTTTTGTAAAATGCTGTAGTGAGAAGTGTATAATAAAAGCTTAGCGGGTAGAGGTAAAACGTTATATTGCTACGATCCTAACCCAAATTTAAAATTTGAAACCAACCTCCTGCGCTTATCCCACTCTAAGTGGGGTCGGCACAACATGTTACAAACATGTTGTCACATGATTTGGCTACGTATTTTACGACCGGCCGTCTGCCTAACGTCAACATACCTCAGTCGTTTTTTACGACACCTCGGTAAGAAATGAGGGTGGTACTATTCTATTCAGCCGGATACCACACGGCGTCCAAATTTAAAATTTGAAAATTTGTTGTAAAAACTATGTAATTTGTTTAAAAACTAAAATTTGTTGCCTATAATCACCACTCTTGATGTGCGGGTTGGTGATTTCAGAATTTACTTATTGCACCGATAGCGTCTGTAATAAATATACAGTCTGCTATCGATTGATTGGTTTCGCAATAACGTCATTATTTGATCCCCAGAGCCTCGTCAGTTCATTCATTAGCTAGGTGCAGGTAATTGATGTAATACGAAGGTGAGGTTGGCATTTTAGGTTGATTTTCCCTTTTTACAACCCTTTAATTTAAAAAAAAATGTAATATTTTTATGCTTAACATAAAATTACGATTTTAATTACCTCTACAATTCTTACTATATCTTTACATAAATATTAATATATGTAAATATAAAATAAAAATACATAATATGTCAAGGTTTGTAAAGTACGTTATAAAAAAATTAACGTTTAGAAACCTACATAATTTGATGCAATACCAACTGATACTCTATTACCTGTTTCATTGACATATTTAGAACGTAAATTTTTATATTAAAATTATTATTGGTAAGAAAGGTCACCCGACCCGACCTTGCCAGTGTTGATCGTGAAGTGCAGTTACGATATGGTAATCCCAATCTAAAAAAAGTGGAAGTATTGCCTATTACAGTGTTTCCCATGTCCCACAGGGGGGATATTTAAATTTTTAATGGGGGGAAAGTCGAACTCGACAAGAGTTAAACCTATTCGCTCCGGGCCATTTTACGAGTGAAATTCATTCAGCTGTTGTAACTTCGATATTGAAAATGATTAGGAAATATAGGAAACTGCTGTGTTGTGATACTTTCGACTCCAATGGCGCGACAATAATGTAATATGTGTCTTTTTGCATATTTCCGAAAGAAAAACGGGATTTTTAAATTCTCGGAAATCATTTTCTTAACCCAGTATATAAGCTTTAATTGTCCCAAATTTTATCAGCTTTGGTCCGGCGGATTAGGTGTGAAAGCGTAACAGACGATCGGACAGACAGACAGACTTTCGCATTTATAATATTAGTATAGATTTCTATAATATGGCAACTAATCCTTGTTTCAGATGGGTGAACGCGCGCGGCGAGCGGGCGGCCGCGCGGCGTCGTATGACACGCGTTGCGCGACGCTTGCACCATATTCCGGGTTAATACTTGCAACGTAAGTTCAGATATATGAAATTTCACCCCTGTGTAATAGACAGTAAGAAACTAGATGGGGTACCGCCCCATTTAATTGTATCGCTACTCCACCGACTCCTGTTAAAAAGTCCTGGGTTTCAAAAACGATGTATCTCAAGTTTTTAATAACTATATTTAAAACTTTCTCAGACTTTTTACCTGAGTTTTCACGATTAAATAATTTATCATAGTCGTACGTCCAAGAATATCAGGTTGAATATTATTGAAAAATAAGTAAGCCACATTCAAAATATTTACAAAGGACATGAAGAGAAAGAGTAGGATATAAAGAAATCCGGCTTGTTGTTTCTCTTCATTTGCGATTTGCACTGAATTTGAAAAGAATAAACTAGATACAAATACATAAATAGAACACAAAAACAGTCTAGTCGTGAAAGGCGATACATTCACAAACTGCAGTGAGACGAAAAACGTCGCGACATTTTTTTCACAAATGAATCACTGTCTCTATCTGTACCTAGTATGACTTCAAAATTAATCAGGTATATATTTCTAATCGTAGTATTCAAATACTATTAAAATTAAACAGTAAGAATTTTCTATAAATATTGAAGTGGTTTAGTTGCATGTATGTATGTTTGCACATCGTGCGCGTAAATGTAAGTCGAGTTCTAGGGTCGTCGTCGTTCAAAAGCAAAGTTTTTGCATCTTGTCATTTACAATAATTTGTGTATAATTCACTGAATTAAAAATATAATCCTATATAATAAATATAATTTTATAAAGTATTAATCGATATGTTGATAAGAAATCGTAACTTAATTTGCTTGCATTTAAATTTACACATGCGCGTTCTCACACTTATGAAATAATCTGTCTTAGACTTAAAGAAACCTAAAAAAAGCCTTAAATAGGCTTAAAACAGGGAAATGATACGTCGAACAAAAATAAAACAATACGAGAAGATAAATAATAAGTTTAATTGTACTAAGTTACAAAGTTCATTAATATAAATATAATAGTTTGATATGTTTATAGCAGAATAATTACTGGTAATTTATAAATGTACAAAAGTTATATAGAGGGAATCATAGTTCTAAGTTAATGTAGCCAAGCATTCTGGTAGCCAATTCTCCCTATCAAGCTGGTAACCGTCAGAGTCCACACAGTAAGTGATATTGCCAGCGTTCTGATTGGGTCGATAATTACCATTCGGGAGACAAACTTCCGCAACCGTCATACCTCGTTCCGGGAAGTACAGCATTGTATCACGAGCGCAATCTGTCGAAAGTACAGAATTTAATTGGATAAGAGCACCCAGAAATATCGTCTATTGACTGAAAATATTAGTTTTGTAAACTGCACACAGATTATCGTTATCTAATTTCCTTTTCCGATTCTACATATACCATTTAAGTGTATCAAGTCCATACACAGTTAAAAATGCAATATGTTATTTTCGAGATTGATTTTAAATCATATAGGTAGACAATTAGCTATTAGTAAGAAATATATTTGCAACTGTTGAATTGTAAAAAAATGATAAAAAATATGCAACATGTGAAGACATTAAATGAGATTAAGGCCGATACTTAAGGTATTTAGGAGGTGATTGTGCAATAATTTGACATACATATCATAATTTTATAAATACATTCTAAGGAATGATGATAACCGTACGTTAATTTTGACTTTTTTACTCAATATACAGGTAAAAGTAACTGAGTGGTTATCGTTTTTTTTATAATTAATTCTGAACGAATGTACAGTAAAAGGTCGCTTATCGTCTGACAATATCTCGGAAGTCGAATTTGATAAGTATTCAGGAGAGATAAAAAATATCTTATGAAATATTTCTTACGTGTAATAGAATGAAATAGGGTTATGTCAACTTTAATTATAAAATTTCTAGTAAAATTATTTGATGGTCTACGATATACGTAGAAGTAGAAAATATTGTACTCTTTTCCTTGTAACGCAATATGAATTGTCATTAAAATATCAATTCTAATTTGTTGACAAATATTTATAAGAGACAAATAGTTTTAAAATGTTAAAACAGGCTGACAGAGTATTATCATTAGCAATAAGTTAATGACCTATGTGCCTTAGGCAATATTATTATAAACCTGTTTACTATAAATAACATCCGGTAATTATTAAAATTCTTAATATTATTGTACTTACTTCACGCGTAGCATATTTCTAGTTACAAAGGTCTTATGTCGTAATATCGAATGCACTTGTTACGTGTCATTATAGACTCCTAATTATAATAACTTTAAAATATTTTTTTACATTCAATTTGTATTTGATTAATTTTACGCCGTGTGATATCCTGCTGAATAGAATAGACCAACCTCTTTTCTTACCGAGGTGTCGTAAAAGGCGACTAAGGTAAGTTGACCCCACCGTGTGGTATCCGGTTTAGTAGAATAAATCACCCTCTTTCTTACCGAGGTGTCGTAAAATACGTCTGAGGTAAGTTGACGTCAGGCAGGCGGCCGGCCGTAAAAACGCAGCCAAATCATGGGACAGCATGTTTATTTATAACATGTTGTCTCAATCCCACTTAGAGTGGGATAAGGGCAGGAAGATGATGATTGTATTTGATTAATTTTATAAAATATATGAATTAATTTTATATGGTTAACGTAAGAAGTAAGTAACTGAGACAAATTATATAACAATAGGAGTTTTCACGCTCATTTCTTACCGATGTGTCGTAAAAGGCGACTAAGGTTAGTTAACGTTAGGCAACATGTTGTGCCAACCCCACTTAAGAGTGGGATAAGCAGGAGAATGATGATCAATAGGAGATTTCTCGAGTTTGTATCTGAATATCTAAAGTTACCTTATCTTGAATTTCTCATGTCACGCGTCTGTTATCGATGACTATACCTAGTCGCGTATGTAAACAAGCAAACGTTCCGTTTCCCCGAACTGGTCGGACAGTTATGTTTTGGTAGAAGATCCAGTATGCGGCTCCCGCATTCCATCAGAGCGTCAAGCGATTGAATGGAGCCGTACAACATGTCGGGAATAGGGTCACGGTCGCAAACCGGTCGCCGTGAGTTCATGCAATGCGTGCTCGCTAACGGTACCGCTATACGTTTCCGCGTAGTTTGCTTTATTTGCATGTATTAACACGACAAATTAACAGAATATTACAATGATTTGAATAACTATCATCATCATCTTCCTGCCCTTATCCCACTCTAAGTGGGGTCGGCACAACATAACACAAACATGTTGTCACATAATTTGGCTACGTATTTTACGACCGGCAGCCTGCCTGACATCCACTTACTATAGTCGTATTTTACGACACCTCGGTAAGAAAGAGGGTGGTCTGTTCTACTTAACCGGATACCACACGGTGGGTCAACTTACCTTAGTCGCCTTTTACGACACCTCGGTAAGAAATGAGGGTGGTACTATTCTATTCTGCCGGATACCACACGGCGTGATTTGAATAACTATCATCTTCGTCGTATATAAATACTAGCTGTTGCCGCGTCTTTGCCCGCGTGGAAGTCAGTGTCACAAAACTGTTTTTCCCGCGTAAATACCGAGCCCGCGGGAATTCTAGGATAAAAAGTAGCTTATGTGAACAATCTCAATTATCTTCCAGTAAAAATCCCATCAAAATAGAATTGGTCGTTCCGGAGAATTTACCATTGATCTAAACCTTAAAAAATTGCTCAATTTTTAGTATGAACCGTACAAAAAACCGTTATTGCTTTTGGGAACTGATTTATAATAAGTATTGATAGATAGATAGATAGACAAATGGTACTCGCAACTCTTTCACGTTGCCTTTAGCAATTTAAATTACTTCGGCCTTTAAAATACCCTTAATTATGTATAATGTTGTTTTTTTTCTCTTCCTGAAAAGAAGACGTAATTTTTCTTATCTTATATGTTAGCTCGGTATTTAAGTTGTACAGCGATGTACAGACAGACTTAATAATATCAGTATGGTTACCAATATGGCGCGAACGCTTAACTCAGATGTGCATTTACTTGTGCAAATCCCAGATGTAAAAGACAATTTTATTAAAAACATTCTTCATATCTGATACATTTTTTTCTAAACTGAACGGTATTGTTTAAAGAATTCACATAATATTGTAATACATGAAAATGATCATTATGAAATTGGCTTACTGCTATTGCTATTGTGATTTGAAAAAACTTACTACAATTAATTCCTTGCATTTCACTAACGACGACTTGCCAAGAGCCCAAAATTCTGCCGTCTCGACCGGTGCAATAGGCGCTGAAAGAGATGATATTAACTACAGACCAGTATATTGCTAATGAGTTATAGCTAGTACCATTAGAATGTATTAATTTAATAGCTTCTAGGAATACAATAATGTAATTTAATATATTCATACTACTTTTGTATTAATAGTGACGTCCATTGGCATGGATTTCCGAGATAAACTTAGCATTACCTCTCCAGCTCACTGTCTTCGTCACAAAACCATATCATAACCATCAGTTTGGTCCATTCGCATGTTAAAGAAAGACAAACTGTAAAGTACCTATTTTATAACTATAAAATAATTGGAAACAAATTAAAATTATAAAAAACAATATACCAGAATCGGATTTGTGTAGTTGTTTTATAGCAAAAAATGGGTTCCTAACTAGGTAATGTCGTGAAATGAAATGTGAAATGAAAATCAAACGCAGTCGAACGCAGATTCGACGTAACTGTTAGATGATATGTCGTCCACTATTAGATCGTATTTGATGTTGACATTTCTCTTACTAAAACAAGGTAACTAGATACAGTGTTAATGATACGACGAGGTGTGTGTCAAGTGTCCTAGATTTGTGCTTTTTTTGTTGGTCGGCTATGTCCGTGTCAACCCACATTACTGTTTCTTGTTCATATTTATTCTCTACATATATTTTATAATAACTTAAGCCGTGTGATATCCGGCTGAATAGAATAGTACCACGTGTCATAAAAGGCGACTAAGGTAAGTCGACCTGCCGTGTAGTATCCGGCTGAGTAGAATAGACCAACCTCATTTCTTACCGAGGTGTCGTAAAAGGCGATTAAGGTAAGTGGACGTCAGGTAGGCGGCCGGTCGTAAAAACGCAGTCATATCACGTGACAGCATGTTTATAATATGTTGTGCCAACCCCACTTAGAGTGGGATAAGGGCAGGAGGATGATGATGATATTTTATATTAACTTACATTCCATTTTGTATTTGATACGGTCCGTAACTTCCGTCGAAGTCGCAGAAAGTTGTGGGATTGCCAAAGAAATTGGTTCCGTGTGTTCTCTGCTCTCTGTGGATTTTGGCCAAAGCATGTACTATACTTTCACACCTTCGTAGGTATTGTTCCCCTATTGACCCCGCGCTAACTGTAGAATGTAAAATAACATTAATTTACTCGATTAATGATTTTATAAATAACTTTTAATAATATTCCATTATATTATTGGTAATACATCTTCTGACGTCTTACTTATTCAATTAATTTGACTTTTTTTTTAACTAATTATTCCAAATAAATGACATACATATATTTAAGTAATATAATAACAGTTTCATTTTAATTTTTTAATCAAATTAAAAAATATATACATATATATATATATTATTACTTAGTCGCCTTTTACGACACCTCGGTAAGAGATGAGGGAGGTCTATTCTACTCAGCCGGATACCACACGGCGGGTCGACTTACCTTAGTCGCCTTTTACGACACCTCGATTAGAAAAGAGGGTGGTACTATTCTATTCAGCTGGATACCACACAGCGTGTGTTATGTCTCATACTAGTAAGGTTAATCAAGTTAAGGTTATAACAGTTGGCGGTGGTTGGAATTTTTGTACACTCTTGTGTGGTGGCTTTCAGTACTGTCTGCTTATATAAGATCTATTTTTTACTGTAATGCACAAATAAAATATTTAATTTGAAATAACAATTCATTAAAAATAAACGATACTAAATGTCATCGTTTAGTCCAAAGTGTAAATGTGTTTACAGTAAAAAATAATAAATGACTGAACATTACTAGTAATAGTTATAAATTACGTAAATTCATGTTAATGAGGTGCTGATAACTTAGCATAATGGTTGAACCGGAAGACTGCGAAACTTAATTTAAGCGACTTCATTTCCACGTGCAAAACGTATTTTTTATACATCATTAAATTTTACTTATTCAACGTGACTAGGAAAATATCGTGATGATATAAAAAGGTTCACAATACATTTTCCTAGAGGCCTCCCCCTTTGCTTAATAGAATATTTTTAGCAGGCTATTACTTTACTTTTTAATTTATATTATAATGGTGCCATATTTTATAATTATAAAAGAATAAAATGTTTTTCTACAGCAGTCATCTCCTAACAGTTTACCAAGTTAACCCTATACAGGTAACCTTTCTATAACACGGTAGTTAAGTTCCTAGAAAAAGTCATGTTTTGTGAAACCGTGTTGTATGAGAACCAAAGCTAGTACAAAAAGGGAGGGGGGGACTTTCGCTTCGTGGGTGCCTGTACAAAGCTTTGCCTAATTACACTACATACATTTCTGCAATATTGTATCTTTATGACAACTAGACTCGCTGTGGCTCTAGTAGTACATATAATGTTGTATGTACAAAGGATTTGCTGTTTTCTTATCGTTATTGTGTAACCGTATTATAGGAATCTTTGTCATAGCAGCAATTAACAAATCGTGTTATTGTGAAACCGTGTTATAAGAGGGTTACGTGTACTTCGAAAATGCGTACAATTTGCCATATGTAGTGAACATATTTGTATATCAACACTATCAACACTAAGTATGCAATTTGGTTCTAAAAAGCTTTTAGTTCGAGTTCGAATTTCAATTTTTAGGTACTTAGTGCCTTATTCACTTCAAGTGTTCATATATTTACCTTAACAGTGGAGGTGAATTCTTTAACAAATTTATTTCAGCTTATATTTTCGGTCTAATGTCCAACTTATAACAAGTTGTTACCAACTTATTAATAAGTATAACTTTCATAGGAGACCTTTCAATGCCCACCCAATATCACTGCCGCTTCACTGAACGTGAGAGTCGTTCGTTCTATTTTGAGCATACGTTTTGTATAACCAATGTCATTACGTGACAATCTTTAAGATGTTAGTCGTGACAAAAGTTAGTTATTCAAAAACATTTTTATCATGTTAACATAATATCTATTTCACGTTCATTAATAGCGTAAATAACCTCAATCTTGATTGTAATTTATGGAATATCTGATAGATGTTTTTTTAAGGGGATATCTTAGTCCTGGTTATTAATAATTATCTATATATGTATATTATAAAACAAATTCCTCAAAGTTTTCTGTCTGTATGTGATCGATTTTTTCAGAATCTACTCCACGGATTTTAGTACAGTTTTTACCAAAATATTTTTACCAAAATATATAATTATTTAGAAGGTTATAAGTTAATAGCCGGAACGGCTAAACCGATTTTGATAGGACTTTTACTGGAAGGTCATGGAGCAACATACGGGCTACTGTCCTACAGAAAATTTACTATGTCCCCTATTGCTTAGTTGCATGTCAAACATGTGAGAAAAATATTTTAAAACTTTCATTAAAATTTATTACAATAGTTTCGGTATGTTTTCGAGGTGTCGTAAAATAGGGCTAACGTAAGTTGACCTGCCGTGTGGTATCCGGCTAAGTAGAATAGGCCGCCTTCTTTCTTATTGAGGTGTCGCTAAAGACGACTAAGGTAACTTATTTCTGACAAAAGTGTAAAAGTTAATTAATATACTTGATTGTGTTACAGATAAATATTGAATTTTAATAATAATCCAATAATAGAATAATCCAAATCCTTTTATATCGAAAATTAAACTTGTTTAATCGCATACCCTTGTTACCTCTAGTGCTGCAATTAATAAAAATTATGATTGAATATCGGAATTATAGTATATTTACAGCAAGGTAATCTCCTCATGTCGGCCTCTTGCACCGGTGGGGTTCTTGGCTGGCCCGTTCTAGATTGGACACACCAACACATGCCCTCGTCACATTGCAATGGTTCATAATCCCCATTACTTGTACAATGCAGAGAAGTCAGCTTTCCTTGAATTGTTTCCAATTCGTGTCTTTTGCGGCTACATGCTGAAATATTCAATTTTATTGTTTATTAGCGGCCTGCTCTGGCTTCGCACGGGTATAAAATATATAGCCCATGTTACTTAGTGAAAAAAAATGATTAAAATCGATCCAGTAGTTTTGATTCATTAATTACTGCCCGTGGCCCGCACGCGTTAAATTTGTCCGATCGTTGCTAACTTCAAAGTGCTATAGGTAGGGTTGCCACCCGTACTATATTATTTAGTATCGTACTATATTTTAGTTAATTGTACTTTATATTATAGAAAAACAATATAGGGCGAAAAATACTATATTTTTATCTCTAATTCAATTGTCGAGCTTTTTTTGAATTAGCTGTGAACGGAACGCAGCCGCAGCGCTGCATAGGGAATTGTTGAACGAAACTCATTCATGTAGTACGGGACTTAGTTAGTTGGAAATATTTTTTTCCCTCATGAATGTGAAATGGGGAGAAGAAAGGAAAAGAGCATCTATGAATTTAATAAAAAAATACTTTATATAGACCTAAATTTCTCAGATATCTATAATGAATGATTGAAAATAGGTGTACTGTTTTTTTTTCCTGATTTTCCTAAACGTACTATATTTTTTTGATTTAACTAAAAAAGTACTATTTTTCTTCAACAAAAAGGTGGCAACCCTAGCTATAGAGCGAAGCGCGGCCTCTTCGCGGGATTTTAAATCTGTAATATCTTCGAAAATGTTCACTTAAATTACATACTGTAAAAGACAATATTGATCTATATTAAATCAACAATGTATTTAAGGTACTTGATTGGATAAGAAATAATGCTGTATTGTTTAAAATTGCTTCAATAATAAGCCATTTTTCGTAAAAAGAAAATGACAAAATAATGCTATTGTGGGTTATCTATAAGAGATAGACATATACCATCGCGGAGTTTTCTGTAGACCTTTTCAAGGTGTACAAATACTTAGTACAGTAGTAGTAGTGTGAGTAAAATAATTATGGTTGCTAATCGACGTGATAATAATACTTTTCGAACCCAAAATATTTAAAGTGTAAACCATTACAATATTTGCATTAGCAATATTACTAAACATAAACAATATAGACTCAAGATTTAGCGTTTTAGTAAAGGTTATATACGAGTTGAAACATTGTATGACCGATTCCAAAAAAGCACTTCTTTTTAACAGAAGAAAACAATGATTTTAAAAAAGAAAGAATTTTAAGATTATGCTAACTTTAATACATATTAATGTTACAATTTTATTATAAATGCACATAATATATAAATTTAATTACATAAATTATGATTGCATTTTAATATAAAATTCAATTCAAAAGATCGATGTATACTGTAAACTTTTAACATTGAATGAGAATTTTATAATATATCCTCCTTGGTTCAGATTTGTTTACATCTATACGGAGGTTTGTACGTCAATTCTTGTCAAACAGAATTTTTCCTCTTTGGATTCTAAAAATTGATCGCTCCGTTATTCTTTCTATTAAATTACATGTGATTTGTGCTGGAGTCAATAACAAAATGAGACGAATTATTCTACGCTATAACAAATTTTTAACTGGAAGAATTTTGTAATATTAAGAAGAAATATTTACATAACTAGCCATGTACAAACAGGTATTCATCATCATCTACCTGCCTTTATCCCACTGCAAGTGGGGTCGGTACAACATGTTATAAACATGCTGTCACATGATTTGGCTGCGTTTTTACGACCGGCCGGCCTGCCTGATCAACTTACCTCAGTAGTATTTTACGACATTTCGGTAAGAAAGAGGGTGGTCTATTCTACTTAACCGGATACCACATCGTGGGTCAACTTACCATAGTCGCCTTTTACGACACCTCGGTAAGAAAGGAGGTTGGTCTATTCTACTCCGCCGGATACCACACGGCGGGTCGACTTACCTTAGTCGCCTTTTACGACACCTCGGTAAGAAATGAGGGTGATACTATTCTAATTAGCCGGATACCACACGGCGTATGTATAAACAGGTATTCATAACAGAATAATACTTAAAGTTACTTACCACAGCTCATCTCATTCGCTTCACTTTTCCACATTTGTCCAAATATTCTGTTTCCATTTTCATCAGAGCAGAAACATCTGTTTATTGTGTAAATAGTACATTTCAATGTTGAAACTTTAGTGCATTTGAGCGTAGTTGAATAAAATTAAATGACAATTTTGAGACTAAATTGAAATCGAATTCTAATTGTTCTTTATTAATGTACACTGTATTTGAGTTTAAACTATAGTGAGTTATTCTTAATTAATTTATAGATAACGCCTATATTCACGTTTTATTGTATCGGATGAGCCAGATTAATTTTAAGCCCATACAGAGCTCTTATTTATGAACTTTTATGCTGCGATATATCGGTTGGAACTGAAAACTTGGAAGCCGGGGAATAGCCGATTTCTATACATTAAAAATGTAGACTTTCCAGTACTTTTGAGTCGTTAATTGTTTTTAAAAACAAGCTATCACTGATTCGGAAGTTGACTCGGCCGATTCTCTTTTAAAAATATACTTATACAATTTGATTAGATTTTAATTGTTCGAAGCTGACTGCAGATTTTTTTTTTGGATTTATTGATACGATTGCATTAGATTTCGTTATGCTCGTATGAGTGTTAAAGCATAAAAACGATTAAAATTATAATCGGTTTAGTCAATACCGACCGGGTAAAGTATTGCAAGTTCTTTTGTTACATTTCATAATTATAATTAGCGATTACCTCCCTGTGAATACATCGCCTCTGCATTGCACTGATGCGTAGCGTCCATCCGGTAAACAATTGGAAGGAGGTCGACAGCCTTCCGTGGGTGTAGGATCTGTTAGTAAAATAATGATTATCCCTTACTATCTCATTGAAGGCTAACACTATTTTTAGCTCCAAAAATAGGGTTACCCTTCAATGAGAAATAGCTGTAAAAAGTATCAACTAACAAATGCTGTTTTAAGGGGGAGGAAATAGAACAGGCATTTAGATGATGATATTTATATTTTATACGAATAAATTGATTTAACGCCGTGTGGTATCCGGCTAAATAGAATAGTACCATACGCAATTCTTACCGAGGTGTCGTAAAAGGCGGCTAAGGTAAGTTGACGTCAGACGGCCGGTCGTAAAATACGTAGCGAAATCATGTGACAACATGTTTGTACCATGTTGTGCCTACTTAGAGTGGGATAAGGGCAGCATGATAACGATTAAATTGATTTAGTTCTAAGCGATGGTTATCTTTTACTTGACAATTTATACTATTGCAATGGATGTGTAACTATTGGCCCATAAAGCAACCTCAACGGAGTTTCACCAATACAACAAATAACACGTTTGTAGCGGTTCACTTTCGCCTCATAATATAACGGCCTTCATCTCGCTAGTTTTACAATGACTCACACCACGTATCCAACTGCAATAATGTTGAATAGTTTTTCTTCGAAAATATATTCCGATTTAAACCAAAAGATAAGTTTCTTTTATAACTAACAAAGAAATAACAGAAAGAAATAACAGTGGCCTCGTTACATTACCAATATGTTATATTATTTTTCAACTGAATAGTACTGTTACCGATTTAATTATTGTTTTTTTAATAATTTCTACAATATCGTTAATTTTAGATTTAATTTTGTTTATACGTTCGTTTCATACCAATGTCATCAGCACGTCTGCAACCAGGGCAACATCCAAATATACTAGAATTGGGAACTAACTTGAATCCTGCATCACAATCGGTCTCAGAGAGATCTGTTACGCATATTTGTGCTATTTGACACCGATTGGCGTTAACAATATATATTATGAAGGTTAAAAATAGACACAAAGAAATATGTAAAATACACATGTCTGCTACATTAAAAGCGTACACATGGCGACTGTATTAGAGTGCATACTGTTTTAATTAATTATTGAAAAACATAATTCATTATCAACAAAATCTTATCGCAAGTATATAATTCTTTGGAAGTGTAGAATATTATCGATAGTGATACAATTGTGTAAGTGATTATTATACGACTATCAACGTACCTACGATTTTTCAATCTCAAATGTTTTTAATTTACCGTTTTAAATAACCTTTTTGTTGTTAACTATTAAGTATGTTTAGTATTAAATATGATATTATGTTAGTCACTATAAAAGGAATATGAATATTAAATACGACGTGTAATGTTAACAAAGTGTAGTTTTATATGAGCATTATCAGCGCTATCGCTATCTCGAGTTATATTTCGCGACAAACGAGCCAGTTAAGATGTAAGCGGTCGCATCGCTCGCACTAGTGTTCGTGCCGAGCGCCGACTACCTGCGCCGCCAACGCTTATCTTACGTTATCAGTGTGGCGCTTGAAAACGCGGCCTATTTCTCATATTTGTATTAAGTGACATGAAGATATTTTTCATCTATTCATAATGGATAATTCCTTTTCCAGGTTGGATTGAAACGGCCGTACCCGGCTAGTATGGAGGAGTGCAAGAAAAGAGCACAAGGCACAAAAGTTTCGAAAATAGCTAATATATTTCAAGGGATGCCGTCGAGGGACGATGAAGATATGCGTGGAAGTGACGTGACAGTCGTGCGAACTGAAAGCCACTTGGCCAGGTTTAACAATGCTAGGGCATTATTTGAGAAATTAGGTGAAGAAAATCGTAATTTTCGTATTGAAAAGTCGCCTTCAGCGGCTGCCAGTTTCGCCGGTACGCGCGGAGTGCTCCCAGTGGTTCCCGCGCGGTCTCGTTCCAGCTCAGCAGGTTCTGTCAGCCCGACACGGAACAATGCTACGACATCTGCTTTGGCGCCGGCCGTTAACGGTGACCGAGTGCCTAATGGTGCTACGCAACAACCGCCGCCAAAACCGATCAAACCTAGTGTTCTTCCTAAGCCAGAAAAACCGGATAGACGTTTTAATAAAGAACTTATAGAAAAACAGAGAAACTGGACCGCTCATTTTAATAAACCGCGTTCGTCTAAATATGACCAAGAACCGAGATTAGATTACAAATCTCCTTCGGGTTATCAAGATAGAAAGTCGCCGGATGTCGTTGACAGACACGTAGTGCCCTCACGGGTTTACTCACCACCGCTGTCACCAGGCGCTGGTGATTCTCATGTAGAACGCCCAAATACTCTTCCTTCTTCTTTAGTTAATCGGGGTATACACGTCGCGAAATCACCTAGTCCTGTAAAAAACATCGCTTCAGTGATACCTTCACCTAGAACCAATAATACTATTTCTCCCACCGCTAGATCCGAAAGTCTTAATATTCCAACACTAAGAAGGGATAATTTAAGTTCACCCAATAGTCAAAATTCTCAGAAAGTAGAATCAATAGAAAGGATACATTCAAAAAGATCTTCTGTTTCTCCGGAAGTAGAAAGAGAAAATATAGAAAAAAATGATGAGGATATGCAACAATCCGACACTTACTCGCCAACTTCAAAAACTGTGGAACGTTCATCACCAATTCCATCATTTATGTTACAAGAAAGTAGTGATGTAGATGATTTAATATATTATAAGGCTCCATCACCACCTCCGGCTCCATTACCAATATCGCCACCAACATTCCTGGACGAAAAAAATGTAGTAGAAACTAATACTACATCATTGGTCGATGAAAACGAGGGTGAACAATGTACGTTCAAAGAAGACAACAGAGGTGACACTGTTGATAAAGAAGTTATATTAAAATCAACTTCGACTTCAGTTTTACCTTTTCAACATGACACGAATAAAGATGGGCTTGAATTAGAAAATAATAAAATGCCAACACCCGATATTTGTAATATTGTTTTAAGATCGCCTATAAAGAGCCAAGAGGAAGATGGCTATGAAACGATTAATTACAATAATCATTGGGAAGAAAAAAATAAGCGAAGGTCATCAACGCCCGAGACCTGTCCAGGTGTAGTTCAGTCTGAAGACACTTCGCAGTCCCCGCTTGTTTCGCCGTTGGCTTCGCCAGTCCATAGTATTCCCTATTCGCCAGGCCTCACATCGCCTTCACAAGGTACGTTCATATATTCTTTTGCATTTCCGAATTAATGTTATTATTTAACATGAAAACAAATGACACTTTTTATCTTTTATCTTTGTTGTTAAATTAGGGGAAGTGATAAACTTTTTTTTTTCATAAATATAACTATGAAATTATCTTTGAATCACAACGCGATAAATGACTCGCAGAGTTACAAAAATATTTATTATTTCTATGATCGTTTACATAGAACAAATTATTAGAAATTATATAGTGTTTAGTATATTATCGAATGATATTTGCTTTTAGTATATTGTGGAGGAACGAACGAAATTAAACTTCTGGCAGGTACCAATAAGTTTATCTATTCAAACCTATGTGCCATTGATAGCTACAACTTATCTCACGTTTATCGCTAAAGAAAAACATCGTAAGGAATCTTACATATGTCTAGAGAATTTCTTGGGTAACCTATTGGCCCAGCTTGGTAGCTCTAACCAAGCTCCAACCTTTCTCTCCGAAAAGAGAGAGTTGACACAGCAGCGGTATAGTACTAGGCTGTTAATTATTACTTTAGTATATTGTAACAAAAAATAAATACTGACAAAACGAGTGTGCCTCACACGACTAGACTGAAGTAAAATTACTGATTAAGATATCGCACCTTTAATCAAAAAAAGAAACAACTCAAAAATTGCCAGTTTGGAGTTTTCAATTTAAAACTTTATAACGTAACCCCAAGAATAGATCTGCTTCGACAACCATACGATTCCGATTTATATGAATGAAATAAATAATAGTTTCGCTCTTTTTGACAAATTCGTGTGAACTGTTTGATAACACTAAAGGGAAAGATTCAGACATGTTCCAGCAGTAGTGAAAGTAAGGAGATTCTAGGGCGATATAAAACCTAATAACTCTTTATATTACTAAAGAGTGAGTCTAATTTCTTGTTTTTATTATTGATAAAAAGATATCATTCAGACTTATTTCACTATATTACTAAAATTATGCCACGCAATTTCGGAATAATTCTATTTATGCTTCTTTATTTAAAAAAATATTATAAGTTGTTTGAAAGAATCGGAGTAGCTTCAGTTTATTATTAAAAGGTTATTAGATAGATGTATATCAATTATTTTTATTACGGTTTAAGAATAAAAAAAAAAACAAAAAGAAGTGTGATATTTTAAGTTATTTCCTTTTACAATGAAATAAAACATCCCCGTAACTACTTTAGTCTTATTAAAAAAGTTTTCTAACCAGATTAAATACATTTGTTTTCCATGATGAGGTCGTGGTGAGCATGTCGAATTTTTAATTTAATTGTACTGACTTCCATTAGTCAAAATCGAAATGGAGAGGCTAAAGAATGTGACTCCATTACCCTAACAGCAGCTGTGTTTAACAATAAAATCGCAGATGAAAATATACCAAATAAGTATATTAAGTAAGTAAGATTAAGTTGAAGACTGTAATAACGTTTTCAACTTAAATTGATTTCCTTCACGATTAATTTCCTATTTTTTATTTAATTCCAATTCTGTAAAACATAAGTTTATGTAAAACAAGCCTCATGCCTTATGATGACAGTGACGATTCCTTCATCCATGAGAATAATGATATCGTACAAAATAAAATAGCTAATATGGAACTTTACGGCACGTCAACGATACTTCTTCTAGTCTATCGTCTTCACGCCCATACACGTCTAGTACGTCTCTTGATTCTGATAGTTCAACATCTTCTATGTTGACTCGCCCGTTGGTGCAGTGGGTAGTGACCCTTGGAAATCTTCAAAAAGATACCGGAACTCTTAAGGGTGAGATCTGGTTATGTGGAATTTCTATCCACTAAAACCCCCTCGATGGACAGCCTCCGCACTAGCAGAGAGGCCCCGGGATCTCTGACGAACTGCACCGAGGTCTCTCTAGTGCCGTGCACATCGTGCTCCACAAAATATAGTACGGAGCTTGTTACACAAGCTCCGTTTCCTCTCGGGGTCGAAAGGAGCGACCACAGCCCCCACTCTGACCGATCGTGACCCCAGAGGTCCCATTGGCCGCGACTATCAATTAGGGCAGTTTCTACGGCCCCTTCGTCTCTGCCTGCGAGAAGGATCAGCCCTTTCGCGGTTACGCTCGGCAGTCTCCTTCCTGACCATGATGGTTTCACAAAAGGAGACTACGGCTTTCCAATCTCTTTCAATTCTCAACATGGCAGAGACTACCGCCTTTAGAGAAAGTGGGTAGTGACCCTGCCTTCAGTTTCGCGGGACGCGGGTTCGATTCCCGCCGAGGGCTAACAATTTCTATAAATGAGTTTGTTGGTCTTGGTTTGTTGGTATGTATTTGAAAAAAACATAAGTATAATATGTTCGCTACTTGTCTCTCACCCATAACACAAGTAGTAAGTTACTTACTTTTACTACCGCGTGTGTAAGTGTTCCATATATTTATTTATTCATTATTCAATTTATTAATTCCAAGAAAACTGCTCAACATTGTCAGTAATTTTCTAAGGAACGAAGAAGAATTTTGCGATTAAGGAACCTGATAACGACCAAAGTCTTGAAAATGAATCTCAGCCTCAGGTTTCGGTTAGTCATCTCTTTAGAGACAAGATAAAATCTAGCTGCGCCAATCAACCTATCAATAGTTCACCCACTTTTACCAAAAAAAGCGATTTCGGGCAAATTGACGACGATTTGACATTAATTAATTATGACAACCTGTCAAATGCAGTCAGCTACGCACCAAGCTGCAACGAATAACTTATAACCAATCAATTTGTAATTATTTTTTGTTGAAAAGATTTTCCGCCGAGTTTCTTGATGGTTTCTTCTCGTTAGAAACAAACTTCCGAATCAGTGGTAGCAAGTAAACAGTTTATTTGAATAAAGAATATTTTGAATTTGAAAATGACAGTAGGTAAGAACTATATTTTTTTACATTGAAAGTACGAATAAACGTGTATATTATTGTAAATTTTTTTTCCTTACCCAAGAAATAACCAATTCTTATTCTCAAGGTTTGTAAAAATCCGAGATACGTACAAATATTGTTGTAATAAAGTTATATAATTTAAAATAAAACGAATTAAACTGGATTGAGATTCCACATCTGAATAACTTTTCTCTAATAAACTGCTTCTTTAAGTTTTCTGACGGAAAATTATTTGAAATAAAATCGAATTATTAATCATAAACTGAAGTAAGTACGAACTTATATTTTTAATGTCATAATTTAATAATTTATAATCCATAAATTATACTTTTTATTCTATCTAACAAAGGCTAGTACACTAAACTATAATTTGGAACTATACATCATCTTCTTATATAGATATTTTATTTATTATTCATTTTTAAAGACCACGCCGGAAAAGTGTAAAACTTTAAACGCTCATTCCCAAAAAATTGAAATTTGGAGATATTTCTTTTTTTGATTAAGCGTGCGATATATTTCGTGCCTTGGCTTAGAGTGAAAGAGAGATAGAAAGTGCGCGCGCACTGCTCTCTCTTGCTCCTACAGTGTGATATAGAAAATAGGAGTACACTGTGTCTTAGATCTACGAAACATAACTGGCTATGAGTGAAAGAGAGAAAACAAATGTGTGCTCGCAACCCTCTCTTTCTTGCCCCTACAGTAATATACGAAACGTAACTCTCTGTTTCTATCTCCACTAATTCATATCTCCCTCTCGAAATTTATTCGCCTCACCCAATCACACTTTTCATAACGCGAGTAAGTTGAGTAAAGAAGTGTTACTTCAATAATTTGCTGATCTAATTTTATTTCATACATAACCGTTATAAGCATGTTTAAATTTATAAGATTGTAAACAAGATAAAAAACATTGGGCCAGACGTCAAAGAAGTATAGTTCACGTTTTCGCGCTGTGGGCAGTGTATTATCCTAAGAAGTCTGTACAAGTGGGCGTCGATTGACGTACGTTTGGCGGTCTCGTGCTAAGCGGGTTCAATGTAATATTGAGGAAGTCAAGGTATTTGAGTCGTTGCGAGAGTTGCGAGTCGATCCCGATTTAGATGCTCCGGCGGCGCCGCCTCCGCCGCGACGACGCAGTAACCCGAGCGACGTTGTCCTGCGCGCCCTTCCCTAACCTCTTTATTTCTCGTCGCCAATTGGGACAACAGTTTTAACAATTCATTGGGCCACTTAAATCGCACTACCGATGTAATATTCGTTGTGTTTATGTTCATCATTCGGGCGCACATTTGTATCAAGGCGTCTGCTTGCAATTTGTAGTGTAGTTAATAAGTTATAAGAAATGCTTCAATTATTCATGTATGTTTTCAACTTTACATGACAGATAGTGAATGTGGTTTCATTGAGTTTTAAATAGCAGTGCTTTTTAAACAACCCTTCGATAAGTTTTACTTTGCCAACAAAGATATTCTCATCTCGTTTATTCTAAATTCACGTGTATATTTTTTTAAATATATACATTGAAAAATTTTGTAATCAGCGATTTTTAAATATAAAAAGAAATACAATAGATGATGTTAAAATGGGAATAACATATTTAAGAGACAGTAGTCATTTGTTTCTTTGTGAAACAAAGTCCCTTCCTAAAATGAGCAACCCTATTTTTTGAGAACATTAACGTGATGACGTGGTATTTATAAAGTTTTCTTGTGTTGTATTTTTGGACATTTGGTTGTATTCTATGACAATTATACGATATTTCTGTGAATAAAAGTGTTCAGTGCAAAAAACATATATATGCAGTATTAACAAGTCTTGAAACTGGGTGTATTTGACCGCGTCTGGATGAGGGATAAAATCAGTGACAAAATACATCGTTTGGAATTAAAAGTGAGTGTTAGCGTGCGAAACGCAGACTCGCGCGAGTGGCGATGGGTCGGCAATGAGCCGCACGGTGCGTGCGCACACCCGCGCTCGCACAACATGCGCCTCTGCGGATGCTGTATCGGTCAGTAGTTTCACTCGTTAACAATCAATCGTATACTTGTAAACTTCCACTTCTACAAACTCGCCGGGTGTCTTAACTTAATTTTTTTCATACTAGTTGTGCCTGTGGCTTCGCTTGCGTGGAATTCAGTGTATTTTTCTGAAATTTAGAACATAAATGTAGTTATAGTGAGATAATCATAAGAGATAGAGACATGCTGTCGCGGACTTTTTTTGTTATATTTTCGTAGTTCTACTATTCTTTAGTACATTATTTTTGTGTATTTCTATTGGTCTACGCGGCACGCGCTATTAAAGCTCCCAGCAGGCTAGTTTTTTTACAACTGCGCGACCTCTTCAATACAATTTACATAAAACCGTAATGTACTATTAACCTAAACCTTCTGCAAGAATTACACTATCTTTTAGTAAAAACTATACAAAAATCCCCAATTAGCCCGTTAGCCCGATTAATTTTATTTATGCCAAATTTTATCGATATTCGTCGTCGATTAGCCGTGAAAGCGTAGCAGACAGACATACTTTCGCATTTATAATATTTTTATGGATATATAATAAAATAACTAAATCTATAATATGATGTCAACAATTGGAAATTTTACAACCATAAACGATGCACAAAATAAGTTTGCTATAAACTACAATAACTTCATTATGTACGAGAAATGCAAATTATATCTCCGCGCTTATAAATGAAAGTTGTTCAACACAGTACCTACTAAGCTAGGCACTTTTGTATTAATCTTGGCACGTCTTGACATACAGTTGAGTGAACCCTTATTACGAGACGACTTTGTATGCAATAATTAATGTATTGCATTCATTACTTATTGTTGTAAAGGTTTTCATAACATTGATAACATGTTTTGACATTGAATGCTAGTTTTATACTATTATCAATAGTTATTAAATGTACTGAAATACTAGTAAATACGATTCTTGGAATATACATATACTTTTAAACATCATTAAAGCAACAAAGTTGTTCCAAGGGGAAAATAAAATTTTCTTTTGTTTCGAGGCTAGGGCTAGAGTTTTGAAAGATCTATTTGCCAAGTCTATTGCCTACCTTGTAAACTTTATAATCTTTAATAGTAATATAATCTTTAACAGTAGTATCTTTAGTAGTATTATAATCTTAAATGGTATGTATACTGTATAAGAAATATATAAATTGTGTTTTGTTTTGCTACACTATCTGTCGACTGACTCTGGTGTACGTTGAAACTTGAATAAGTTTATGTTTATACCTATTTACGTAATTGTAATATTGTGAATAAAAAAAAATGAATAAATAAAAAAAAGGTAGCGATAGTAGAAGAATGCTGCAATTATTTTGTTAACTAGTTTTGATCGAATTCTAAAGATTTTTTTTAAATGATCATATATTTCATCATAGAGAAATACACGGTCAGAGTACAGTCAGGGTAGAGACAATCGACTCAAAGTTCTAGCGGTTTGAATATATATGACATACTCTAAATACCGAACATAAAATGAACTAAATTACCTTTTAGATAAAGGTAATAGAAATTCAAGAGGGTTCAAATTGTTGTTGTTATAGGAATTTAAAATTATTTATAAAGACTAGTAACAATGGGGTTGGTATTATCTTTAATATTTAAATGAGTTAATCTTGTATATGTGTGTGTGTATATATATATATATATATATATATATATATATATATATATATATGTATATATTTTTTTTTTTTCGGAATCTCGGAAACGGCACCAACGATTTTCCTAAAATTCAGCATGTAGGGAGTTTAGGGGAAGAAAAAACGATCAAGCTAGGTTTTATTTAACAAAAAATTAGTTTTATCCCTGTTTTTGGACATTAAAAAATTCTAAAACTTACATTGAATATTAAACACTATTTTTTAAATTGTCAAGTTATTCTTTCAAGTTATTCTTCAAGTTATTCATTCTTAAATTGTCAAGTCGGCGTAGCTTATTCTGGGAACGGGCGGTCTTGAGAAATGAAAATACCTAGGATTGATCTCCACCTACCCAACTATTTTTTTTTTTTTTGGTAAAATTACCGAGCAAGGCTCGGTCACCCAGGTACTTTATTATTATGTAGGAACATTGTCATAAAATTTAATAAGACTGTATTCAATAATATAACAAAATCGATAGGATATTTTATAATGCAAATTGCTAGCTTTGCGCTAACTTTGCTTTAGCGCTGACGGCTCAACAGTCTAGTATTCAATTTTTGTTTGCAGCAGATTTCCAGTTAAATGTTTGCATGGAGCCATAGTCGTCAGGCTTATTTGAATGTTAATTTTTAACTCATTAGTCGCATCGACCACTTCGTATGTACCTCATCAAAATTCACCAAGAAGCCAATATTGTTAGACCGATAGAAGTGTTTCCTATTATTAAATTACATACGCCTGTATTGACATAGGCATAGACGATTTTTTTTTATTTCAATATAATAAAATTCAAATATTATAAAATTCCGATTTTTACGATGACATCATCTTTATTTAAAAAAGGTCTCGTTTATGTGTGGCGCTGTAAGCTCGTTTACCTAATCTAATAAATGTGGCCATTGCCTATTTTGGAAGATTGATCCGTCTGATGTACGGAAATATATGATACCTATGATTATTTTAATTTATTGAAGTAGGCGTTACTTGCGAAATGCTAAAGCACACTATAACCTATTTTTTAAACCTTGTTGTAACTTTAAATTATGTAGGTATATATCATATACACGTATATTTTCTGATTTCTCTGATTTTTTCTCAGATCTCATTAGATACATATACAGTGGTCCTTCGATAAACGAGTGCCCGTAACAGTGTTTTGAGATATGTGCCACCTAGCGAAATATTGCTTTGACATATGAGATGATTTGATAGTGTGCGATACACTACACCACTGCATGCAGCGTCTAACAGTTTCTCCCACCTCAGACTAGATCTCAGTTTTTGTGCTTATTTCTCTAGTCTCGAAGCATTTTTTAAGTAGTTCTTTTTTGTAATAGCCGTGTGGTATCAGGCTATGTAGAATAGTACCACCCTCATTTCTTACCGAGGTGTCGTAAAAGGCGACTAAGGTAATTCGACCCGCCGTGTGGTATCCGGCTGAGTAGAATAGACCACTCTCATGTCTTACCGAGGTGTCGTAAAAGGCGATTAAGATAAGTTGACGTCACGCAGGCGGCCGGTCGTAAAAACGCAACCAAATCATGTTACAGCACGTTTATACCATGCTATGCCGACCCCACTTACAGGGTAGCAGGGCAGTGGGATATATATATTGTTCTTTTTTGTAAAAACATTATTCCTATTCAAAAACACGTAACTGGAGTTTTTGGGAGGCGGAATCTATTAATGACATTTCAATGAGGAAAATTACTTTGAGATGCGAGCAATTTGACATATTAGCAATGTTACAGAACGAATTAACACGTATGTTGAGGTATCACTGTATTACAATTGTATTACCATTATTTCGTGTAATTCTGCATTATAAGTAGGTATGTTGTGACGCTTGAAAAAAAAAACAAGTAATCGAAGAAATCTCAGATAAGCTATCTGACCGTTCGTTCATTTTTAAATGTGTGTATACGATTCATGTTATAATGCTCTGCTATGAGATACCTCTCGTTATATAGACAATAGATTTGTTGAAAGTTTTTTTTAATAATTTTGTAAGGAGTATGATAGTCATATTTGGGGTTTGTAGACCTGGAGGTAGCGCTCTTCAGGGTACAGAGCCGCTGCTGTCCGGGGTCGAGGCAATGTGTATGACGATACCCTGTCTCCGTCACCAGCAGAGTGGTGGAGTGTTGTCAGGAATTTAGTCGGTGAGAGTTCGACCTACCCGCCGCTCGTCCCCGTTGGGCGGTGACGACCCATACTCGGTTTTCCTGACATAAACAAAATAAATATCTCCTTGAGACCCTGTACAAGACAGTAATGACTAAATGTAGCTAGTAATAAGAATTATATTCAAAAAGAAAAGCAACCACTGAGAAGAGCAAGCAAGAGGCTCTTCTCGATAGGAACAGCTTTCCGAACCAGCAGTAGAGTTGACAATTCAAAAGCACTTGTTGAAATTGAATCATCATCATTTTTCTGCGCTTATCCCAATCTCAGTAGGGTCGGCACAACATGTACCTATAAAACATGTTGTTACATGATTTGGCAAAGTATTTTACGACTGACCCGCCTGACGTAAACTTACCTTAGTTGCCTTTTACGACACCTCAGTAAGAAATGAGGGTGGTCAATTCTACTCAGCCGGATACCACAGGTCGGTCATATTTGGCCATCTATCTCAAGAATTTTTAAAATAAAATCATTGATGTGCGTATACTGAGAGTATATAAGCTTCAATTGGACCTAATTTCATCAATAATGCTACAGCGGATTACTTGTAAAATTGAAAGAGACAGATAGACAGATTTACTGATATACTTGTATAATTGTATGTATATGGACACTAAGTACCAGTCTTTATTGCTATACCTAATAGTAGTCCCAATAAATTTTTACTTTAAGAAATGACGAAAAATTTAGTAAGTGTAATATTTATTGTTAATGTATAGAACCGGCTATACTCACGTCTTATTCTATCGGGTTAGCCTGACTAGTTTCGAACCTATCCGGGGCACTTATTCATGAGCTCTTTAAAAATTGTAATTTTTAATAGTATTGTATTACGTTGTAATCTGCCTACTTAAAATTACCTCTTTGTGACATGTTTACATTTAGTTAAGTAGTACCTAAGCCTATGGAGTGTAAGTATAGTGACAGTTTACTGTACTCGTACATCTATGTGATAAAAGAAAGTATAATAACAGTTTACTATACATCTATGTAATAAAAGATAGTTTTTAATTAATTATTTGTTAAAACATCGCACAACTAGCATCGCTTGGCTTAGGAACGAGCTACGATAAATTAACACTGAACAAAGCTCCGGCTAAACGACGACGATTATTAATTAGTAAAGTGGAACTAGTTTCCTCGACGATTGCGTACTAGCTTTGCTCTACCATTGCGTTTCTTGTTATAACATTGGGCAACATTATTATTATGAAAACATATTAAATATACTTGGGTATATTTTGTTTTGGAAGTTGAAAATTACACTTGCAGTTCAGTTCGAATAATGTTTACAACATTTTGTATAATTATAATTGATTGTTAAGCACGAAGCTATATATAAGGTTATCGTAATGAAATATCCTCATGACTGGTGTCTTTGGATCCGGATCTCTTATTTTCAACTATGCTAAAATCTTTATTTGCACCCGTTTTTCAACAATTCACATTTTTCGCGTATGCTAGCCGTGATGAAACGATTGCTAATAAATTAATGGAAAGTTAAAAACTTGGCTATCATTTATCATTAGATGTTGACAAAATAAATATACGCATAAGTAGCAGATTCCTTACAGCTTGAACCATTGTCAATCTTATGAACAAATCGACGAAGCTCTGGTAAACTACTAATTATAGAATCATCTATGATAACGGATAGATAGAAGTTAGTACAGTGTTTACTATTCTTTCATGAACGATAACGTGCATAGAAAAGAGCCAACCAGTAAAGTTACATTGGATTCGTGAAAAAGAACTACTTATTAATAGAAATTAGATTTACTCACGCCTTATTCTTTAGTTGCCGCCGCGATCACGCCGCCTAAAGAGCTCATGAATAAGAACCCCGTCATCATTCTCCTGTCCTTATCCCACTCTAAGTGGGGTTGGCACAACATGTTTCAAACATGTTACATGATTTGGTTAGGTGTTTTAAGGCCATCGCCTGCCTGACATCAACTTACCTTAGTCGCCTTTTACGACATCTCGGTACAAAATGAGTGTGGTCCATCCTTTTTAGCCGGATATCACACGGCGGGTTAACTCACCTTAGGCGCCTTTTACGACATTTCTGTAAGAAATGAGTGTGGTCTATTCTTTTCAGCCGGTTACCACACGGTGGCATGAATAAGAGCCCCGTGTTGGCTTGAAATTAGTTGGGTTCACCTGATAGAATAAGACGTCAGTATAGCCGGTTTCTATACATTAAAGATAAATACCACTTACGATACTCTAAATTCAAAATAACTAAAAACTACTATATACAAACTTCACTACATGTACAATCCTCATTTTTTTATTATTTAACATAAACATCTTGTCAAATGTTCTCACGTGTGAAAGCAACGGTTTTATTTTTTGTATTTGCATATATAAAAAAAGCTTACGTGGGAATTTCCCATAGCGTGTTTTGTTTATTTGGATCGGATACCTGAATGGATGAATGCTCATGTCGGGCACCTGTGGGTTGAGTTGATGTTAAAATTAACTATGTTAACCTACTTTCGCAGCGTCTCTTAGTGCAAACGTATTCTTTTTCTCGGACAATCGTCAAAATGTAACATAGGTGGTGGTAGTTTTAAATTTTATGATATTATTAAAACAGTAAATGATTTACACATGTAAAAGTTACAAAATAGAATTCTGAAGCCAAAATTATTAATTATTTTGTTATTATTCATTTTAGCGTCCATTCTATTATTATTACTTGAACTATCTTAAAGTCAGACTATCAAAGTGATATGAAATTAGCAATGTCCTAACATTGTCACCAATAACATTTTAAATATATGTATTTATTATATTTTGCCCGCGAATTCGTGCGCGAGGACTGTAGAATTAACAGGATTTCTATAGCCTATATGTTACTCCGGCGTATATGGAATGATTGTGCCATATAACATCGATATTTGTTCAGGAATGAGGATGGTCTTATTCTACTCTGCCGGATAACACGCGGAAACGAAACTAGGATTTAGTACTTTGTATTTAATGGATTTTCTCTAAAAATTACTTTAAAATAAATTAATATTTTCAATTTATCACGCGATTTTTTATAAAGGGAAACAGAAACTTGCGTTACTGAAACATGTTTAACCTTCTAATCTGCATTGGATCAGCGCGGTGACTCGAAGCTTTAACAATTCTCTGACAAAAAGTTCAATTTTTTTTTATCTATGGCGGTGTATTTCTTTGCTAATCAAAGTTTATGTTATACAATAGGCTTTAAATATTATTTATTGTGTAAAAGTAATGTGTAAAGTAACTACTTCTCAGTGGGTGGAGGTCGCAAGTCGTCGGAGAGCGAGGAGGCAACGGGTCGTGCGCGGTCGCGGGCGTCTAGCGTTTCTGACGAGGGCGGCTTTAACGAGCCGTCGCCTGAAGTGGTCGCGCGACTGCGGCCGGCGGACTACCGCGACCCGCCCGCACTGACGCGCGACATACGCGATGCCGAACGCGCCCGCTCAGATCCCGACACGCTCTCCGTACTACAACAGGTGATTGTGATTAACGTTAATTTTATAAACTAAAGAAATAAAAGAATAATTTAAAGAAATACTTGATAAATTTAAATTTTATTATATGGGAACACGTATTACTAGTTGAAAGCCGGTATGCGAAAGAGGGCTGTCAAACATGACAGTTGTCATAGATTAATTATAACATAGAGTACCTTTTATGTTTCTAACAACCATTATTGTATTATAATTATCAATCAGCCAATATTGAAAGGGAGAATAATGATCACTGTTAAGGACGACGCGTTTTAAATTTTACTTTAAATGATATATAAATATATAAATAAATATACATAAATGTACATCACTAGCAATCGCCAGCGGCTCCGCCCGCGTGGAAAGATTAAAACCGTAATATAGTCTTTTGATAACCATAAAAATGGGTAAAGTGGGTCACTTTGCCGTTTTCGTACAATTTTTTTTTGCTGCTCCCCTCCTATTCATCTTAGCGTGATCTTATATAACCTATAGCCTTCCTCAATAAATGGACTATCTTACACTGAAAGAATTTTTCAAATCGGTTTAGTAGTTTCTAAGATTAGCGCGTTCAAACAATCAAAAAACCAAACAAACAAACTGTTCACTACTTTGTATATTAGTATAGATTTCTGTCAAATTCTGTATTTAATTATATATTGATACTACTGCAAGAAAATTCTAATTTTTATTTAATGTAACTGGTATATCGAACAATCATAGATGCATATATAAAAATGATTCCATGTCATAATACTTACTTAACTGATGTAGACTTCTTTTTTTGGACTAAAAAGTTTTTCTTCATCGTCATCCTTACGTAAACGGAATGGTTAGGGTAACGGACTTGCAATTTAGAGATCGTGGGTTCAAATACCGGTCATTATACTGCCGACGTGAACCAACTCTTAACATTAAGCTTAGCTGGATGGGTTAACAAGTTTACTAGTAATTTGTAACCCATATTACTAGTAACCTTTCATAAAACCTAAACCTCAGTTTTCAGTAAACCTTTCAAAAAATTCTTTATGCAATAATTTTCTCTTTTACAATAAAATTATACTTATATACTAGTGCCTGTTTTATAAAATTTATAAGCAAAACGATTAACAGGCGTTATAATTTAGGTTCTGTAACCAGTGGTTAAAATTAAATTGCTTATGCATGTTTACCGATGCATTTTCATTTAATCGTTCACAACATTGACTGATTGGCTAATGCAATCATGCGGATACGTTTTTCGCATCCTGAAATCATAAATGCATATAATAGAAACCCACATACATCGTTGATGAAACTGCATAAATTACTACGAACTCGGAAGGTCGTTCCATTTTTATTGCGGCATACATTACCTATTAAAGTGTGCTACTTTGTGACATTTATATTATAGTAAACTATAAAACCAGTAGATCATAAAATGCATTTACTTATGGGTGGTTAATCTACACTGGTAAATAATAATTCACTCCCTTTCCAGATAAAAAACCTATATTGATGTATTAAAAAAATATAGAGCAAACAAAATTTATTTGTTTGTGTTCTAAAATTAAAACGAATTACGTTCGAATTTTAAATTATTTTGTATAATCATGTATGTTGACACATACACTACCTATAACTTTTAAAATATTTGCCCTTTTTTTCGTAATACTGTATTAAGTATTTTTTCATGTCAGTCCAGAATATAAAATGTATACAATTTAATTTATATAGTTAATCACTATATTCTGTTAAGAAACTCGTGCATCATATCTACTCAACTACTAAGTTCAATGAGAATTTAAATATAGATTGTTCAACGATATGCATGCTCCAAGTGTAAAAGTTTGTCTTATTTTGCTCATTCAAGTGCGGAATATGGAACAAAGTGTATTGTGGTTATTTAATGTTTACTGATAAGTTACATATCGCAAGACATTGTATTGTACTATATACAAATATAGTTTTATTAAATATAAAGAATGTAAATTGAGTATAAAATGTTTTTCGACTTTGTAATATTCCATTCTTGCTAAAACGAATTGCAAAGTACTGAACTGAATTTGATTTAATCTGTACTTTTGTTTTTAAATATCAAATTTTCATGAACATATTAAGTTATTACTCAAGGTTAATATTAAATTTGTATCGAATTACTTTGTTCATTACCTAGTTATTAAATTTTGGTAATAATATGAATCAATTAATAAATATGTTATGTATATAGGCTTTTCTTCATTTTATGTACATTACATACAATTGAAGAAATAAATATTCAATTTAAGGACTCGGGTGTAGTCGTAAGCGAAGCAAGCCAGGGCTCCATAGAGGTGCTCGATAAATCGACCACCAGCCAATGGAGCGTGTCAGAGGAAGCACCGGGGGAGGGACGCGGGGAGGCGGGCGCGCAGGATGAGGATGACGCGGACGCGAAACAACCCGACAGCATGACACCAGATGAGGCTGAGATTCTATTAAGCTCCAGGTATGTTTCGCAGTCCATTTAAGCATAAAAAAATATATTCTTGAGATACAGATAAATAGAGAGAGAGATAGATATAGAGATTCTTGAACGCATTCGTGCACAAACTCACAATCTCGTGCACATACACTCGCGCTCAAACCCAGACACACTCACACCCAGAGAGACTCGCGCGCACACCCAAACACATCCGCACATGCCCAGACACACCCACACACACACCCAGGCACACACATACCCACCCACCCATACATAACCACACACACCCATACACGCAAACACACACATACACATTCACACCAAACAGCCCAATCATATTACTAAAGTTGTTTCTAGTGCATCTTCCACTGCAACCGAACTACACTTTTCTATGCCTAAATAAACTTATTACTAAATTCCTTGTTGTATATTATAATTTTAATGTCATATACCTGTAATAACATAATTAATCTTTTGTCATATTATAGTAATATCATTTTTACCAGTTTTAATAAAGTTAAGTTAACACCATCCTATAAAGTTACGAGTTATATTTATAGTTAAAAAATGTAAGATAAATATGGAACATACTTTTTAAGTTACAATAAATAAATTATTTAATTTCGCTATTTTCTTTTACATCGTTAGTAAATAAGGCAAAATGTTATGAATTTTGGAGAGTATATTTGATGTTCTTCGTTTTATATTTAATTTTAAAACTATGTTAAACTGTTCTCTTTTTGCACGTATCTATATGACATCTTTAATTTTTGTTGCACGCTTAATCTTTGTTTTTAAGTACGTACTCGTGAGTATGATTTTTCTTTGCTTTTAGAATTATTAGTACCTTAAGCTTGTTCTTTTATTAAATGTCTTATTTTTATCATTTGCATGCTGCCTGTGCGCACAACGCTTCATTCTTGATGATCACATTTGCAGTATTCTGGAGAAAAAACTTAGGTAAGCTCGCTTTCTTGGAAAGTATTTTCATTCTTTTAGTTTTTAGACATATTTGAATCTTCATATTCACTTTTGCTTTTACTTCATTCCTAAAATAATTTTTATCATAGATCAGTTATGGTAGCAATTTTATGTTTCAGGAACAGTAAAAGGTAACCATATATGGTAATCAGTTTTAGACTGTAGTTAGCGTAATCATGACTGACTCTCACTGACATATTTCTTTTTTCAATTATTGTAGAACCATCTTTTTAAAAAACCAAATACTTCGTCACCTCTATATGATGGTTGTGACGTAAAATTCATTTTAATATTTGTCATTTAAATCATTCGATTTTTATTTACTATAAACATCAAAAAACAACAACAAAAGGAGATCTCATTTATAACAATTTGCAAGAATGTGCTATGCTTGTTAATGAAATAAAACATTTTTGTTTTTTTTATATAAACATTTATAACTTAAAATAAACAAACGCTTGTTTAATTTATCCCTAATAAACAATTTTCTAATACATTTAAAGTTCTTATTTTTCTTCGCTGACGCCACCGTTGTAACAAGCTAAAATTCGTCGGCCATTTTTTAATCAACATAAGGATTCCAAAACGCGGTAGAGACGACAGCAAAATTCTTTACAGTTTTGTATGTGTGATGTATTAATATGTCATATTATTTGCTTTTCTTAAACATGAAGAGAAATTAAATGATAAATTATTATGGATTAATTACTAACTTGTAAGCTACAAGTCGATGTCAGGAGTTTTGACGATTATTGAATGTGTAATTTTTTTTATTTTTTTTTATTACAACAAAACATAAGTTTTTTTACTACTAATCTGGTGTAGCAATATAGATTAAATAAAGCACAATTGAAGTTTATATACCGGGCAGACATATAGTATAAAATATTCCCATTTTTCTTTTTCGAACAGGAAGAAACAAAAGAAAGTTATACCTTACTATTTTATGTCTTACTATAGGATCGATTAAATGAAGCTACAATTGTATATTTGTATTTGTATAATAATAATCTTTATTAAGACAAAAAATGCATACGAATGAAAATAACTTAGAAAACAAAAACACTTATAACTAAAGATAGAATAAACAGACCTAAAATTATTACAATTGTGTTACATTTTATGTGAATCACTGTCCCAATTTTTTATTGCAGTGGACCCCACACTAGGAGACCTGTGTCGTGGGTAAAAGCTATGCTATGAGAAAATCATAGTATTAAGCTATTATAATCAGTAATTATTGCAATTCTTTACCAGACAAGAAGCTCTGCTGTCGGACGAGCAAGCACAGGAGATCGTGGCGATGTTGTCCCCTCACACTTTGCCACATGACAACGGCGTTTCACTCAACGATAGCTACCAGTCTGTGCTCTCGTACGAGAGGTAATTATTTAAACTATAGTCTTGTTTTTCAACCGATGGACGTCAACTGTTCCCTAGTCAGAGTCTAATGTGATAAATTCATCGGATTGGTTCGAATAGTTTCGAACTCCGAATGTTAATCATCAGCAAGTAACGTAGGTACGTTACTTTACGATTAAATTTTGATGGTATTTTAAGATTCCCACGTAGTTACACAACATGATAACAACGACGTAGTATCTAACAGTCTCTTATAGCATGAAACTTGTTAAACTAGAAATCCAATTAAACTATATCCTAGTTACTTAACCAAGATTAACATAAAATAAATTTTAGACACATCTTACAGTTGGATCGAGTCCACGTTAAGAATGGAAGTGATCCTTAGTATGGTAACCTTCGCTATTGAAGAATCAGTCCCACAATCATTCAAACATCACGTACATTTAAAACAGCTAAACTACCTACAGAAATAACTTTACTTTTCCTATTGCGCAGGGCTTCTTAAACCCACTTCGACCCCAAATGGGGTCGCGTAGCAAAATTCTGCGGTCGAATTTTTTCTTATATTTGACGAATTCTAAAACTGTATATTTTCATAAGAATATGTATATTGGTACCTAATAAATAAATCATCAAAAAAAAAATAATACTTTTTTATATTTGTATGGAGTCGTCAAGAAACTCGCAACCATAAATGGGGTCGTGAATGGCAAAAGTTTAAGAAGCCCTGCTATAGCGTAATATTTAAATGAATTATTCTTGTATGTATATTTTCTCTCGGAAACGGCTCCAACGAATTTCCTGAAATTCACCATGTAAGGGTTTTTGGGGGAGAAAAATCGATCTAGCTAGATTTTATTTGAAAAAAAAAAAATTGTTTTATCTCTGTTTCTCGGCATTAGAAAATACTAAAATTTAAATAGAATTGAATTTTTGCCGTAAACTGTCAAGTCAGTGTAGCTTATTCGGGGGAAGGGTGGTCGCGAGAAACGATGTGTGGTATCCGGCTGAATAGAATAGTACCGCCCTCATTTCTTATCGAGGTATCGTAAAAGGCGACTAAGGTAAGTCGACCCGCCGTTTGGTATTCGGTTGAGTAGAATAGACCAACCTCATTTCTTACCGAGGTGTTGTAAAAGGCGACTAAGGTAAGTTGACCCACCGTGTGATATCCGGTTTAGTAGAATAGACCGCCCTCTTTCTTACCGAGGTGTCGTAAAATACGACTAAGGTAAGTTGACGTCAGGCAGGCCGGTCGTAAAAAGGCAGCCAAATCATGTGACAGCATGTTTATAACATGTTGTGCCGACCCCACTTACAGTGGGATAAGGGCAGGAGGATGATGATGATGGTGATCGCGAGAAATGAAAATACCTAGGATCGAGCCTCATCTACCCTATATTTTATTATATTTATTTTGTAAAAAATTAGGAGATTAACTATCCATGTGTTTATAATTTTCCAGCATGCAGTCAGTGGATGAGAGCTACGAGTTTGTGTCTCTGGAGGCGGACGCGGGCCTAGCGGGCGGGGACGCGCGCACGCACTCCACGCTGGAGTCGGAGTCCGTCAACGAGCCCGAGCCGGCGGACGCGGCGCCCGAGCCGGCCACCGTGTTCGACCACTACCCGCCGCACTCGCTGCGAGAGCTAGCCGAAGAGAATGGCATTCATTACTTCGAAGATGGACACTTTTATACGGAGGTATGAACTTATTTACTCACTGGCCTCCAGGACGTAATATGACCTGGGCATGCCACTCTTTTAATAAATCACTACATTTCAACCATAGGTTTTAGACAAAAGTAAACCTAAATGAATAAACCTGTCATAGCCCAGTGGTGTGACCGTGCGACTCTTCCAGAGTTCAAACCCTTCACGAGTTCAAACCCCGGCAGACACCAATGAATTTTTCTATTAAATTCGTATGTGTCTAATTGATAATTGCAATTTATCACACGCTTTTCGGTGGAGGAAAACATCGTGAGGAAATCTGCATATTTCTAGAGAATTCTGGGGATATGTGTAACCTACCAATCCGCATTGGGGCAGTGTGGTAGTTCTTAGCTCCAACTCTTCTCTCCAGGAACGGAAAGACGAGGCCTATGCCCAGCAGTGGGATTTTAACAGGCAAGATTGTAAGGTCTTTGAACTGTGTGTGTTGCCAGTGATGACTTACGGATGCGTAACTTGACCTGAAACGAGGATATAATAGTTTACGTACGCTATTTCGAGTTCACTCATGTTGTTTTTCCTGGTTCCTAAAGGAAAAACGACATTTTTATAAGTTATAAAAATGTCGTTTTTAATATAAATATAAAGTTTCAAACAGACAGAAACCGAGACTGACTTTTGCATTTATATGGATTTTGATGATTTCACGATTCAGGTCGCTGGACTTCCGCCCGTTGAGGACGACGAAGACGATGATTATTACCCACCAGTATTTGTTAAGAAAAATACCAAAGTTAAATTCAGGTATGTTTGTTAGAGGATAGACATAAATATGCCTGTATCATCATAGTATTTAAAACGTTATTAATTGGTTGATATCTTATTATTTTTCATATATTCTGTCATAATGTCTAATGTTTGATTATTCTTAAAAGCTAATGAAAAACATTATTTTATAATTATTGTAATAAATTTGTTCTGAAATAGTTTTTTATTCTGTTTTCGTAACTCATTTAGGCACTTTTTCACATTTGGAATGGAAATCCTTGGTATATTATCATCATATTATTTATTTATTTATATACCATAAAAAATGTTGGAAAAAACATTAGTGTTAATAAAAGTATACAAAGGTCAACTTATCCCTATGACAGAGATTTATTATGAGAGAATATTTATTTTGTGCTCATACCTTTTACAACAAATACATTACAATTCCGTGTGATAGCAATAAACCTAAGTTTTCTTACGCTTTTTCTTTTGTTAATTTTTTTCTTTCACTTCCGATTTCTTTACAAAGATCGCTATTCGAAAACTGATTACTCGAGTCGTTCGGGAATTCCACTCTTATAGTTTACTAATCGTTCTAGAAAGATCTATGTCTCGATTAATCCTCAGTCGTTATCACAGTAGTAGGGGTACGAAAAAAAATCGGATCGAATTCAAATAATTTAATTCAATCGTATTTAAACTCCATGTTTTAAGTGTAGCGACACATTTTTGCACAATACTACGTGTAGCTCACATTTCAGTACGGACCCGATGCGGGTGTTCTCTACGCACTCGGTCCGGGAGTACGATCGGCGCAACGAAGACGTGGACCCCGTAGCCGCGTCAGCCGAGTATGAACTAGAAAAGCGTGTAGAAAAAATGCACGTGTTTCCTGTGGACCTTGTTAAAGGATCCGACGGACTTGGTCTTTCCATTATTGGTATGTTCGATTATACTTTATCTACTGATATTATAGTATAGAATCCCCGCTATGTCGTGTCCGGTTGAGTAGAATAGATCTCTCTCATTTCTAAAATACGACTATCGAAATTTGACGTCAGGCTGACGCTGGTCATAAAATACCTAGCCAAATCACACCACAACATGGTTAAAACATGTTGTGCATACCCCACTAAGGGTGACATAAAAAATGATGATGATTATAGTATAGAATAACAAAATTAACGTATTTACAGGAACTTATATAAATCCGTATAAAATCTAAAGGATTTCATCCATTGATATGTAATTTTATTAAATTATCATTTTGGCACAATACAATATATACAAGTATTATATGATAAATATAAAATAAAAAATGGGACCAAAACAATACATAATACACATGTGGGGAAGTAGGGCTTGAGCTAACCCACCAAGCTAAACTTAAGTTTTATTAAATTAACTCATTGGTGCCTGCCTGGATTTAATCCGCGCTCCAGGGGGACATCCGTCATTTCAATCAGTTAACGCGGCTAACGTATGAATATTTAGGAATTTTATTTTCTTTTATACAGGTATGGGTGTAGGAGCTGATGCTGGGTTAGAGAAGTTGGGAATCTTTGTGAAAACTATTACTGAGAGCGGTGCTGCAGCGCGGGATGGTCGAATACAGGTCAACGATCAGATCATTGAGGTCGACGGGAAAAGTTTGGTACGTTTTGTATGTTATCCATAAATCTATATATATAAAAGAAAGTTGGTCTTAGTTACACTATTTATAACTCAAGAACAGATGAACAAATTCGGCTGAAAATTGGTGTAGAGGTTGCTTAGAACCAGGAGACGGACATAGGATACTTCTTATCCCGTTCGACCGCATTTATTTTATCCCGTCAAGTCACTATGAAACGTGGTATAGCAAAAACGACTATGACATGGAAAAACAAAACATAAATGACAGCTAAACGTAATTTAGTCTTTGGATAAGTATGGTAAAAATATGACAATTATTAAAATAGTAGTAGCTATAAACGTTACTACATAGTATAAAACAAAGTCACTTTCTCTGTCTGTCCTTATATCTCTATGTTTGCTTAAATCTTTAAAACTACGCAAAAGATTTTGATGCGGGTTTTTTTTAATTATAGAGAGATTGAAGAGGAAGGTTTATATGTATAATAAAATTGAATATGGAGTAGCGAAATACTGTGATTATCACTGAGTGACATAGGCTATATGCTTTATACCCGTGCGAAGCTGGGGCGGGACTCCTAGTATATTATATAATCCATAAATGTACTAGACATACAGGCCCCTACGTGAGTCAACTTATATCCTCTAAAACGGACTTCAATATAAATAAAACGAGCGAGGGATTTTATATAAGATACGGATTGTGCGTCGTGCAGATTTAAAACTAGATAGAAACGATAAAATTAAGAGAGTTTGAAACACTGTTGGTGCGTATGGGGATGACGTATATGTCAAATTCGAACCGTTTGCTACGCAATGAAAAATGAATATTTATTATTGAACAGGTTAAAGTGATGATATTTCTTATTATTATCCTTACAAGCCGTTATCCATAAGAGATAGACATATACCATCACGGAGTTTTCTGTAGACCTTTTGAAAGTGTACAAATACTTAGTACATTATTTTGATAAATATCATCATAGGGTAAGCCTGCGTTTGCAATGTAAGCGGAAAAAATGTAATTATTTACGACATCATATTATAAACCTCAAAAATTACAGTAATTCTCTACTCCATATTGAATGTTATTATACATATAAACCTTCCTCGTTAATCACTCTATCTATTTAAAAAAAAAACGCATCAAAATCTGTTGCGTGGTTTTAAAGATTTAAGCATACATAGGGATATATGGACAAACAAAGAATGTGACTTTGTTTTATACTATGAATAGTGATAACTATACTTTTTATCATTTTTTTGATGAACTTTTTTTTGAACTGATACGTTATGGTGACTGTGCATTGTCACAGATCTGTAAAGTGAAATGCAGTTTTAATAGTAATATAATTAGCAGTCACTGATATGTGATTGATTATCTTGGAAAAATAATAATATTATTATGATATACTCCGCTATTACTTTGTATTGTAGATCACCAAGTAACACCTAATTCTATAAATTGATTGCTTTAGGTCGGTGTTACGCAAGCTTACGCAGCATCGGTCTTACGTAATACTTCTGGGCCCGTGAAGTTCCTTATTGGACGTGAGAAAGACCCTGAGAATAGTGAAGTGGCCCACCTCATACGACAATCACTTGCAGCGGACAAGGAGAGAGAAGAGAGGTACTTAATTTTTTTTTCTAAGTTATTTTATTTATACTGAGGCTAAAAATGCTTCGGAATGTTGCTTGGAGGTTTGAACCCGTGACCCCCCCCGAGAGAGTCGCAAGATCTCACCGCTGGGCTATCATTATTTTTTACATGCACAAATATTTGACTGGTCCGTTGGTGCAATTCGTAGTGATCCTGCCTTCAGCGCTGCGGGTCGCGGTTCTTTCCTGCTGAACATTTTCTTTAAAAAAAAAATTGTTGGTCTTCGAGTCTGTGTATATTTGTATTTAACTATGTGTTTAAAATTATATATGTATATATTTACCAGTTGTCTGTCACCCATAATACAAGTATTATGATACTTACTTTGACGACGGACGACCGTTTGTGTAAGTGTCCCATATATTTAATTATTTATATTTATTTATTTATATTATATCCATAATAAAGGAACGTACGAATTCTTAATATAATATTAGATCTTTGATAAAATACCATAGACCTTTTTTCTTGTATATAAAGCACTAAAAAATATATAGGTGTTTGCCATACTAGTATTGCTAAAATCCGATTTCTTTTAATTTTATGTAAAAATAAACAGGGCAAATCGCGACAGACAACGGCGTCAACAGCCCGAGGAAGAGACTAGTCCGCCCGCGCCCGACGCACGGCATCCTGACATCGCCGAGCTACGGGCACTGTTAAATGAGGTACATGTTCTTACAAGTTTTACAAGTTCTATTTTTTTGGTACTAGTCGTGAAGGTGTTTGTCAGTTCCTAAAGGAAAATATTAAATATTAGTATAACTGTTAAATCTATACGAAAATTATAAATGCTAAAGTCTGCCTGATATGCTTTTACAGCTAATCCCCTGGAGCAATATAGGACCATCTTTGAAAATCCTACCTACGTCGCTTTGTTGCGTATTATAACAACGTTATTGTGTAATATAATATTTTTATTTAAATATTATACACTTTATTGTACAGCACTAAGAAAAAATAGGAAAGAAAAAACAACACTTCGAAAAACATACATTTGAAAGTATAAAGGCGGTCTGATTAGTAGCGATTTCGTGAGTTTAAGGTTAAGAATAACCAGTACAACATCTACCTATATGATAAAATCGCAAAGCGTAGCATCATCCGATCAAGCAGAGTTTTAATACAGAGATCTACACACGCCATATACACATACGCTATAATTTAAATAACTTAATAAATAGTGAATAATAATTAAATAAAAAATTTAATAATTAAATAACTTACCTTTGTTATGAAGGAGCGTGACCTTGACCTGACACAAGTATTTCTGATAATCACTAGGTCTCAATCTGTATTTCTTGTAATGAATTAATGAAAATAAATAAATATTTGTGTATATTTTGTTTGTAGTTGGTCGGAATGGAGTCTGGTGGTGGTAGCGGCGCAGAGATAAGTGCACGTGTGCGCGAGTGGTGTGCGGCGCGGGCGCCCAGCGAACATCTGCGACGCGCGCTCGCCGCCGCCGCGGACACCGCGCACCGAGCGCACCGCAAGTACGATAAGGTACGTCATGACACACCTGGTGACTCATTCAGAGATTTTATTTCCTACTAATTTAATATTATAAATGCAAAAGTTTGTGATGACTGGCCCGTTGGCGTAGTGGGTAGTGATCCTGCCTTCAGCTCCGCGGGTCGCGGGTTCGATTCCCGCCGAGGGCTAACATTTTCTATAAATGAATTTGTTGGTCTTTGAGCCTGGGTGTATATTTGTATTTAAGTATGTATTTAAAAAATATATAAGTATATATTCACCAGTTGTCTGTCACCCATAACACAAGTATTAAGTTACTTACTTTGGGGACGGACGACCGCGTGTGTAAGTGTCCCATATATTTATTTATTTATTTATGAGTATGGATGTATGTGGTATCCGGCTGAAGAGAATGGTACCAACCCCATTCCATACCGAGGTGTAGTAAAAAACGCAGCCAAACCATGTGACAGCATGTTTATAACATGTTGTGCCGACCCCACTTAGAGTGGGATAAGGGTAGGAAGATGATTTGATTAAATATATTCACAGGCTCGACGAGCTCTACGTGAATGGCGCCGGACGCGCGCTATGGTGCGTGCGCGCGAAGAGTGGTGGAGCAGTGCGTTGCGGGAAGCGCATCGCGAATATGCGGCGGCGCTTTCTGCGTTGCACGATCGCGTGGCTAGGCTCGAGGTGCTGCTGTTGGTGAGTAATTAATTTGTCATAGATAGTAATTGCATAGACCAGTGATCGGTAAAGTGCGGTTTCAGAGCCGCATGTGGCTCTTTGGCTCTAAGTGCGGCTCTGGCACAAATACGGAAGGCGCAATAATTTTTAAAAATAAAAAACAACTTACTCAAACTTTCCAAAGAGATGCGAGCCCATTGTTCGCATTAATAAATATTTGTTAAGTATGAAATTTAGTTTAATTTTGTGTAATAATTATTTAGTGAAATAAACGTTTACTAAACAAACAGATTTGGCTCCCAATTTTTTTTTGATTTTTGTAATATTCATATTTGGCTCTTTGGCTAATAAGTCTGCCGACAACTGGTATGGACATTTAAAATTCAGTAAAACCTCGATAAGTTAAAATCCAAGGGAAGCACAAAATATTTTAGGTTATAGAGTGTTTAAACTATCAAGGGTTTGTGTTAGAGAAAATGGAGATGGGCTATATTTCTGTAAAACTTTTACTGATTTACAGATACAAATGTACTGATTCAAATTTTTTATAAATGCAAGAAGTGTGGTATTCTATGCTATTCGACATGTTAAAATATATAAAAAAATAGTAATATCCCGCGGTTTTACCTGCGTACATACCCATCTTATGGCAGTAGAAGGTGTACTAAGTCGGACTATACTTTCATCTTTGTTAAATATTTCGTCAATAGTTTCCGCGGCGCATGCGGTAACTGATTTTTATGACTAATGTTTTACACCTTATTACATTTTTATTACGTAATTTTTTAAATGTAATATAGCCTATCTTGCTAAGTAAAGAGTAGCTTTCCAATGGTGAAAGAATTTTTAAAATCGGTTCTGTAGTTTTTGTGTGAAAAGATTACAAACATACATACAAATTTTTCCCAGTATAGATAAATAATAAATATATTCACAGGAAACACAAAAGAAAGCAGGCTTACCGGTAATGCTGCCACACGAACCTTCTGCTCGTCGAGAAACACCGCCCTTACCGCGTCGGCCCGATCCTGATCCGTTACTTATTAATGGTAAAATATCCAATATGAATTTACATAAGTATAGTTATTACTGAGTCTACGCCGTGTGGTATCCGGCTGATTAGAATAGTACCACCCTCATTTCTTACCGAGGTGTCGTAAAAGGCGATTAAGGTAAGTCGACCCACCGGGTGGTATCAGGCTGAGTAGAATAGACCAACCTCATTTCTTACCGACGTGTCGTAAAAGGCGACTAAGGTAAGTCGACTCGCCGTGTGGTATCCGGTTTAGTAAAATAGACCACCCTCTTTCTTACTGAGGGGTCGTAAAATACGACTAAGGTAACTTTCACCGAAAAGCGTGTGATAAATTGCACTATCAAATAGACACATAAGTTTTAACAGAAAAACTCATTGGTGTCTGCCCGGGTTTGATCCCGTGACCTCGAAAGAGTCGCACGGTGTTACCGCTGGGCTACCACAGCTTTTTAATTGTAGAGTATAGATAAATAATTTATGTGAATATCCATAAAGTTACTCTTATGAATTAAAATTATCGTCCTGTTTCTTAGATTTATAATTAAAATGCAATTTTTTTTTAATTTTTCCTCACAGATCCATGGAGCTCCGACAGTGATTTGTCAGACTTATCACCTATAGAGGACGAGTACGCGAAAGTAGACAAATCTGACAAGAAGACTCGCGAAGCACCCGATATTGGTGACGTCACAGCAACTACAGCTAGTGACGTCAAACCTACGAACGTCACGACCAGGTGAATAATATTTAACATCGTAGACTTGGCCGAGCAGTTGTTGCTTTTCAAACGCATTGCCATTTGACTGGCCCGTTTGAGCAGTGGGTAGTGCACCCACCCTGCCTGCACCTCCGCGCGTCGCGGGTTCCATTCCCGCCGAGGGCCAACATTTTCTATAAATGAATTTGTTGGTCTTTGAGTATGGGTGTATATTTGTATTTAAGTATGTATTTAAAAAATATATAAGAATATATTCACCAGTTGCCTGTCACCCATAACACAAGTATTAAGTTACTTACTTTGGGGATGGACAGCCGCGTGTGTAAGTGTCCCATTTATTTATTTACTTATTGTATGTTACGCTTATTGATGTTATTGCTTGGCTAATATGATGACGTAGGTGAAGCTATCCCTAGCACTTATGCATCTTATACGCTGCTCGAAAACATGTTCTAAATGCCTTATTTTTATAAATTAAATATTAATGTTTTTATAATAGTTCCGTCACATCGTACTCTAACACTACCTCCGCGACGTACGCCACTGTGAGCTCGTCGACTTCATATAGTGACGTCACCACTGCAACAACGTACGTCAACGTGACGTCATCGCCGTCGAACGTCATTCCTGCTACGAATACTATGAGCCACGTGACTGTTGCTACGGTAGCACCGGTGGTCGTAACGGATACTGTGTAAGTATTTTTATTAGATTTATTTGAAGTATGACGTAATCAGAAAAAAGGCAATAAAATATAAGTGAATGTAGATGATTATTGAGAGTAAGATTTTGTACCTTCAATTAACAGACTGATAGCGGATGAGCCGTGAAAGCATGACAGACAGAAAGACTGAACGACCGACAGCCAATAATTAATTAAAGCCAATATAAGAATCGTACATTAGTTTTGTAAAACATGCAGTGGAAAAATGTGCAGGATATTGTCAATGTAAATTTCTTAATGTCATTCAAAATATCCATCTTTCAAGTAGACTGTTTCTAGTATTTTAGGATCGTCAAATTTTATTGAAGAAGGTAGGAGAGATTCAAATGTTTGCTGCTACCTAGAATAAACAGCAAGAAACTTGGCTGATTATAGGTTTATAAAGATTGACTTCTCACGCCGTGTGGTATCCGGCCGAATAGAGTAGTACCACCCTCATTTCTTACCGAGGTGTCGTAAAAAGCGACTAAGGTAAGTCGACCCGCCGTGTGGTATCCGGTTTAGTATAATAGACCACCCTCATTTCTTACCGAGGTGTCGTAAAAGGCGACTAAGGTAAGTCGACCCGCCGTGTGGTATCCGGTTTAGTAGAATAGACCACCCTCTTTCTTACCGAGGTGTCGTAAAATACGACTGAGGTAAGTTGATGTCAGGCAGGCGGCCGGTCGTAAAATACGTAGCCAAATCATGTGACAACATGTTTATAACATGTTGTGCCGACTCCACTTAGAGTGAGATAAGGGCAGGAAAAAGGAAGAGGTACGCGGGCGGATCCGCCGGCGATTGCTAGTAGGTTTATAAAAATTAGCTTCTCGTTTACAGTAGTAACGGCGTGAATACAACAGTTGGGTCCGTCGGAAGCGTGACATCTATCAGTCAGAGCGTGACGGGCGTCGCGGCCGGCGGGACGGGCCCGGTGACGGAGGGCGTGACGTCACGCGAGCTCGACGCGGCCGTCCCGCGCAACGCCCTGCTCGACACGTCAGCGCACCGCGCGCGCACCGATCTAGCGCGGCATAGACACCACGCGCCTCTCTCGCACTCCACACACTCGCCGCATTCACTCAGTAACGCTAGTTCTGTGAGTATTGTACAAATTCATAAAATATTCTTCTCTAAAATATTTGTTCGGTGCATATTAGCACCTAAAAGCTGTGGTAGCCCAGCGGTAACACCGTGCGACTCTTTCGAGGAGGTCACGGGTTCGAACCCGGGCAGACACCAATGAGTTTTTCTGTTAAAACTTATGTGTCTAATTGATAATTACAATTTATCACACGCTTTTCGGTGAAGGAAAACATCGTGAGGAAACCTGCATATCTCTAGAGAATTCCGGAGATATGTGTAACCTACCAATCCGCATTGGAGCAGCGTGGTAGGTCTTAGCTCCAACCCTTCTTTCCAAAAACGGATAGAAGAGGCTTATTCCCAGCAGTGGGATAATAACAGGCCGCTACTTACTTATTAGCACCTTGCACATAACAGTATAACAGCATAAATACGGACGCGCGGCGCCGCCGCATTCAGTTTGCATTAGTCTACAAGCACCGCGAACAACGCGCGCCCCCCGGCATTTATAGTTTTAGTAGCATAGTTTAAGTAATCAATTATCATTAGTTTTATTATATGTTTGGGTAGAAAACAATTCTTCTCCTTACAATATTCTTTAGCACCTGGTTGCCTGGTTGACCTAGCCTTGCTCGATAATTTTTTACAAAAAAAGAAACTTCAAAATGTTTAGGTAGTTGAGGATTAATTCTAGATTCCCCGAATAAGCTACTCTGACTTGACAGTTTATGGCAACAATGGTGTATGAAATTTAACACATTAAATAATATTCAATATAAATTTTAGTATTTTTAGTGCCCAAAAACGGGGATAAAACGATTTTTTTTAAAATAAAACCTAGCTAGATCGATTTTTCTTCCCCAAAACCACCCTACATGCTGATTTTCAGAAAAATCGTTGGAGCCGTTGGAGATTCCGAAAAAAATATATATACATACAAGATTAACTTATTTAAATATTAAAGATAACAATTTACTATACATCTATGTAATAAAAGACAGTTTTTAATTAGTTATTTGTTAAAACATCGCACAACTAGCATCGCTTGGCTTAGCAACGAGCCACGAGCGGCGCGTGTTCACGCTAACAAATAATATTATTATAATTTAACTTATCTCTTTAATATTAACGTTATATCAACTTCCTATTAGTTCAATAAACCTTTGAATATCGTGTCGTAGTTTATTCAATCTATCTATCTAAATTCAAATTCATTATTCAAATATTGTTCTTTATCAGCTGTCTATTCAAAATCAAGTTAACATTGTTACTATCAATTCAATAGATCTGTTATAATGTTACTATCTTCAGTATGACGGACTGGACGACTCCTACAACGACTCTGCGGACGAATCCTTGAGCGAATCAACGTCAGGAGCTCCACCACATTCATCTCACCACACGGTGAGTATTTTATGCTTATTTTGATTATTGCTATACAGTATAGTAATAGCTATTTACCAAATTTTGCTTGGCGAAGGTTTCTTCTTGCTTTCTATATAAGGGTTGGAATTTTAACAATCATGACCCAAGGCAGGTTATTAAGTTATATTTATTTTCCCCAAAAATATATATTAAAATATTTGTTACAACATGTTTTTAATACAACCTCCTTCATAGAGTTGGCGATTAATATGAAAAAGCATTGTGGCTGTCATATTTTTATGTGTCATTCATTGAGTTGTAGCAAAAGAGTAAATGGGTTGACTCTGGGAAAATTGCTTTTTATTTATTGAATAAGAATAAAGGAGAAATATCGTCGTTAATTATATTCAGAAGTGGGATGTAACCTAAACTCACAAATAGAGTGGACATAAGGAATATCTGGTAATTTAAAGAGTTTAAAGAAAAGACAAATGACGATCAATATCTTGAGACGACGCGGAGAGTGCGAATTTCGCATAATTTGAGAGATAGTTGCGATATGTGATGCTATGGAATAAAAAAATGGAGTTTTTATTGGAGCGATTATTGGAGAGATTATTGATGGTAATTGGTATTCGGTTAATTAATTCTGTGAGATCAACGTGACGATGTGCTATGTGAGGCCTTAGACGCGCCCGTGACTTTTGTTCGATGGAACTGTCAGCTAGAATGACGAATGTTCTTTGGATCTTTCCAGTTGTAACGATTGTTTTCTAGACTGTGGACATCTGCAACGACTGTCAGCTAGGCTCTGCCTAGAAGTGGTGATTGTTCTTTGAGCGTTATCATTTGCGAGTCTGTTTACGTGTGTATCTGCTGAGTTGGTTGCCACTAATTGAGCTGTGTTATGCCATGACAGTGATTGAGGGTGAGCTTGAGGTGCGAAATGCTTATGGTGCGAAAAGCTTAAGGAGTTGAGGAGTTGAGCTTAAAGAGTTGAGCATAAAGCGTGAGCTTAGAGTTGAGCATAAAGCGTGAGCGTAGTCCTGTCATGTCATGGCATGTGCGGTTTTCTTTTAAAGATGAAAAGAGCATGTATTGAGTTTCTTGCCGATTCTTCTCAGTACAATCAGCATTCCGAATCGGTGGTAGATTCATTCCCAGAAGTCAGCTTATGAGATTTGCGGGGTCGCAAATGTTGTCAGGATGGTCGACTGTTACAACATGTTTTTAATACAACCTCCTTCATAGAGTTGGCGATTAATATGAAAAAGCATTGTGGCTGTCATATTTTTATGTGTCATTCATTGAGTTGTAGCAAAAGAGTAAATGGGTTGACTCTGGGAAAATTGCTTTTTATTTATTGAATAAGAATAAAGGAGAAATATCGTCGTTAATTATATATTTATTAAACTATTTTTTCATTTTGTGACACTGGCAATGACGAGTTTAAGAATTTCGTTATGAATTCTACATCTACTACACCGGAATAACACATAGGCTATAGAAATCCTGTTAATTACATGAATAGGGTGCCTATTGTCAATATATCACGCTACAACAGTTCACGCAAACGAAGTCGCGATCGTCTCGATAGTCTCGTGGTTCGATTCAATTTGCTTGTTACTAGTTTATGATCATAGTGTCTAAAGAATAATAAAATATAATCTGCAATTTATGATAAAATTTATATTACACTTCTACTGTTACAGTAGAAGTTTATTATAAATTAGTTAGTGTTATAAATTAGAAGTAATAAGTTATAACGAAGAATTAATGCTGTGCTGGTAACAGTAACAACAAGTGACTAATAAATTCTATCGCGTATTCTTGTGTTAAAAATATTATGATTACCCATCATCATTACCGTACTGTAACATCTCTTCGAGCTATCTAATGTTTATAGTCATGTTTTCCACAGCGGGATACACGTCAGAGTTGCGGTAGCTCAGTGGGCAGCGCCACTGACGACGGAGTTTATTCCCGGGACCATAGACACCATCCGCTATCAGGTAAAACCCTTCACGTTTATGCTTATTTCACGCTGTGTATTGTCTATAATATGAGTGTTGCAAGCTTAATATGAAATATTTATTCACTATTCTATTTATTCCGTTTATGTTCACTGCAAAAAGTGTATGCCAGTTTAAGAGAAAAGAAATAAGAATCCAGTCAAAATTTTTATTTAAATTAACAACGTAATTCTGGCAACCCTGCAACACTGTGTGTAAAGATTTAAACAGTATATTAATTTGTATCATATAACGTGGTCTACGTCTAATATCCATTCAACTTGCATATTTAGTGTTCAAATTATACTCACTTGAAATACGGAAGAAATCATCCTCTAATGTTTAATAACTAAAGCACTTATTAAAAAATATCAAGAATACTTCAGGCTTCTTAAAAAATTATTTAATGCTAATAATATTCCTTCCTTTTCTTATCAACACTAAAGTATAAATATAAAAATTTCCTAAAATGAGTAAATGTGGAGAAAGTAGAGAAAACTTGTTAATGTTATAAGTTAATAATTAAAATTAATTGGTTTTAATTGAACATCTTATACATTACCAGATCAATGAATGAGAAAGGTAGTAGGCCAAAGAAATACTTATCGCCTTTTGTAGACTTCGAAATTAGCTTCAGTTAACGAAATAGGATACTTTATTAGTAAAGAAATCGACAAATTAATGAAAAGAATAATCCTACATTGTTTTATGTTGATTAATTGAGAGCCAATATTTGAATTTACGGATCTAGAATTTCAAAATACTTATTAAATATTTAATGAATGAATATCATTGACATAACAAAATTCAATAAAAATGATCGCCAAATAATACTTTAAAAAAATAAAATTGTTTTATACTAAACCCATCCATAGTAATAGAGATTCATCTAACTGGTCACTGGAGCATAAAGGAATAGGGATATTTCATTATTTATAAACAAAAAAAAACACAGTACAATGATTTGTCTTCAAACAACACATAAAAAAAATTCAGGTACCAAATAATTGCTTGATAAAACACACAGTCCGATTATTTGAAAGGTTTTATTTAATAAGGAAAACATCAACGTCTTACTGCTTAGAGGGTGGAAAGACTGAAGATATTGTTCATATTTTATTGGAGTGTGTCCGGAATGAAGCTGAAAGATTTGAATTTTTTGGATAAGTTCAAGCTCAATCTCATGGATGTTGGTATTTGTAATAGCATTCTTGCTTTTCCTTCATCACGACAAGCAAGAATGCTGTACAAATTAGTTAAAATCGGGCTAAAACATAGACGGTAGCATTTTGTAAAGTGTCTTAAGGCCTAGTTAGCCTCAGTTAGCTTATTTGGAACATATCTGACACATATCTCGGAATTTTGTGTTTCTCAGGTTTCGGATAAGCTTTTTCAGCACTTAAAGTCCCTAATAGGTTAACAGGTAGATCATGTGGCTGTTATTTTGTTTATCTGCTGGATAGCAAATAACTATTTCCAAATGGCCGTCATTTTATTTTATTTTAAGTTTTCACATTTTTGAGTCTCTTTTTAGAAACATTTATCTGGTACATAGTTTATTTGTCGGTTAACTATCCGACACTTTAGCAGTAACTTGTGAAACAGGCCCTTAAGGTTTTGCATAAAATACACTAGTGTTCGATTCACTAAAAAGGGAACAATTTAAAACATCGGTTTTAAAAAATAAGTATTCGGCACATACCTACGGTGTTGGCGTGGTGGGTAGGTCCGCCCGCGTCGCTCGCCGAACAGCTGAAGCAGGTGCTTGCGGAGCGGGAGAGGCGGCTCGCTGCAGGCTCCTCGCCTCACCCTGACCCCGTGCAGCTTACCAATGAGCTGGTAGACGAGATACGCCAAGCCGTCAGCGAAGCTAATGCTAGAGGTTTGTATATTGCGGCCGCATGAGTTTAGCAGAGAATGGACATAAAGGTCACTCCTTAATAATCCAGAATTCAGTTTGATTGTTATTATACTATAGGTAATACTTTAAATAGGAGAAACTCAATAATTTACCACACTACATTATTAGCCCTGCCTAACGTGGCAAAAAATATACATAGAAATTTTAAAAAAAAACCTTAATTTAAATCAATGTTTCATGGCCATCAGGCTTTAAATCGTATTCTGAAATACATTTTTCAGGATCCTTGTTGCGCATCCGCCATCTTGATTTTTTCGTGACGGCATATAAAGTCGTCATTATAAAGTTTTAAACATAATTGGCTTGTCTGAACCAATGGAGACTGTTTAATTCCAAACGATGGTAAAAATATACACTTAAAATCGTTTATTTGCTCCTATTGATTACATATCTCGGGGAATTGGTATAGATTTCTTTTTTTACATATACATATGTAACGATTTCGGTCATACGCCGATTATTAGTTTATTTTCAAGATAATATTGAATAAAAAATTTAAGTCGATTTGACATAAGGTATGATATTTAAACTTTAAGCTCTTAGCGATATGGCTTCGTCGTCAATATTACTGAACTGATAACGGTCACAAATCTCTCACCAAAACTAGATGCAGTTTTCCAATTCAGAATCGAACTTACAATTCGTAGATTGTAAAACGATAATTTATAGCCTAGTGCAATAGAGGTATTCGATTTTTTTGTATAATTATATATTACATTTTATATTATATTAGTAAATTGTTGGTGGTGGTATTAAATACACTGCTCTTTTGCTTTATTTGTTCACTTTGTTTCACGTTTAACAGTTTTTTATTCATTTTGTGTTCTAACATTTAGTTTTATTTTTTATTCGTTGTTTTTTTAGTTATAGTTCTAATTTTAATTAAATCTTCTTCTAATAAATTTTCTTTCCATACTGATTATAAGTTATTTAAAGCACGTCATCGAACATCGAAATGCGAAGAAAAAGAGCGCAGAAGTTCTAATAGTTTCGGGGACGTAGTCTTGCGTGTGCTGTGAAGCTGGAAGACAACTTAGGGCAGCGTGTAGTGTAGTGGAGTTCACCATTGCAGACTAGTCTGCTATGATTAGTAACGATAATTATGAGATTTGAAATGCCTATGTCTACCTTCATCTTAGTATATGGTGAGTCTTTCTCTATAGGAGCGAACATTCTGAAATATCGGTAGCTTTTTCATCAATGATTGACGATTTAAACCTCCTAAAAGTCAGTTTGATTTGTTTTTTTATTTAATCTACTAGCAATCGCCAGTCTTCGCCCGCGTCGAAAGATTAAACTCGTAATATAGTCTTTTAATAACCATAAGATATGGTTAAAGTGGGTAAACCTTAAAAGCTAGACATATACTCTCGCGGACTTTTATTTAGAACTTTTAGAAGGGAACAATTTTGTAATACATGATTTTTGAATAACTTTTTTGAATTTTGTTTTACTCAGCTCACGCAAGGAAAGCTTTAAATTTTGCCGTTATCGTGCAATTTTTTATTGCTCTTCCTCTCCTATTCATCTTAGCGTGATATTGTGATAAATGGACTATCTTAAACTAAAAGAATTTTTCAAACTTTTTCAAACAGAATTTTTTTTTTTGACTGGCCCGTTGGCGCAGTGGGTAGTGACCCTGCCTTCAGCTCCACGGGTCGCGGGTTCGATTCCCGCCGAGGGCCAACATTTTCTATAAATGAATTTCTTGGTCTTCGAGCCTGGGTGTATATTTGTATTTAAGTATTTATTTAAAAAATATATAAGTATATATTCACCAGTTGTCTGTCACCCATAACACAAGTATTAAGTTACTTACTTTGACGACAGACGGCCGCGTGTGTAAGTGTCCCATATATTTATTTATTTAAAATCGTTCAACCAAAAATCAAACAAATTCTTCAGCTTTATAAATTAATATAGATAATGCGTCTAGTGTAGCATGCACATTATGTAAAGAGGCGTTACTGAGTGCGTGTCGCGATATGTGACGGGCGCGTGTGGTTGTAGTGAAGAAAGCTCCGGCTTGTGTAGTCGGCGGCGAGGTGCCGTGGCAGCCGCTGTCGGCCGCCGCGTCCGAGGCGAGCCTGTCGCCGCCGCCCGCGCCGCTGCCCGCGCTGCCTCTACCACACCCGCCCAGCCTCTGGACCAAGCAGCAGGTAACTCTATTTATTATCTAAACATCCCAAGAAGAAGTCTTAAAGTGCAACTTCAAGGTTTTCAAATAATTTAGAAATGAGCGTTGCTTTGCGTAAGATACATAACACATAAAACGAATTACGACGTAATTTAATTCGGTCTATTTAGTGTAGATCTCAGCTTGTACGATCGAGCGACGAATTAAGAAATTCTTTATCGCAGATTGTTGTGTCCACCATATCTTATATCTTCGGAGGCGTGGGTTCGTATCCCACCGCTGCCACCATGTGTCATTAAAACAAGTGTTGGATGACAACTGCTTTATTATATAAATACCCACAACACATATTATAACAAAATAATATTTATTATTACTTTCATATTAAAAGCTTTAAAGTTAAAATAAAAATTATAACTAACGCCTATCGAAGAATTCGGTGACGAGAAGTTGAAGATAGAAAGTTCCTTTTCGTTGCTCTTTGTAAGGAAGTAAAATCTTTAGTCCACTTAAGTAGTGCCCGCATTTTTTGTAATTGCAGCTAAAGCTCGTTTCACAATAAGAATAAGTTTCACAATCGACTTAAGATATTTTGGTGCTGTTACACTGGATTACAAACTTAAAATATAAATATACTTAACTTCTGTATAACTTGTAATAATCTCTTCTCAGCCCTTAGAAGAATGCTAAACGTTTTACCAACAGTACTAATGAGACTGAGCGAGGCGACTGTAAGCTTAACTCTCCGAAAAGGAGAGAGGCGGCCTATGCCTAGCAGTGAGATAATAACAGGCCGTTGTTTCTTTGCAACTTATCCTTACAAAAGTCTTTGTTTGGCTATAAATTGGTTAACAATTTGACAATTCCTCAGGTATGGCAATGGGTATCGGGCCTCGGTGAGGGACTCGAGCGTCACGCGGGTGCTTTCGCAACGCGCGGCGTTGACGGGGCGCTGCTGTTGACGCTCAGTTCGGCTGACCTAAAGCTGTTGGGACTGGCTGGCGATGATCGCCGCAGAATGAAACGACGACTAAAGGAGCTTCGTACAGCACAAGAGAAACACCTCAAGGCTATCAAGAAGGCCGAGAAGAAGGCTAAGAAAAAGTAACACCTACCATATTAATAGACATTTATCCAGTAGGACTGCAGTAATATAAGCAACGTGGAATAATTCCCGAGTATTTGTGCATTCGTTTCGTGTTATAGTTGTGTACGTACATACTTTAAATTACGTATCAATGATTCTTTCTAATAAAACAAAAACGTAATTACAATACAATAACCTTTTGAAAAAAAAACCCGCAGTTCCATATCGTGTACGGCCGGTACATATAGCAGTCCTACAAGCGACTTGAATGTCACAACACGGCGTATACTTTTAGTGTATTGTTTTCTTTTGTATGTGATAGCCTCAAATTGAATATTTGTTATACGATACTGTGCCAATTATTGTGCAGTGTGATTGTCGTATTGAAATAAACATCGTATTAAAGTTGTACGTTGTTATTGGGTCGCATGGTGTGATTAACTCATATGGCATAATGAAGGCGTATGTTGATGTTGTGACTAAATCGTACGTCGTAATGTGGTGATACCTCGTTGTCTAGTTGAGCAGCTACCTATAATGCACCCCCGCCAAAGAAAGTCACAGTTCCCATCAATCAACGAGTCATGTTCGTAAATCTTTGTCTTATTCTTTCCTACTTATGCATTTCTTGCCTTATTTATTAAGCGTCTTAGCGTATTTGTGGCAGCTTTATACACTTTCAATATCTATCGAGATGACTGTGCGCTTGATGTGAACTGTATCATCAATGTATTATTATTTTAAATTAAATATATTAAGTAAAAGTGATGCGACATATTAAAATGGCGTGTATATAAAGATTGAGAGCTCAGTTTTGTGAGAAACTTACTATTAACTTAACGAGAAAATTACTGTGAATTGTTTGCCACATAAGTTGTAATGTGTGTGTCGTTTTATTTATCGAAATGATTATTATTATAGACCAAACGTTTAACTTAGTCCACGCGTGAAGGTTACAATGAACGGAATTAGGACGATTACGGGTACTGAGATAGGTATGGGCGGCGAGCGGTCGTAGCGTGATATACAAGAAGTGACTGCTCGCAACTACCTCAAATTCCATTCTCGTCCTACCTCCGCAAGCAAGGGCGAAGTTAAACGGTTGGCCTAAAGTTCGACATCTGCCCCGTGGGTGCCAATTGCGGAATAAACGTGCACGTTATATTATCGTGTATAATTCAATAATAAACAATCCGACTGATCCCATGATTAGTCAATAGCGGTGGAGTTTACAGCTGCTTATAGCATAGTGCCATCTGATATGTAGCTTTTTAGATGATAGAAACGATAGAGCTGCTTCGAACGAAGAATCGAATCGTATTGATCGAAAGTAGGCTAAATATAATAATGAAATAGAACGATCCAATCATATAATAAGCGCTACCAAAGTGACATAAATAGGACTAATATATTTTCAATGCTGTAATTCTTCGTTGTTCCTACATTTTATATGAAATGTTCTATATTTCTCTCTAAGTTTAATGCGAGTTGATGGATTGTCTGATAATACTGGCTCAATCTAGTCATAAGATCAATTTGTAAGCTGTTTGGAACTTTACGGAATAGTACTATAGAATTTTTTCTCAGGAATTTCAAATTTTTTTAGGATAAACTGGTACTATGAAGTGTAATAATTTAGGATCTATGTATTGATTAAATTAAAAGAATACATTGCGATAGTTATCTGTAAGTCGATATTCAAAAAATATATAAATTGATTTTGGTAACAGCATTTATTTATAAATTGTATTGCACAAAATGTACTTAGCTGGTGGTCGAACTTTAGTGTCATTGATGTTGTATTTTACAATACATTCTTAGAATTCATGAAATCTTATTGTGATCTCATCATCAAATAAACCTGGATCTTTTACACTCGTAATTAATAGAGTACTTGCTAGTCGGGCTGCCTCCACCCGTTCCTGTATTGAAATCTACACTTTTTTTTATTACATTCCAATAACTTTTTCTCAATATAGTTGTTTCTGTGTGTGATTTGAATGGTTTAGACGAGCTTTATAGTTTTCTTAGGCAACATTTCTAGGTTTTATCTAAGAATTTATCAGTATGTGTATTCATCGATGTTTGGTTGTAGTTACGTTTACCGTGTAAATATAGTCTCGACGGGGACTGAATGGAGACGGATTTGTATGTTTGTTGTGTTCGTATGGCTGGTGCACATCATTTAGAGTATTTATTTTATTAAAGGTTTGACGATTAATATAAGTAGGACTCCCTTAACTATTGCCAAAATTGACGAGTACTTTTTTTTTATCTTTGTTGACTTTTTTTTAATTTACTTCCCCTTAAATTATTTTAATATTTATTTTGGGACCAAATTAATTTATTATACCTTACAATTTATTGTTTATGTATTTGGGTGTTCAGAAGAAAGAATTTTATTTATAAATAAATAAAGAAACCAAAGTCTATATCACATTGTTTTTTTATTACCTAAATCATAGTTTCTAAGGCTAAATTAAGATAGATCTTGGAAAATCTAGCTATAATAACATTGCAGTCATCGAAAATACGTTAAATAATTGTCTTTTGTTTTCTTACATAAATACTACAATAGGTTATATAAGGTAAGGGACCTAGTAAATGACCATATACTAGTAGTTGACCTTTTTTTTCATTTCTTTTTTTTTTTCAATCATTTTGTTTTCAACTGATGGAGGTCCACTGCTAGACAGTTCTCTTCTAGAGACTTGCCACATAGGTTTGAGCTGCTGGAGTTCCAGATCAGCTTTAATAAGGGTATCCAACCCATTCAAGGCTAACACCTATGCGACGAAACAGATCCCATGAGACACCATACAAGTTTATGACATTTAATTTGGAATACGACGCTCCACAATGGATTACCATTTGTGACATAACTCACTTAAACACCTCTGTCATCATCCTCCTGCCCTTATCCCACTCTAAGTGGGGTCGGCCCAACATGTTATAAACATGTTGTCACATGATTTGGCTACGTCTTTACGACCGGCCGCCTGCCTGACGACAACTTACCTAAGTCGTATTTTACGACACCTCGGTAAGAAAGAGAGTGGTCTATTTTACTAAACCGGATACCACATGGTGGGTCAATTCTAGTCTGCCGGATACCACACGGCGGGTCGACTTAATTTAGTCGCCTTTTACGACACCTCTGTAAGAAATGAGGGTGGTACTATTCTTTTCAAATTATTCTTTACTCAAATAAACTTGTAAACAAGTGCTTTTGAATCGTCAACTCTACTGCTGGTTCGGAAAGCTGTTCCTAACGAGAAAAGCCAGCAAGAAACTCGGCGTGTGCTCTTTTTAAAAAATACAATTCTCAATACTAGTTACATTTAATCGTTTCTATCTTGTACAGGGTCGAACTAATTTATATCCACGCATTTTTATCGTCCAAATAATCTTCAACAGTATAATAAATAGGCTTTCTGTATCAGCCTCTCCTTAATAGTGTTTTTAAACTGCTGTAATGGCAAAGTTAAAATAGATTGTGGATTTTTATTATAGAATCTTATACGCAAGCCCACAAACGACTTACGTACTTTTTCAAGGCGCAAAGCAGGGGCCGCAAGCTTAGTCAGCTTATTTATCCGGATACTACACGGCGTTTAAACAGACCTCTGTAACCCTTGGACTAACCATGAATAAAAAAAATGATTTATTCATATGAATAAATCATATAAAATATTGTGATAATTTACTACGAAAATTTATATAACAAATTATTAAAATGTTTCTGTTAAATATTTCATATTACCAAAAGTATACATGTATTAAAAATCAATAGTTAACCCTTTTTTTTTAAACAATGCTAGTATCGGTTATTATTATTAAATTAAACGTTTTCGAAAAATACGTTAACAAAATATTACTAAATATTTTACATTTATAAATCCATATTTCAATAATATTTTAATAAAGGTTGAAACAAAGGTTATGAACACAGTTATCATTGTGTATTCATCATACACTATTTTAAGCTATACTTCCATAACATAAAATATTGAAAATATTTTCATTACTTTTTCTATACTTATTGTGTCTTCCAGAAATGATGTTTCAAAAACATAATTTAAAGATTATGAAATTAGCCCCCCTTGTATATTCTTCTTTGAAATAGGATCTAACAGTAAAATATCAAAAAAAGATGGAATATCAACAAATTTCTCTATTTGCTATTATCATATTGAAATATATTGTTACATGTTTCCAATACAAGCTCCTTCATTTTGTTGGTCAATAATAAAACGTTGTCGCCATCAATGTCATATGGAGTTGTTTAAAGAGAATAAATGGTTTGACTTTTGTGAAAATTACTTCTTATTTATTGAATAAGTATAAAAGAAAAATATTGTTGAAATAATATAATGCATTTCTGTGTTCTGTTCTATTACTGTTTCAATAATAAAATAAAACTTGGATATAGCTTTCAGCCTTTTTTGGAGCTACATTATACAATCATCACCTACTATTCAATTTAAAAAAAGTTTAGTGAGGTATTCCAATTTTTTATTTCAATCTTTAAATTAATTCATTCTTTGTTTAATTAAACTTTTTAAGCAAACAAACTCCTAGAAAAAAGATTAAGCATATATTTAAAATTCTTTAATCATTCATTATTCTTGTTTTTCTTTTTATTTTTTCTCCGCTTTTTTACTTTTTTGGTGGGTGGCTCCTCACCATTATCATCTGTCTTGTCATTGTTATCATAACTTATACTAACATATGCACCTGGCTTCTTTTTTGTTTTTGGTGGAATTTCTGTCTGAACAATAGCATCTTTATCTTCATCAGATTCCTCATCTTCAGATTGTTCCTTTTTAATTAGATGACTTTGTCTATTTAATGCAATACAAGTAACTCTACAAGCAGCATTGAAAGAGCACATTTCATTGAGTTCATTATTGGATACATACCAAGCTTTCAACTCTCCAATACTTGATGCAGAGTATAAAGTGTTATTTTCATAATGTAAACACTTGACTCTTTGTTTATGAGCTTGAAATGTCTGAGCTTGCGTTTCTGATATTGTGAAATTAATAATGTTGCCACTTTCAAGACCAACAAACATATTGTCATCGTCAGTCCATTGTACTGTAGTTGGTTTTGAATTGCTTGTTAACCGTTTCTCTAAACCACCTTTACTAATTGTCCATACATCAACATTTTGTAGAGATATAACAGAGAACCTATCTCCGCCAGGTGAAAACTTTATTTCAGTTGGCATGCTAATTCCCTTGCTGGCTAGATTAATTGTAAAGGCTGGACGACCTTTGATTAAATTCCATGTGCGAAGAGTTCTGTCCCCTCCAATGCTTAAAGCCAGCTTGTCAGATTGGTGAATAGCAATAGCAGTAACTGATTGTCCTGTAAAAAAATTAACAATTTTACCAGTCATATGCCCTCAAATTTAAGATTGTAAATAGTTTTACATCAGGTGCACAGAAATGAGAATTTACATTTTATTGAAGATACAATTTCAAAAATAGCTGATTCTGAGAAATGATTCCTTAGAGGCTTAGGATTTACTAGTTTTATTGAAAGCGCTGGAAGAATATTTTTATTCAAGAAGCATAAACAAAATTTTCAATATGTATATATAGGAAAATAGATGAGATATAATACCCTACACTAAAACACACATACTATAATTAAAAAGACTCCCACATTAGGAAATTTTGTATTCGTAAGGTAATGAAGTAGTATTTAATAAATTATTTTTCTTGAATTGAATTTGGCAGTGCTTACCACCATGGGCTTTTTTCCAGATTTTTTCAATTTGCCAGTTTCCCGTTCTAGTTACAATTATGCATCCATCATCACTGCCAGTGAGAAGATGAGTGCCTCCGTGAGTAAATGCCACAGTATTTACCGTGCCATCATGATTCATTAACACTGTATGTTCTTTGCGTGTCTTTAAGTCTATTATAACGACTTTATCATCTATCCCTCCAGATGCAAGGAACTTGCCAGCAACTGCCAGGCATCGTATAGATGCTGTATGTGAATGAGTTGCGAAAGTTTGTTTTAGATTTGTGCCCTGAAACGAGAAGGTACTTAAAATAATTTATTTACGATATCACACACTCAGAAAACTTACTGTCTCCACTTACTTCGTCTTCCGATCGCAATGAATACCCTAATAAGAAACCTTCATACGTTCCTACAATAAGTTCATCCATTTTTTACACTATCTATTTACTATAAATTATAAAATTGACAACATAAACATAACCTTCAAACATAACCAAAAAAGCACATTTTTACCATAGACTTATAGAAAAATATGAACCAGGGCGGTTTTACTATACACTGTTCATTATATTAACCATCTTTTGACAGATTGACGATAGTGATGTCCTAAAGATTCTCGTATGCGATACCATTCCGATTATAGTACCTACTATCATTAATCGAATTACGTACCTAAGTAATTCGATTAATGATAACCTACGTAAACTAGATTACTACTTGAGAAAAGAAATTCCAACTTTGAGAAAACTTATTGTTTCTTTGAAAAGAAGTGGTCTATTTCATGGTGAAAAATCTTCTTTGGTCAAAGTTTTGAACACAATTGGCTTTTCATATAAAAAGTTAAATAAAAGAAAATTATTAATGGAACGCACAGATATAGCTATAGCACGTTGTGATTTTTTAAGAGAGGCAAAGAAAATACAAGATTGGGCAAATATTGTTTTCACGGATGAAACATGGCTCAACGCTAACCACACACTATCTCGTTTCTGGACTGATGATACTGCTGATTCCACTTCCTCAGTACCAATGGGAAAAGGTGAGCGCCTAATCATTTGCCATGCAGGTACAGCAAAAGGATTTGTACAAGACGCACTGTTGGCATTTAAATCGAAGAAATCAAATGACTACCACGAAGAGATGAATGCAAATGTGTATGAAGAGTGGTTCAAAAAAATGCTCATTTCATTGGAAGAACCATCAATAATTTTTATTGATAATGCGCCCTACCACTCCCGTCAAATTGACAAAATGCCAACACAGGCTAATAAAAAGCATGAAATAATTAATTGGCTTCGGGACAATGGAGAAAATGTGGACGACTCAATGTTAAAAGTTGAATTAATAAAAATATTAAAAACCAAAAAGAGAGCAAAACGCTATGTAATCAATGAAATGGCAGCAGAATATGGCCATACTGTTCTTCGGATTCCTCCATACCACTGCCAGTACAACGCAATAGAACTTATATGGGCACAAGTAAAAGGGCATGCTGCGAGATGCAATACAAGCCCCCCATTCACAGCGAATAAAATGTTGCAATTGCTAAAAAATGCTTGCACCCACGTAACGGCCGAGAACTGGGCAAGTGTGGTGGAAAGAACTAAAAGAGTAATATTCTCTGATTGGGAACGTGATATTGCGTTTGATAATATATTATCTACACAAGAGCTAATAATAACTGCTACTGAAGACTCCTCATCGGAGGAGTCTAGTGTTGATTATCATTCCGACGACTCGTGCTAATAAAATAAATTAAAATATCCTGATTGTTTTATTTGTATTCATGTATTAACTAAGAAGAAAGTAAAACTTTATATAATGTTATTAAATGTCTTTTAATACTCGTAACATCGATTTCTACCGATTATTTTTAATCTGTGGCATAATCGTAGTAACCCATTATGTGTGACATCACTAAGTGGGCGGTACCCATCCATAAAGTACAAATATTATTTGTATGATATTTGTACGTAAGCAATACAAAACTTAATGAGCGTGAGCTGTCAAAAGACTGATAATATGATGGACGCAGTATACAGGCGCCAACACATGTTATCTCGCATCCCTCTTGCACATGTACGTATTTATGAATGAATCGTATGAAAATAGTCTCAGCTGCATCTCGCTCCACTCCTACATACATATTTTTACGCACTCATTCTCATTTTGACTGTCTATCATATAACAAGACAACAAGTTGATTTTATTAATGAATGGGCGGTGTTAGGTGTATTAAATTTTTAAATTTCCCGTTGTAAAGTTCTAGTACTTTAATTTTTACTAAAATGTATAATTTTGTTTTAATTTAGTTAGCAAAATTCTTGAAACAAATATCACTAGAAGCAAATTAAATGTATCAAGTCTTATTTCACCAGTAGCTGTTGAGATATTTCTTAAAATGAGAAATATAACAACGAAGAAACGTGCAGTTATAAAACAATAAGAAGAGGATTTACTTAATCATTATATAAATGTAAGTGTTGAGTTTTAATGAATTTTGTGCATCTCAATAATAGTAAGAGCTTTCTTAAAATTTACATTCTCACATCTAAATATAAATAACCTAACCTTGCATGGATAGCCTAAAACCTTTAACATGCAGTATAATTTTTATTTCATATTTGACTTAGTTATCGTTATATTCATTATTATATTAAGGATATGTCTTGCGATTTTATATAGCTTCTTGTAGTGTCTTGTAGTGCAATAAATGATTAATAATGGAACATTAAAGTGAAAGTTTTTTAGAAGTTGTTCTAATTGATCATAAGTGTGTATCTATCTTAGTTATGAATAATTTGGACATAACTTAAATGGTCTACTTAATATTTTTTTTTAGAAGTATTTTTTAATTGAAGTTGTATACTTCATTGTATTATATTAGAACTTTAAAAATGATTGTCAAGTTTTTTATAATGAGACTCCGATGAAAAGGGAGTAAATAGCAAAAGAGAGCAAGTTTATTCTGTATAAAGCAATATAGGGTATATTGCTTTATATAACACTATTGTTGATTTTTAATTAAAAAGCAAAAGCAAAATTTAAATTTACGATTGATTAAACAATTGATTGATTAATTGCAGATTCAAGAATCCTCAGATCCAAGATTAAGAGTAATTTTTTATTTTAATATGATTGTCACATGATGTTATTTATAGTTATGATTTGAGATATCTTTACATTTACAGTGCTAATAAAAGATATAATAGTATGTGTAATGAATGAAAGAATAACAGCAATATTAAAAGACTGTTCTATAAAACTGAAAGTAAATATTTATGTAATTTATAAATCACTTAAAATGTGCAACTGTTTATATCTAACAGAAATTAAATAACAAACAATATTTCTCCTTCATACTTATGCAATAATAAAAAGCAATTTTTCTAAAAGTGAACCCATTTACTCTTTCTTAACAAATCAATGCATAATGACACAGACAACATTTTTTTTATATTATAGAACAACTATTCATATAGATTCAAATACAACCTTGTTCATAAGAGGTTCTATTTGAAAAGTAACAATTTTTAATTTTTTTAATTTTTTAAAATTATTTTCAGAGATGGAATAGCACTAGACTAAGTGCAACTAAAGGAAGGTAATTAATACTCAAGTGAAGTCTGAAAGTTAGATTCCCATAATTTCAGCCACAGATGTAAGCGTGCACTCAAACATCAGTAGCCAAAAGCGACTGGGAAAAGAATTAAGGTTTTACATGTATTGCAGGTGCCAAATACCGGCTCTTTGCCAACCGCAACACATTACCATTACAAAAAAAAAATGTAAAAATTAATGGATTGAATGAAATTAATGGATTAATTTTACAGGAGGGCAGTCCGACAGCTGGCCTCGTGACTCCACGAGCTACGCTGGTCTGGCCTCGCTGCTGCCAATGGAGACGTGCCGCCGCCCCTCACCCCAGGCCGGCCCGTCCGGCTATGCCGCAGCTGCTGTCGCTCCGCCGTCGCCTCGAGCGCTCGAACAGCGCCAGGCCGAACAGTAGCGTCAACCACCAGGACCTCTGTAATTTGAGAAAATGCATTTGAGGTAACTAATACTCAAGTGAAGTCTGAATTTATGAAGCTAAGTTAGATTCCCGTAATTTTAGCCACAGATGTAAGCGTGCACTCAAACATCAGTAGCCAAAAGCGACTGTGAAAAGATTAAGGTTTTACATGTATTGCAGGTGCCAAATACCGGCTCTTTGCCAACCGCAACACATTACCATTACAAAAAAAAAAATGTAAAAATTAATGGATTGAATGAAATTAATGGATTAATTTTACAGGAGGGCAGTCCGACAGCTGGCCTCGTGACTCCACGAGCTACGCTGGTCTGGCCTCGCTGCCGCCAATGGAGACGTGCCGCCGCCCCTCACCCCAGGCCGGCCCGTCCGGCTATGCCGCAGCTGCTGTCGCTCCGCCGTCGCCTCGAGCGCTCGAACAGCGCCAGGCCGAACAGTAGCGTCAACCACCAGGACCTCTGTAATTTGAGAAAATGCATTTGAGGTAACTAATACTCAAGTGAAGTCTGAATTTATGAAGCTAAGTTAGATTCCCGTAATTTCAGCCACAGATGTAAGCGTGCACTCAAACATCAGTAGCCAAAAGCGACTGGGAAAAGAATTAAGGTTTTACATGTATTGCAGGTGCCAAATACCGGCTCTTTGCCAACCGCAACACATTACCATTACAAAAAAAAAATGTAAAAATTAATGGATTGAATGAAATTAATGGATTAATTTTACAGGAGGGCAGTCCGACAGCTGGCCTCGTGACTCCACGAGCTACGCTGGTCTGGCCTCGCTGCTGCCAATGGAGACGTGCCGCCGCCCCTCACCCCAGGCCGGCCCGTCCGGCTATGCCGCAGCTGCTGTCGCTCCGCCGTCGCCTCGAGCGCTCGAACAGCGCCAGGCCGAACAGTAGCGTCAACCACCAGGACCTCTGTAATTTGAGAAAATGCATTTGAGGTAACTAATACTCAAGTGAAGTCTGAATTTATGAAGCTAAGTTAGATTCCCGTAATTTTAGCCACAGATGTAAGCGTGCACTCAAACATCAGTAGCCAAAAGCGACTGTGAAAAGATTAAGGTTTTACATGTATTGCAGGTGCCAAATACCGGCTCTTTGCCAACCGCAACACATTACCATTACAAAAAAAAAATGTAAAAATTAATGGATTGAATGAAATTAATGGATTAATTTTACAGGAGGGCAGTCCGACAGCTGGCCTCGTGACTCCACGAGCTACGCTGGTCTGGCCTCGCTGCTGCCAATGGAGACGTGCCGCCGCCCCTCACCCCAGGCCGGCCCGTCCGGCTATGCCGCAGCTGCTGTCGCTCCGCCGTCGCCTCGAGCGCTCGAACAGCGCCAGGCCGAACAGTAGCGTCAACCACCAGGACCTCTGTAATTTGAGAAAATGCATTTGAGGTAACTAATACTCAAGTGAAGTCTGAATTTATGAAGCTAAGTTAGATTCCCGTAATTTCAGCCACAGATGTAAGCGTGCACTCAAACATCAGTAGCCAAAAGCGACTGGGAAAAGAATTAAGGTTTTACATGTATTGCAGGTGCCAAATACCGGCTCTTTGCCAACCGCAACACATTACCATTACAAAAAAAAAATGTAAAAATTAATGGATTGAATGAAATTAATGGATTAATTTTACAGGAGGGCAGTCCGACAGCTGGCCTCGTGACTCCACGAGCTACGCTGGTCTGGCCTCGCTGCTGCCAATGGAGACGTGCCGCCGCCCCTCACCCCAGGCCGGCCCGTCCGGCTATGCCGCAGCTGCTGTCGCTCCGCCGTCGCCTCGAGCGCTCGAACAGCGCCAGGCCGAACAGTAGCGTCAACCACCAGGACCTCTGTAATTTGAGAAAATGCATTTGAGGTAACTAATACTCAAGTGAAGTCTGAATTTATGAAGCTAAGTTAGATTCCCGTAATTTCAGCCACAGATGTAAGCGTGCACTCAAACATCAGTAGCCAAAAGCGACTGGGAAAAGAATTAAGGTTTTACATGTATTGCAGGTGCCAAATACCGGCTCTTTGCCAACCGCAACACATTACCATTACAAAAAAAAATGTAAAAATTAATGGATTGAATGAAATTAATGGATTAATTTTACAGGAGGGCAGTCCGACAGCTGGCCTCGTGACTCCACGAGCTACGCTGGTCTGGCCTCGCTGCTGCCAATGGATACGTGCCGCCGCCCCTCACCCCAGGCCGGCCCGTCCGGCTATGCCGCAGCTGCTGTCGCTCCGCCGTCGCCTCGAGCGCTCGAACAGCGCCAGGCCGAACAGTAGCGTCAACCACCAGGACCTCTGTAATTTGAGAAAATGCATTTGAGGTAACTAATACTCAATTGAAGTCTGAATTTATGAAGCTAAGTTAGATTCCCGTAATTTCAGCCACAGATGTAAGCGTGCACTCAAACATCAGTAGCCAAAAGCGACTGGGAAAAGAATTAAGGTTTTACATGTATTGCAGGTGCCAAATACCGGCTCTTTGCCAACCGCAACACATAACCATTACAAAAAAAAAATGTAAAAATTAATGGATTGAATGAAATTAATGGATTAATTTTACAGGAGGGCAGTCCGACAGCTGGCCTCGTGACTCCACGAGCTACGCTGGTCTGGCCTCGCTGCTGACAATGGAGACGTGCCGCCGCCCCTCACCCCAGGCCGGCCCGTCCGGCTATGCCGCAGCTGCTGTCGCTCCGCCGTCGCCTCGAGCGCTCGAACAGCGCCAGGCCGAACAGTAGCGTCAACCACCAGGACCTCTGTAATTTGAGAAAATGCATTTGAGGTAACTAATACTCAATTGAAGTCTGAATTTATGAAGCTAAGTTAGATTCCCGTAATTTCAGCCACAGATGTAAGCGTGCACTCAAACATCAGTAGCCAAAAGCGACTGGGAAAAGAATTAAGGTTTTACATGTATTGCAGGTGCCAAATACCGGCTCTTTGCCAACCGCAACACATAACCATTACAAAAAAAAAAATGTAAAAATTAATGGATTGAATGAAATTAATGGATTAATTTTACAGGAGGGCAGTCCGACAGCTGGCCTCGTGACTCCACGAGCTACGCTGGTCTGGCCTCGCTGCTGACAATGGAGACGTGCCGCCGCCCCTCACCCCAGGCCGGCCCGTCCGGCTATGCCGCAGCTGCTGTCGCTCCGCCGTCGCCTCGAGCGCTCGAACAGCGCCAGGCCGAACAGTAGCGTCAACCACCAGGACCTCTGTAATTTGAGAAAATGCATTTGAGGTAACTAATACTCAAGTGGAGTCTGAATTTATGAAGCTAAGTTAGATTCCCGTAATTTCAGCCACAGATGTAAGCGTGCACTCAAACATCAGTAGCCAAAAGCGACTGGGAAAAGAATTAAGGTTTTACATGTATTGCAGGTGCCAAATACCGGCTCTTTGCCAACCGCAACACATAACCATTACAAAAAAAAATGTAAAAATTAATGACGTACGAATTACCAAAACTGCGCAATTTCAGAAATCAGTACGACACCTTTATAATAGCTAGCCCGTTAATAAAACGTCTTACAAAGTAGCGCGCTTTTGAAGCTAATGTTCGACGATACAGAAAACAAACATTACCAACAAAACGCCTACACAGTATGGGAAGAAAGAACACTGCAGTGTCCACCTCAACCATACTGTTAAATAAGAAGAAAAAGCCCTGCAGCTTTTACAGGAGGGCAGTCAGACGCTGCTAGTCATTAAATATTAAAGATTACAATGTCTATATTTACCTAAGCTATGATTTAAACAGAGTAATTATGCAAAAGTAATAATAAAATTATTTTGCTATAATCGGCGATGAAGTAAAATAGAAAATGTATATAATGCTAAATGTAGAGTGGACAATTGGTTATCATACCTGATACATGCAGGATTCGTAAAAAACACATGCACAAACCTCCACCACCGCCACCACCATACACAAGCACTATATACATTCACTATCACAAACTCAACAACTCAAATCTTTGAATTTCAACAAACATTCTCGGATAAAATGTGAGTAGTTATCCAAAACTTAATAACAAATAAACTATACTTTTGCACTATTTAATACGAAGAAAATTGAAACGTACTGACTCACCTGAAACGTTCGTTATACGTAATATATAACTGTAATCACTTTTTACTTACGCAAAAATATATAAACCAACAAATGATTTTTAATTAAAATTAGACAATTCCATAAACTTCTTGTTAACGCACACTATATACAATAACACGATATAATAGGAATACCACAATTCCCGTTCCGAGATGCACTTCTCTTGAATGACGAACAAGGACTGAATGTCACTGAAACGTTTTATCAAATGGAAGACTCCCCACTCCAGTCCCCACCGAAAACAATAACGGCACAGTGTTGCCCCTATTTAATCAAAAAGGGCGCGATTAGGGTTGCCACCTTTTTTTTGAAGAAAAATACTATTTTTCTTTTTAAATCAAAAAAATATAGTACTTTTAGGAAATTCAGGAAAAAAAATAGGACACATCTATTTTCAATCATTATTTATTTTTCCATGATTATTTTTTATTACTTTTCGCTGGATAATGACACGGAGTTAGAGCTACTAACTAACTAAGCCCCGTAAATACATGAATGAGTTTCGTTCCTACATTCCCTATGCAGGGCTGCGGGTGCGTTCCATTCACAGTTAATTAAAAAAAGCACGACAATTGCAATTAGCGATAAAAATATAGTATTTTTCGTGCTATATTCTTTTTCTATAATATATAGTACAATTTAAGCTAGTGTTTTTCAATTTATATATACATTTATTAAAGCAGGGACCTCGAAGCATATAGCATTATAGTATATCCTTAGTGTTTTTATTGAACTGTAATAATATTGGGAAGTTTTATTTTTTAATTTTAAAATATAAGTAAAAATAAAACTAAAATAATAAAAATAAAACTTTTCCTTCTATAGTAATATTTATTGTGTATGTTTTATTGAAGTGTTGTATATCATATGTCATACCCAATATCAGTTATATTCTATGTTTTAGGTGGTTATTTCTGAATAGTTTTTATTCTTTCTGCGACAGACAATATGGATTACAGACATACTTTAATTATTTAACAGAAAGTTATTTGTTCAAGATACTTTAACATACTATCCCATTTAGTTATGCACATTTCAACTGGATTTTTTGTCTGAGTAACTGTGTCTGGTCAAGGCACTGCTACTGTTGTTGCAATGAATTCATTAATATCTGATACAATGGCTGATATTCTTCAAGTGAGTTAAAATGTTTCAAATATAAATCATTTTTGTTTGTAAACACAAAAATTGGCATGTGTATGTTTAAAGTAACGGCCTGTTATCCACCCCAGCAGTGGGAACCATAAGCTTCCTCTATCCGTTTTTTGGAGAGAAGTATTGTAGCAAAGACCTACCATCGCGTTGCTCCAATGCGGATTGGTAGGTTACGCATATCCCTAGAATTCGCTAGAAGTATGCGGATTTCCTTACCATATTTTCCTTCACCGAAAAGCGTGTCATAAATTGCAATTGTCAATAAGACATGTGCCTGCGCGGGGTATAAACCCATGATCGTCTTTACAGAATCGAACGGCCTCACCGCTGAGCTATCCATAGCTTGTTCCATATTTATTAAAATGTATTTGCAATAATTTTCAGATGAACCTGGTCATAGCCAAAGAGAGTACTCATTGGGATGACGTCTAAGGGCTATATGCTGTTGATGCTTTATGGGATGAAGCACATGATTAGGTCAATTGATTTGACTAGATGAAGGCAAGTAAATATTTGATGTAAAGTATGTCAGTCTGTCCATTTCACTTTCTATTAAAACTGAAGCTTATATGTCTAATGGGCTAACTGCCTAATCCGTTTGAGATATAACAAAAAATGTTTGGTACAATTTTTCCTCTATTATAGTGATGCAAAAAAGTGTGTGATATAAGAATAGCTTAAAAGACATATTAGTGATGATCATTGGAACTTTGTCACATACAATACAGTATTTGGAAAGCATAATATTTTTAGCCTGGTACTGCTAACAGTACAAAATCAAAGATATTTAACATAACACAAAGATTGTCACAGATACCCCTTATATTTTATTATTAAAAAAACAAAATTTATAATTATAGTCTCTATTCTATACTTAAAATATAACTGTAGACAAAGTTATAGACACGAAAAAAATATTTTCCAGACACTATTTAAGACCAGTAGAAGCTAAAAATATATTTTTAAAATTTAAAATCTCTGTTATTTGTCAATGCATCATTCTCCTACCCTTATCCCACTCTAAATGGGGTAGGCACAACATGTTTTAAACATGTTATCACATGATTTGGTATCTTACGACCGGTCGCCTGCCCGACGTCAACTTACCTTAATCGGTTTTCGCGACACCTCGGTAAGAAATGAGGGTGGTCTATTCTACTCAGGGGATATCAATGCCAAGATTGTCTGTAAGACTACCTTTGCAAACTAATGTTCTATCTATACATTATTAAAGAATAACTTATTTATTACAGGTTAAATATGCTGCGAACTCTTCCGCCGGGAAGTGTCCACGAGCCCGATGATGCAGATGAACATATATGAAGAGCTTCAGTCGAATCATAATTATTTAGCCTCATTTATTGACATTAGTAATAACATTTTCACAGCGCGAATGCTTTTATTCACTAACAATTTATTTTGCCGCCTGAACCATTCGGAATTTTGGAATAAGGCTGTAAAAGTCCGCTTCAATGCTAGAGGACTCAAGAGAAGGTTGTGTCTTCAAAATAGTATTCATATTAGTATAATTGACAAACATTATGAAGTTTGAAACTTCTTAACTAGGACCCAATGGATTTTTTCTCAAATCCGTGGATAAGGGGGCTCTAGCACACTAGAACGGATCATAATTTGGTTTCATTGTTTAAAACATGATTGGTTAATATTATTGTTTGATAGTTATAGTACCTTGTATTCCATCAGAAATATTTTCCAGACCCAAGCCATATCATATTACCGGTTCAGTATATTGATATATCGGTCATGTGCAGCAATAGCGGTACAACTCAAAAACTTATATTTTGAGATGAATTGGTTTAAAATTTTCATTACTCAGGAAAATGAATAACAATTGCTTAGTTGCTAGTTTAATTGTTAGTTTGCTTAAACGACGGGCTTATAATGAATTATGAGTTCTGCCTGTATTGCTGCTAAAAATTGTGTATTTTAACATTAACACCATTTATTCCTATTCAAAACACGTGTTTTTACTTGTGTAGCAAAACTAAAAACCTGAGCAATCCTGGGAGTAATATATTTTCAAAACAGGATTATTTAAATTGTGAAATTTTTATAATTACGCTATTGTCTAATAAAACTGAAAGATTTGATCTAGTTAAAATTATATTATCCATCACAAAAACATATCTTTGGAATGGCATTATATGGCATGTAAAGTGTTAATTAGTCAAAAATGTATATAACTTAAAAAACTATAATTCCTGGTTAACTTGCATTAATCATAAATATGATTTGTTAAAAGTTTTTTGCATAATCGTAATCATAATGCGAGTTAGACAATGGTGTATCAATTAAGGAGAATTCACAGTACTGCAGATACTTGGAAAACGATAATGGAAATGGAAAATTTTATCGCAAGTAAAGTTATAGAACTATGATACATGAGGCAAAAGTAACTAACTAATATTACTATTATTAACATTTAAAAATTGATTCAAAATTTTTATTATTTTACTATATATACTCCATAAGTATAGAAACATAACAAGATGTAAACAAACAAAACCATGTGATTCAGGAGTGACAAATATGTCATAACAATAATATTATTAACAAATGAAAAAATTGGGATTCAACTGCAGTTGTCAAAAGAATATCTCTAATATTTATAAATGTAATTTTCATAAATTGATTGGTATTTTCTAAAATTAAATATTTATACCTTTAGTATAGCAAAACAGCAATATATAATTTAATAAAATTCAGCAGATACAAATTAGCCAAGTAAACTACCTAAAATGGTAATTGGATTAACCAACGCAACATAATATCAATATTCTACGAGCTTCACTCTGTGATACTTAAATGTGTAGTAATTTAGTGTATTTAATATTATCCATCGTTTTCTTTAAAAATTTTATAATTCTTATTTATTGTTTCAAAGTTTGTAAAAATTATTGATAGCAATCACGCCATAATAAAGTGGTGCGAATACTATCAATAATTTTAAATTCTTTAAAAGAATTAAAAATTATATTAAATGTTAGTATAATGTGTTGTAATAAAAAAGGTACTTTATAGTAGGCAGATAATGCCTACTATAAACTACCTGTTTTGACATGTTTACATTTAGTTAAATACTTAACCCATGGAGTATAGTTCCTCATGATGTTTTCTTTCATCGAAAAGCTTGGTATCAATTGGCACATTAATTATGGCAAAATTTCACAATTTAATTCTTACTTTATATGTATAAATCCGAAGTGTTAACTGGTTTGATGGAAAATATTATACTTAGAGATAAAAACCACTAAAAAAGACTAATATTTATAATTTACCATCAAGTATACTCCTTTTAAGTATAATGTTTTTTCCTAAATACTAAAACGGTAAAAACGAAAGCATCTATTGTTTCAAATACTAATCTTGTAAATTTGTTTTCGAGTGAATACTTATAATTAATTATATTTAATAATAATATATAATAATTTAAATTACAATTCCTATATTTTCAAGATACATGATCGCCGATTCTGTTTCCTATTTAAAAATAGTAATCATTTTTGAAGTTGCACTTTTAGCGTGTTTAGGAAAAAACTTTTTTTTTAAGAAGCATGCACATAGAAATGTAAAACGGCTGTTGAATATAAATTTTTTTATTACAGTAAAAGTCTATTAAAGAATTTCCTTAAATATTTTGTTTTATTAAAATCTAAAAATCATTATTAATATGTTACAGGAAAACCGGTTATCCAAATAATCGGTAAGAGTAAAATGCGAATCGATAAAACTTTGACATCACTAGTTACGGTTTTAGCGCACCAAGTACATCACTAATTTTACTACGATTTTACGTCATACGTTATATATATTACTACTCCATATGTGAGAAAGAGTCAGAGCTGAGACTAAATCCGTTTTTATGAATGAAACGGGTGAGAGGCAGATAGTTTTTTATGAATGAGAATGTAAGTAGCTATAGTGCTACTCTGCACCCCCCCATACCACCGAAAATAGGCTCGCGCCAATGTATGAATCTCAACCATCTATTTTATAGTTAATAATCTATGATATGAACTACTAAAAAATAACACATTTTCAATATTCTCCATTTCTGTTTATAAATATTTTGTTACTGTTATCTGTAACAAATATTTGGAAAGCGGAATTGTCAATCAATAAGTAGGCCTGTTTATTTTCTTCTTGCAATCATAGAAAAGAATAATAAAGAAGTTTAGAATGTTGTTGAAAGGCGACAACTTAACGATTTTACCAAGTGGGTAGAAAAAAATTGATCTTCAAATTGTTATTTAAGCCAATTTGTATATTAAAATAATTAAGTACAATAAATTATTAAATATACCCAACATAGGCTCTGGACAGAATCGAACCCGCGACTCCGTATCTGAAGGCCCGCCGTATAATTAACTGTCTTACCAGTATTGTCTGCCACTTTAGGCGAGTTAAGTTGAATTATTATTGACCCAACCATATTAACAAAGAAATAAATTATCCTACAATGCCGGCCAATTGGAGAACTATACTCATTTCAAACGAGATTAAGACTTTTCCATAACAACTTAATAACATACAATCAATACATAAGCATACATAAAAAGCCACTTTTTATATATGCTAAACATTTTTTTTAAACTTTGACATGTAAAGACTAAAGAGACTACAGTGACATATAAAATATTTAAATTTTAATTTTATATTTAGTCTATGGGTTTTGACAGCGTCAAGTAAAAAAGCTTTACTATATTTTATTTCCATATCTTATTGGAATTTTAATCAGAAGAATTGTATGGCTATAATTCCCACAAACTTAATAAAAATATACTATTTTCCAGTTGTTGACAAAGGCATACTATCATTCTGGTGAGTGTACATATGCGACTGTACTTGGAGTTACACAGACGTCTACTTCTATCGATCTTGAAAACAATATTTGTTTTCCAATTGCTTTGGTACAGGATTCCCAAAAGAGGACATATTTAGACATCTACAAGATGGATTTGGCGGAGACGATGAAAAATGTACTGGCGAAAAGCTCAGGAAGTGCAAGCGGGGCTGCCAGTAGTTCCAGTGCGTCAGCCCCGCATGGCGCAGAGGGCTACGTGACGGAGAAACTGTACATGCTGTTGCAACTGTACTTGCAGAACAAGGGCTGGAGTCCCAGTATTGAACTTCTGCAGTGTTTTAGTGACCTCAAAGAATCATCTATGCTACCTAGTGCTGCTTATTTACAGTAAGATTTTTTTTGTTTTGTCTATACTAGTTCTTATTTGAATACATTATTGCATCAAAAAATCTTTAATATTCAAATGAGTTAATCTAGTATGTATACAAGATGTAATATGATGCGCAATATGATGATATGTAATACATATATATTTTCGGAATCTCAGAAACAGCTTCAACGATTTTCCTAAAATTCAGCATTTAGGGGGTTTTAGGAGAGAAAAAGCGTTTTATTTTGCAAAAAAAATTACCACCCAAGGCTCGGTCAACCAAGTACTACTATATATATATAGAAATATGATGTTGTTATTTTTAGAAAAAGTTGTTTACGCCTCTTTTCATACTTTGTTATTTTTATCTATGCTTAAAACTTTAGTAGCTACATTTTGTATTAGTTTGTTATATTTAGTTATGTGTAATGTAACCAAATTTCATCCCCAGAATGATGGCTTCAAGAGTAGGGTTAGATGCACAAGGAAGACTGATATACCGTGAAAATGGTAAAATAATTCTACCATATGAACATTTTGCTAATGCAGTGATGCTCAAACACATGAATGGTCCACATGGATTACATCTTGGTCTAGAAGCGACTGTCAGAGCTGTGAGTGACTTTTATATTTATTTGCAGTAAACAGCACTGCTAACTTATTTTTATGTAGGTTGGCATAATAATTATATATAGTTTTGTAGATTCTATTGTATATTAAATCAATATTATAAAATAAATGAAACTAAACTGGAACATCAAATGAAAAATGTCTCATTTATTAGGATAATAATTAAACTTTCCAATGAAAATTATTGCTTTCCAAAGGTAAAAATTATATAAATACATTTTTCTGATAAGTTACATTATAAGAATCATTATGTCCTCCAGTAAAAACTAATATTTACATGGATTTAAAATTTCCAGATATAACTCTCTGGTTTTCCACATGTTGGAACATGTGTTTTACTGTTGTACCAAAAATGTCACCCGTTTTAGCCTACCAGTTGCAGTACTAGCTTTGCCTACTAGTACAATGCATTCCTCCATCTGTTGATCAATTTGGATTCTGTTGTTTGTGACAGTAGTAACTGCTGCTGTATTTAAAAAAAGAACTTTAGCTACAGAAAGCTTTCAGAAAGTTTTTTTTTTTTAAATAATAATTATATGGGACCCTTACATACATGGTTGTCCGTCCCCAAAGTAAGTAACTTAATGCTTGTGTTATGGTAGACAGACAACTGGTGAATATATACTTATATATTTTTTAAATACATACTTAAATACAAATATACACCCAGACTCGAAGACCAATTCATTTATAGAAAATGTTGGCCCTCAGCGGGAATCGAACCCGCGACCCGTGGAGTTGAAGCCAGGGTCACTACCCACTGTGCCAACAGGTCAGTCAAAAGGTGGACAAAAGTTATATTTAATCTTTATTATTATTGTAACAGATTTTGTCTTTTTTAAAATAACTGATTACATTATACATTTTGCAGGTTGTGGAGTCATATACCATAGGTCGTGAACAATTTGGTATGGAAAAAGAGTTTATTGTTGAAGTAGTTCAAAACTGCCCAAATCCAGCTTGTCGTTATTATAAGAATCAATTAGAGATGACACAAAAATCTATCCAACAGCATTTATCCCAACAACCGACATATATTCCTGGTAAGACAATAACATGTATTTAGAAATTCTAAAACAAAGATCCTTTATAGTGAAAGCTGTCATTTTACAGAATCCTCTGCCCATTTCTGTTAGGAAATCACCTACACTTAGTCATAAAATAATATGAGCATGATAGTTATCACTGAAAATGCTGACTAATCGAGTATATGTCTTAAGTAATATTTTTTTATTTATATTTTGTTGTCCTTTCTGGCATTCCCCGCCTATCGCATTGTTATTTTGTCCTTTCAGAGCTCAAAGGTTGACTGGAAGAGATGCCTTATTGAGATAAGTCTGCCTTTGTACAATTTTTATTTTATGTATTTCTGTGCTATGTATGTTTATTTTATACTTTGTACAATAAAGAAATTATTCAAACAAACAACAAATTTTGAATTACTTTAGTATTATTATAAGAAAGTGGGAAATAGTACATCAAAACTGATGTTCAAGGAAGCAATCTAAGTTTCATTGAAGTTAAGATTTGATTAAATGTTCATGTAGAGTGCGAATGATTGGTGATATGGCATGTTGGTTTTTACAAAATGTAGAGGTGCAGCTTCGAATGGGCTGCTGCAGCAGAATTGGATTATTAATTATAACTGAGTATTCATTTATTGTCTTAACTCAATTAATCTTACATACTTTAAAGGTACAAAGCTACCTTATTTATGAGTGAGAACATTATGCTTAAAAAACTGTAACATGTTCTTTGTCTGGGTTATTCCAATATAGTTAATGTATAGAACCGGCTATACTCACGTATTATTTTATCGGGTTAGCCCGACTAGTTTCGAACCCATCCGGGCACTTATTGATGAGCTCTTTGCACGACGTTATCGCGGCGGGAACTGCGTACAGCAGCTAATCGATGGCACGAGTCATGCCCAGTCGATGTTTTCTGTCGTTTAAAGAGCTCATGAATAAGTGCTCCGGATGGGTTCGAAACTAGTCAGGCTAACCCGATAAAAAAAAGAAGTGAGTATAGCCGGTTCTATACATTAACTATGAATACTACTCATGATAGTTTAAATTTATTCCATTATACTTTATGTCCAGAAGCTGGAGGTGCTCTGCCAGATAGTGCTGCAGTAGAGCGATTGCTTCGTGGAGCTGCATTGCCACAAGATTATCAGCTACCCCTCGCCCCTCATCTCGCTGCGTTAAGTGAGTTGTTGAACAATTTATTTGTAAACTTGTTTAGACGGTCGTGCAATAGATGATGGAAGAATAAGCATGAGTAATTAACTACTGTAATAGTTTCATTACACTGGATATATTTTTACTCTTTCGTCAACTGAATACTGTTCACTGCTGTACGTAGGTCTCTTTTTGAGATCTCCACACTACACGATTTTGTGCTGCTTGGAACCAGTATTTCTCCCCAACATTTTTGAAGTTTTGAATTCACCTTGTAGGGGGTTGTAGTTGTTCTAACCCTATGGTCTGATACAGTCAGCACTGAGAAATTATATCTGCATACCGAACATGATAATTATTACCATAAACCCTTTATGGTTATTTTCACGTAAGGACAATAATATGAGATAATAGTTCATTACTTATTATGGTCCTAGTGCTCACTTTTTCATATGATATAAAGAAGCATCAATAATTACTTTATTTATAAATAATCTTTATTTATAAATAAAACAAAATAATCAATTATTATAATACAATCAACTAGATTTGTCTCTTCGATTCCTAACTGCTAACCCTAAATGAATATTGTTTTAAATGTATTTTTTTTAATTTCCAGCAAATTTGGCTGGCGACAAATCTGAGCGTCGCGCAGAAAAATTGTCTCAACAGATGCTGATGCAAAACAGATCTTTAGGACACCAACCGCCAGTCGACAAATATTCACATCAAACACGTTCTTCATCTCACTCTAGCCTGGAATCCAAATCAAAACACCATTATTCTGATGAGCATAAGCTTACTGACTTTTTAAGGTACCCCATAGTTGCATTTCTAAAAGTAATAAAAATGAACATAGTTTTGATCTTTTAATTTAGTATATGAAAAAAAAAGTCATACTCAGCACAGATATATAGTGTGTATTTTAGGAATCTAAATTAAAAACTATTAGTTGGCTTTATCAATAAAATTTTCCTTTATTGAGGGTATGTGTGTATGGGTTTGTATATACTATGCCTATGGTATGGCCTATGCAGAGCTTTGTGCGTATAGATATAATATATGTAACTAGAGCCAGGCCGAAAAAGCGATGGGTGGATTCTGTAAAGTATATAAATGGTGAAGCGAAAGAGTCGGGTGATCTATCTGTCTCTCTTTTTTATGTGTGATTAGACAAAGATAAAGGATAATAGTGTCATCTTTCATCATTGTTTTTTGCGTCATTATCACTTACAGGCCTGTCTACAGTACCCTCTATTTCTCGGTCGCCATCTTCATAATGCTTTGGCTACATTAGCGGGCTACGGCGAATATTCGGGCTACGGCAATTATTATTTATTTATTATATTATTTACTTATTTATTTATTCGGGCGCAGACGATGTAGCATCGGGCCTCTGTCGGTAAACTGGCGCGCATCATAGGGTTTTGTCGCGACAATATTCGCTTGAGTGGCCACACTTACGACACTTCATTGTCGTCCAGACTTTGAGGTGGGACAACAGACGCACAAAACTCAATGACGAATATTCGCCGTAGGCCGTTATCCGAATCTTCGCCCGCTAATGTGGACAAGAACATCGTGTGTGCGCGCCTACGCGACACGAATCTTCCCGCGCTAATGTAGCCCCGGGCGTTACTGAACTTTTTCCATCTAGTCCAGCATTCAGCGTTCTTTCAAGGCGGCTGCAATAGACAGACCAGTAAGGGTTGATATTTGGTCACACCAACGCGTGGGAGATCGCTCGCTAAGACTTTTTCGCTCCACCTTGGCTACAACAACCAACTTGGTTCCCCTATAATTAGTAACTCTATATATCGGTCGGTAGGGCTAATCTAGAGAGTCTAGAGTCGCTGTCGGGCGGCGGCGGTCACGGCGAGCGTGCGGGCGGGAGCGCGGCCGCGGGCGGTAGCGCGGGGGGCGCGGGCGCGGGCGGCGGCCAGGAGCGCGTGGTGCGGGCGTTCGCGGAGCTGGCCCGCAACCTGCAGCGCATGCGGCCCTGCGTGCGGCCCGCCATGTGCAAGCCGTACGGGAAGCAGAGCGAGCAGCTGCAGAAGAGTGAGTTTTTTTTTGTTTATTAATGGCTTGGAATCGAGTCTTTTAAGGCTTTTCCTTTAAATAATTTATAGAATTAGGCGTTACTTTGCGGAGATCCATAATACAAAAGTAATAATAAAATTATTTTGCTACAATCCGCGAAGAAGTAAAATAGAATCATCAAGAGATAGACCAAAATCGCAAAGCCTGCTTTGCGATTTTGGTCGTGGAGTCTATCTGCTTATATATGATGCTTCGGTTGCGGGGCAAAACGATTGTTGAGTTTGTGATAGTGAAAGTATATAGTGCTTGTGTATTGTGGTGGCGGTGGTGGAGGTTTGTGCATGTGTTTTTACGAATCCTGCATGTATCAGGTATGATAACAGATTGTCCACTTACATTTAGCATTATATATATTTTCTATTTTACTTCTTCGCGGATTATAGCAAAATAATTTTATTATTACTTTTGCTTTTCCTTTAATTATTAATATCTGAGTGACCGAGCCTTGCTGGATTATTTTTTACAAAATAAAAAAAAAGGCTTAAAAAAAATGTAGAAAAAATAATATGGTAGGCGGGGCTCGATCCTAGGTATTTTCATTTCTCGCGACCACTCGTTCCCCGAATAAGCTACGCTTCAAAAATTCAATTCAATATAAATTTTAGTATTTTTTAATGCCCAAAAACAGGGATGATACGATTTTTATTAAATAAAATCTAGCTAGATCGATTTTTCTCTCCCAAAACCCCTACATGGTGAATTTCAGGAAAATCGTTGGAGCCGTTTGATTCCGAAAATATATAGATTTATAAGTACTTAACTTAATTATATAAAAAACTAAAATAATTAACAATTTTCTTACAACTAATTTGTACAAAAGTTATACCATTAAAATTTATATACTTGTTCTATCATTTTCCTGCCATTATCCCACTCTAAGTGGGGTCGGTACAACATATAAACATGTTGTCACATGATTTGGTTACGTATTTTACGACCGGCCGCCTGCCATACATCAACTTACCTAGTCGCCTTTTACGACACCTCGGTAAGAAATGTGGTGGTGGTACTATTCTATTCTGCCGGATAACACACGACTTTATATACTTGCTCTATCGGAAGAGTCATAGTATCCGATTCGACACAAGAGTACACGTTAAGAAAATTTTACACGCCGTAATGTAATGTAATGACTTAGTAATGCGTTCGCTGCAGATGTACGGTTCACCTCGTGAAAAACCGCGAACGCAAGGCGCATAGCGCAAAAATAGCTCGTAAATGTGACATGTATAGACTCACCTTTGAGATAGACCTTTAAGAATCGAAACAGAGTGTATGATGCTCTAACGATAGAGCGTTTCTTTGGCTCTTGCAATCTCGTAGCACTTAAATTGAGATCCACATGTTTTGTATATGCTATGTATTACAAAGTTGTAAAATAGTGTTATATTCTTTCTTGTAGAGTAGTAGAGAGATTGGAGATAATTCTGTTAATATAATAATTTGTTTCAGTTTTATTGGACACAATCCAGTTAGTTCAGTCGCTACGAAGCTATCTGCCCCCGCCGCACATTCAGGTTACATCATGGAAGAATGACGACAAACTACGGTAACTCAAACTTTATTTGAATTAATTTATAATAGTAATTTTTATTGACCTACTAAGTAATTTAGTACAGGTTCCTAACCTGAATAAAACTTTTATTATTTAAAAAAAAAATTGACCACCTTTTGTTACACTATATCATCTAGTTTTAGCTTGAATGAAATCCTATTCCACATACACAATTGGCATGGCACAAAATATAACACATATAATACTAAAGCTAGGCTTCCTTGCGATGATGTCCTCCAATGAAAAGTGAATAATCACTACATATTATAAAACAACTAGCGGCCTGCCCCTGCTTCGCACGGGTATAAAATATATATCCCATGTCAGTCAGTGTAAAAAAAATGATTAAAATTGATCCAGTTGTTTTGATTTATTCATTACTGCCCGTGGCCGTAGCGTTAAATTTGGAGAAAAACAATTTCCTTTCCCTATACCAAGAAGATTTCCTGCTATCTTTGGAATATCTAAATTCATATAGTACATTTTTACTTACTTACTTTTACATTTTCCCTATGTATTTAATTTTTAGAATTAATTACAGAATGTCTTTATATTACATTATTACTTATTTACTTTTATATTTTCCCTATGTATTTTATTTTTACAATTAATTACAGAATGTCTTTAAACAAACTCTTGAAAGAGCGACATCGCTGCTAAAGTCGAAGTGTTATAGGGCGAAGCGCGGCCTCCTCACGGCATTTTAAATCTGTAATATCTCCGAAAATGTTCACTTAAATTACATGCTGTAAACGGCCATATTGATCTATATTAAATCAACTATTTATTTAAGGAACTTAATTGGATAAGGATTAATGCTGTATTGTATAAGAATTACTTCAAAAATAAGGCATTATTTTTCGTAAAAAGTAAACGACAAAAAATGCTTTAGTGGGTTATCCATAAGCGATAGACATATACCATCGCGGACTTTTCTGTAGACCTTTTCAATGTGTACAAATACTTAGTACATTATTTTGATAAATCTCGTAGGGTTTAGCCTGCGTTTGCAATGTAAGCGGAAAAAAATGTAATTATTTACAGAAACCTCAAAAATTACAGTATTTCTCTACTCCGTATTGAATGTTATTATACGTACAAACCTTCCTCTGGAATCACTCTATCTATTAAAAAAACCGCATCAAAATCTGTTGCGTAGTTTTAAAGTTTTATGCATACATAGGGAAATATGGACTTTGTTTTATAATATGTAGTGATTGTTATTTTCCTCGCTAGAGAGCTCCGGGCTTAAAGGGCGAACCGCGTTTTTTTTTTCGAATTTGACTAATGCTGTTAGCCCTAATGGCTTTGACAGCGTCACCGATAAGACGGGCGAGCGCGGAAGCTTCGCCGAGAGGCGAACCGCGACCTCCGACGCGCTATTTATAGGCTCGCGGCGCGGCCCCTGCATTTTAAATCTGTAATATCTTCGAAACTGTTTATTTAAATTACATGCTGTAAAGGGTCATATTGATCAATATTAAATAAACAATATATTTAAGGTTCTTAATTGGATAAGGATTAATGCTGTATTGTATAAAAATTGCTTTGAACATAAGGCATCATTTTTCGTAAAAAGTAAATGACAAAAACTGCTATTGTGGGTTATCCATAAGAGATAGACATATACTGTTGCGGACTTTTCTGTAGACCTTTTCAGGGTGTACAAATACTTAGTACATCATTTTGATAAATCTCGTAGGGTTTAGCCTGCGTTTGCAATGTAAGCGGAAAAAAATGTAATTATTTACGACATCACATTACAAACCTCAAAAATTACAGTATTTCTCTACTCCATATTGAATATTATTAGACATGTAAAACTTCCTCTAAAATCACTCTATCTATTAAAAAAAACCGCATCAAAATCTGTTGCATAGTTTTAAAGATTGAAGCATACATAGGGATATACGGACATAGGGACAGACAGAGAATGCGACTTTGTTTTATACTATGTAGTGATATTATTTATTTTTACAATTGATTAGACAATGTCTTTACATACAACATTCATAGCTTTCTTATCATTAGACAATATAAACTTGAAAGAAGGACATTTAGTTGCGCCTCCGGTCGCTGCTAAATTCGAAGTGCTTATAGGTCGAAGCGCGGCCTCCTCGCGGGATTTTAAATCTGTAATATCTCCGAAAATGTTCACTTAAATTACATGCTGTAAACGGCGATATTGATCTATATTAAATCAACAAATTATTTAAGGTACTCAATTGGATAAGGATTAATGCTGTATTGTATAAAAATTGCTTTGAACATAAGGCATAATTTTTCGTAAAAAGTAAATTAAAAACACTGCTATTGTGGGTTATCCATAAGAGATAGATATATACCATCGCGGACTTTTCTGTAGACCTTTTTAAGGTGTACAAATACTTAGTACATCATTTTGATAAATCTCGTAGGGTTTAGCCTGCGTTTGCAATGTAAGCGGAAAAAAATGTAATTATTTACAGAAACCTCAAAAATTACATTATTTCTCTACTCCATATTGAATGTTATTATACGTACAAACCTTCCTCTGGAATCACTCTATCTATTAAAAAAAACCGCATCAAAATCGGTTGCGTAGTTTTAAAGTGTTATGCGTACATACGGAAATATGGACTTTGTTTTATAATATGTAGTGAAGTCCATATTTCCGTATGTACGCATAAAACTTTAAAACTACGCAACCGATTTTGATGCGGTTTTTTTTAATAGATAGAGTGATTCCAGAGGAAGGTTTGTACGTATAATAACATTCAATACGAAGTAGAGAAATAATGTAATTTTTGAGGTTTCTATAAATAATTACATTTTTTTCCGCTTACATTGCAAACGCAGGCTAAACCCTACGAGATTTATCAAAATGATGTACTAAGTATTTGTACACCTTAAAAAGGTCTACAGAAAAGTCCGCGATGGTATATATCTATCACTTATGGATAACCCACAATAGCAGTTTTTTTCATTTACTTTTTACGAAAAATGATGCCTTATGTTCAAAGCAATTTTTATACAATACAGCATTAATCCTTATCCAATTGAGTACCTTAAATAAATTGTTGATTTAATATAGATCAATATTGCCGTTTACAGCATGTAATTTAAGTGAACATTTTCGGAGATATTACAGATTTAAAATCCCGCGAGGAGGCCGCGCTTAGACCTATAAGCACTTCGAATTTAGCAGCGACCGGATGCGCAACTAAATGTCCTTCTTTCAAGTTTATATTGTCTAATGATAAGAAAGCTATGAATGTTGTATGTAAAGACATTGTCTAATCAATTGTAAAAATAAATAATATCACTAGATAGTATAAAACAAAGTCGCATTCTGTCTGTCCCTATGTCCGTATATCCCTATGTATGCTTCAATCTTTAAAACTATGCAACAGATTTTGATGCGGTTTTTTTTTAATAGATAGAGTGATTTTAGAGGAAGGTTTATATGTCTAATAATATTCAATATGGAGTAGAGAAATACTGTAATTTTTGAGGTTTCTAATGTGATGTCGTAAATAATTACATTTTTTTCCGCTTACATTGCAAACGCAGGCTAAACCCTACGAGATTTATCAAAATGATGTACTAAGTATTTGTACACCATAAAAAGGTCTACAGAAAAGTCCGCGATAGTATATGTCTATCTCTTATGGATAACCCACAATAGCAGTTTTTGTCATTTACTTTTTACGAAAAATGATGCCTTATGTTCAAAGCAATTTTTATACAATACAGCATTAATCCTTATCCAATTAAGAACCTTAAATATATTGTTTATTTAATATTGATCAATATGACCCTTTACAGCATGTAATTTAAATAAACAGTTTCGAAGATATTACAGATTTAAAATGCAGGGGCCGCGCCGCGAGCCTATAAATAGCGCGTCGGAGGTCGCGGTTCGCCTCTCGGCGATGCTTCCGCGCTCGCCCGTCTTATCGGTGACGCTGTTAAAGCCATTAGGGCTAACAGCATTAGTCAAATTCGAAAAAAAAAACGCGGTTCGCCCTTTAATCATTTGAATTTAGCAGCGATTGGACGCATTTATGATCGGAGCTCTCTAGCGAGGAAAATAACAATCACTATCACTACATATTATAAAACAAAGTCCATATTTCCCTATGTATGCATAAAACTTTAAAACTACGCAACAGATTTTGATGCGGTTTTTTTTAATAGATAGAGTGATTCCAGAAGAAGGTTTGTACGTATAATAACATTCAATACGGAGTAGAGAAATACTGTAATTTTTGAGGTTTCTGTAAATAATTAATTTTTTTTCCGCTTACATTGCAAACGCAGGCTAAACCCTACGAGATTTATCAAAATAATGTACTAAGTATTTGTACACATTGAAAAGGTCTACAGAAAAGTCCGCGATGGTATATGTCTATCGCTTATGGATAACCCACTAAAGCATTTTTTGTCGTTTACTTTTTACGAAAAATAATGCCTTATTTTTGAAGCAATTCTTATACAATACAGCATTAATCCTTACCTAATTAAGTACCTTAAATAAATAGTTGATTTAATATAGATCAATATGGCCGTTTACAGCATGTAATTTAAGTGAACATTTTCGGAGATATTACAGATTTAAAATGCCGTGAGGAGGCCGCGCTTCGCCCTATAACACTTCGACTTTAGCAGCGATGTCGCTCTTTCAAGAGTTTGATTAAAGACATTCTGTAATTAATTGTAAAAATAAAATACATAGGGAAAATATAAAAGTAAATAAGTAATAATGTACTATATGAATTTAGATATTCCAAAGATAGCAGGAAATCTTCTTGTTATAGGGAAAGGAAATTGTTTTTCTCCAAATTTAACGCTACGGCCACGGGCAGTAATGAATAAATCAAAACAACTGGATCAATTTTAATCATTTTTCTTACACTGACTGACATGGGATATATTATATTTTATACCCGTGCGAAGCAGGGGTAGGCCGCTAGTGAATTATAAATATTAGTTTTGTTGCAAGATACCTAACTCAATGAAGACAAATTTTTAATTTGGTCACTTTGTTTATTTAAATGTAATAGTATTAAACCTTTTCAGTACATTCTTGCATACTTTATTAATTATTAATCTGATCTAACTAAAATTAAATCTTAGATCGATACTAGTTAATACCTAAGTTAAACTGTTATATTATTTTGATGTAAAGTCTTATGTAAAAGTTTTGTTTTTCAGTTCAAACAATATGGAAGAGCTGGAGAGCCGTAAAATTGTGAGCGGTAATTAGCCTCTGCAATAATTATATAATCGCGTACGTACACATTTATTAATTATTAGGAATTGTACACACACATATGTAATTCGTTTAGGGTATTTTTAACCCATTATGTTCTAAGCAGAAGCTTGTCTGATTTATTTTTTTTCTCAATTTGTTGTGAAGGGTTTTTAATTTTATGTTGTATCAAAACTGTCGAATCTCTATGGATTTACTTTTGTTATGTTTCAGAAAACGATAAAACCAAGCTTTTCGTAATTTCGTTTTTGTAATTTTAATAATTGTGGCTGGTGAACAAAACCGGATAAATTCGCAAAATAAAATTTTATAGAACAACAAAAATAATCATTTAAAATAGATATTTGTTTTAAACAAAAAAAATCTTTCTTAAGTTTATTTTTTTGTTTAAAGTTGGATTTGATAAAAAATGTTATCAAGTATAGATTAAAATTAATAAACGTATTGCAATTGGAAGAGAAAAAATTCCAATTATAGCGAACTAATCCGATTTTGCATCCTACCTTCCTTATGAAATATAAAAGTATACAAGAATTAAAAAAAAATTGGTAAATAGTGTTATTTATATGAACAATGTGAAAATTTAAATTATTGTTTATTAAATACGGAAGTATATTTTAAACCTCTCTTGAAAGACTACTACTATCAAAAAAATTTACGTAAATAATGCGAATAAGATGCAAAAGATATTAAGATATCATAATTTTTATTTTTTTGTTTCACATTTCTACTTATAATAAATATAGCTATAATTAAGTTAGTATAGAGTTATAATTTTATTATTGTTCGTAGTAATATGTACTTTCTCCTTGTTGGTTTTTAAAACTTCTCTTTATTCGACCTTTTTTCAATGTTATGTTAGTTTTTTTATGCTACTTTATTGGTTTGTATTTTATTAAATATACGTTTTTATTTAGAATTATCATCTCAAGGAATATATCCGTACCTGGCGTGAATATATCGATAAGTCGACTTACGTCCTTTTATATGTTTGAATATAATAGGTCAGGATACATAAAAAATCAAGCTGTGGTAGCCCAGCGGTAACACCGTGCGACTCTTTCGAGAAGATCACGGGTTCAAACCCGGGCAGACACCAATGAGTTTTTCTGTTAAAACTTATCTGTCTAATTGATAATTACAATTTATCTCACGCTTTTTGGTGAAGGAAAACATAGTGTGGAAACCTTCATATCTCTAGAGAATTCTGGAGATATGTGTAACCTACCAATCAGCATTGAAGCAGCGTGGTAGGTCCTAGCTCCAAACCTTCTCTTCAAAAATGGAGAGAAGAGGCCTATTCTCAGCAGTGGGATACTAACAGACCGCTACTTACTTACATAAAAAATCAAGATTTCCTAATTTTTATGGTTAATATTTCAGTGAAGTCAATAAGTCTTTTATATCGCACATACAAGTTGTTAATATTTAAATAACTCTCTTAAACGTTTAATAAACGTAAACCTATTTACGGCTGTCTTGAAAAATATAAATATTAGACTAATTGTTAAGTTAGTCACGCTTGGTACGGATAAAAAAGTTGCAAAAGCAGTCAAATATTTTGCGTAATGCAAAATCTACTTATCTTCTCTATTACTGTTACTATTCTTTAGTTTTATACTATTGTTATGTTTTGATAAAATTATAAAATTAGACGAAATCAAAAATTATGTCGTACTGTGAAAATAAATATGTAGAACATTGGATCTTCCACTATATTGTTGTATTTATGAATTTTATAGACGCAGTAACAATTTTACCTTCAGCAATGTATTTTTTCGAGTCTACTAGATCGTATTCTTAGATATTTCTCCTAGTTATGTTGTTTTTAATCCTGATTTATTAAGGTCTGTTTACACTGTGATAGTGGTGTAATAGCGGTTAGGTTTGAGCGAAGTCTTGACACGGATCTTGTTTAAGAAAGTATTATGTAAGTTAAGGAATATTTTGGCTTAAATCTCAATATTATTGATTCTAAAAATTATAAAATTTTAATTTACTTATGTAAGCTGAAAGTTAAAACCCAGTTATTTTGACAATTGAAGCTATTCGTATTCAAATTAATTATGTATCTGATGGGTATTGCAATCTAATGTATAATTAATTCTATATGTAGTATATTTACTTTAATTTTAAAGCCGGTTCTTTAATCTACTAATTTGTTTCGCATCTTAATTTAAAATAATATGTATGTAGATATTTAATATTTTAATTACACACAGACAGAGCTTGTTTAAATTTTGAGATCATGATAAACATCGCTTACTAATTACTTAATTTACTTAGTTGAACTGAAAATTTTATTGATTCATTAGTTTTCTTCAATATTCAACAAAAGGTGTTGTATGATTGAAATGGAAGTCTTGATAAATCTTTGGGTGAGCTTTCAAATTTAAAAAAAGAATTGCTTTATTTTTTTTCAGTTACGTATATTTTAACTCTGTGTATTTATAACTTATTCGTTCATTATCGCAGAATTCGGTAGTTGACTGTTTGGTGTAAAATTTGGCTAATCCAAATTCACTCCAATTAAATCACGATCTGGCCCTATATTATCATGGGTTGGTTTTATATGAAATAATTTTCCAGACAAGCAAAAATAATTCCGAATAATTAAAGTTAGTAGAAGAATAGAATTAAAACTGACAATATAAACAATAATTTTGATTACATAAAACATATTAATACTCTGACATTAAAGAATATGTCATTTGCGGTTGAAAACATTGATAAGGTTATACTTAGAGTAGGGTAGTCATAGCCTGGCATGTGAGTGATAGTGATACAATAAATAATGAGAGGGAAGCTGACACTAGTATACTTCATCTTTGTCTAATCACACATAAAAAAGAGAGACAGATAGATCACCCTCATTTATTGTGATATACCACATTTTGGTCTGTCTTTCTCTATGGAAAAAACAATCGCGGCTTGTCATTAAAGTTGTGACTTTGGTTCAAAGTTCAACACAAGTGTTTGTTAAAACACTAAAATTCGAATCTATCGGAATTATTAAATTAGGACCTGCGTAATTTAAATTTAATTAGTTAAAAAATATTTGAGTCAACTAACGATCAAATCTCTTTTATATAATTCAGTTAAAAATCTAACGCCATTTCTTTTCTGTAAAATGTATAGAGATGGTATCGTACTGAAGACTGCAAGTTTTTCAAATTGTCTAGGCTGTAGATGCGTATATTCAGTAAGGATTGATAGTTTTAGTGTAAACCGCGCAAGTTTATATGGAAGTGAAATACAAGCATGTCTTTTAGGGCGTGGAAATCTAGCAAATGCGCCATGATTATGTCTGTGCGAATGGAGTATCTTCATACATAGGAAGATGTGAGGGGCTTAGAATCAAACCTAGCTATATCCAAAATAATTAAAATTGAGTAAATTGAAAATTTTGTTTTATGTGTTTAATGCTTGGAGTTTCGACAAATAAAAAATATTAAACACGGATTTAATCACTGAATTTAAGTAATGTCAATTTGTACGTTTCCTGCAAACTGTTATAAAAATATTTAAAATTAGCTAAATTTTGTTGTGACTTTAGGATTTAGCTATTTTTGATTATGATCCCCTCATATATTCGTGTATCGCTCTTGCCCTTATTATAACCCATGAAGATGGATGGTTAAAAGTAACACGTAATATACATTTAATGGTAATGTTTTAAGTTATTTATATATTATTTTATTGTATTTTATTTTCGATTTTTTTTTCTTTTTCTAATATTGTTTTGAATGTGTATTATTAGGTGTCTGTGTGTAAAATTTTATACATTCATTTATACTTTGTATTAAAATTAAGTTGAGCTTTAAATTTTATTTACATATATAATATACGATAAAGCTCAGAATTGATATCAAACCAGAGGGAATTAATAAATAAGATCTTCCTAGATTTCGCTAACGACTATCTGATCTTAGCTGTGTCTAATCAATTCAGAAATGGTTTTTTATTTACGCAAGTCTGTTATATTCTGTTTTTTTTTCCTAGGAGAGAAGCCTTTTTTTTTTTTAATTTTACAGAGTTAAAATATTTTTAAAGTAAAAATTTAACTCTGGTACATTACTTGTTATATATGGTTATATCTGGATTGATCTTTATTCTAAGCTTATACTCGTACCTATATTAAAATGAAGTGAATAATGTAGCATATTTATATATCATCAAGTGTAAATTCGGCTTCATAAATTCGATAGTGCAATAATAATAGGCAAAGCCTAGATTTTTTTTATATCCTTAGCACTGTAATTCTAAATTGTAAATCGTTACAAAAAAACAATTATTTTATTTTTTTAGGTACGAGGTTGTACTTGAGTAAGAAATTATTCCTGTTATATTATCGAAAGTACATGAAGCTTAGGTTTATTTAGAAGGCAAGAAAGTACTTTTTCGTTTGCTTATTTGATTGTTAAATAAATTTTTATCAACAAATTTTGACTGAAAATAGTGTAAAAGTAGCTTTATGTATTCTCGAAAATGTACCACCGTTATAATTGTATTTTTACTGAATCTTCTTAGGCATCACATTCTGTTAACTTTATATTGATGTAAGCAGCTTTTTTATTTACATTTTTTACGGTTTCACATATATTAAGTTAATTTTAGTGTTTGACAGAATTTAGCTCGATATTCTCAGATCAATTACATCTTTACAATGAATCACGAACCTAGAATATTTCTAGTTGTTTCTTTTTTCAAATCAAATTGCAATTAGAAGCAAATGCTCTCGAATAGATAATCATTGGAAGCAGCACTTTTAATGGCGTCCATCATTAATGGAATTCAAATGGAAGTTACTGCTTTAGGTCTCATCGCGTGTCGTATGAAAATTTGCAAAATTTCACATGTTAGGAATACCGGCTTTCCGTCACATTTTTCTTACAAGTATTCATTGGAATCGGTAGCAGCCTTGCATTAATTTGGATTGCATTGCAAATACACTGACAGTTTTCTCTTCGCCTTTTTCTTATTTAAGATGCCTCATCAATGTAACGAGGCTATTTCATACACATCTAAAACTTGTATAAAATATATAATATTAAGTTTTGAAATCATGAACATTGTCCTCGAAGTATTATTATGCCCGGATGAATCTCTCTCTGTATTAGAATTAAGCTTTCTAGTCAAAAATTGATATCGTAATTCTTAAAATTGGTCTTATTGGCGAGTACCCTATTGGAACTAGTAATTTAATGTGGATGGATTGTGTACGGTGAACATATCATTTGCGGCAAAAGCCACTGGTCGAGGAGATTTCAGAATATTTGATCTCAATTCATATTGCTGTATCTTGGTGATGTATGGCATGTCGGTAATATATCGTACGCTTAGTATTAAAGGGACCGAATTTATTTTTTTTTTTGTGGTAAATTGCAATAAAACGTAGCGTAGCATCTATAAAATTCGTGAGTGTTTAAGAGACCCAGAAGTATTTGAAGAGCAAGAAAATACTAGCTGTTTTTATAGTTCATAGTTGTGTGTCGTAGAAAATTTTGAATTCAGTCAGTTTAATACTAAGCATGCGATATACATGGAAAAATTATAATATATAAATAATGCAATACTGTTCCATTTTATTGACAATAGGGCATTTTTTTTACTGATAGGTTACTTTCTTCTCATCTTTATTTTTGACTGTAATTTCTTGAATGACAATGTTAATAAAGAATTAAGCCTTTATTGGTTAAAAATTGTTCGATAGATTGTATAATATTATCTACTAAATAAACATGGCGACGATATATTATGGAATAAGTGGCAACTAATTTCTTTTTGTAAAGTTTCTTTGGGTGAAGTATTATAAATATCGAATATATATTTTCTTTAAATTTTAGTTTTAATAATTTTGACTGCTATGTTCAACCAGTTTCGCAAATTTTGCAGCTCTCCTTAAAAAATTGTACCCTATTTAGAAAATGTGGCAATCGAGTCTGTGATAAATAAATATCTTTCATGATAAATAAATATCTTTCGTAGCTTCAACTGACACCGTATTTTTATAAAGCGATCTAGATTATATGTTTAATGCCTTAATAATTAAATTTTCGGGCGGTGTAAGTTTGGCCTTGCCATTAACTTATTGTTTGCTGGTATTTTTTATCTGTAAAAAGAAGTAATTATATAGCGGAGCAAAAAATGCATTCGAGTAAATAAAGTGATGCAACAATGTAGTTTTTTTTATGTATTTAACAATACATCATCATCCTGCCCTTATTCCACTCTAAGTAGGGTTGGCACATGTTATAAACATATTATCACATGATTTGACTTCGTATTTTACGACCGCCGCCTGCCTGACATCAGCTTACCTTAGTCGCCTTTTACGACACCTCGGTAAGAAATGAGGGTGGTACTATTCTATTCAGCCGCATACCACAGCGTTATAACAATACATATAAAGGTTATAATAAATTTCCCAATTAAGTCAATTTCAACGATATATTCGTGATCTTTAGCTGATTTTAATATTAATTTTTTCGTATCTATAATAGACATTTTTTTTTTAAATATTAAATTTACTATGAAAACACAAAAACCTTTGTTGGTCCCTGCAAAGTAGCAACCACGGGGTTAAGGTGACACTGAACTGATGTACAAATCACTCAAATCGAATATATTAATTTATTTATTAATTTATTCCTCTTCCCCCCGGACCTCAGACAAGATGTAGATGTGCAACAGCTGTTATAATATTTTATATTATTAATTATTCTCAAAGTTAATTTAATTTAAAAGTTTTAACTGAAAACAATTCTACTGTAAAAAATAGGAAAGTATAAGTGCACAGGAGCTGATTCAAATGAGATACTTCAGCAAATTCCGCGTGAGTTCCTGTAATTTATGATTACCTGGTACATTCAAAATATAAACTGCGCCTGATTGATAAAATTAGCTCATACATTTAATTACACACGTATATGCAATATTGCGACTCGCACAATACAAGGATTCATTGATTACTTCAAGAATTTATGAGCGCCTAGTATTAAAAGTCATCGTGTGCGCTCAATTTGTTCGTAAATAATGCTTTGTCCTTAGACCCGAAAAACAAAACTTTGTTTGGTTATAGACAAGAAGAAATAAATGTCAATGTGATTACAGCTTGACCTCTTTTAATAGTTTACAACCCTGGTACTTTTTGCACTTGAGAAAATACTGTATTGAGCCAGACAGAGATTTTATTTTACTTCGACTTCAGCGTTGAATATACTATTTCTTTCAATTTATATGCTCCTGGTACATTATGGATAAATCAGCATCTGAATCCAACTTAAACAAATTTAAAAGTCCGTCTCCAAATTACGTGAGCCAGCGAGTAAAACAGAATAGAAACGACGACCATCACAATCTTACTGCTCTTAAGGATGATATTAAAAAAATCTTTTCGCTTTTGTCTATGCAGAAGACCGAATTTCAAATAAGGTGGGATTCATTCATTTACACACACACCCGCAAACACACACACACACTCGCACACAAAATTTAGTAAAAAAAAATAATTGTTCACTCTAGTAATGTTCTTATGCTGTTGTTCTAGAACTTTTTGTGATGAATGTGGAAGAGCGGGGATCCCTAGAAGTAATATCCATTAGGTACATAAAAGGTGGTCCTCGGCAGATATAATGTAACTTTTAGAATTAAGTAAAAGAAATAAACAATTTTTTTTATTTATTTATATTAAGAAACAAAAATAACACTGCATATAGCTGGTATAAAATTGCGCATCATATTTTAAGTCCATATAAATAAAACAAATATTCTTATTATAAATATTTTTTGATAAGTACAGACGTAAAAGTACAGTACACTATATCACGCATACTTATATGATGGTACGCGATAGCACAGAAGAGATATTAAATTGACAAAGTTTAATAATAGTAGATTATGATATTGTTGCATAATAAGGGTTCATATAACACGAGTGTGTTTTTTATAGTATCACATGATTGTTATAAGACCAAGTTATGTACAGTGTCCATACACTACTTTATCTACTCTCATACTATAATACGTGAAACAATATTAATAAAAATCAAACGTTTTTTTAAAATGTCAAATGTTAGCGCTAAGGCGCAAACATCGATTGCGCATGTGTGTTGCTTCACCGCGGACTCTTTCATTAAAACTTTTTTTTTAAGGTAGAGGTTCAACCTCCTTGGTCCAGCTGGAGATTGTATAGGTGTATCGTTATGATTAAAATATTATGATACAGATGTCCACACAAGACCTGTATCGTAATAAAACTTTTTTATTTTTTATTTCTGACCTGTATGTAATATTTGTTATAAGAATTTTGGTTTCAGTTTTATAATCTTTGTATTATAATATCAGAGTAGATAAATATATTAATGATCTTGTTCTTATATATTAACTTATACATTTTAAAAACAAAATACTATTACGATATCATGCTTTTCCTTATAAGTTACAGCGGTTCAATAAAATATAATCTATAGTACATTTATATATAAATTCTAATTTAAAAAATGCTATATATGACTTTGATAAGTCTAGAAAGCTTTTAAAACATTTCATAAAAAAATATAGATTAAGAGCAAGGAAAAATGGGTGGGAGAAGGCTTTTCCAGTCTGAAGGAGTATTGCCAATCGCACCAGCCAACGATATATCCTGTTATTCTTATAATCTTTCGGTTCTTCCGATGGGCTAGTGACTAATAGATATATTAACATTATAGTAACTTCAGTCTAGTTTTTTTCCAATACTATTGAAGGAATACAGGTGGGTGTATTGAACGTTTATGAACAACATTTTTTTTAGATTCACTTAGTATTTAATAAATATGTAAAACTCGAGTTATCATAAATCATAATTGTAGTATGATTTAAAGGGTACTACTGTATATTTGAAGGATAATTTTAAAGTTAAAAAAATATGCTAAAAGAAAAAAAATACATTTTTAAATCTAGCTAAGTACTTTTTAGTGATAAACGATAATAACTAAACCTATTCGATAAAGTCACTGATACAATTATCATTAATGTAAAATATTTATAATTTGGATACAGTTTTCATGATGCATGTATATTTTGGCTGTGTTAGTGTTATTATTAAGTGTATTGACAATAGAAGAAAAATTTGATACGGTAATGTAACATGTATATTTGTTTAACTTTTTTCGTAGAAATTAATCATGCGAGTTGTTGTTAATCACATATATACATTATATAATTCAAAAAATTCGCACGACAGAATCAACTTTAAATAGCTAAGTATAATATTTAGAAAAAGACAAATATTCACATATTTATATAAAAAACATGACTCATTCGATGTTATACGCGTTATATGTATATCAAATACAATAATAGTTATTCACTCGAGGGTAACGAATTGTATAAAATAGAAAAATTTGCACCAGTATTTCAATACAATAAACGCGTGCTGTAATTTCGATTCTTTAATATATTTATTTCAATTTATAATTACTTCAGTAGCGATGGTGTCAAAAATGAGGTAGAGAAAGAAACTTTTCGCTTACATTTTAAGAGTTACGTTTTTAATTAATTTTTGTTAATAATGTATACCTACATGATGAAATGATAATAAATGACTTTATTAATATTATAAAATGCTTAAATAATATGGAATGTCTTTCTTAGGAGTTAACTTACCTATATCAAGGTTGGGTAATTTTTTTTTATAGAGGCAAGACTAAGAGGAGAGAATATTTTGCCAGAACTAAGTATAATAATACTAAGATACTCGATATAAGTCATGATGCAGTTTAAAGTGACATTGTTTGTCGTATGGAATGATGTATGGGCCAGAATAAAACCTTTCGCGCTTGTTACAGTTTGCCTATTCCTGATTATTCATACATGTTACTATTTTAATCTAATTTAGCACAATAGATAATAATTAAAATATAGTAAAAAATGACATTTCAATATTTAAAAATTGGACGAAGTATTAAGACAATTTTGGGGTAATCATCTCATTTGATCGGATTGTGGAGTCAAAAAGGCTGATTAAAACTGGTGATTCCTTTACTGGGCACATTGGGGAATATCATAGAAACAGGTAGTAAGTGTTAGAAAAATTTGTATAAAGTATATAGGACAAAAGATTTACTAAATATTATTAATATTTAGTAACTTAGTTTAAGGATATCTTCGCTAATGAAAAGCATTGGAAAATTGCCAAAGAAGTGGCCGTTTGACGCTTTATCCTTCAATGGAATAATCATCTCCATGAATACGCGTATTCGGTTACTCAAAATGTCTAAACTACTAGACCTGACCTGCGAATATTAAATCATTATCAATAATGTTAATAAGACGTTTCTGAAGTGTCCCAATTATCAAATCAAACTTGTGCGGTATCATTAAAGCTTTTTGTCATTTTTTTAACTCTAAATGAAACAAATAAAAAGTTACCCCAATTTTTATGTCGGTGCCTAATACAATGTTAATAAAATCGCGTGCGAAAGTTATAGGTATTACTAACTACCTATTATATTGTTTTCAACTATTCCTGAAGAAAATACTGGAAGTTTTTTTTATCCCATGTTAACCCGGTATAAGCATCAATTGTATCAGATTTCATGTATATAGCTCCAAAGACAAAGGTTTTCGTATTTGTAACATTAAGAACTCCTGCGCCCCAGTCGCCATATATAACAAAATTTATGTAATATAATTCTAATGGAAGGACGTCATATCGTACGCATTAAGACTTTGGATCCATTAGAGCTGATCCAAAATGTTTAAGATTACCATATATTAACTATACATGGTTTCGAGGTATACTGTTGGTTTTTGTATCATTACGAAACGTCTCAAGTACGTATGGGTGTGAAAACGTAGACTGAGTCGTCGAGCCAGTAGTACGCTTGCGAGAAATCCCCCTCGCAGAGGTAGGGCGCTCGAGACCACGCTGCCAGTTCGAAGCCCATCTCGTCTCGCATAATCTGTATGAAGGAAGCTGCCTGCTCTTCGAAGGTGATGCCTTGGATTGGTAAACGCTCTTCAGGTTTGTGGTCAGAGGCAACTGTGAGATGCAAAATAGTAAAATTAAATGCCACATTGAGTCAATCTATTGGACATCGGGATATATAGGAAGTTTATTATTGTAAAAATAAGTGTGTGGGCAAGCCGGATGAAGCTCAACTTTCTGAGTCCGCTTCGCCGCCTCCTCCGCGAGATATCTAACATTCTCACAGAAGAAGGCTCTCCGACAATCCATATATACTCTCTACAACGGCCATAGAGCTATCCGATTTACAGTCACTGGTTACCCTATTTGTATGTTAAATTAGTAAGGATATAGTTTACAAACACCTAGTAAATCCTTGCTGACAGTCTTCTAGTTTCTAATTTTCGTCATAGATTTAGTAAAACGAAATACCTTCTACGTAGGGTTTGTATGGTAACACAAGAGCCAGAAGCAATACTCCGTTAGGGGCGATGGCCGCTTTCGCCTGCCGTAGCATGCTTCGGGGCTTTGTGCAGCGGTCCAGGAGGTTCATCATGCACACGCAGTCGAAACGGTGCTCTTGCCACCAGCCATCTGTGTCGAGTATTCTAAAAAAAAAAGATAAAAACTTTGTGAAAAAAAAAGATAAAAAGTGACACTTTCAATGGACGCAGTTTTTTGCGTTAATTCTTGATGATGGTGATCTCTTCGACTCAACTTCATCTAAGTAAAGACATTAATTTAAAAAAAAAGCGATTAAGCTTTACAAGTTTTTGAAAAATACATTTACGTCCTTACTTGAAACTAACTGAGTAGACTTACGTAAGACAATCACATGCCGCTTCTATATCAGTGTTAGTGATTAGAGTTTAGATCACGTTGCGCTAATATGAGTTGGTTGTGACGTTTTCCTTTACGGAAAAGTGGGTGAAATTGTATTTATGAATTATGCAAGTAATTTTTTTTAAACTCATTGATCATTGCTGAGATTTAACTTCGCGATCAGGTAAGAGTTACAATGATTCACCGTCCGGCAAGTTTGTCATGTATTGATATAAACATAGAATAGTTATAAAAGTCAATATGCGCTGTTCTAAAGATGTTAAACAGTACTCACGTATAACCCTTGGTGCTTAGTGCTTTGCGCATACTGCCCGAGATTTCTGTAGCGTATTTGTTGCTATACAGGTGTGAGAAGCGGCGGCTGACTTCCCCATCACCAGCACCAACGTCAACCAGTGATCCAGCACTGTTGGAGCCGCATTTAACAGCACCCAGAAGTCTGCGAGTATGATCAGCAGAAAGCACGAACATAGAGCCCCGACCTAACCATCTGTGGAATAAAAGATCTGCTCTAAAAAACCTTAAGAACCACTATCTACTAATTACCATGGAGCTTATTGCCCATTTACTGATTAATCTACTTGTATTCATTCATACGTGAAGCAAAAACTTTATTCCCATTTTTAGATAAACACACTTCTAAAGCAGAGAATAATTAATTACTAGACTATCTAGATACCTAGTATTTATTTTCTTATAATGTGTCTTTTATAAAGTTTCATGGAGGTTACTTCTTATTTCGTTGGAAAAAGTTAGTGGGTCGGATGCAACAATAGCGCAATTATCTTCCACCGTCAGTGCCGTGGTTTCAAGGGAGATTCGTGCTGGGTTTGCAATTACCGAGGATAAAACACAAAGCTATAGGAAACGGCGTTTGGCGTCTAGCGATCGAGCGCAGCTAATTGTGCGCCCGCGGCCTGCATCCAGTGTTGCCTTAACTAGATTACTAAATTCCTCAGAATCTCTATTATGATAAACTAGAATATTCTATGACCACTACTACCTGATATACCGAATGACATGCAGACCTTACCAGAAAATTAGTTACAATTCCTTTTTCAATAAAAAAATATTAAGACTAATAATAAGATATACATATGTTAAAGCTACGCCATATTTTGAAACAACGGAGTTGTGGTAAAGGTTTAAAATTTCAACGTCTCGCGTTTATTTCACTCAATTGAGTTTTAGCAATTTTTCTGGATTTACTTACTTTAACTTAAATGTTTTCGTGAAATAGATTAAAAGCCTGTTATGTTTCGCCATGTTTCTCCTTTTAAGAGTGAAGCGTGAGGCTTAGGCCCACTTCGTTGCACTATGCGGATTGCGGTTTGAAGATAACACATAATAATCTTTATCCTATATCATAATAACTTGCGTAATCTCATATCATTTAGAGATTATGCCAGTTTCCTCATGATTCTTTTTTAAGCACGTTTGAATCGTCAAGGATCAATATGATTAATGAAGCTACCACTCGTTTGAATTCATCTCTTACCTAGAAGAACTTTCCTACTGGTTCCGAGTTTACTACGAGTAGGAAATTCAGCGGTCAATCTTTTACATAATTAGACAATTTTACATAATTAGGCTGCAGCCCCATTCGATTACTTAAGTTTGCAGCATTTCCAATGCGTCAATTAAAAGTTATTGAATGCAATAAATTTACCCTGTAAAAGGGCAATACAGTTAGAAGCGACAGTACAGTTTTCGTTCGCCGAACTGCATTTGCGACGTCTTCATCGCGCTCCAGGGCTAACGGCGAAAGTGGATAATGACTAGTAAATCCTGCACTCATTAGCTGAGAGCGAGCGTCGCGATCGATACCAATCGTCTTTGCCGAGAAAAGGATAATCGGCGCGAGAGCCGAGCTCTGTTATTAGACGTTGTATCATATATCACGCTCGGCATTACCGCGGCCCCCGGCGTCCGCGCTGCAATTACTTAAGTGCAATTCATATATACAACTCAATATACACATACAACTGAACCTCATTCTATTATCAAAATACCAGATTGTAACTTTAACATAAAGATTCGATAGGATTCCATTTAACAAACCTCCGTGTTTGTTAAATAGGGCTTGTTGCTATTCCACGGCTGGACATGAGCCTCCGTTCTCCTTTTTTTGGAGAGAAGGATTAGAGCTAAGACCTACCACGCTGCTCACATGCAGATTGGTAGGTCACACATATACCTAGAATTCTCTAGGGATGCATGTTACCTCATGATGTTTTCCTTCACCGAAAAGCGTGTGATAAATTGCAATTATCAATTAGACAAGTTTTAACGGTAAAACATTGGTGTCTGCCCGAGGTTTCAATCCGCGATTCCTCGAAATAGTCGCGCATCTTACCGCTGGGCTATCACAGCTTTTTTGATGATGATATAAAAAAAACAATATAATATTTCTTAAAATGGATCATTGATTGATGATTTTATTTTACACTACAGTATTTATGTATCGCTGTGTTTGTTTAAGGCTGCCTCTCCGGAACGCAGCGAGGCAGCGGAGTCAAGCGAAGGAATAATGCTGAGTAGAGTTGCGTAGTGTGTCTGTCCACCGGAGCGGAGTGAAGAGGCGGAGCGAAGCGATAAAGTAATGCGGAGCGTAGTTGCAGAGTTTTTTCAAAATATGAATCTAAGCCACAAGCACACGACGAGTCATTTTAAGCTCTCTATGGCAAGCGATTGCCTAAATGCGAGCGCTTTGTCCCGCACCCAAACTTGCTTCCCTGCTCCGTTCCACGTTCCTTTTCTCCGCACCGCTTCCAGGTTTTGTATGAATTTAAACTTTTCGCTTATCTTTCTGTCCAGTGAAGAGAAGCGGAGATTTTGTGCTAGCGTATCAGTTAATATTTCTACGTTTCTCCGCTCTGCAGCCTCGCTTCACTCCGGTGGATAGGCAGCCTAATACCGGGCAAGGTTCGTTGGTAGCGTCGTAGCCGCGAATTGATTGCTTTATTGTCCCGCTCCAGACGACGTGCGATACATGATACATGAAGTCGCACCTTCCCGTTTAATGAGCGGTGCCATCACGTAATTGCCGCCAGCCCTGGACCGACCTTGCCGCCAAGTCACGACAGTATTCCCACAACCCACAAGGATGTAGTGCGTCCGTTTTAGAAGAGCGTGTGATTATTTTAATATTCATTATGGTTTGCTACCAACTAAATGTTAAATAAACGCATTTCATGAATCCGGAATGAACTTTCAAGAATCTTGATGTTGTATGTGCTATAAATTAAACAATATCACTAAAACTTCTACGTGTAATCTATTGTTGTTTTAAAAGTCACCGATGTTAGCTTTTTACGTTTCTGTTATAAAACTTCTATGGATTTTTATAAATATGCTGGATTTTTCAGCAATTAATCGTATTTTCACGTAGTAAGTCGTATTTTTTCTAATATGTCTAGCATAACTACTCTACAAAACGAATTAGGACAATTTGCTATGAATTTGATTAAAATGTGAGGTAAATCTAAAATTGATTGAAAATTTATCTTCTTCAACCGATGCCCACAGTTAAACAGGTGCCTTTTAGATTGTCACACTACACGATTTTATGCCGTTTGGATACAACGGCTTTTAAAAGTTTATCATTATGGATCATTCACCATCAACTTCCTGCCCTTATCCCACTCTAAATGGGGTCGGCACAACATGATATAAACATGTTGTCACATGATTTGGCTACGTATTTTACGACCGGTCACCTGCCTGACGTCAACTTATCTTAGTCGTATTTTACGACACCTCGATAGGAAAGAGGGTAGTCTATTCTACTTAACCGGATACCACTCGGTGAGTAACTTACCTTAGTCGCCTTACGACAACTCGGTAAGAAATGAGGGTGGTCTATTCTAGTCAGACGGATACCACACGGCGGGTCGACTTACCTTGTCGCCTTTTACGACACCTCGGTAAGAGGTGAGGGTGGTACTATTCTATTCCGCCGGATACCACAGGGCGCCATTATGAACATTATGGTATAAATTTATCTATAGAGAGACAAGTTACATAAAAGAGAAAAGTTGTAAATCTGAGTGTATCAGCAAACTCTCACGGCGAAATAGGTAGGCACCACGTTCGTATCCATTTCAATAGGATGCGGTGGCTTGCAACAAGCAATCCGATGCGGTTATCGAGGACGGAGGTGAGAGATGTGTGTGCGGGCGCGGGGTGGCGGGTATCGCGATTGCATCGGAGAGCAAACAAGCGAGCGCGGGGTGTCGCGCCCGGGGCCGTTCAAATCATATTACCCCCGGCCTCACACCCGGCCCGCCGCCGCACGCGTCATCCGAGTGCGTCGCCATGGCAACGGCCCGGCCCGTGCATGATATTAGCACGGTCCATGCTCATCTCCGGGTGTTTAAACTTAACGCCCGCGGGGGAAATTAATGCCGGCCCCGAGCCGGAAGGCACTCCGTTCGTGGCATAGCGGCCGGCGCCGGCTACCTTCCTACAGCTTGGCCCCTTAAACAAATCTATACTAATAAAAGAGGAAAAATTTGTATGTATGTTTGTAATGTTTTCACACCCAAACTGGTGGACCGACTCCAAAAATTCTTTCACCATTGGAAACGCTGCATCTTAACTGAGCAAGATAGGCCATATTACATTTACAAAAAAATTGGGATGCGTTATAAAAATGAAGGTGTAAAATAAAAAATTACGCGGGTAAAACCGCGGGACATTACTAGTCACAGTAGAAAAACAGCTTAGTTGTATCTTAATATATATTTATAGTATCTTAACTCACTAGTTGTTTTGAAATTGTCTGCCTTATCTTGGACCTTTCATAATGTAGGATATGAAAGTTTATTTTTATTAAAATAAACTTATATTGCAAGTAGCATATTTAAGTAGCATACTCATTTGATGTCCGCATCAACATTGTCAACCTTTCTACCGCTTGGTAGAAAAGTTGATGTTGATGTGAAAATAAGGCTTTTTTACATCCTACACTACCAAAAAAAGAGCAGCGTTTTCAAGTAGTACCTTAATTCATCAGTCGTATGTATTTTTTTTCTACCCCTTGATCTATCACATACTACTGTAGGTATACAAAAATCAGCGTATATTCCAAGTAGTCCACATTGTCTACCTTCCTATCGCTTGCTCAAAAGGTTGCTTGGTAAAAAACCGGTTTTTATCCTATATATCACCCTGGTATATTAGCTTTATTTTGTTTCAAATTGCATCAATATTGCTGTGGCTGTGAAAACTTAACAGACAGACAGCTAGACTTTTGCATTTGTGATATTAATATGGATACCTTTTTGGTAAATATTTTATGGATTCAGTTTTAACTCATTTTGGTACAACCCTTGTCTATTCAATAATCTTGTGGCATTTACCTTTCCATTGCTCTGAAGTGATATAATATTATTTTATATTATTTATTTCAATAATCTTCATGTGGTACTGTAATATTAAAATACTACATACAATAGGTACATAAATACTCGAGTATCTATGAAGCGTGAATCGAGATAGAGAACCCCACCCCCGTATGTAGATACCTACACATTTGCTTTGCTCAAAGACATTGTCGCTTTCAGGCACCTCATTAGAGCGCGTCCCATGTGAGCCTACCCACCCCACAACTCCCCGACCCTCTGCAACCCCCACACAAAGGAGAGCAATTCTTTTCCTGAGCTCGCAAACTTGGATGGATAATTACAGTTGGGTACCAACCCATTTCTTGTTTATTGTCTCTACTATTATGTATACCTATTATTTCTCTAACAAGATATTGAATTTTTCGGTATAGTGCTTTAATTGGCTTACTTTATCCATTTTCTGTAAAGGGCGATTATAATAAATTCACAAAAACTAGTTAAAAGAGCCTGTTACTATTCCAATACTGTGCATAGGCCTCTTCTCTCCGTTTTTAGAGAGAATGGTTGGGGCTAAGACCCACGACGCTGCTTCAATACGGATTGGTAGGTTACACATATCCTTAAAATTTCCTAGAGTTATGCAGGTTTCCTCACGATGTTTTCCTTTACAGAAAAACGTGTGATAAATTGCAATTACCAATTAGACACATAAGTTTTAACGAAAAAACTCCTTGGTGCCTGCTCGGACTTGAACCATCTCAAGAGAGTCCCACGGTTTTACTGCTGGGCTATCACAGCTTTTTTCAATACCTATTAATTTGTATCTTTTATATCAGGGAATTCTTCAAAATTACGTTAAAGTCTAAAAACAATATGCATTCAAATTATAACAAAACGATGAATCCAACTTACTTCGAAGTATGACGGAATCCAAGACACTATTTAGCCTCAATAAAAATCAAATCGAACCGTCACCCAAAACGGTTACGTGTCGCTACCCCGAATGGCACTCGAGTCGCAATAAACTATAAAAAAAGTGGATAGTAAAATGATATAAACAATGAGAGCAAACGCTAAAACGTTTTAGTGTTAAGAGTGGGGCCGTAAACCGTTGACACGCACGCGTAAAATATTAACGATAGCAAAGAGAAAAATGACTACTATCAATGTATGTACCGATTTTTGGCCGCACGTGTCGCGGAATACGAAACAATGCAGAAACCGCGGTCACTACTAGATTTGTATGCAGCAGTTTATGCAACAATAGTTTCATTGTAATATTTATTTTTAAAAGTAATTACATTCTTTAGTTTTATATAGTCAAATGATGTGTGCACATATTTTGGATTACTAGTCTTATATGTTTTACATTGTACTTCTCCGACAGGACTCTGTTTTGTGTACCCATTTAAATAAATAGAAAAATAAATAAATCCATAATTCATTTTCGTACCTACATCTTACTTAAAGCGGAGTCGGCAAAATATGTATTCATCTTCCATTTTCTTCTATTATTCGTCAACTCAACTCGTCTACTCTTTTTATTTTATATCATTCTTTTACTCAATCCATACATTTTTTTCTGACCTCCTTCATGTATAGATCCACATCCATATTTAAAACTCTTTTGATCACATGAATTTCATTCCTCTTCATTACATGACCATGCCAACTTAATTTCGTACTTCCCATGTGTTCTATAAAGGACGCATTTCTTTTTGTGTTCTTTCGTTTTGGCTAATCTGCTGGATCAATATTGACCTATAGCTGGATCATATATACCGGGCTAACATGTGGGGTACAAAAAATTTCATTCTTTCCTTAGGAACAGTACAATAACACATCACATCACATCAAACTCATTAGTAAACGTCGAGAATTTGATTTCATTGTGCTTGATTTATAAGAAATGATTTAAGTAAAGTGACATCTGGTTTTTACAATATTCCATGGCGAGGACGCGCAACAAATAATGGCGGGACAGAATTTATTCGTGGACCCGAATTGGCCCGATTGAATATTTTACCGCGCCACGAATGCGTCCGACGATATTTTTCTATTTCACCGCCCGTTCCTACTATCAATTGCTTAGTTTTCTCCTTTAATATCATTCGTGCGATCAAAGATTAAAGGCGTATATATGTAAACGAGTATCGTGCATTAGATCCAAACATTCAAAACAAACTTCAACAATAACATTTAAGAACCGTCGTTCGTTTTTGTAATATTTACATCGTAATTGGTTTATTTGTTAACATTAACTTTCACCCACGACTTTGTTTGCTTTAAATTTAGTAGCGTGACAGAATGTAGCCTGTCAATGTTTAGCCCCTCAACTTTTTCCCTGAATATGTTAATATAAATAATTGTATAAATATCTGAAATATCTGAATATAAAGAATTTAAAGTAAGTATAAAGAAATTAATTCGACATAAAATATTGTGACTCCATGATGAATCCTTTGTAAAGTAGAATAGACCAACCTCATTGCTTACCGAGGTGTCGTAAAAGGCGACTAAGGTAAGTTGATGTCAGGCAGGCGGCCTGACATCAACTTACATACATATTTTAGAATATGGTTTATAAGAGAAGACCGCCGTGTGGATCCGGCTGAACAGAATAGTACCACCCTCATTTCTTAGCGAGGTGTCGTAAAAGGCGACTAAGGTAAGTTGACTCCCCGTGTGGTATCCGGTTACGTAGAATAGACCACCCTCTTTCTTACCGAGGTGTCGTAAAATACGACTGATGTAAGTTGACATCAGGCAGGTGGCCGGTCGTAAAAACGCAGCCAAATCATGTAACAACATTATTATAACATGTTGTGCCGACCCTACTCAGAGTGGGATAAGGGCAGGAAGATGATGATGATGATGAATCCTTTGTAACATATACTATACATATGTATATAGTGTTTTATTTATGTATCATAATTCTCCTGCCCTTATCCCAGGGTGGTCTATTCTTCTCAGCCGGATATAACACGGCACAGTATTTTATTTATGTATTTGATAGTAATATTACGAAATACTTGTTAATCCGCACTGTAGTAGCGTGGTGGGTTTAAGCTTCATATCTTTCCCTCTAAAGGATCGGTGATGCCTTTGCTAGACAGTGGCAAAATAAACAGAGTGCTTTACTTTATTTTTATTAAACTATTAGGACAACCAAATATTATTTTATTTTATACACAATTCCATTTCTTTACGAGTGAATTATTTCTTAACGAGAAATATTCATTGAAAATTTTAAAAGAATCTCTTGAATTCTAGAAAAATTTCTACCGTTGTTACTTATAACGAGTTTAATAGGAATGAAATAAATGGGAGCCCGAAGAATAAAGTATCCAGAGCTGCTGTAACAAGGGAATCATGAATTATGATAGTTACTGGAGCACCCGACTAGTGCTTTGTGTAGCGACCTATTTTAGAATTCTACCTACTTCATGAATACAACTATTATTTTTTTAAAGGCTATTCGAAAAGAGAAGGAATGATGCGCTCATAATTTATATTATATGGATAATGTTTAAATAGTTAATTTTGAAATGGAGTAATTTATAGAACTTTATTTAACGTGTAAACGTAGTCATTGCAATTTTGTCGGTGTGTCTATCTACTGATGATGCTTTGGTTGCGGGGCGAAACGATTGTTGAGTCTGTGATATTGAACGTGTGTAGTGCTTCTGTATTGTGGTGGCCGTGGTGGAGATTTTTCAGGTGTTTTTGCGAATCCTGCATGTATAAGGTATGCAATCGAATAGTCCACTCTACATTTAGCATTACATATATGTACTATGTATGAAAATGAAATGGTTTTCAATCACCATTAAAAGTTGAATATAAAAAGCTTTGTTGTTAAAAAGTAATTTTCTATACTATGGACCAATATACTATATTTTCAGTAGGTACCTATTGACGGTAGGCTATAAGGCGAATGTTTTTGAAATACAATAACCTTTGAAGACGTAAAGTCGCATCCCAGTCAGACTTTAAAATAACTTCTCGGAGGCGTATAGTTTATTGCTTATTGAGTGCTGACGAAACGCGCCCGCGATGCTAAAACATTCCTGGATGGAATCTCAGTCAATATCACAATATACGTGGCGACATTGAAATTATCGCTCGGTGGGAGGTGCGGGCCGGCTGCCGATGAGATGGAGTGGACCGAGGCAAAATGAGAATCGTTTGAAACAATGAGCATTGTCGCGAAGTATGCGCGCGCGCACGCCAGCGGCGGAGCGGGCGCGTGTGCGGGCGCGCGCGCGGGCTATCTCGTTAGCGGGCCCTCCGCCATTGGCCGCGGCGCGCTGGGCGTGGCGAGCGACAAACTGCGCACACGCAAATAGCGCACTCGCACACAAATTAAAATAATAAAATGAAAGTAATAAAACAAAGTGAGCGCCGAAGAGTGCCCGCTATCGAGCCTTAATGGCCGGGCGGAGGCGACGCCGTTTCGATTTATTGAGTGAGACGCTTTCACACCGTGCCGCGGACGCCGCGCTGCGAGCCCTCCACCGAATGTTACGTACAATGTTATTGCTAATTGTTATATATAATAGTGTTAACCGGGACTTTTTTCGCGCCAACCCAAGAGTTAAAGAATCCTAAATAATGCAAAGTGTTTTTTCCTTGTTCCGAACGAAAGACGGAAAAAGTCTTTTACAACATTTTTCTCTTTCATCTAATGTTCCTAACGTTTCCTTTCTACGTTCTAAAGAAAAGAGTTGGAACTAACATATACCAAGAATTAACTTAAGTATGCAGGTTTTCTAACAATGTTTTTGTTCAGAAAATTAAAAGAAAAGTAACAGACTGTTACTTCCGCACTGCTGGACAAAGGCCCTACCTTTCCATTTTTTCCATTTTCGGATAGATGAATAGTTTAGACCCACCACGCTCTTCTTAAGTGGAATGGTAGTTTAGCCATATTTGTAGAATTCTCTAGAGACATGATGAGAGAAATACTCACGATGTTTTCCTTAACCAAAAAGTGTTTTATCTATCAATCACAAAAGTAATTTGTAATCATAATAATATATAAGGCGCGTAATAGAGAAACTAATTTTTGCCTGACCGTGGTTTGAACCCGTTACCCCCTGATAACGAACACGTCGCATCAATGCTATTACGTATCATTCTAATTTATATACCTAGTTAATGAGGCATGTTTTTAATAGAAAATCTAGGAGTTGCGATTTTATTTCTGTACCCTCTGGGAGGGCGGGCGGCGGACGTAACGAATGTCGCCTCATTTACTAATGTGTCACACACAGGCGGCGCTGTTTCACGGGACAGGGGGGGGGTGCGAGCTCTGGATATGGGGGAGTTATATTCAATTACGTTATATAGTTATCTACGTTTCATTCTAGCATTACTGTATCTATTATAATTATGATAAACCAGTCGTAATGCAAGCAATGCAAATTCGTACAATTAAAATAGCTAAACTGCGAGTCTAATTTTGTAAATATCTATGATAATTAGCGCCATCCATCCATTTCATTATTAATGATACAGTTTTACAAATTGTTTGGCTGAGTAGAATAGACCACCCTCAATTCTTACCAAGGTGTCATAAAAGGCGACAAAGGTAAATTGACGATAGGCAGGGAACCGGTCGTAAAATACAGAGCCAAATCATTTTACAACAAGTTTATAACATGTTGTACCGATCCCACTTAGAGTGGGATAAGGGCAGGAGAAAGACAATTTTAAAAATTTCATCAAAATTGGTTTCGTAAATAGCGTGAATGAACTTCAAGACATGGGATTTAAATTTAAGAACATGGCGATGGAAGCTTCGCTACATTGCGAAGGAATGTTGCACGTTCAAAGACCTCTTAAGATTGAATAGAGTAGGTAAGTAACGGCCTGTTACTGTCCCACTGTTGGGCATAGGCTTTCTCTCTCCATTTCTCGAGAGGAGCGTTGGACTAAGACCTACCACGCTACTCCAATGGGCATTGGTAGGTTACACAAATCCCCAGATGAATAAGAGTACTAGCAAACAAACTTTTGATAGATCTTTCTTTTTGAACTCACTGATATGCTAACTTGTAAGCTGATAGCCAGAGTTAGCATACACCGTAGAAGATTTGTGAATCATCGTTTAATTGCATGATGTAGTTAAGTTTAGGTTTAGGCAAGCCAGCCATAGTTACATTTATCAACCAGAATTTCTTGTAATTTGTAATCACAGAGAATGAAATGATCAACAAGGTAATATTTGACGACATTAAATGATGATACAATAAAGTATGTGAAAAAAACCTGTATCTAGAATACGCAGTGATGACGTCGTAAAATGAAGTAGATACTTCTATGGACGACGTACGGAGACTTTTTATCAATGAACATTGTTACCAGTTATTACTACACTAAACGCAATATTTATCCTTTTGCACTGGTAACTTAGGTATAAGTGATTTTATAGTCATTTGATACTTAAGATTATAGCATCAAAACCCGTCTGTTCGTCAAATAAACTTCAGCGCGAATAAGTGAGGTCGACAGAGGTGGGGACGAATTCATTCCTGATTTTTTCTTATAGCTCATAGAACATACTCTTACTTTAAATCATCTTTACATTTCATTTATATAGATAAAAAAACAAGATTAAACACAGCTTAGTAATTTGTTAATCGTTGTTTTTATACATACAACAGAATTTCCTTTTTTAAAAGATCAATTCGTAAATTTGATCTTTATTTTCCTAAAATTTTGTCTGCATAACGAACTATCTCTGTATGCGCCCTCTGATTTTGTTTACAAAAGGAAAAACGTAACGTTTTTCCTCGTTGAGCGGGCTTTGTTAGTTAGCTGGCTATGAGAAAACATTTGACGTCAAAGCGTGATTGTGAAAAGGCTCGTGATTATTACAGTGCGCGTAGTTAGCGGAGGCTTCATTAGACAGGGGGTGGCGGATGGCGGGAGTCGCGGGGGGGACGAGGTGCTCATCTCGTCGGGTGCATCGCGGCTGCGCGCGCAAACAAATTAAAAACGTAAGACGCGCCCTAATCAATAGCCGAGTACGCCGCGAAGCCGAATTAACTCTCCCGAATGAAAAAATGAACAAAATTATATTCGCGCGAGACCTCGATCCCCCGGCGTCCCCCCGCCCGAGGAAATTGCTTTTCTTTCAGTGGGCGCGCACACACGGCCGGCGGGAAGGCGACGCGAGCGAGCGCCGAGAGGGTTAGCTGTAGCCCGACACACACAATATTATAATTTACGTTCCCCGTATATCGCGCTGTAAGTAGGTACTTTACCTGGGCGTTTCACGCCTGCTCAGCCCTCGGCTCTCGCTAAATCTGAGCTTTATACGTTCACTTGACGCGACGAGAGCTATATTAGTTTCGAGCCAACTCCTTTTCCACTACGTTATTTATTAATGCTCTTGGAAGCTACTTGTATAGTCCTTACTATTCTTTTAAAGCTCTTATTTCAGTTTATTAAAGTTATGCTGCAAATTTAATAGCTACATTAAGAACATGAACGTCCATCAATATGAGGTGTCAGCATATTCATCCTTTCCAGGTATTATAATACATTCGAATACTCTTGAAATCAATTCGGGATTGGTTGTATATAGCCTATTTGATTTTGGTCTTGCAAATTGTGAATGTAACAGATGAATTATAAACTAGATAAAGGGAAAAGAAAATATTGAAAGATGTAAAAATTTTCATCTTCTAGATCACCCACCGCTTGTAAATTTGAGCCAAAAAGATACTGTGTTAATAAAAAATAAAAAAATGATCCAGTGACTGTTTAGTATTCCTAAAGCTTTTGCTCTCTACTCTCCGCATTTCGCTACCTCGAAGATTCTTTACCTTTCGCCAGTCCCACCTGGTCACACTATAAAAGCCGACACTATAGAGCTAATGGCATAGAGTTCGAAAATAATATATTTAATTACCGGTGTAGTTAGGTAGGTATTGAGAGAAAAGGTACAAGCCTCGCCTAGCTACAGCTTTGTCTATAGACGCGTCAGTTTTCTCATTAATCGGGGCCGCCGTAGTCCACCCAATTAACGCGTGGGCGAAGATCCGCCGCCCAGCGCCGGCCAATGGCTGCCGCGCGGGGATTAATTAAGTAACTTCCCGGCAACTCACCCCTCACCCCCAACCCTGCACGTCCGCAGACTCCGCGGACACGCCCGGAAAACTAACCACCTAATGAGGGGAGATGACCTCACGTGTTTGTGTGCTTTGTCTGACCGTATACGGACAAACCGTGTCCGAACGCTGGCTAGTCTTTTGTGTGCCCGTTATTTACTATGTTTCATGTTCTTGTATTATCCCCATTAGATTTCATTTGGTGCAACAAACAATGCCGCATATGATCTATTGAATAACAGCTGGACCACACAACTATACATACATACTATTATAAAATTCGTCTAGCTTTGTGATTTTTTGGCACACAGAACTTAAAAGCGTGATGAGTGATATAGGCTACGTTTTATTAATGTTACTTGTACAAGCGTCAGGGAGCTTCGTTTAGTGGTTGACACGTGTAAAGGGGAATATTGGTCGAACGCCATAATCATCCTCCTGCCATTATCTCACTCTAAGTGGGTCTCGGTACAACATGTTATAACATGTTGGCACATAATCTGGCTACGTATTTAACGAACGGCCGCCTGCCTGACGTCAACTTACCTTAGTTGTATTTTACGACACCTCGGTAAGAATGACGGTAGTCTATTCTACTTAATCGGATACCATGGGTTGGGTGAAGTTACCTTAGTCGCCTTTACGACACCTCGGTAAGAAAAACGTTGGTCTGTTCTACTTAACCGGATACCATACGGTGGGTCAATTAACCGTAGTAGCTTTTTACGACACTTCGATAAGAAATGAGGGTGGTCTATTCTACGCAGCCGAATACCACACGGCGGGCAGAATTACCTTAGACGCCTTTCACGACACATCGGTAAGAAATGAGGGTGGTCTATTCTACTCAGCCGGATACTACACGGCATATTGGTCAAACGCCATATGTAGAAGATTATAACGGAGATGATTACGTACATGGAAGTCAGAAAACGACCTTTAAAGTATACGTTCACAGTTAATACGTCATCGTATTTCAGATAGCATTTTCATTGAATGCCGATAACAGGTTACAGACACTATATACGCTACGCGATGTTTGTGTCACGATTACATAACTGAAATAAATTGCACTTATATGTCCAAGAGAAAGGGGAACAAGAAATGTTTACGTTACTCCTTTATAGTAGACCCATATTACTTCTGATTCGTACGTTTGTTTGAGTCGCAAGGTCAGGGTCTGTGTCGAAACATATGACGAGATATTTGCGCAGTTTCCAATATAAACATGGTTACTTATACGTGATTTTATACTAATATTACTAGTGCGGAAGTGTGGATGATTGGCATTCTTCTACGTCGTAACGGAGCTACGCATTAATATGGTTGCTGGTATACAGAAAGATCTTAAATATCTTCTTATATAGATACATTTAGATAATCTAAATATATCTATCTTAATATATAGATAGATTAATATCTAAATACTAGAAAACGATACAGTCTGCTGTTCTCGATCTAAAAGTCCATGCATAGAAAGTCGTGTGGAATATGCATAATCGATTGGTTTGAAGTTCGTGTTAAAATGAGGTGATGTTCACGATATACATTAAGCCATAAAGCCGATATACATAATAGCCATAAAAAGAGTCAAATCTTGTAGATTTGACTCTCTTTATGGCTCAGTGGTATATCATGCCTTGTTTTACTTATCGAAAGTTTCATGAGTGTTTAAATGTTTAATGATTTTTTTTGTATAAGATATATATCCTAAGTTCGTTTTTTTATAGGCTTACAAAGTATAGTTGAAATCATCAATTTTTGTTTATGTAGTATTAATATTCTTCCATTGTGAACAATATCCTAAGTATTAGTATAAGATAATTATGCAGAAGCTACTACATACACCATTTATGTACAAAAAAGGGATCATTATTTATTTTTCTGAAAACTAATTAAATTCTTTATTGCCGTCTCTTCTACTTTGATTTTAAATGTTAGGTTACATTACTACTTTCCATTAAGTGAAATAATGGTGAAGCATTATCCTTTATATATAAAAAAACCAAAATGTCGGAAATATCAATGACGGATGAGAGGGCGACTTGCGGACACGCGTTACAAATAATGGGCCATATGTATTTTGGTGTAATATATGTAAGTGAATATTTAAATATCTTTCTACTTATAGATTATAGTGTAAATTCTTTAAAATTTCATAAAAAAAACAGTTCAGCAGTTTAGAGGGCATTTATACTTATTCAATAAATAAAAAGCAATTTCCCAAAGTTAACCCATTTACTCTTTCTCAACAACTCAATGACACATAATGACAGCCACAATACTTTTTCATATTAATGACCAACTCTATGAAGGAGGTTGTACTAAAAACATGTTGTAACAATATATATCAATTAAACGTATAAGTTTCTATATACATAAAACTCATAGGTGCCTTTGCGAGAGTAAATAAAATATACAAGTAAAATAGTTTTAAGTATCTGCCCAATCGATTGAGGTGTGAACACAAGAATCTGGGACGTGTAGATACATGTCGATATAAACTTAATAATATAGAGAAATAAAAGGCAGTGAGATAAGACTCAGTGACCTTCCCTTATCAGTATTTTACTTTCCAATTTATATAAATTGGTACATAGACACGTGTCCAAAATAAATACTTTATTAAAATGGGACTTTGGTCAAAACGTTGTTTTCACTGACGATATACAACATACATCTGTATGCTATTTATACAGAATATTTACATTATAAATCCCCTCGTCTTGGCCTTGAACTTGTTGCTGTTTGGGACGTCAAATTTATTTATAAATTTAAATAATTGACATTCAAATTTACTCAAAGTAGGTACCTGTGGTCTTGAAGCATCGAGAAGTCTTTAGGTAACGGTAACATTATCACTTTATCATTTATTTTATATTGTTGTAGATTTTGTATACTTCTAAATTCAATCGAGATATGTATATTAAGGAATAGGGGTCAGCCACTGCGCTGGCTCACTCTGGTTTCGACTTCCCCTCAAAACAAAACTGTCATTGACAGTCCGATCGCCACCAAACTTTACAGGATAATCTGCTGGATCAATTGAAATATTGTTTGAAAATTTTATTAAAATCGGTCCAGCAGTGTCAGCCTATAAGGAATATACGTACATACTTTATTTTTAATCAAGATATAAAAAGGACATTTCATGGGATTATGGATACAGGATAATACGTGATAATTTTGATTATTATGCCACACGCCTGTACAATTATTAAAGTCGTAACCATTAACATTTGCACAAAAATGTAATAAGCGATAGTTTTAATCATATAAAGCGATCTTAGCGAGACGGCATTAATATTATATGATGGTAGTCCGCTAAGATTTTCGGGAAACATGAAATAAGATCTTTAATGACGGGGTGATTATATTTTAGATACTAGTTAATTAAATGCCAGTATTAGAATTTCAGTATAAAACGTTGTACCAGCCTGTGCACTCATAGAATTATGTACTACTTAATAATACCAAGGCTACGGTTTCAGAAAGTTCGAAGATCGTTTATCGGCTTCGTCATACTTTTTTTATAATAAAATTCCACAATCTGTTATGGAATTGCTTTTACGCAAGTTCAAAAAGCAATTAAAAGGATACGTATTAATAAAGCTTATTGTACCACGGAAGGTTATTTAAAAGATTAGAAAGCTCCGATTTTAGTTGCAACCAGTTACGCACTAGATTAAATTGTAAGCTTTCTATTTTTAATAATAACATATTATTGAAAACATTAATTTCAAAAAGAGTAACCGCGGAGTTTTTTGGTTTTTCTTGGTGAGAGCACTTTTCCGAGCCAGTGGGTAGCTTCATTAAATTCTGTCAATATGAGCTTGTAAAAAAAGCCAACTTGAATAAAGAATTATTTTAATTTGAATAAGTCACCACTTACGTAAACAATGCATTAATCATGTTGATATTATATAAAGTTATATCTACAATGACTACAAATATACTTGGGATTTGGCATTTCAAATTGTTCATTTGTTTGGCATTTCAAATCACCTAAGAAACTTACTCTTTTCTTGCTTAGTAATGTCCACGAGTGATATTATGACGTCTACATTTGCCTACGGCTCTCGTGGTACTGACCGTTACGGTCGAATTCATGAGATACACGCGAGACACACACAGTGTACGCGTGTATCAGATTATGCATCCCTGATGTGTATCATTGCTACGTAGAGACCATACGAACGTACGGATCATAGTTAACAAATAGAGCGTATTAGATTATAATCACGTATAGCGATACTTTATTATTACAATACGATATGATGATAACTCTACAACAGTATCGCTATTTATCCTTGAATTTTTCCTTAGTATGTATCTCATGTTTATGATTGACGCAAGTATTAAATATGTAGTCGGGGTTCATAAATAAGTTAACAGCAATGAAAGTTTTATGGGCCATATTCTTTATCATGCTTTGAATTTCATCAACGCTACTGTAATGCGAGATTTTATCGTTAAGTTCCACATATCAGTCTACTTTTGGGTAATATATAATATTGACTGTGATACATATTTGCGTATTGAAGACTTATTTTATTTTACGAACCTTTAAACTTTAGCATAATGGAAGTAATTTTATAAATATGACAAATATTTAACTAAGACGAATCTTTATTTTTAATAATTACTTTGTTAAACTAGCTTTATTACTTTATTACTCATTATAATTGTTTGTATTTTTATTCTATTGTATTGTATTTCACGTGATAACCATTTTACTGGTTTGAAATAAACCACTATAATAATAATAAAATAATACCTAGGCGTCTTGTACCCCGCAGGCGAGATCTGAGTTAAACGGTTAGCCTATGGTCAATATTATTCAATCAATGTTTTAGGAACAGCAAAACATATTCTGCACTAATAGTACACACGACTTCGTTCGAGCTAATTAAAGCGTTTAATTTCCATTTTGACAACTTCTTGAAATAAAATTTGTATAGTTCCTTACCCCGTATATAAACTTAAATTTCGCCAAATGCCATCAATATTGGTCCGGCGGATTAGTCGTGAAAGGATAACGGACAGACAGGAATTAGTATATATAGATTTATATGAGGAGTGAAACATATTTTGTATAGTGATATGCCTAATGCGTTACGTAACCGAGTAAAAACAAACGGTCTCGTATAATCGTCGGCGCGGGATGCCGGGGTGCCAAAATAACTAATAGTTTTCGCGGGGGCGTGTTAGCATTTTTCTTCTGGCGGTGACGGCCGGGCGGGGTGGCGACGTGGTGGGGGAGGGGGAGACTTTGCGGCCCCGCGGATCATTTACACTTCATCGACTCTCTTAATAACGCTTGTTGTTCTTTTAAAGTCTACAATCGATTTAAGATGTACTTCTTACAATAGTTTTCTTTTATCCAGTCCAGTTGAAGTTTCCTTAATACTATCTTCTGACGGTGGTTTGTCTATAGGTTATCAGTACCAAGATAAAGGGTTATGCATATAGCCGCACACTTTTCAGGGAAGCCATAAATAGGTTTACGTTTAGTATACTTTTAAGAGAGTTATATAAATCATATACTCTATTTATGACTGAGCTTTGCTTGGTATTTTATTTAGAAAATATAAAACAGATGCATGGTCGTATCGCAAATGACTTCCTAATCCTACATCTAACCAAAGCGAGGCAAGTCTCTTCGCAGTAACAGACAAAAGTAAACAGAGGCATTCACCTATTAAAGAATACCCTTCAAAGCTTAGTATTTAATAAAAATCTGTATAGTCTAAGGACGAGTTACCACATTTTGCTAAATATACACACATATGCCGTATTAGTTTCTACTATAAGCGTAATAAAGAAATCCTCTTTGATATTTGGACAGTATGGAAAGGCAAATAGATTTGCAATGTGCATAAAAGTCGTCTGAGGTATTACGTGAGCGTGAAACCCATGAAAAACGCGTCGCGACTACATTTATAACCTCCATAACCGAATTTCCTCAGCCTATTTTTTTGTATTACAAAATGGTAAAATCAAGACTGTACTTTATATAAATAAATATATCTATCATCATCATCATCATCATCAACCTGTGTCTGTCCACTGTTGGACATAGGTCTCTCCATTTGCATGCCACTGAGCTCGGTATTCAGCTCTCTGTTTCCAGCCAATACCAGCCACTCTGCGGATGTCGTCGCTCCACCTAGCCGGAGGACGTCCTACACTACGTTTGCCCAGCGGTTGTCGGTTCTGCGACAAATGTGACCAGCCCACTGCCACTTAAGCTTGCTAATCCTTTGGGCTTCGTCGATTACTTTGGTTCTCTGTCGGATCACTTCAATATATCTATAAAATATGATAAATTTCGGTTTATCGCTTACATCGAAGCGAGGGTATAAATAAATGTTAGAGAAAATTTATCAACATTTTTCCAAGATTAATGTAGCTTTAGTTACTAGTTTATAATCCTCACTTAATATATTAAGGTAATTTCACTACTAAGACTTGTTTCTTAAATCTAGTAGTTTTAGTACTAAATTTTGCAGTTTTTACCAAGTCATATTGTGTTTTTAGTTATACTCAAATTTATTTTGAAAAGATTGGATTACTACGAGTAATTTGCATTTAGCGTTACACACTAGCTTAACACAGCAGAATTTCAAATTAAGTAAAAACTATTCTATATGTGTCATATTATTGGAATAAACTATAACCCAAGTTATTTGCTGTGAAATGCCATAAAGTGCTGTAAGAACAAGTTCGTCATGGCTATTTTTAACCTAAACGTGTGATATTTTTACCACTGTGAACTCTTAGACTATAATGTATATCTATTTTACGTTCCAGTGAATAGCTACATGCAAATAAACCAACCTTATTATTCCTCTGAAGGGATTGAAAACGATTTGAGATAGCTATTTTATTGCTTAAACCCCTCGACTTAAGATAAAGAGGTAAAATAACTTTATAAAACAAATTGAAAGTGTATATTTTTATAATTATTCAAAGCTATACATTAATTTAAAATTGATTATCAAAAGATATTATATTTTGCAAGAGGAAATTTTTGTGTCCTATTTATACCCCTGGCATATATTAAATACTTATGAAATTATAACGAAATTCCTAAACATGAAACGTCGCTTTGTACAGAACTTGATTACGAATATATTATAATGGAAAAGGAGAAGGTAAGCGATCATAACCGAGCGAGTTTTCTGTAAAATTCGCGCATGCATGTGCTAATATGATATAACTTTAGGGAATTTCAATGATAGCGTAACCTGTTAATCTGATTTAGCGCAACATGATGGGTCTTAGGACTTGTGTTTGACTTTTGTATTGGTTTTGGTTTTGTGTTTGTATTGGTTTTGTAGAGAATGTAGAGAATAAACTTGTAGAGAATTAGCTTGTAGAGAATAAAAATGTTGCACCAACCGCACTTAAAGTGGGATAAGGGGAGGAGAATGATGGCGGGTCTTTTAGGACAACAAAATAAGAGTCAAGTTATCTAAGCTCTCTTCGTTCTCCTCAAAAAGAAAGGATAATCCAATTGAAAAGCTGGAGATAGTAACAGACTGTGATATTCTTCTTGAGTCGTCATTTCAGTGATTGTGTTACTTCTTAATTAAAAACTTGATGCTCATTAGTGGAAAAATTGATCGCCTCAAGCCGGTTCATTTTTAGACATTTTATCGGAAGCCCATCTGAAAAGGTCCCTGAGGCGATCAATGTATCTGGTGCTCCCGATGTATCTAGTGGTAGAGGACGGAGGGGCCGCTTTTAGAGAGACCCCGACCCTGAGGTGGCCAACTTTGGGGTTCAGAGTTGCTGCTGACGGGGATGGTGGCATTGTGTATAACGGTACCCTGTCCCGCCACCAGCAGCATGGTGGAGCACTGTCAGGTTTTTAGTCCGCGAGAGTCCGACATACCCATCGCTCGCCCCCGTCGGGCGGTGACATCACATAATGGGTTTTCCTGGCACAAAAAAAATCTTTAGGCATACTAAGGCCCCGTTAAAGCTATATTTCGTAGCTGTTATGTAAAACCATCTAGGCCATGGGGAACGATTAATCAACGTCCTTTCGCAGTACGCCCGGAAAATCAACCCTTTCGTCTTAATTACCACGCCTCGCTTCAGCACTCGACTCCCATTGGCCCGACGTCGTGACGCTCTCTCGCCCCGACTCTTTAATTGGTCGGCAGTAATTAACGCCAAGTAGTCACCAACCGACGCGGAGGGGAAACTCATTTGAATTTTTAATTACTCGCCCGGCTTTGTTTTCAGCGGCGATTGGTGGATTTTCCGGCTTGTTTACTTTGAAAAACTGCCCATTGGCTCTATCTAGCAGTAATGTATTCACTGCTCGCATTGTATGTTAATTGTTGTTTAATTATTTACTTTGTCTATTGTTCTTAATTTTTTGTTTTAATGTACGAGTGGGAATAAGGTTTGAATTAACACTTGAAATTTGTGGACGCTTTAGTTATTTATTAAGGCGAAGTGAGGATTGTGACTGACAGGGGCAGTAAAAGCAGGATTGTGTGAATGGCAGTTCCGTTTTAAAGATAAACTAATAACGAATATAGAATATCTTTGGTATTGTTCACGAATGGTGTTGATGTTTGTCTTGTTTAGACAAAATGATACTGTCTCGCCAATTCTGTTTTGTACGTTCATTTATTTAACCTACAAGTCATTGCCTTTTTCAACAAGACCTAAGAAGAAAATCAGAAAACAGCAAGAAACTTGATAAGTGTCTTGCTGGTTTCTTTAGTAGGTGCCAGCATGGTAGAATCTACTAGTCATGGTATTCTTAATTAATTACAATCTTACTACATTATGATATGACAACTGTTTAGAAACATGAATAGATTAGCGGCAACAAATACAAAGGACTATTCCCTATCTGTGTGTTGAAGCTGTCAATATGCAATACCAATGATAAAAGTTCAAAAAACTATACGACGCGAAATGTATGTGTAATTTGTCACGTTACATTCTTACACACACCAAACTACTGGGTATTTAACCTCGTATCATTCTTTTAGTTTTTTTAAAAATTACTTTTTATTATTTATCTGATGTCACAGAGAATGCTTAAACTACGGCTGGCATGGAAATCATATTACACGGGTGTGCTCAACACCTGAAAATCGTTCAGTATAAACTTAAGTCGATTACTTTAATCGATTATCGAGGCTTGGCCGCAGTTTAGCATCAGGCGCGCGCCGGTCGCATGCCGAATTAGCTCATTAAACAACCTCCGCCTCAACCCTCTTAAGATTTATCCTCCGACTTTTGCTATTGCCAATTTGAATGCGCCTGCCGCCCGCCGACCGCAAGTCTCGGTTGGAACTGAATTTGAAATTGGTCATTTTTGGTCGTCTTTTGACGATGTCATATAAATTGGTTGTATTTTAGATTATTTTATAGTAACCTCGGTCCATTGAATGTGAAATTGCTTTCAACTTTCTTGTAAAAGTGATGTTTATCGAATAGGTATTATTTAGTTAGCAGTTCAAATTGCCAAAATTGTTAAATTTTCTTATTTTTTACTTTCACTATCTACTTACTTACTGGAGTTCCATAACTAATCAGTGTGTGAAGTTTTATTTATAATGGGGCATTAGCGGCTTCTGCATTGTCCGGGGCTTTATTAACATCTCTTTTAACTGACTCAATTACTGAAAAAAGCATTTATAGGTTGAGAAAAAAAAATACTTCAGAGACCACGAACGACATTAGGTTAAGAAATTTTGATATTATACCGGTATTCTCGACTGGTTTTTTTTAAGTTTGCGTATATGAAGTTTTTTGCAGTAAATTCAGATAAAAAAAGACGAAGTAACTTTAATAATGTAGGCGTGATTCGTAGCGTAAATAATAATACATTACTTTATTTCGCAACATATGTTAGGGATAATGAATATTATTAATAAGGTCCATGCTGTTGTTACGACGTCCCCAAAAATATTATTTATTTTAATAGTTCTGTGCTGTCGATTGATTTGTAGCTTATAAAAAAGTATAGATGTTAGTAGTGTATTTATTTATATCTTTGTGTACATAAGAGAATTCTTTCAGTATATTCAGTACATTTAGATTTCAACAAATATTTGCCTAGATAAAATATTGATTCGTATTGTCCAATAGCTGATCAAATGTACACATAAACACATTGATTCTAAACAAAGTAGCTGTATACATTGGTGAGTGTACACGATCAAGCTAACCTGAGCACAATTAAGGTTTAAAATATGTAGTGTTGGGAAGAAGAGAATTATTAGCTTTGATTGATAATGCGGCGTCTAACTGTAAATGAGTGAAAAGGCCTTATTGGACGTTGCATGAATAAACCAAACAATCCTCTTTTACGGTAACAATCCTTTTTTTTTTTTTTTTTTTTTTTTTTTTTTTTTTTTTTTTTTTTTTTTTTTTTTTTTTTTTTTAGACAGGAAAAAACCCCTTATGGGTACCGCCGCCCAATGGGGACAGGCGGCGGTTATGTCGGACTCGCACCGACTAAAATAACCTGTGTGCTCCACTACGCTGCTGGTGGCGGGGATAGGGTACCTATAAAGACATTACCCCCCATCCCCGCCAGCAGCAACTCTGTACCCCAGAGTGCGCCACCTCTGGGTCGGGGCCTCTCTAAAAGTGGCCCCTCCCTCCGCTGGACGATGCATCGGGAGCACCAGATGCATCGAACGCCTCGGGGACCTAACTCCAGCGAGCGTCCGATAAACCCCATTCGGATCGCTCGGAGGTCCCCGTTAGGGCGGCATGCGACGGACTTCGGCGAGTCGCCTGCGCCCCGCTCGCCTGCGGCGGATTGGATCCAAGGACTCGACTTCCCGGATCCGCCCCGCCGCCTCCTTCCGCGAGATAACGTCCTCGCAGAAGGAGGCCATCGCTGCCCACGATCGCTCCCTGTCCACCATGGCGCGAACCACAGTGGGCAGGGAGAGATCGTGCCCCACCTGTGCCACGAGTTCTGCCCGCTGAACCGCCCAAGCTGGACAGTCTGCGAGCGTGTGCAGCGCCGTGTCAAAGTCGGCGCCGCACTCGTGGCACTCACCAGTCGCTTCGCGCTGGGCCACCCTCCACAGATACCACCCGAAACAACCATGTCCGGAAAGCACCTGTGTCAGGCGGAAGGTGAGAACCCCATGCCTCCTGGCGACCCAGCCCTGGAGAATGGGCTGGATGGCCGAAATCGTCCAGGCTCCTGCACTGGGCGATTCCAGCCGCCGCCTCCATTGGCGGAGGAGCTCTTCCTGAGCTGCCCTCCGCCAGTCCACCTCTACCGCCGCTGAGTCTCCCCCCAGTGAACGGGTTTCGACTCTACGGCGGTAAGCCTGAGCTAGCACCTTGGCCTCCAGGTCCCATGGAGGGGACCCGGCCAAGGCGCAGGCCGCCTCGCCGGAGATGGTCCGGTAGCCCCGCACAAGTCTGACCGCCATGACCCTCTGCGCCCTGCGCAGCAGGGGCAGGGATCTAGCAGTCAGCCGCCCCGCCCATATGGGAGCGCCGTACAGGGCCATCGACCGAACTACCCCGGCGTATAGGCGCCGGCAGCCTGCATTAGGCCCTCCCAAATTCGGGAGGAGCCTGCTCAGGGCTCCGGCGGTCGCCGTTAGCTTAGGGGCGAGCCGCCGGAAGTGGGCCTCGAACGTCCATCGGCTGTCGAGGAGCAATCCCAGGTACAGTAGTGTACCCGAGATTTCGATGGACGTCCCGCCCACCACCAACCGGGAGCCCACTGGGGGCGCCATCCGAGGCCTGTGGAAGCAAATGGCCTCGGATTTCTCCAAGGCCACCCCCAGTCCTAGCCGGCGAATCCGGGCCACAACGTGAGCCGTGGCCGCGGTCGCCAACACTCGAGCTTCCCGGTGGGTGCTCGCGCGGGCAGTCACGAGGGTGTCGTCTGCATAGCAGAACAGTCGCACCCCCGGAAGCATTTGCCCGCGCAGCACCCAGTCGTAGCCGATGTTCCACAGGAGGGGACCAAGAACCGACCCCTGTGGAACACCGCACGACATCCTCCGCTCCTTCCACCCACCCCCAGCCGTCGGGTACCTGACAGCGCGGTCAGACAAATAATTACTGACCACACGCTGCAGGTACATGGGGATGCGGTGGAAGCGTAGGGCCTCCTTAATCACTCCCCAGGGCAAGGTGTTGAATGCGTTAGCGATGTCCAGCGACACCGCCAACACTACCTCGCGCTGGGTTGTTGCCTCCTCCGCCAGAAGTCTCACACCCTCGATACAGTCGAGGGTGGACTTGCCCTGGCGGAATCCGCACTGGAGGCAACTGAGGTCAGGCCCTACCTCCCTGAGGTGCTGGACTATGCGGGAAGCTATTACGCGTTCGAGCAGCTTCCCCGCTTCGTCCAGCAAGACAATGGGCCGATACGCAGAGGGTGTATCGGCCGGTCTTCCCTCCTTCCTGAGCAGGACTAGTCTCCCCGTCTTCCACCTACGGGGAAAGAGGCCCTGCTCGAGGCAGGCACTGAACGTCGCCCTGAGTCCAGACTCCAACGGACCCAGGGCAAGAGACCAGGCGCGCCCAGGGATGCCGTCTGGGCCAGGGGCAGTGTTTTTCGCTTTCATGCGACTCACTGCCCCGGCCAACTCCCTATCCGACACCCCCGGCGCACCCGACCCAGTGCCATCCTCCTCCTCGAGAGGCGCCATACAAGGCGGCTCCACCTCGACTCCCTGCGGGAACAGGGCTTCCACAACGGATTCAAGGAAATCCGGCCGAAGGCTCTCGGTGAGAGGGGGGGCGCGGGCACGAAGTTTCTTCCGTGCCGCTATGTACGGCCTCCCCCACGGATTTCGACTGAGCTCCTCGGCCATCTCCCTGTGGGCCCTGTCCTTGGCCTCGGCGATCGCCGTCCGCAAAGAGGCGCGGACAACCCGATAAGCCTCGTAACGGCGCCTCTCCTCCTCGACGTCGCGTCGTCTACGACGCCTGTACCGAGTGTACAGGCGGCGCACGGCTACGCACTGATCGCGCAACCGCGCCAGCTCCTCCGACCACCAGTACACCCCGCACGCCGGCCTTGTGCTTCGCACCCTCGGCATGCTGGCATCGCAGACGAGCGACATCCGCCGTTGGAGGTCCTCGACCTCCGCGGCAACCCCCCCACCCGTGGGCCCAGCGACCCACGCCTGGACAATTGCGGCCTCGACGAGGAACTCGGGATCCATTTTCCTGACGGACCACCGAGGGCCATCGTCTCTTCTCGACCGAGGGGTAATGGGAGCATGGCGTGCGGACACCTCGAACCATATATATCGATGGTCCGAGAGTGTTTCCACACCCACCATTACTTCCCAATTCCTGACACATGGTGACATGGCGGCGTCGACAAAGGTAACGTCGACTTTAGAGCCGCCATTCCATCGTACGCATGTGTCAGCCGTACCTCGGTTCATGACGGCCATCCCAGTCGAGGCCAACCAACCGTCCAGGAACCTCCCTCTGACGTTCGTGACCGGAGACCCCCACGCGGCGGATTTGGCGTTGAGGTCACCGGCCAGGACCACTTTGCCGGGGCGTAACCTATTCACCAAGTCTCCGACTTCAGCCATAAAGAGCTCGAAGTCGGAGAACGGTCTGTTGGGTGAAAAGTACGCCCCGATGACGGATACGTCTCCAATTTTGGCGGAGACGTACCCGCGCCCCCTCACCACGCGCTCCAGAGCTGGGGAACCAACTGCAGCTCTGGACGCGATGGCTACATCCCCCGCACGGTCTCCAACCCACTCCTCGCCAGACGGGACGAAAAGGGGCTCGGAGACCACAGCCACGTGCACCATACGCTCCGCCAGGGTCTGGAAAATGAGGTCCTGGGCCCTACCGGAGCGCATGATGTTCGCCTGGAGGAATCTGATGGAGGCCATTAATTAGCGACCTCCATTGGATCCTCCATAACCCGGCTCGTTGTAGGCTGAGCCGGGCCGGCGGTAGGTGGCGAGGGGACCCTCAGGCCATCACCCCCCCAACTCCTTCTCTTTGGAGCAGACGGTGCCTTGCACTGCCCGCTCCCCGCCCTATGGTCGGCCTTTAATCCCGCCCGTTCGCAGCTCCCACAATGTGGAGCCGCCGAGCAGGATCGGGCTTTGTGGCCATTTTGACCGCAGCGATAACATTCGTCGCTGCGGTCAATAGCCGACGAGCACTCGGCTCTTAGGTGCCCCTTCTCCAGGCACCTATAGCAGCGCTGCGGGCGGGCTTCGAGCAACTGGACCCGAGCCGAGACCCAGCCCACCAGCAGCCTGCCAGCCGCCACCATCTTCTTCGCCACCGCAACAGGGACCCTAAGCCATAAGGAGCCTACAGCATTCCCTGTCCTACGGATCGCCCCGACCTGTACCTCGCGAGTAGAACACTCACCGACCTGAGCGACGGCGATGACAACATCCTCTTCGGTGGCGGTATCGTCCAAGCCCACGATGCGTATTTCTGCGCTTTTCGTGGGCGTGGACACACGTACTGCCGGCTCGTCCGAGAAAAACTCCCTGAGCCGGCCAGCCAGAGCACTGGCCTTTTCTGACTTCTGGGGCCCGGATATTTCATACATACGGGCCCCCGTCGCCGCTTTCTTTAGGCGCATGCCAACATCCAACCCCAAGTCATCGATTTTAACACAACGACGAGCCCGGGTCAGTATGTCGGCATATGTAAGGCCTTTTTCCGCGGCCTCCTCGCTCAAGGTCACCACGACTGCAGCCGAGCGTGGAGTCTGGAGTTTCCTCCCCCCTTGCTTCGGCTGCGCTTTGGTGGTGGTGACAGCAGACACTGCCTGCTTTGACGGCGCCTTCTTTTTGTTAGTTCCCCTCCTCGCTACCACATTCCACCCTTCACTCATGGAGGCGGGTGCTGGCGGCAACGGGCGGGGCTCAGGTCGCTTCTCCTTCTCAGCAACCTGTCCCTTCTTCTTTTTCTTTTTCGGCTTGATTGCCCCTCCACTGTTGGCAGCAGCTGGGTCAACCACCCGAATTTGAGGTCTTTTGAGAGGCCCTGGAGGGCCCTGCGATCGTTCCGAGACCGCAGAACTCTTCTTGACCTCATTTGCCTTGTCCGACGCCGCTTTTGTCTTAACCAGGCCTTCCTTTTTCTTATCTGAGGCCAATGGAGGCCTCAGTCTCGCCTCAGGAGGCAATCGGCTCTCCATGGCGTCCAGCCTGGCCGTAAACATGTTGCGAAGTCTGACCACCTCCTCTTCCATGGTCAGACCTCCTACAACAGAAAGCCTCTCTGGACCACTGACTGTAGTCCTTGCTGTATTTGGGATTTCTCCCGACGTCAATCCATGGGAGGAGATCTTAGGGATCATTTCCTTAAGGGTGGCCACTTCTCTCGACAGGTTGCTGACCACCATGGCTAGCCGGGCATTTTCGGCCTTGAGGACTTTAACCTCTTCTGCCTCGCTACGCCCAGCCAGGACCCCCACAATCTCCTCCATTTTTTGGGCAACTTGTTTTAGGGTGCCACGACATTTACCGTTAAGGTTGCGTGACTTCCCCACTGTCGCCTTCATTTCCTCCACGTTCTTAAGAAGCTCGTCAAGAACTTGTGACGAGCCGAGAGTCTTTACATCTCTCTGTCCTACAGAGACCTTACGGAATCCTTCGGCCACAACTGTCTTGTCCGGTACTGTACCAGCCGATCTTTTCGTCGACCTGCCACTAGGTGAGTAATCGCTTTCGACGTCCGTATCTGCAATAAGCATGTGACGCCGAAACTCTTCACGAGCCTCCCGGAGACCCACCTGCGACCCTTGCACGTGTTTCTTTGACGGAGCTTTCTTAGTAGCCTTTTTGGAAGCTGTATCTTCGTCCGATTCCGAAAGGCTCCCCGCCGCACTCCTTGGACGTTTTTGGGGCTTACTGCCTAATTTCGTCCACGTCAGATCCTCCATGCTGACACTGCAACCCAGATCTAGAGCCCTACTAGGACTCCTCTCCGAGCCACAGCTTGCACTGCGAGCGTCAGCCACCTTCTTTACTCTACGCGCGGGATTGCGCCGTACTTCTATGCACGTACCAGCGGAAACACCAGCCGAGCCGGTCTCGATTCCACCGATACCCCCTCCTATCTCCTCCGAAGCACTGGTTGCCCCCCCAGATACGATGGGGCGACCGAGGCCAGTGTTGCACGGCACCCGCAAATTAAGATTCGCGGAATGCGGCGGAACACTGGTCCCGGTGAGGGATTCCCCGGATGATCCGGGACCCTCCTGGGTAGTTATTACCTTTCGTTTGTCCATTGCTTCATAATTTTTTTTGTTTTTTAGGACCCTATCGACTGGATTCCCCCCAGCCATTCGTCCCCTCGGCGGACCCTGAACCTTGGGATTGGGGTAATTTTTTAGAGAGGTTTTCTTCCTCGCGGCCCCTCCCCTTGAATGAGAAGAGCGGCCCCCGGTTCCGCATTAACTTGCGGATTACGGGTCGCCCGACGTGGCTCCCGAGTTGAGAGCCAAAAGCCTACCGACCATGGAAAAACACAGCCGGAACAGCTCGCCGCGCATTGTAGGCGTTTCCGCCTCCACAGGTAATTTTTTATAGAGGTTGTCTTCCTCGCAGCCCCCCCTCCAAAAAGGAGAAGCGGCCCCCGGTTCCGCATTAACTTGCGGATTACGGTCTACTCCTGCCCGACGTGGCTCCCGAGTTGAGAGCCAATAGCCTACCGGCCACGAATATCACAGCCGGAACGGCTCGCCGCGCATCATGGGCGTTTCCACCCCCACGGGTAATTTTTTAGAGAGGTTTTCTTCCTCGCAACCCGAAGGTCCCCGTTCCCATTGCTGGGCTTCCGGGCTTGACCGACGGTGGCCGAAACCATGTCCAGCCAGACTTAAAGTAAGCCCAACTGAACCCGTCGCTCATTAGAGACTCCACCCTTTACCTCCCCGGAGTCCCCGGCCCGTCCAGATTGCCCTCTGCTAATCAGAGGGACAACTGGATTGGCCACCCACAGTGGTCCGTTCGCCAAGACTAAGCTTGCCCAGGGTGCGCCACGAGGAGGCCGACCACTTTGGCACCCCCGGTAACAATCCTGCGAGAACCTAAAATGGCGAGTAGGGTTACCAAGTGCTTTTCGGTTTTTTCCCGAAAAATCTATTTGGGAGGAAAAAAATGTCTTATATACAATTATCACGCGCTTTACGGCGAAGTAAACCATCGTGAGATATGTCTACAAAATTCTAGGAATATGTGTAACTTTCTAACTTGGATTGGAGTAACATGGTAGCTCTTAGCTCTAACCCTTCTCTCCAAAAACGGATAGATGACACTTATGCCCAGCAATGGTATAGTAATAGGCCGTTAATATTACTTATACTAAGAGAAATATGAGGTAGCCTGCGACATTTATTGACACTAAGAGTTTTACGTGCTCTTTGGAGTTATAATTCTAGAGATTAAATTAGAAGAGATTGTCATGTCTCCCCTTGAACGAAGGCAAGTCAATGCTAATAAGTAAAAAAATAAACATTTCACGTCTATATAAACGTAAATCAAGCGGACAGAAATAGCATCGTGAGTGATTACGATCACTAATTGTTTTTCTTATACATGTTAAAGTGGTTCAAACTTTCTCTATCGCTTTAAGGTCGAGAATAGATATAAAAACAATCAGTAAGTTTTATCAAATTATAAATAAATATTTTTTTTATCTATCAATTATTCTATCAATTACGTTTGTTATTTTTTAAAAGTGAGTGCGTTAGTAACGGGCTGTTACATCCCACTGCTGGGCATAAGCCACCTATCCCCATATTGCAATTATCAATTAGACACATATCAGTTTTAGTAGAAAAACTAATTGGTGCCTCCCGGGGTTTGAACTCGTGACCCCCTCGAAAGAGTCGCACGGTCACACAGCGCTATCAAAGCTTGTATCAGAGTGTTAACGAGTGTGTTAACTGTAATTTAATTATAAAAACTTGACTGTTATTGTTCTCTTCTATATACGAATATATATTAATACGATACATATATTCACATTTCTTTTCCAATTTGCCAATACAGATATGGAATGTAAATTCGAATCGCTAATTCCAGGAATATCCTAAAAGTTCTTGTAATATGGCATTCATAACGATAAGTTAAGAAGGTGTTTATGTTTATGCACTTGCACGGTACTCGCTGACATTGAGTGAAGGAATCGTCTATACATATTCTCTTAATAAGGTAAAGAAGGTGCTATCGCATGAATTGGAATCTGGGGTTGTAATTAGTACTTGCTACCACTAGTGATTTATTAGCAACGATACCCGAATTTTATTATTTTTATTTCTTTTTATACATATATTTAGAAAAGAGAAAGAAAAATTAAAAAAGCACATGTATAAAGGCGGACTTATCCCTAAAAGGAATCTCTTCCAGTCAACCTTTGAGTAACAGAAGGAAAAGGACAAGAATTGAAGAGGAAAGAGAATACGGGTAATATAGAGAAAAAGAAAGTTTATATAAATTTAACTATTTAATCTATTAATTAATTTTGGTAAAATAAACAGATGAAAAGATGCTACTAATATATAATTACTTCCGACAAATATTTTCTAGTCTGTAACTAAAATACTGAAAGGGAAAGAGTGTTGCGGATTGATAGTGGTAAATCATTCCACAGCTTAACACCTTGAATGCTAAATGATCTCTAATTACTATTACTATGAACTATTGAGTCGAGGGTTCTTTTTTGTAAGATTTTGTATTTACAATCACTTAATAAGCTTTCGGCGAAGAAAAACCTTGTGAGGAAACCTGCATATCTCTACCATGATTGGACTAAGCTTTACTCTACAAAATTTGTACTTTACGTCATGGTGTACTTAACGGTTCAGCAATTGTGATGAAACCTTTATATGCCTTAATAACATTGGCGATGTGTGTGACCAATTTAAAGACACAATTTTTTTTTAAATTTCATTAATATATGTTTCCAATATGGTGGTTTATATTCTTCACTATGTTCTACATAAAAAGTTGAGTTTAGTAAATCAAAACTATGACGACTACTTTGTCTCAATAGTTCGATTATTTATATCTCAGGTAGTAAATTCTATGGTAAGATTCCTTATTGCGACGACTATTTCCCAAAAAAATGTTTGACTTTTTTTTTAAAGGCGTTCCATATTCCATAAAGGCGTTCCAGGCGTATATTCGGTATATTCGGGCAACTACCTACCTAAGGTAAAGCATCAAAAAGCGATTTAGTGTAGACACCTGATAAGTTGTATAGGCCATAATTCTTCTAGGTCAACGCATTTCTTTAAAAAAATAACATTACTTCCTGCTGAAAAAGATAACCTACATAGAACTAAGGTGTAAATAATTTCACTTTCATAATTTTTTGTTGAGATGAAGATATTAAGTACAAAACCATTTGTGACTATTAGACTGCTAAGCACAAGCTTTTTCTATTATTGATACTTTATGCTTATATCGACCACGCTGCCCAATAGAATATATGAGTTCCATATTGGTTACATTAGGATGTGTCTTATTTTTTTTAAAGTAAAGAGTATTAAGCACACAAGTTTTTAATAGGTCATGGCTGTCTGACTTAGTTTTAAGCCGTGTGGTATCCAACTTAAATAGAATAGACTACCCTTATTTCTAACCGAGGTGTTGTAAAAGGCGACTAACATAAGTCGACCCGCCGCTTGGTATACGGCTGAGTAGAATAATACACCCTCATTTCTTACCAAGGTGTCGCAACATACGGCTAAGTTAAAAAACGTAGCGGTCGTAAAAAACGTAGCCAAATCATGTGATAACATGTTTATAACATGTTCTGCCCCATTTAGAGTGGTAGAAGGACATCTGATCCAGTTTTGAAATTCTCGAACCATTGATAGTGATCACGCGTCCTCACCATTCGGCCATCGCGGCTTCATTCAGCAACTTTAGTATCCTTTATACTATGTTCAAATGTAACAGAAAGTATTGGTGCAAATAGCTAGGACATTGAGTTCTCTCATAATTTAGCAATTATATACAGCTAAGTTTCATATATTTCGTGACTTAGTGCCTTTAGCGCTTTTTGTCCCCACTTACTTCTATTTGGCGTATATTTAGTGTTAAAAATCTTGTCGGTAAAAAGCTTAATTACAAAGCTTAAAAATGTTACCCATTGGACTTCATCAGAAAAATAATCAGCGGCGATAGCAAGAAGTTCATTATCTAAAACGAATTTGTCAACGCTATTTCTAATGATAAAAAGTTGTCCGATCCAATTTTTTATCCAATTAAAGAGTTTTCGATGGTTTTTACAAGTGGTTATTAGTTTTTAGTGGTGTTTTTGCCTGGGGCACGGGTCAAGCGCGCTGAGACAATGCGCAGCGCAAGTTGACTGTTCTCTCCAGTATTGCCGCAAATCAGACCACCAAATACCCAAATTTATTTATAAACATTAGATATTTATGTATTTTAATTAAGTAGCGGCCTGTTACTATCCCACTGCTGAGACTAGGTTTCGAGCTAAGTCCTACCACGCCGCTCCAATGCGGATTGGTAGGTTACACATATCTCCAGAATTCAGAGATATGCAGGTTTTCTCACGATGTTTTCCTTCACCGAAAAACGTGTGATAAATTGCAATTATCAATTAGACACACAAGTTTTTAACGGTGTTACCGCGAGGCTACCAGAGCTTCATATTAATTAATCTTGTATTAATTACAAATTAGCTGTACAAAACTGGTTGTGGTTGGAATCCACCGCGTTACATTTTGTGTTCATCTTCCAACTTGAAGCTTTGTGTAAAGTGTAATTCTTTGAAGCAATATTAATAAATGAAGAATAAGTCTATCACTCAGGATTTTTACGCTTTTCTGGAGTCTGATAGTTTACCCCGTGTAAACTGGTATGGTATGGTAGGGTAGATATTATTTTTATTTATTTATGTCACAATAACAACTTGATGTATTTATTAATTTATTTTTAAACTGGATCACTTACAAATATAAATAAATGCGAACTCTTCTATTAATATACATTTTGATGTTTACACTGAAATATTTTAAAAAGAATTTAAATATACGACTTTTTTTAATAAAAATTCTTCTCTTTTAAATTATTTTTTTTTAGTTAAAGATTATTCGTCGCTGTACGTCACCCATGGAAAAATAATTTAATTGTTGTTGGTAGCATCTGTTTGCTTATTTGATTCATTTTGGAAGGATCGTTGTTTATTTGTTAATTGTTGATTTTTAAGGGGGAAGATGTAAAGAATTTATATGTATATTATTTTATCTTTTTTTCTTAAGCCATAAACAAGATTATATTTTGTTGTATGATTAATAAATACTTAATAGTACATAAAATTATTATTCATGATGTTGCAAAGAAATATATTTGTCAAACCGTGTAGTAAAAAAAGTAAAGACTTGTTATACCTTTGTGTATATATGTATTAGATTCGATGTGTCATTAAAACTTATCTGAAAAAATCTTAAAATATCAAAGTCTTATAATACAATTGACTGGCCCGTTGGCGCAGTGGGTAGTGAACCTGCCTTGAGCTCTACGGGTCGCGAGTGCCGACTTTTCTTTAAATGAATTTTTTGGTGTTCGAGTCTGGGTGTATATTTGTATTAAAGTATGTATTTAAAAAGATATATATGAATATATTCATCAGTTGTTTGACTACCATAACACAAGTATTAAATTACTTTGGGGGCGGATGGCCGAGTGTGTAAGTGTCCCATACATATTTCTTTATTTATAATGTTTAATATATTTTCTAAATTTGTCCTAAACCAGGGTAATTAGCTTTACAGTAACAACACTGGCCGCGCGTCGTGCCGCGCACTTGGTTCCGCGTGCCGGACCCCATTCAGCGCTAATCGCTTCATTCACCGGCGGACCAGCGCTTTTTCCTCTACAATGATCGGTCATGCATTCCGAGTGAACGCAGACCGACGCCCGGGTTATGTACTTGATGCTTGCACGCAATCTGTCGGCTCTATAGCAAATTAGTTAAAGACACGTTAGTGCGGTGACATTCCTTACGTGATGCATTATCATATTGTTCAAATTACCTACATCAAATCACAGAGTTTGACTGTTTGATATGATTTGATGAAATCATACACTTACTTTTCTTGATAATTTAATTAACTAAGTTATTAATGTAAGTGACTAATTTTTAATATTAAATAGTATTTTCAGTAGTAAGCTAGTATATGATAGTTAACTATAGTAACTTACTTCAATTGACAAAAACGAAAAGGTTTTTTTATTACGCAATATTGTTAATAAAATTTATCCAATCAATATGAGGGAGAGGGCTGGCTACATATTAAAAATATTTAACATACCAAAAATAATTAAGAAAGCAGTTACATTATCTAATGCCTATAGTTGCTAGTATTTATATTATTATCTAGACCGTTAATCTAAATAAAAGAGCTAAAGACTTGCATTTCGGCACGAAAAAGCTTATAAACGCTAAAAGTAGAGTAGTCGATTTCGCTGTATAAAATTAAAGAAACAGGAAAACTTTATAATTGGATTTCAACTGTGAATAAAACAATTAAATCTCGCCCCTACTGCGGCAAATAGAGCGGGAGAATTTTAGTTTCATAAAAACTGCTTAATTACTTCGCTATGACTCAGTGGGTTCAGTAAAAAGTCTTAAATAATTAAGGTTACTGAGAATTGGCAACGAATATATCTTGTGTAGCGAATTATGGAGATTGATTAAAACAACTTAACGACGATATGTAGTGATGGATCAAGTGATTTCCCTATATAATAATATAGTTATATGGGACTATTACACACACGGTTGTCCGTCCCCAAAGTAATTTACGTGACGGACAACTGGTAAATATACCAGTTATTTACTTTAAATGCATATTTAAATACACTCAAATTCGAAGAACGCGAAATGTTGATACTCGGCGGGAATAGAAGCCGCGACCCGCGGAGCGGGAGGCAGGGTCGCTGCCAATTGCGCCAACGGATAAGTCTACGAGTATATCCTATACCTTTATTCGTTAACTATTAGTTTAAACATTTAATTATAAACTAATAAACATTAATAGAGCTGTTATAAACTAATAAACATTAATAGAGCTGTAATAGCCCAGCGGCTGGAACGTGCTACTCTTTCGACAGGGTCACGGGTTCAAACCCCGGACAAGCACTGATGAGTTTTTCTGGTAAAAATTATTATTTATATTTGATAATTCCAATTTATTACACGCTTTTCGGTCAAAGTAATTATTGTGAGAAGTTTTGCATGTCTCTTTAGAATTTCGGAGAAATGTGTAATATCCAAATCCGCATTGGAGCAGCGTGTTGGGTCTCAGCTCCAACCCTTATCTACTTACTTTAAATATTAATAAATACAAATAGGTTTATACTAAAATATTCGTTATCGTGAGTTAGTACGTTATGTCGTACGCGTCATCTGTTTCATAGGCAATGATAATCATATGCAATGCAGTCGCCATACAACTGAATAATTTGAAAATATTAAGAGCAAACAAGAAATTTATACTACAGCCGGACTATACGCGGCTTAAGGTCTGCTAAGCCAGCGTGAAATAACGACGCAACAATGTACTTTACAATGCGCGATAAAAATATTACGAATCGTAAATATAATGCCTTACTGTATTCCTTTAGATTTAAAATAAATTTAATTTTAATAGAATGGACGTCAGAATGGTAAAACAATCACCGCGTATTTTAAACGTAATTTTTTTAAGACAATTTTTTTGGTTCTTTTCATTTGTATATGATGGTGATCTAAATGTGTTAAACAGTTTACAGTTTTTTACATAAGCTTTAGATAGAGGTGTTATGTATTACGTACCTTAATTTTACGAATTTTGTTAATATTAAAGAATTGCATTTGTTATGAAGATGGTGTTTATACTTAAGAGAGCTTAGCGCTTTGCGCTTTAGGGCTGCTTTGGGCACTGGTTTTTTAGTACAATTTGTAACGATGTTGGAAGAAAAATATACCTATTATAAATTGTCATCAGACAACAAAAGAGATAAAAAAAACCTGTTCTTCCTTTGGGAACAGGATAAAATATGTAGTGCACATTTGAAAGTATTTCTACATCTAAGTTAAACGTAACGCAAATGAAATCAAGCAAACAGTTTTCTTCAAGTAATAGGCGTACTTGAGTGGTTTTAAAACTTTTATTTAGCGGTTTTACAATATTTTAGCGAGAGGTATATACAATGTTGCGAAAAGTATTTCGTATCTGTCAAGTTAGAATTAGAATTTTTGAAATTGGCGGTTTGACGTTCCTTTTCATTTCATTTTCAGAATTGCTTGAACAAGTTTATATAATCAGTTTAAATAAACAAACTATATAATTGATTATAACTCAATATAACAGTTATCAAACCTAATAAATCTACGACAAAAATTGTGGAGCGTTGACATAACTTATTAATTCAGTGAAACATAGAATAACTTGATACAGTGGAAGTCAAATAATATACAAGTATTTTTTAATCAATATTTTGTGGTTATTATCGTATCGTTGTCGTTCACAGTAAAGGGCTCAGGTGTTGAGTACTCGCTAACTGCCGCTGACCAGTATTACGTAGAACGTATCGCTCTTAAATAATACCTACTTGTTTTGTATGGTTGAACGTCAACATGACGTTTAGATTACGAAATATTACCGCATTATCGGTTAACAGTTATTTAGTCGAAAAAACCTTTACACAGTTCACTTCTTTTGTTGGTTATGTTGGTAATTATCAGAGTAGATCTGTAGTAATAATGCTAAGTCATCTCAGTTCTCGGATTGAATATAGTGTAACCAAAGTATTGTTCTATTTTAGTTTTAATTTATACAGAACATTAAAAGTCGATTTTCTCATGCTGAGGTATTAATTATTATTGAGGCTGTTCGTAGAGAATTCGTGATCCCTAAAACAGCTCTGAGATAAAAACCAGACGTAGAACCATGATTTTACTCTCATCAAGCTTATATTCGTATTTAATATCTATACGTGTTATAAAACAAAGTCCTCAATCTATCTTAATGTAATCGATTTCCTCAAAATTTACTGAACGGATTTTTGTACTGTTTTTACTAAAAGATAGAATACAAAAGTAATAATAAAATTATTTTGCTATAATCCGTGATGAAGTAAAAATAGAAATATATATAATGCTAAATGTAGAGTGGGCAATCCGTTTTCATACCTGATACATGCAGGATTCGTAAAAACCAATGCATACAACTTCACCATCCAAGCTTGAGAAGGATCGGCGCAATCTTGGTCCAATATTGGCCCATCGTAATTTCCTACATGGGATATCTTAGAATTCCCACGGGGCCGGAATTAACGCGGGAAAAATTTCGTGAGACACTGATTTCCATGTGGACGAAGCCGCGACCAAAACTAGTCTCTATATATCCCTAAATGGGGGATATTTCTATCTAATTCCTGGGATATATCTGATCAATCAATCTGCATTGGACCGACGTGGTGAATATAAGCATTAACCATTCTCTCTAAATAGAAACAATAACAGGTGTAGACAACAAAATAATTTACATTCTTTATTAAAGCACACTATATTTTGTATTATGGAAATGTTATATTTAAATACTTCACTACCCACCACAAAGCTATCACCTAAATGTAGATAGCATCAAACGATTACACTTCTGCGATGAAATATTACAAACACGACATTTCGCAAGGGCATAAACGCACGTAATTCGATAGCGCCTACTAGAACAGTAGTTGTTACACGATATTTATGAGTTTAATGGGTGCAGTGCACACGGCGGGAGCCATGAGGTGTCTAGGTGGTCGAGTGTCCAGTGATGGTGCGTATAGCTCATGACTCACAAGTTCAGCCCGTGAGCAAGCACCTCATGTGTAACCCAAGCCGCGCCGTAAAGCCTCAGTCGCGCCATAACATAATTAAAAATGATTTAAAGCATTCGCTCCGGCTGCTTTGTTTCGCGCATTATGTTTCACTTGTTCGCGTCGCCGTCGCTCGCAGACCTCCATTTTTAACGCGTCCGTTCTTAATTCTGTCACAGTTTTTATAACCCTTTTGTATTTATTAATGCCCTTTTGGCTCCGGTAGCGCTACGCTTCTCGGAACTCGGTTTTGACGCGACATTTCTTAGGTCGCCGTCGCGTCGTGTCCCTGCGTTAATGAAGCATCCGATTGCAGACCCGTTAGGAGGCCAAATTTTTGAATAACTAATTAGTATTTTTTCTTATACGTTTCTATTCTTCGCCGAGGAATTTACAAATCAAATGAGAAATAAAAGTACGTATTCAATAGGGTTCGAAAATAACAATCTGAGAATAAAGTATTATAATAAAAGCCTTTAAAACTGAAGGTAAAGTAGGTAATAAAATTTTAATACATCTTTGGTGAACAATAGCAGTATTAAGGCGGGAGGCGCGGGTTGTAAATAAGTATGAAAAGGATTAACTTCGGCTTGTTGACGCGTCGCGGCCTGTTATCGGGTTGCCAGTTACGTACGGCTCCACTCTGCGACCGTGTCCTGGACGCCGAAATATAATTATTCACGGGTCATACGTTGTTGACGAGTTTGTAAAGTTTGATATCATCATCTTTGATGATAGATTTACTAATTCAATACGAGATTCAATCATATTGCGTATTTAGTGAGATCGTAATGTAACGCATTCAAAGTAAATGACAAGTTAATGAAAATTGTATTGACTCTTCTCTTATGAACCATATTCCAAAATATAAAGGACATACCTCCGTATATACTAGTACTATAAAATCAAGTGTAAACATGCCATCGCTTACTAAAACCTTAGTCTAAGTAATCAATCAAGAAATTCATCAATCACAGTCTCACGATCCACAGGACAGACAGTCCGTGGATTGTTTTATGTGTAGATTGCAACTCTCTACCGCTGTTTTCGTATTAATGAGAAAAGTCAAAAATATGGATATACATACATTTTACCTACAAGCCGTGTGGAATCCGGCTTAGTAGAATGATGATCTTATATCATAACATATTAAAAGACAGTGTAACAGTGACCGAATTTCTCAAGGAGATTACAAAGTTCAAATGCGAAAGTGGGGTTCACTACTTTATCGGGCAAAAGCTTCAGAACCAGAGGTTTCATCATGGAATTTAGTTGTTCTGAACTTGATTAGTACGACTGGCTCGTTGGTGCAGTTGGTAGTGACCCTGCCTTCAACTCCGCGGGTCGTGGGTTAGATGCCCGCCGAGGGCCAACATTTTCTAACAAAAAATTGTTGGTTCTTCGAGCCTGGTTGTATTTAAGTATCTATTTAAAATTATATAAGTATATATTCACCAGTTGTCTGTCTCCCATAACACAAGTATTAAGTTACTTATTTTGGGGATTGACGTTGTGTGTAAGTGTCCCATACATGTATTTGTTTATTATTAGTATATACTATGTTTTTTTCTTTTTAGCTCCCCGTTGTGTTGAGGTGCTTCGTGTTGGGATATTATGCGTTATTCGTTTGTGTTGTGATTTATTAGTGACATGTGCTCTATCGTAGTACATAAAGTATATTTCAATACTCAATATATATTCGTACAAAAATACTCGTCCAATGAATTCATCACAACATCAGTTCATCTTGTATAATTCGTGAATAACGCTTATTCATCTTTTAAAAATAATGATATAGGTAAGCGAAATTAATATAAGTATTGTAAGTTTAGGTTAAGGATACCTACCAGAGCAAAAAAGTCACATAAGTGACTAAACTCTTTAAATGAAAAAAAAAACTTTCAATAATATCCTTTCCATATTTTGTATTATCCATCTTTATATTCATGTTATTCTACCACGATGAGCCAGTATAATTAACGTAAGCTCACCCCTCACATTTTAAATGCAAACGCGCCGTTATTGAATTCGCAACAAAGATGCTGACTTTTATTTTAACAATGTATTTAATAACTTAAAAGGCATGCATAAAAATATTGAAGCTATTCAGTTTAAATTATCTCGCGAATGCAGCAGAGCGGGCCGTGGCAGTAGGCAGCGAGTCCATCTTTGTTAATTAGTTTTTTGTGCCGGGTGGGGCGGTCGACGCCATCAAATTACGATGAGTCGGCCTTTCGGCTACCGGCGCCGTTGATAATAATTACACACTCGTTACTACCGTGTTGGATCCGCGCCCGCGCCCCGCCGCCCGATCTCGCCGAGATCAGACCGGAGAAATCGGGGTGGTGGTGTGGGGCCTCTAAGTTTTATAGGGCCCTTTCGAACTTTACCCCCTCCCAGTACTTTAGTTACCTCCCCCTAGTAGTTTAATTAAGCTCTTAGTTTCTTTCTTGCCCCATGGCCTTCGATTACCTTGCGATTACCTTATTGATTACCTTAGACGTCCGGCTAAGTAGAATAGTACCACCCTCATTTCTTACCGAGGTGTTGTAAAAGGCGACTAAGGTAAGTTGACCCACCGTGTGGTATCCGGTTTAGTAGAATAGACCAACCTCCTTCTTACCGAGGTGTCGTAAAAAACGACTTAGGTAAGTTGACGTCAGGCAGGCGGCCGGTCGTAAAAACGCAGCCAAATCATGTTACAGAATGCTGATAACATGGTGTGCCGACCCCACTTGGAGTGGGATAAGGGCAGGAAGATGATGATGATGGCCTTCGATTCCCTTGCTACATCACTGCCACAGTATTGATTGAAAGCATATTTTGTACTAAAAAAATAGAAGAGTATCTTGTCCAAGGAATTAATGGATCAAGAAATTATGAAACAATTGTGTTTTTATATTTGTTAATGAATATTCAATTGCGTTATACATTGGACAGAAATTGGTATCACCAGGAACAAAGTCAAAATTCTATTAAAAGATAAAGAAAATCATTACTTAAATTCAAATTACTCATCGCTCGTACCCGATACAATATAATCAATGCACCAGTTTGTTTTTTCTAATGACGTCGCGTGAAGCATAGGGCCGCGCCGTGAAGCCGTTTAAGTCTCGTCGATAAATTCCATCGATAAAATCGGCGACGTCGACAGCGCTCGGTAATTTCTTAACGACAGCGTAACTCGGTGGCGACGCGTGCGCGTACGCATTTTATTTCTCCGATCTCAAGATGCCGACTCGGAAATAATCGTCATCCACTCAACATAGATGGTAATCAAGTAGACTATTACGATCTTAATGTAACTTTTTTTGGGCATTGAACGAGAATCGGAGATCGAATCTGAATACCGCCGGTTACACGTGTCAGGTTTTTATTGCGTTATAAGAGATATCAGATAAAGATCACAAAATATGCTGGTGGAATTTTCATATTAAATGAAATTGCATATTTAACATTTTTCAAAATCTTCTTATAAAGTAAATAAAATAACATTAATAACATCATCAGCATATAAATACATGGTACATATTTTTGTGATAATTTTAATGGAAAAGTGATTTTATGCGGTTCATGATGACAGCCGAATAAAGAAATATTCAATTCCTTTTTAAAAGGCTGTTCTGTTTCAATTTGGATCATTCTTTAAATATCATTTATATGTAAAAAATATTAAATTGTTCTCGAATTGCATAGAAAAAATGTAATTTGATTTTATTTTAATTTGTATATTGAATATTGAAACAATGTTGTTTGGTATATTATTTGAAAAATTAATCAACTAAAGCTTCATAAATAAAATAATTATTATAATACTTGAATAGGTAAGGTTTTGAAATGGTGAACATATTAGAATACCTTATTATCCGAGAGCGCATTAAGCCATTTGCCTCTGATAGTATGAAATTATTATTATATCGATTTTTAATTATATCGATATATTTTACGATAAAAATCAACACTAGGTTGAAAGTTACGCTGAATCTAGGTTAAAATTCTTTATCTATAGGTATATTAAAGCGTGGTTGAGGCTTAATTATCAACACAGGGGACTATAAAAATATTTTTTCCTATTTTATATAGATAATACTATTAAAATGTAAAACGTATCTATCATAGTGCTATGAAAATGTAAAGACAAAATTATTTGCAATCGAGCTTCCATGAGCTAAATATTAATTTAAAATTACAAAATTTAAATTGATTCTGAACTCACACAAATTGTGCGCGATGCGTTCATAGTTTTTTAAAAATCGAATAAGGGTCTATAAATGTTTAAACATTATAAATTATGTCTATGAAATTGAATTTAGTTAAGTTTGGGATGTAGTATTGTGGACTTAAGCGATCAGTGGCCGGGCCGCGGTGCTACCGACTTAGTTGCTTCTATTCATTGGACCCAAATGAGCTTCCAACTAATTACTGGCTAGGGCTGGCAAAAGGTTATGGAATATTAGATATATAGTTTTTATCTTACGATTATAACGATCGTTAAATTGTTGTATTTATTGTTTTATTTAAGTATCACTGTACATAAATCTTGTTATGTCGCATACGACATAAATACTAACGGCCATACATATATGGCCGTTAGTATATTCGTTTTCAAAAAAACGAAATTTGATATCGAATTTCTTCATACGTTAAATCCCAGTTTTAATTCGTTGCTAAGTGAAAACAATGTAAATTAATAGCGGGCAAATTTAGAGAAATTTACAATGTCTACAGAGCACCGATTTAGTAAATGGTTTGTCGTTAGCGCTTTTCTAATAGTGTGTTTACTAAACATGGTAAAATCGGTTTTATAACAGCATCTCATACTTGTACGGGGAATCGAACCCGGGCGTGTGTGAATTTTTTTCAGCTTCCTCTGATAGCTTCAGCTTCCTCTGGTCAGAGCCGTGTTTTATCTTATTTTATTATCTTTTATTATTTTTTATCTTTTACAATGTTTTGTACTAAACTATACAGTTATATCTATACATTAGTACTCTTATTTCTATTGCTTAAGTTTAATTACATTCTGAGCGTGTGTGATTAGAACACCATACATGACGTCAAATAATTACGCGGTACACAAATTTATACGCAACGGTGGTTATCGTATTGTAGATAAATAGCTTGGGCATATTGGCTGTTTTTTAAGGTCGTCCTTTTAAGGGCAGCGTAAGTACTTTTGTCAGCCCTGATGGATCCAGTGCGAGGTAGCTATAGTACGTGCAGCTATGTTACATTATCTTTAATTAAAAAACTGGAGGCCATCGCTAGATTAGCCGAAGCGGTCACAAAAAGGGTTACGAGGGGCCCAAACACCTTCCCGATTCGTCACGAGTCACAGCTTTATTTTTATTTGAGTGAGTCCTTTGTTAAACTTAACCGAATTTGCTGTTCAATAAAAACAGCCTAATTAAGAAATGTTCGGGCAGCCGTTAAAACATTTCGCGTTCTTACGTGCTGAATGTTCGAAACTTAAATTTTATCGCGTTAAAATATTTAGTTAGTTAGTTCTTATGGATTTACGGTACACACTTTCGCCTGCACCGTTATAGTTTATTCTTCTCTTTAAAATGTACCCGCTAATAGTTTTTATAGCTGAATAACTCTTCTTCTCATAATAAATGTAGATCAATGCAATTTACATTTTAAGACAACTTTTTCTATTCATATTGACTATCAGGTAAAGTCTGAAAGTTGCGCCCATTACAGAAAAGATGAGAAGTGCGAGACTAAGTTGGTATGGTCATGTTATGAGGAGGGATGAAAATCATGTGACCAAAAGAGTTTTAAATATGAATGTGGATGGATTTATGGCTAGGGAAGGCCGAAAAAAAGATGGATGGATTGTGTGAACAATGATGTGCATGTTAATAGAGTGGCACCAGACGAATGATAGAGGAGAATGGATGAAGAAGAAATATTGTGCCGACCCCACTTAGAGTGGAATAAGGGTAAGAGAATGATGATTGACTTTAATTTGAGAGTGCAATTCAAAGCAGCATTAAAATTTGGGTTAAATTTATATTAAAAAATAAAATATAATATTGTAAAAATCTGATAGGATTCTGTATGAAAAGTGACGACTACTAGAAAACTAAACAGTGATGTCTTTCAGGATAAATATTAAAAAATTCCTTGCCTATTAAAATCCTAATAATGAATTACTTCAAACTATTCATTATTAATTAACATATTCTCACTATCATAAATAATCTCGTTATTACTTGCCAATTTCCCTTTAGAAGCACGATCTTTCTCAGCGTAATTCCACAATTTACTAAGTACCTACTTTTAATTCGATATCTGTTGACCCGCACAGATTTATTGTGAATATTGTTCGATGATTTTATTCGATTTGATTCGTGTGGCAGCCGGCAGAATAGACCACCCTCATTTCTTACCGAGGTCTCGTAAAAGGCGACTAAGGTAAGTTGACGTCGGGCAATCGGCCGGTCGTGAAATTAGTAGCCAAATCATGGAAAACCATGTATAAAAACATGTTGTGCAGAGTGGGATATGGGCAGGAGAATAATGACTCTTTGATGTTTCGAAGACAACATTTTTAATTCAGTGCCTTAAAATAGTCAACATCCTCCTCCTTATCCCACTCTAAGTGGGGTCGGCACAACATGCTACAAACACGTTATCACATGATTTGGCTAGGTAATTTATGACCAGCCGCCTGCCTGACGTCAACTTACCTTAGTCGCCTTTTACGAAAACTCGGTAAAGAATGAGGGTGGTCTATTCAACTCAGCCTTAGTGCCTTCAAACTGTATATTAATGAAGACAACAAATTTTCGTTCGAAAACAGCCCGTTCGCTTTCATTACGTGCTGAAATAAATCAAAATAATACCAAGCAAAGATGGCGCATGAAAATCAGCCCATCCCTCCTCCGGTTGATTTATACCGGTAATTTTCCGGACGGTTGCGAAAGTAACCTGCGATTTTTCTTCGCACACACGTAATTAGATAATTTCCATGGATTTTCTTTGCATCGTGCTTTGCGAATATATTTTTGAAATTTACATTCATGATAAACGATGAATGTTTTATTTAAGTAAAGGCAACATAGTAATAATCATTTCAATGTAAGTTTTTTGTGGTTAGGTGAGGTAGTGGAATTGATTGACTTATGTAACACTTCTTAACTTGACATTATATAACTTTAATATTTAAATGAGTTAACCTTGTATGTATATATATATTTTCGGAATCTCGGAAACAGTTTCAACGATTTTTCTGAAATTCAGCATGTAGAGGGTTTTGGGTAAGAAAAATCGATCTAGCTAGGTTTTATGTAAAAAAAAATAATTTTATCCCTGTTTTCGGGCATTAAAAAATACTAAAATTGAATGAAATTGAAAATGAATAAATTAATTGTCAAGTCAGCGTAGCTTATTCGGGGAACGGGCAGCCTGGAGAAATTTAAATACTAAGGATCGATCCCCAACTACATAATTATTTTTTCTTTTTTTTTAATTTGTAGTGTTGTGTCAACCAGGTACTGAGTTATAAGAGTTATGCAAATAACTTAGTAAATAATAAAGAACTACTACTTTATTATTATATTATTAAGTTATTTGGATCATCTTCTATACAACAAAGGATAAATAGGAAATAATCAAACGTCAACTGCACTCAAAGCTGAAAGCCACAATTGGACAAATTAAAATAATAACAATTAATTAGCGATTTTAATTTGCGTGAAAGTAAAATATCAGTTGTTAGCCTTGATATGTGATTATGTTTACATAATCATATTACATACTTTGACACGATTTATACACGAGACACCAAAATAAGTCCATATAATTTCTTTTATTTTAAGTCTAGAATAAGACCGAAAATTTGCAAATTGTTTAATCGTAACCGTAGTTTATTGCAAATGGAAATGAGAAGCTTAAAATAATAACTATAACTATAAAATAACTCATAATGAACTAAGGTCATAATATTATATTTTTTTTTCGGATTTATATAAGTTTTAATACCTGTAATGCTCAAAGCCTCTTGACTTCGCGAGATCGTAGAACAATAATCGAAAATTCCTTTTACCTTTAAGTAGACCAAAAAAATTCGCGAAGATTTCTTACTACAGTTGATTTTAGTTATATCTTTAATTTTGAACTTCACGCTTAAGCCATTAATAAATTTGGGGATAATCGGCGTAGCTCTCGACGACCAAAAAGTACACAAGCAGGGCGCTCTCCGCCAAAAAAACGACGGATTTTAATTTATAAGAGACAGGACAAACGATTAATAATTTATTTGTATCCTCCGTTTCTTGCGCGAGAGGGTCCGAGCGTTAAAAACAACCGTTAAAAGTTAAAACCGGCGACTTTGTGTAGCTCGCGCTTAGCCCCAAATGCCAATTGCGGGTAGACACAAGTATACAGCGGGTCGGAATGTCGCTTTAAAAAACCTCGCAAATAAATAAATCGCGTCGCACGCACCGGCCACGGGGAAAAAAACAACCGCCGATATTCGATTCTTTAATGTGATTTTAAAAAAATAGAAGCAAGCGGAGGCTGGCTTCGATTGAAAATGAATGAGAGCGAGCGCGATAGTGGAAATTAGCATTGAGCTGGGATTCAGAAGCGGCTTTTGTGCGATCATATCGAGGTGTATTCTTTGCGCTTTTTACGGCCGCGACGCGCCCGCACCCGCGCCTCTCGTGCTTTGAGTCCTTATTACGAGTTTGTCGCTTTCTTGTTGTAAATAATTACGGCAGACGGCAATCGCACGTCGATAAATCTGCAGAATAGTTTACATATAACTTATTTTGTGAACGAACTCAATATATTCAAATTCAGAATATTCTTTCTGTTAATAAGTGCTTTTGAATCGTCAACTACTCCGCTGGTTCGAAAAGCTGTTACGACCGAGAAGAGCAAGCAAGAAACTCGGCGGTTGCTCTTTTCAAAATAGAATTCTTATTACTAGTTACATTTAGTCATTACTGTCTTGTACAGGGTAAAACAGTAGCTATATACACATTCTTATCATCTAAGTAATCCTCAGCAGTAAAGTGGACTTTCTGATTCTAATATTAAAAAAATCGAATACATTTTACGTTTCTTTATTAATATCGACATATGATATTTAAATATTTAGAATTTGAAACAGTACCAATAAATTGACATCAGTTGACGATTCTAACGTTCTGCTAACCGCATTGTAGAATTAAACCTTGAGTCAGTTCAAATTGTAAACGAATAATATAATAGATCTGCAGACGGGTATGTATAAAATATCGATATCTCTATAACTTCCATCATTGCAACCATTTCCAAATTCAAATTCAAAATATTCTTTATTCAAGTGGACTGTTTACAGTCAGTACTTTGAATAGTCTTGTTTTAAAGAAGCTACCACTGATTCGGAAGTTCGCTCCTACCGAGAAGAACCAGCAAGCAACTCGCCGGCTAATCTTTTAACATCTTTTCAGACAAAGGGTCATTACCGCACGAGATGAAATCAAGCGTTCGGCAATTTATAAATTAACTATTACGCACATATAGTATAATAACGGCAACAATGGGATTCAATGCAGATGAGCATTGGGCGCGGAGTGGAAGGCAAACCGATCGACATTTGTATGCGATATCTAAGCTCACAATTGGATGCCGGCGCGAGTCTTCGCGCTAATGGTACACTATCGAATGATCGCTCTCCTTGAAAAGTGGCGACCGCCTCGGAATAGGGACCACACGGCACCGCACTGCACACAATAAATAAATACAATGCGACGATTTATTAAACAACCTACGAGTACAACTAGCTCAGAGATATGATCGTTTCTATCAATGAAAGTTTACGTGTATGGACTTTAGTGTTTGCGGAAGTATCGCGAAGAACATATATTAAAAAACAAAGTATATGCCGTTAAAAGTTGTTGGTCCAGAATGGATTAGAATCCATTCTAATTGTATGTGAAGGTGTATATCGGACGCCTGGCTTACAGGTACCTGAGGCGTTCGGTGCATCTGGTGCTCCCGATGCGTCGGATAGCGGAGGGGAACTTCTCTTTTGAGAAGTTCCTATCCGGAGGTGGAGTCTCTGGGATCAGAGCGGTTGTCGGCAGGGATGGGGGCAATGTGTACAACGATACCCTGTCCTTGCCATCAGCAGTGTGGCGGAGCACACAGCTCGTTTTAGTCGGTGCGAGTCCGACATAACCACCGCCTGACCCCGTGGGCGGTGTGATGTAGTGCTTCTGTATTGTGGTGGCGGTGGTGAAGGTTTGTGCATGTCTTTTTACGAATTCTGCATGTATCAGGTAAGAAAATGGATTGTCCACTCTACATTTAGCATTATATATATTTTACTTCATCGCGGATTATAGCAAAATAATTTTATTATTACTTTTGAATCATTATTCTAGGAGTCTCTTCTGGAATAATTTAAGTTCTTGCCAAGATTGTTACTTTTGTCAAAATTGTGAGAATTCTTTCACAAAAAATATGTTAAAATGAACCGGCTACTAATTATTTTAACATGCAATTAAAAATTCACATAATCGTAATTTTTGACGCCAAACAAAATGCTTTTAAAGGTTTCTTACGGTCCTTTTGGCGCAATTTAAAAAGGTCAGAGTAATTAAAATGTCCAAACAGCGATTTTTAACTCGAGACCTTTATGTTCTTGCTTATTAATTAAACCTGCCTGCCACAATGACCAGTAAAACGCTCTTGACATGGAAGATGATTCATATCTTAAAAATTTAAAAGTCATATGAGTAATAAATATCTTTAGACTTCTCAAAAGCGTTGGTCAAGATTATACATTAAGGAAAATATTAATTACTTGATTGATCATTATTTCGTAGCGATATTTCCTTCCAAAACATGTTTTAATGACCATTGTATGAATTATACATGGCTCATATTACACATCGAAATAAAGAAGTATGGAGGAAGTATTGCTTGCTATGCAACTTCGAGCTATTTCCAAATCATTCATATACCATATCTATTATAGGGTAAGAATACCCTATAATTCCTAAAAAAATTATAGTACAGAAGTACTATAATTTTTTTAATACTAAATACTGGATTCAAATTTTTATTATGGGATCATTTACTATTAACACTTTTTGTCAAAATTAGATTAGTCGCGAAAGCGTAATAGACAGACAGACACATTTATATTGTTAGTATCGATTAAGTGAAATTAATTCATACGGACGATATGGTACTATTTGCTGACCACTTTTATTAAGAAATACAAGCAAAAATTTTTTTGGCGTGCGAAGTACCTAGTGCTTATTTGCACAAATTTCATTAGTTCTCAACATTAAATTAATTATTGATAAGTAAAACATTAAATAAGTTTAAAACCACTGTTACTATCCCACTGCTGAGAATAGGCTTCTTCTCTCCGTTTTTTTTTGAAGAGGAGGATTGGAGCTAAGACCTACCACTCTGCTCCAATGCGGATTGGTAGGTTACACATATCTCCAGAATTCTCTAGAGATTTGTAGGTTTCCTCACGATGTTCTTCACCTAAAAGCGTATCATAAATTGCAATTATCAATTAGACACATAAGTGTTAACAGAAAAACTCATCGGTGTCTGCCCGGGTTTGAACCCGTGACTTCCTCGAAAGAGTCGCAAGACGAAGAGAAGCATCGTCAAAATTGCCAAATGCAGAAATTCTTTTAGCGGTACACTTGACGAGATGCAATGGAAAAAAGAAGATTGCAGCGATACAAAACTAATGAGAATATTATTTTGCTATAATCCGCGATAAAATTCGGATAAAATAAATTTTTTATCGCGGATTATAGCAAAATAATATTCTCATTAGTTTTGTATTATGGACCTCCGCAAAGTAACGCCTAATTCTATAAATTATTGCAGCGATACTCAAATCGTCTATTATTCGGTATATTACCTTTCTATCTAAATAACATTTGTATTCTCTTTGAAAGTTTAAGGTTTTCAAAAGGTGTGGTGTTGATATTTTAATTCCCTCAAGCCATTGATTGATTATTTCGTCATACCTATATTTTCTTCTGCATTCGTTTCACTTTGCAATACAAGTTCCAATTAGTCACTCGCCTCACCCTTTTGTTGATGAAACAGAATTAGCAACAGGTAATTTGTGGGCTTGATTGAGTGCTCATAAAACGAATGAGGTAGCGAATTGCAAGCCGATTGCTGTCATCGAACTCGGCGCTTTGTATTATGCATGTATAGAGGGTTGGCGTTCCTTTGTATCTATTAAATGCACGTATCTGACTATAAAATACATTAATAACTCTATTGCATATAACTACATACATCTTGTTAGTATAAATTAATCATCACCGTTCTCCTGCCCTTATCTAAGTGGGGTCAGCCGTCGGCAATACATGTTTTAAGTTATTTTGCTAGGTCTTTTACGACCGGCCGCCTGCCTGACGTCAACTTACATTAGACGCCTTTAACAACACCTCGGTTATAAATCAGTGCGTACTATTCTACTCAGCCGAATGCCCCACAGCTCTTACCTTACTCGCATTTTACGACACCTCGGTAAGAAATGAGAGTGGTCTATTCTTCTCAGCCGGATGCCAAACGGCACTTACTTAAATTTTACGACACCTTAGTAAGAAATGAGGGTGGTCTATTCTACTCAGCCGGATACCACACGGCACTTTCCTCTTTCTTACCGAGGTGTCGTAAAATACGACTAAGGTAAGTTATCAAACAGGCGGCCGGTCGTAAAATAATTACCTAAAACATGCAAAAATATGTTTAAAATACGCTGGTGGCGACCCCACTTCGAGTAGGATACGGACAGGAGAATGACAAATGTGAAAATATTTACAAAGTTCACTCGTCTAATTACTTAAGGGGCTACCAATACAAGCCTTCGAAACACCACCCGCACAAATCATTCGTCAGGAAGCAATGGTGACGTCGCTCCCCTTAAGCAAAATATCCGGGATATTAATCATTGCGCCTGTAGTTAGGATAAATGACTCAATGAACGCTCGCATCGGTGCTATTGACTTTTCCGGTGTAAATGTCTAAACTAATTGTTTACAATGGATTTCTATTTACTTTTAATGAATTTGAATTACGAGTGGATTCATTCTTTGTATCTATTTTAAAGTAAATTTATACTGTGCAAAGGCGGTTTATTGCTGTAACAAATTTCTTAGATACAATCTTTGGTATAGGGAGTTTTATACAATAACTCCCTATACCATGTAATGTAGGATAGTGCAAATATCTATAAATATAAGTAAACAGCTTTTTAGTGTATTTATTAAGTATTTTAGTATATTTATTTATAAAGATATATTTAAAGGTACATTAAAAATTCTTCTATGATGCGTCGGTGACTAAATTGTTCGCTTAAACAATAACATTTAGATCCGTTTCATTCAAAGAATTTTGTATACACTTTTTATCCTCGAGCTTGACTGTTCTTATAATTAATCGTTCTGAGTCTTTGCAAATTTTATTTTACGGTGTTGCAACAGTTGTAAGTTCTACTCAAATTGTATATCTTATAAGCCCACTCTAATAATCAATCTTATAGGCCTACTTACTCTCTTTGAGTTAACAGGTGTCTATTTTTATTTTATTTATTTATTTATTTATATTACAATAAGTTAAAGTTTACATAATGTTAGCGCAAACATAAACTCATAAGAGTTTTTCCGTACGCCAGAGACGTCGACATAACATACATACTATATTTATAATATATATACTACACACTTATAATACTTAATTTTTTTTTGTTTATACATTTGCTTAATATCTAAAATTAATAACTAAAGAGTATTAATAACTAAAAAGTATAAAAAACTATAAGGTAGTTACACATTTATTTATTAGTAAGTAAAGATAATGAATAAATGAGTATAAAGAGATAGAATGTTGGTTACTATATTTTAGGCTGTTCTGAGATTATTGTTATAACGGAGGTAAACTTATACTATTTCCATTTAACCCAGGTAACAAATATCTTTTGCAAATTACATTTGTATTTTAAAAAATTTGACACAAAATAAAATAACTTTAAGTAGTGCGCTGAACTAACGACTTGTTGAAGTACTTTGCCTTGTTATACCGTAAAAGAAGTAAAGACTTAGTTCAAAAATTTTATAGAAACTTTTAAGTACAAATACTTATTTCATACAATTTAACATATTTTGTATTTTGGGACCTTCTTAAATCCGAAAATAATTCTGCCAATGATTATTATACCACCGTGTGATAAAGTAAAGTATACCACCCTCATTTCTTACTGAGGTGTCGTAAAAAGCGACTAAGGTAAGTTGTCCCGCCGTGTGGTATCCGGCTAAGTAAAAAAGACCACCATCATTTCTTACAGAGGTATCGTAAAAGATGAGTTGACGTCAGGCAGGCGGCCAGTCGTAAAATACCTAGCCAAATCGTGTAACAAAATGTTTATAACATGTTGCGCCAACCCTACTTAGAGTGGGATAAGGGCAGAAGAATTATGAATTATTTGGTCTAAAGTTTTGTACTGATTACTAAACTTTACCTTACTTTTGGAATAGTTACTAATGAAGTCAACATGCGTGGATGATCTACGAATAAGATAAGTAAGGAAAATTTGCTTCCAGCTACCGCACTTCGTCATTATTAAAATCTGACAATATTGTGTATCAAAGTGAACGCAGAGTTAATAAAATTAGCACCTAAGCAATGCAGAGCGATTGTACGACAGAGTGGCGGGGTTTGGTCGACAAGTAGTAAGTGATAAATAAAGCGTAATCGAGAGACGGAAACAGCCAATGAGTAAATCTCGTCCGTCAATTTATTTAAATTATTTATTAGTGCCCGCTATAGACACCCGGGCGCGATCGTTTTCATTGCGCGTTCACAGAGAGCGCTCCGGACGCGGATAGTGCGTCACGAGTAATATAATTTTGATTATCGATATCGATAAGTTCATAAAAATTAAAGGTCGATTTAGCAAACTGTTAGCAACTGATCCTTGCAAACTTTTATAGCTATTTAAATATACAAAAAAAATTAAATATAAAAAAAAATATATATTAAAAAATTACCTACACTAGAAAAAAACATTCAACTTTATAAATATATTTTTATTTCACTTTCAGCAAGAGATGAAAGAAAGTTATGTTAAGTTGTGAAAGTTAGTGAAAAGAAAAGAAAGGTATGTTAAGTCGTGAACTTTGGTAAAAAAAATAATAGAAATATTCTTTTTTAATTATTTTACCTTCCTATATAATATCGAAAAAATATTTATTTATATTCTTAGTCAAATTTGAGTAAAAAACTTATCAAGCACGCAAAAAGTAATAATGTTAGACTTACTGATGTCCAAAAAGAAATTGTGTGTACGGACATTACAAGTCACTTCTCATTTATTATGGCAAACTACAATAAAGTAGAATTTAATACATTTATGCAGTTATTTAATGATTAAATGGTGATACGTAGGAGTTATATAATGATGATAGTGTGTTTTTAGCTGGTTTTCAATTTCCTTATTTTGATCGTAGCCATCAATGATAAGGAAAATTTAAATCGCTATATCGATAGTCGCATTAATGGGCACCACTACTGACGATTCGAATTAGTTAATTTGTGCAGATACAACACAATGGATGAGGAAATAATATACTCGCATGTACTTATGTACCAGGAGATTGTAATTGGCGTAATTGGACGAATCTGGACGCACTTAATAATGTTTCATTGTCGTGATTCAAACGGCAATTCATCGTTTGTATAAGATGTGATTCATTACGACGAAGGTCAATGTTTTCATTTTGGTACATAGATTATAAAATGCCGTGTGGCATCCGGCTGAATAGAATAGTACCATCCTCTTTCTTACCGAGGTGTTGTAAAAGGCGACTAAGGTAAGTCGACCCGCTGTGTGGTATCCGGCTGAGTAAAATAGACCACCCTCTTTCTTACCGAGGTGCCGTAAAAGACGACTAAGGTAAGTTGACCCACCATGCAGTATCCGGTTGAGTAAAATAGACCACCCTCTTTCTTACCGAAGTGTCGTAAAATACGACTAACGTAAGTTGACCCGCCGTGTGGTAACCGCCTAAATAGAATAGACCACCCTCATTTCTTATTGAGGTGTCGTAAAATACGACTAAGGCTAGTAGACTTAGGTAAATTGACCGCAGGCAGGCGGCATCTCGTAAAATACGTAGCCAAATTATATTACAACATGTTTATAACAAGTTCTTCCGGCCCCACTTAGAGTGGGATAAGTGCAGAAGAATGATAATGATGATACATACAACTTTCCTTCATTGTACAAGTTACATATATAGTAAATAGATTTTAGATCATCACACTCTTTAAAATATGTTATGCAATGCTGAAATAGACTTACCCATTGATGTCTGTGATGGTCCAGAAATATTTCAGTACCGCCTTAGCCAGTAGATACCAGATTTGCGTCCACACCCAAGTAGATTTGTCAATGGAGGATGAAAGGAACTCTTTAGTCTCTTCGTCGGGTTCCAGCTGTACGAATTTCTGTTGTAGCTCCGGACTCAATCGGCTTTTATCAACCCGATACCACTGAAACAATATAATTTGACATTCATTTACACAATATTCATGATTCTCCTGTCCTTATCCTACTGTAAGTGGGGTCGACACAACATTTTAATGGCAAGGTATACAACCGTCCGCATATCTGACGTCAATTTACCTTAATTGCCTTTTACCACACCTCGGTAAGAAATGAGGGTGAGGGAGAATGAGGGAGGGTCTATTCTACTCAGCCGGATACCAGACGGAAGATGAACGAGTTTATCATATGTATCGATATAAAACTAGTAATTTGACTGATGAAATCAATAGGTACGCATGTTATTTAATTCTCTTAGCATTTATTTACAGTTCAAAAAATTAATCAACAGTAGTCACAGCGGGTGGGGCAAATTAAAAAAAATTCAAATGTTAGTCGCAGAAACAATCATAACTTTTTTGTATAGGCAGCACGTCAAACAAAAATCATCTAACACTCAAATGTGATTCTTGATTGCCTCAGTAAATTAGTAAAGACGTTATAGCGCGGATCCCGGGAGCGTAATCGTAAATTGATGTTTAACAACTCACCGGCTCACATTTTAATGAAAGTATATAAAAACAGTAATGGAGTGCAAATAAGAGAGTGTTATGAAAGAAGCGTGTAGATCGTCACCAGTTGTATGCTCAAGTCAGCCGCCGCGGCCCTACAAAGGGCATTGCGGCGGCTGTTAATTTCACGCTGCCTCGAATTAACATTTCTTTACGCCAGAGAATAATAACGAATTAAAAAAACTTCTCGCCTCTACATATAGTGGTAATGACGGCAGGCGGCGGGACGCGCGGCGAACTCATCAGGCCGACTTAATTAATACACGATCTGTGTTTATATTAAAAACGAAGTCGGCAGCAGCGTGTAAAAAAGTTTATAGCACATTAACAACGCGAGTGCTACGCGCTAATGATTGTTTTCTAATTATAATATAATAACAGAAAAAAACAAATAACGCTTCTACGGGTGTTTTAATTTATTCTATTACTAGCTGTGCCAGTAGCTTCGCCCGAATGGAAATCAGTGTGTTACTAATTTTTTTCCGAATTGAAATGTTGAAAAGTAGTTATCGTGAATCGTAAATTATAAGAGATTTTGACTAACTTTCACCTTTTACGTTGCGCACTCAAGGAATGGTTCAAATTTTTGCAACATTTATTATTGCTGAAAAATTCCTAGGAATCTTAGCGTGATGTTATATAGTCTATAGCCTTCCCCGATAAATAGACTATCTTACACTCAAATAATTTTTCAAATCGGTCCAGTAGTTTCTCAGATTAGCGCATTCAAACAATCAAACAAACAAACTCTACAGCTTTATTAGTGTAGATAAATAAAGCGATAGTAGTCAGCCGTTGTGTGCACATCACAGAAAATACTACTGGATGAATTTAGATGAATCAAGTTTTATTCCTAAGACACTTAGGCTTTATCTAATAAAAGGTTGTGATATGTACCTATGTATTAAATTAAACGAACAACATTGTGGTCAAACATAAATATCTTGAAATAATTTCTGGAATAGAAATAGGTACATAAGAAAGTGATATTAAAAACTATAAATTACCTAAAAAAGGAGACTAATAAATATTTATTAAGGAATACTGATGGCGAATCACGTTGGTGATTATGCAATGCGCCGTCTTTACATTTAAAATAACCTGCATCGGAACTACGGGAACCGACGGAGCGAATTCTCCAGACGGAATACAAATCGTGGAAAATTTTGAATGCCGTAGTCATTGACAATACTTTGTTTCAGATTATTCGTCGAGCAATGATCTAATTTTGTGCCTTCGATTTTTTATGTAACTAGACGTTGTAAACAGACACGGCGACGTTTATAGAAACCAACGTGATGTATCTACGTAATTCAACACGTGACAGTCGGTTCGAATTGAAAGCAGTGAGGAAATAGTACTAAAATCTTTGATACTTTCTAGATTTATGCGCAATCTAGACCGTGGCTACTAAGCATCTTCGAAAAATCTATACAAATTATAAAATGTATTGACCCCTTATCTCTGATATTAGGAAGAGTAAAATTTGAAGAGTTTACACAGCAAATAGCTTTATATAATAGCACAGCTTAAGTATGTTGTTCACTTCCATTATCTACAAGTGGAAACTTTGTTGGCATGCGTATTAATTATATTGTCATATTTTAATGTAATAATTAAGTGCTATATGTTAAACAAATAAATAAGAATTAATAAAGAAAAACACGTGGAGAAAAGTCTAGAAACCGCATTATAACTGTAACGAGATGACTTCCAAGTTGTTGTTTTTGAATTTTAAGCAATAATATGTAGTCTTACAGGCGCCCGGCTCGATTATTTATGAGACCCGTGTTTAGGATTCAATATCTGCCCGTGTAAAGCTAGGTTTGCATGAATAAAAATATATGTATTTTAAAAATCTACCTGTTAAGGAAGACAAATCGAGAATGATTTATTCAATTCGGCGAGCTATTGAGGCCGAGTGACTTTTGTTTATTTTAGGAAGTATATGTGGGTTACCGATTTTCACAAACTGGTCAACGGGTCAGTTGGTGAAAAATGTATTAACATTTTCCTTTGAGTGTTCTCAACTCTTCAAAGCGATCTGTCATATTTCATAAAGGATCATTATCCTCCGTTGACTCGTTAGTGTTTAGGTCAACGAAGGTGCATCGATGGAACGAATGTAGGGATGCTGTTCCATTATCCGACGGTCGTTCGCCTCTCGGTTAATGAATCAAAGACCTGTGCGAGCATATTGTCAATACGGAGCGAAATATTAACTCTGAATGCGCTCAGTCTGCACAATGCCAGATTAATTCCCATTTAAGTGTGTGAAATAAATGGTGACGAGCGGCGATTCACAGGCAAATGGCGATGTATTGCGAGTTGCGACTTCCAAGCTCTAATGTTCAATGAATGGCTGTCATTCCAGCGGCACTGTTTAGTATGTCGCATTATTAAGAATTAATGACCATTTCAGAATAATTTTCTCTTTGCGTACATAAGAAAATTCTCATTTAAAACTACTTATAGTACAACAAAAGAATATCGGTGTTTAAAACGTCTTTTTAGGGATACGTGGCTTATCCAGAGGGTAAAAAGTGGGTCGTTACCCATCTCCAAGCTCCATCTCCTCATACCAAGTGATAAATGGAGGAAGAGCATCCTTATAAGCACCATACTGAATGTTATTATACATATAAACCTTCCTCTTCAATCACTCTATCTATTAATCAAAATCTGTTGCGTAGTTTTAAAGATTAAGCCTATATAGGGATATAGCGACATAGGGACAGACATGGAAAGTGACTTTGTTTTATACTATGTAGTGATAAATGATAAAGTTTAAATCTTTAATTAAACTTAAGAATTTTTACCGAAATTGTTTGTAGTAATTGCGAAAGTCTTCATCCTGCATGATCTGATACGCACAAGATTGCTTTTTGTAATTAAGATTTGATTTACCAAAGCCAATGTAATTATTTTAACTTATAACGAAATATAAGAAAAATATTCACATTGAGTTGTAAATGTTGGAGATGTTCAAAAAAATCAGTGTTTCGAATCAGTCATCTATACATCACTTATATTTACTAGAGACTTACATTTTAAAGTCGTAATTTGTTATAACTCTATTTTTATAAATCGTTACCAATTTATTTGGTTAACAAAGAATATATCATAAAATATCCTATCCAATCATTGACATAATAAAAAAGCATGTCAGACGTGTAACATTTGTTTGGGCGGCAGATACTATAAAAGATAAAATGTAGTAAGTGGCGCATAGGATCTTGGTGGATTTAGCGGTAAGCGTCTTGGGAGCTTGTTTGCCGGCGCTCTATTAAAATGGGATCAGCCAGATGCATATTGCCTGCCGCCTGCTGGACGCTCCGCGGAATACACGGGACATGGGTAGCTAGCCTACATTTTCTACAAATAATTTAAATGTATTTACTTTGTTTAGAATATTTGATATCTATAAAAATAATTAGCGGGATTCGTTAAATTACTTGTGTTATTTATTAGTGTATAGTATATTTATTGAGGGGGGTTTAATGGGGGGTCACTACCATCACCATTGAGGACGACTCGAGGATAAGGAGTACATTTAATGAATTATTTTTAACAAAATTTTATTATTAATAATACTAATAAAGATGGTGTGAAATGGGTCTGGCGATGTAATGATGGCGAGTATAATCGTAAGGTTTTTGCGTAAGTGCACCATTAACTGAATGAACACCATGGGTTTATATTGAGTGACCATTTGGCATTTTACTTTCTTCTATTCTTCAGGAAACACGGCATGTAATTGTTTTCTGGTTACTACTATAATGTGATAATATTCTTTAACCCTACGTATAATTTCGTTTCATCCTCGTGGTGTCCGGTCGAGTAGAATAGACCACCCTCTTTCTTACCGAGGTGTTGTAAAATACGAATAAGGTAAGTTGACCTCAAGCAGGCGGCCGGTCGTAAAATACGTAGCCAAATCATGTCACAACATGTTTATAATATGTTATGCCGACCCTACTTAGAGTGGGATGGATGGAAGGGCAGGAGGATAATGAAAGTAGTAGATTAAAAACAATCATAATTACAAAATGTTATAATTGATAGTAAAATTATTGAATGTTACTCGCTTTTTTCTTTTGAATATTACTCGTCTTTTTCAATTCGTATTCAATAACTCAAACCTAGAGACACAGATCTACAGCATTGATATTACCAGTGCATAAATATGGTATGGTAATAGCCTTGAGGAAATATGTACGTCCGCGAGTCTCAATTAAAGATTAAAATGACTTATGACCGTATGAAACAATTGCGTTCGATTAACACCAGACAAAGCTACTAGAACATAAACTGTGCTATCTAAATTGTTTAGAGGTTAATCGATTTATATCCCTATACGAATTTAAATTCTGACCAAAGAATATAAAAGGTCTCAAACTAAAAGTTCTGAGTCTGTTTATCGTCATACTTTTGTAGTATATAAGTTATAAACAGTTGGAATGGAAAGCGTCAGCCATGGGGGCCGCAAAGCTTATTTTCAGGAAGGGGGGTGCATCTGTATTACTCATAGAAAAATATAGAATAATACATGTATCGCAAGTGGATAACAGAGTATAAACTACTTTACGCATATTTATTTCACTTCAAATATGTTTTATTTCATATTTAGAAGAAGTTAATGTACAGCATACATCATTTACCCTTACACCCCGCTGTCGGTAGCAATGGTCTGAATATTTGAAGATCTAAGTAACAGCTCTAAGTACATTTGATAATTTCTCTCCTTCCGATAGTATATAAGTTGGCTACGGGTCAGAGGTACAAAAAATTCTGATAATACTCTGAAAATATTTATACGTTAATTACAAACAACAAAACCTTGAAAGTGCAATTAATTTTTAAAAATTCAATTTCGAGTTGTTATAAAAACAGAATCTACTCTCTCCATTTGGAATTGTTTTGTTGGTTATTTGTTCTATGGTATCACGAGTGCCTTAGGGCCTCTGTTGCGTAATTGTTTTGAACTCGTCTTTTAATTGTTCTATCGAAGGATGGGATTTATGCACCGGCGTGACCTCCAGCCAAAGCAATTGTTATTGAACAACCGCGATCGACATTACAATGTAAATCTTTAGAAAGCGTTACATAATTTATGAACATTTGACTTAAATTTTAAATGTTTATTCGTAATGTATTTTAAATTTCAACATAACTTCCTGATGTAGGTAACTGATTGGCAATTTCAATACATACGATTTCGATTGGTAAATCACAATTGCGGTAACAATTCATTTCCAGCATTATTTCCGCACGCCGGACCATGGGAATGCATCCCGACAATAGCAATTTTAATCAAAGATCATCCGTTCTTAGTCAATAGAATTAACATTTAGGATAATTGAATCCATTGTTTTTGTTTATGTAACTCTTGTGTAGCCATTACGGAGTTGAATGTTGTAATTTCTAATCAGTTCTCGAAATTGTAAATTCTATTGTAGTCTAAATTAAAGCATAACTTTCGCGTAATTGTGTACGTTTGATTACATGATATGCAACGACATAGAACGATTACTTGTTGGTGCTATTTGATCGAATTCCGTTCAGTAGTTTTTGCATGATCAAGTTATGAACGCAAAACTTTTTATTAGTATAAATAGTCTAAACTGTTTAATGGACTTACGAAATGGATGAGAAATATATCATGCAATACGCAAAGAATTAAATCTTTACCGCACTGCAAAATGCGAGCTTTATTTGCATTTATTTTTAGTTTTCTTATCCTGTTTTCTTATGCTTTTTTTGTTGGCAATATAATGACATAAATACGAGCCTTGTTGCATTTTGCTTATTCTGTAAATTTTAATAGACACACTTTTTTATAGAAAATTCGAAGATGCCTCGCCGGAGTTCAAATTAGTAAACCTTTGGACAAGACGTGCTATTAGATAAATGTTTGTATTAATAAAATAGGGTGAAACATATATCTACAGGGTCCAAGTGAGGCAAACCATTAGCTCATTTTTTAGGTACATATCAGATTGGCGTGTATTATCCTACACTCTTTTTATGATTCCAAATAAAGTTTATGAACATAACTTAATACAGTTAGGTAGATAGGTAGGTAGTATGGTGTTGTTACAAATCTAGAGTATAAAATTATAACTTAAGAAGCAAAAACTAATGATTATATACAAAAAATTTGGACATAAGGAAGAGAAGTGTGGCATATAAGTTTGTGATGCGATGTGATCGAGGCGTAGGCACGCGTCAGAGAGATTTACGGGTGCATTTAAACTGGTTTTACATTAAGCTCCAACTGAGTCGATTTGATCGTAAAATCAGCCGTTATTTCTCGAGACAATATCGTAGTTGCTTACCACCCAGACCGAATGGTGAATTAAGCGCAGGTTAACCATAGGTCAGGTTTATGGCACAATTGATTTTGCTTTTTACGTGCGATATTATCTAAACAGCTTTATTTAGTGTTTAATAGAACAGAAATAAATTTTAAATAAAGGATGAAAGTGCCTTTTAAGAGTGCTCGACGAGGTAATCTTTATTAGTACCTACATTTACTTTTGGCATAAACGTGTTTCTTTAAATTATAGTTTATATTGTAACATATTCCTGAAATGCTGTCGAATAAAACAATCTATAGTATATATTAATTTGATTTCCAAAGGAATCGTACTGGAATACCACCCGCTCTCCTCTACATCATCCTCTTGTCCTTACCTACTCTAAGTGGGGTAAGCACAACATGTTATAAACATGCTGTCACATGATTTGGCTGCGTTTTTCTACCGGCCGCCTGCCTGACGTCAACTTACCTTAGTCGTATTTTAGGACACCTCGGTAAGAAAGAGTGTGGTCTATTCTACTAAACCGGATACCACACGGTGGTTCAACTAACCTTAGTCACCTTTTACGACACCTCGGTAAGAAATGAGGTTGGTCTATTCTACTCAGCCGGATACCACACGGCGGGTCGACTTATCTACGTCGCCTTTTATGACACCTCGGTAAAAAATGACCCGCTCTCCTCTACATTCAGCCCAAAACTAAGACTCTAACTTTAAGACGACACTCCTTGATGCTTTGAGTTTCTGCTTTTTCCGTTCGTTAAGCAGTTATGTCTTAGATATGAGCGGCTGAAGCCGACTTATTTAGTAGTACCCGCCATCCGTGGAAATTAATAGTTTTCAAAAAGACCCTTAAAACACCGGCTCAGCAATAATTGACATTAATCTTTAGAAAATTCGTTGTCCACGTAATTGGGTTATTAACTCTAAACAACGTTAGACAAAATTACCTATAAGGCAGTTGTTATAGCATAATTTTATTATTAGTTAACTACTCGTAGGTTTCACCTAATTTTTCGAGTACAGGTACATTTTGGGAGATCAAAAATATGTGAATGGGGGTTTAATGTTGGCACGAATGATGATTCTTTAGTAGGTACTTGATAGGATGAATTTAAATACGCAAAATTATACAAAACACAGCTAGTATAGGTCAAATTATATTGACCACATTATTAATTTCATTCTTCTCGAATCGTTTAGGCCAGTGGTCGGCAAAGTGAGGCCCCAGAGCCGCATGTTGCTCTTTGGCTCCTTAAGTGCGGCTCTGGCGCGGAAGGCGCAATAATATTTTCAAAAAAAAAAACTTACTCAAGCTTTCCAAAGAGATGCAAGCCTATTGTTCGAATTAATAAATATTTATTAAGTATGAAATTTAGTTTTATTTAGTATACTACTTATTTAGTTTAATAAACGTTTACTAAACAAGCAAATTTGGCTCCCAATTTTTTTTTTTAAATTGTTGTAATGATCATATTTGGCTCTTTGACTAATAAGTTTACCGACCACTGGTTTAGGCAATACATATTTGACGAAAAATATCTAATGTGAGTGCACAACAATACCAATATATGAATCCGCAGTATCAAATTTACTAGCTTAACTTTGTTTACAGCTTGGCACACATGTTTATTTATATTCAATCTTCTCTATACGATAAGTATGTAGAATGGTTTCCTTTACGATGCGGTTCTGATAAGCTTGAATCTATTTTTAAAGGATCAATGTTTAATTCATCGAAACGTACTTTACATTTTCCTTGACAGCGGTCTAGGAAGAACATATCTTACAAATCGTATTATATACAAACAATAATGATTTATTTAATTTTAAACAAATATGACTCTCATTTGTTAGCTGTTAGCTGTGATAGCGGTGATCTATTGAGGTGAGATTATTTGAACCTGTGACTCTTTCAAGAGGGTCACAGGTACAAATGTCGGTTAGGAATCATTGAGTTTTTCTATAAAAACTTATGTGTCTAATTGATGATTGCAATTTATCACACGCTCTTCGTTTAAGGAAAACGTCGTAAGGAAAACATCTGTATATCTCTAGAAAATTCTGGGGATATGTGTAACCTACCAATCCGAATTGGAGCGGCGTGGTAGGACTTAGCTCGAAACCTAGTCTCAGCAGTGGGATAGTAACAGGCCGCTACTTAATTAAAATACATAAATATCTTGCTATAAGCTTGGTGGGTCTTAGCTCCAATCCTTATTTCCAAAAACGAAGAGAGGACACCTATACTCAGCAGTGGGATAAATATGGCTAAACGGGTAAACAGGCCGTTACTTTACTTGAACTCGGTCGTGTAGTACTGTCATTCAATAATATCTATACTAATATATAAAGCTGAAGAGTTTGTTTATTTGAACGCGGTAAGCTCAGGAACTATACCGATTTGCTAAATTCTTTAAGTGTAAGATAGTCCATTTATCGAGGAAGGCTATAAGCTATTTAACATTACGTTAAGAATAGGAGAGGAGCAGCAATAAAAATTATTGCTAAAACGGCAACGGTTAAAGCTTTCCTTGCGTGCGGTAAGAAAACGGTGAAAGTTATTAAAAAATCTTTTATAATTAATTATGTACAAAATGTCAATTAGGGAAAAAATTTGTTACACACTAATACACATGCGGGCAAAGCTGCTGGCAAAGTTAGTGTATTAATATTTAAACAACATTTAGCAGTCATCATCTTCCTGCCCGTATCCCACTCTAAGTGGGGTCGGCACAACATGTTATAAACATGCTGTCACATGATTTGGCTGCGTTTTTACGACCCGCCGCCTGCCTGACATCAACTTACCTCAGTCGTATTTTACGACACCTCGGTAAGAAAGAAGGTGGTCTATTCTACTAAACCGGATACCACACGGTGGGTCAACTTACCTTAGTCGCCTTTTACGACACCTCGGTAAGAAATGAGGTTGGTCTATTCTACTCAGCCGGATACCACACGGCGGTTCGACTTACCTTAGTCGCCTTTTACGACACCACGGTAAGGATTGAGGGTGGTACTATTCTATTCACTCGGATACCACACGGCGTTTAAACAACATTTAACATTACTGTTAACTTGCAGCGTTTGAATTTTTTGACATTGCAACATTTGCCCAATCGAGAGGTGGCGGTTGATTGAATTGATTTAAAAAGAAATCGAATGGGGCGCGACACTTCAAGCGATGGTATTTTTATAGCTTGTACGTGTCCCTCTACGCAGAGGCGACACATTCCCGTCGTGGCGACGTTTTTGTAGCGTAACATATATTAGATACTTCAACGTTTAAGCTGAGGATAATCTTTATAAGAAAGAGTATACTTGTATTGTTATTATTAGCGTGACGTTACCAATACAATCTTACGAAAGAAATTCTTACACATTATATAATTTTTTTTTTAATGTTTCATTTATTACGGAAGATACAATAAAATTACTTAGCTGTTATCCGCGTTTGTTAAGAAAATATATAAAATGCTAAGTGTGTTAAACAGGCAATATTCATATACCTTATACATGCAGGACAAGTCACCACGCGTATCACCAAACTCTGCCAACACCCAACCACACCAGCATTACACACACCCAGTACCACAATCTCTACGATCGTTTCGCCCCTAAACCGAATCATCAGCAGGAGGATAGGCTCCACGAACAAAATTGTAACTATAAGCGTTATTTGTTATGTTATTAATCTAGTTAATCTAGCTCGACATAAATAATATTTTTTCTTTTACATAAAATATTGTTTTTTTTATAAACAACTTCCATCTTTTAAATTAACAATGTATGTTAACTTGATACTAGTTCTAAACTTCTCATGTATATTTGATTTATATAAAACATATTATGTAAGACTGTATATGCTAAATTGAAACTATAATTAACTATAAAGCCTTGCATTGAAAGATATTTAATAAAACTAATGGTTTTAATTATAACACGCAATTTTAAACCCTATTTATATAGTGATCTGGTGCAATATAGGTACATCAATTTTTATTTATATAAACAGTAAATTTAACGATTGACCATCATTTAAAATCTTTTTCCTCGACGTGAAGGCGCCCAAACCTCGTAGTTGTCAACAGTTGTCGAATTTATTTTCTCAATCATTATTTTCTTACGTCTCTGTAGCTTCTTTTATAACTGTCGATTTATGATCCATTTCAAAGCATAAGCTCTTCATAAGAAACATGTATGTTTTTGACAACGCAAGCAAATAGCTGTTTATTTTTTTAAAGGGCACACAAATCAATTGGGAAACTGCAGACTGGTTTCGTTTTTCAACCGAGATTTATATTCTGGGACTCTTAGGAAATAAAATAATCACGGCAGCGCCGATTTGCATACAATGGTAAAATAATTTTACGCGCGTTTCGCCGCGCTAACTCGACTTTTTATTTAGCTTTTCGCGTCTTATCTATGAATCAAACGGATTGAATCGGCTCTCTGGATTTAAGTGTTAATATTTTTCAATTCGGGGACATTTTCGATTTAAAATTTTAAAGTAAATTTTGAACTTGACCAGCTTCAAGGACATTTTATTGAGGTAAAATAATGTATAATATCAGGGCAGTAAGAGCCTATGTGTTGGCTTTTTAAATGTACTCAAGCGGGATATTCCGCTTGCATCAGACTGCGTGGCGAGGTCGTACGGTTCACGGGCAACAGTAGTCGTCGTGGCGCCGTCTACAAACACAGATGCACGCGGGCGATGCCATATCACATTCTTTTACTTACATAACAAACATAGAAGAAAAATAGGTAAGAACAGTTTCCTTTCGTAATTAACATTCTGATCAAACATCATCAACCCTTATCCCTCTCTAAATGGGGTCGGCACAACATGTTATAAACACGCTGTCAAATGATTTCGCTGCGTTTTTACGACCGACCGCCTGCCTGACGTCAACTTACCTCAGTCGTATTTTACGACACCTCGGTAAGAAAGAGGGTGGTCTATTCTACTAAACCGGATACCACACAGTGGGTCAACTTACCTTAGTCGCCTTTTACGACACCTCGGTAAGGAATGAGGTTGGTCTATTCTACTCAGCCGAATACCAAACGGCGGGTCGACTTACCTTAGTTGCCTTTTACGATATCTCGGTAAGAAATAAGGGTGGTACTATTCTATTCAGCCGGATACCACACACTTACTAACATAGAAGAAAAATAGGTAAGAACGGTTTCCTTTCGTAATTTACATTCTGAACAAACATCGTCTGTCATAAATTCAGCACAAAAGTGCGAGCGAAGGCCGAGTAGCAACAAAAGGGCATGACTTTTCCCGCAAAAAGATGATCCTTAATCTGATTAAATCTCCATCGCGGCGGACGTCGGACCGTGAAAGATTAATGAATATTTGTGCGAGGATTCCCGGAGCTGGGTTGGCACGTAGCAGTGTCATAATCATATTAGCAGCGACCGGAGGTCGACTAGGCACGCACCGCAGGGTTAGGTATATCCTAAAGGTACACGCGCTCCCCAGCCTCCCGTCAGGGCAGTTGATTTGAACGTGACACTCAGCTCAAACTTTACGATGTGACATATGTGTGTAAAAGGGCAGCGGTTACCGATACGCACACTGGAAAGGATTTACCTAAATTACTCATACGATAGATGTAACACGATCTGAAACAAGTAATAGCGAACCAGTTTTTTCACTTCGCTTCTTTCATATATAAAAGTACCTAGGTTATCGAGTCTTGCTCGGTAATTTTTTAAAACATAAAAAAAAATGAAAAAGGGAAAAATAATTGGGCATTGTGATTTTAACGTTAATTTTAGCATTTTCCCGAAAACAGGGGTAAAAAGACATATTTTACTTTATATTAGATCTTATTATTTTACTTTATATAGATTTATATTAGATCGAATTTCATGAAAATCGTTGGAGCCGTAATATATATACACAAGATTAACTCATTTAAATATTAAAAATTGAAATTGATGGAGGATCAAGGTATTTTGCATACCTCCTTCAGTTAATTTCGCTTGGCGATAAATCTTGCGCGTTCTTAAAAGCGAATATCACAATCGACATTTCGCACATTGGGAGCATAATAAACACACTCGTAAAAATATCAATTGAGGCCCATAAGAAATTAAACGTGAGAATGTATTGTTTCATATACAAAACGAAAATCATTGCGCTAACCAGGTCTCGGGTCGTTTTCGACCCGTTCTCGTGACCAAAAAGCACTTTAAATAAATTTTTTACGGTCAGGTACTGAATATAGGTCTGTAACTATATTTGGGAGGAATTATTTTAAAAAAGGTTAAAAATTTGTACATATTTTAAATGAAATCGAACGGACATCATCGGGCTTCTGAAACGACTCTACTGCACTGAATAGTTTTTCAAAACTATACAACCACTAAAGTAACCGCCTCTTTTCCTTTTTTCTGGAGAGAAGGGTTGGAGCTAAGACATACCACGCTGCTCCAATGCGGATTAGTAGGTTACACAAATCCCCGGAATTCTCTACAGATATGCAGGTTTCCTCACGATGTTTCCCTTCACCGAAAAGCGTGTAATTAATTGCAACTTGAAAAACTCATTGTTGCCTGCCCGGGGTTTGAACTTGAAACCCCTTCGAAAGAGTCGCACGGTCTCACCGCTGAGGTATGACAGCTTATTTGACTGATAATTTAATACAAACACTCCTTCTTTCTCTTCGCTCGTTCCCACGTTAGGTAGGGGCGGGTCTCCTAATTATGTCGCGCCATGATGATTTGTCATAGTTTGTCGTATCCTTTAAACCATTCTATTACTAATAACAACAAATAATAGTTAATGATCTTAAATAGGAGATAAGAATTAATAATAATACGAAGAATAATGAACGTAAGTTTAAAACTTATATCAAATTATCTAGGTACTTAATTTTGTATATAGGAATCGAACAAATAATTTCAGAAGATGAACTAACTTGAAATCAACGTCAGATACTAATAATCTCATCCCAGTCTTCGCAATGTCGTATTAAGAACTTAACGTTGTTACTAGTTTACAACCAATGTTACCTTGAATTATTAAAATTGCCTGTATAATTAATTATTCGGCAATGACAATGATTAACATAAAGTAGTTAAAATAATAAAGATTGTAAAATTATCCAATTAATCGGTAGACATAAATGCTTTAAAAATTGTTACCGTTATACTAAATGTAATTAAAATATAATTACGGTTCGGAAATGTATGAGACCTTGGCATTTGATCGAGTACGGCCGCATGAGAGCACGGAGCAATTCAGGTTTCCTTGGAGGCGGGTAATTAATTATTTGACATTGTCTGTGGTAGCAATAAACCCGACATCAATGATTCAGACAACAACGCGTGCAGCGCAGGCATTATCCACCGTAAGACATCATAAACGGCGTACCATCATCTGGTCTTATAAAAAATTCATGTTCATCTCACATTTCGCCGCCCCTCTTAATTTCGTGAGCCTCTCTAGCTCCGTGTAAAAACTTCGGGTGCCTTTTTATGACTTTTACTGCGGTATAATTGGGAGGGGCGAGAGCTCGCGTCCCTGAGGTGACATAAATACACCCCCCATACCACGCTTTCAACTACTCCGGCTTAATCTCATATAAGACTATAAGGTGAGATATGTTTTGGCAAATGTTGGTTAATTTTCTTAAGAAGCAAATCTAAACTTGGCAACGTTAAAGCATCACACCAGTATACCAAAGTTTTCTTGTTGATGTCTTTTATTATAATTCGCGTATATGTGTATTTGAATTTTTATTTTTTTGGGTAATCAATGAAAAACATATTTCAGTAAAAAGTAAAAAATACACAGCAATATATACATGTATGCTCATATTATAAATACGAATGTATGTCTGCCTGTCTGTGGCTATATGTCTGTTACGGTTTGAGAGCTAATTAATCGGCACAATATGTTATAAACTTGTTGTCATATGATTTGACTTAGTATTTTACGACCGGTCGCCTGCCTGACATCGACTTATCTTTGTCGCCTTTTACGACACCTCGGTAAGAATCGCTATACCAATATCATACTTCCTAATAGAAATTGAACTATCTTAAAAAAAGTTATATATCTATTTAAGAAAAATATGTATAGTTTATTACTTCGAAACATTTACATCTAAGGTTATTGTGGAAGCTTTTATTTTGGATGTACTCAGATTTACCAAGGTTGCAGTTTTAAATGTAGAGGTTCGCTATATATGTTTTGTGGTAATGTGGTAATCTGATGGATAATAAGTATACAAAAAAGTGGATTATCGAAAAATGGATTACATAAATGGGTAGTTACCTGCAAAAGTTAAACATCGTCATTATAAAATTTGACCGTCAACCTCCTGCCCCTATCCTTCTCTAAGTGGGGTCGGTCGCTCGCCTGCCTGACGTCAACTTACCTTAATTTACCTTGCCGTATTTTACGACACCTCGGTAAGAAAGAGGATGGTCTATTCTACTGAATCGGATACGACACGGCAATTATAAAATATTACCAAGACGTGTACATAGTTTTCAAAAAGCGAATCAATAATAGTCTCAAGAAAACGATACGAAATAATTTTACTTAGATGTGCCCTGTATATGGAATCCTAATACGTGTTCATAATCCTCAATATTGTAGAAACCCATAAGCGTTCAAAAGACAGTCGCCGAATGCGATTTCAATTTTAAAGGGAGTAGTGATGCGCCGGGCGAGGCGGGCTGCACGTCGTGTGCATGTATTTATTTGCAAATTCCAAATAGCTTTCAATATGTAGAGGTGCCACTGACTCCCGCCTGTCGATCTACTCCAATATCGCACACGGGGACGTCACGAAGGCGGCGCTGCTATTGGAGGCGACGATTGGATCGAACCAATAGTTTGGGCCGCATGATAGATGAGCGCCTCAAAAAACAACGTAATTGTGATTTCTATTACTAAAATTGATCGTAGCCGATCCGTTTTTTCCATGTTTGTTTACATAATGTGAGTGGCGACAGTGTGCTATCGCGTTTCGGAAGCGCCTGCGGACGTCAATTTGTATATTGTCATTATTAAAGCCCATGCGGAAAGTTTGGTTGCGTTCATCCATCATAGTGTGACGGGTAGCCGGGCCGATATCGCGCCTAATACGTATTGATTTCCCACTTAGCGTTTTTCTTGAGAAGCAAAGGCTCCACCCTTCCGTCCGACTAGCGCTTAACGAGCTGTTTGTCCTCCACTCCCGATGAGCTTCGACACACTCGCCTTTGCTAATCCGACGCCGGTGATTTAACAAGGTGTGAAAGAGAAACGGGGAAATGTATTTACACACAATTATTATAGTAAATTTCCATTATTAAATGCTTCTTGTCTAAGTTGTAAGAGCAAAAATATATAATTCGTAATGATTTTCTAAACATAAGTACTAATCAATAAGTATACAAAAGGAATGTTGTAAAACAAAGTAACTACTTTATACTATTCCCTAACTTTTAAATAAGTACTGTAGTAAATAAGTAAAAATTGTAACTGTGCTATATTTAATACTTACGCCGTGTGGTATCTGGCGGAATAGAATAGTACCATTTCTTACCGAGGTGTCGTAAAAGGCGACTAAGGTAAGTCGACCCGCCGTGTGGTGTCCGGCTGAGTAGAATAGACCACCCTCTTTCTTACCGAGGTGTCGTAAAATACGACTATAGTAAGTTGATGTCAGGCAGGCGGCCGGTCGTAAAATACGTAGCCAAATCATGTGACAACATGTTTATAACATGTTGTGCCGACACCACTTAGAGTGGGATAAGGGCAGGAAGATGATGATGTGCTATATTTAATACTTCTCCTTACATATTTGTCGTTAAAAGGGGTACTCAGTTTTTGCTTTACGTACTAATATATAACAGGCTCTGTAAGAAAAACGTTACATATGCATAAAGAATTAATGTTTCATGCGTAACGTAATAAGTTTTGGGATAGTGTACATTTATGTAAATGCTGAAGCAAAAGATTGCGTCACCAAGGTTCCCCGTGGGGGTGGAAGCGAGAACAATGGTTTCGGTTCTCACACGTGTGGAGGATTATTTGCATTCGGAAATAAAGAGAGGAATGATAAAAGAAAGGCGCGAGAGGTCCCACCGCCCCGGGGCAGGGTGTGGGACCGTGAGGCGGGGGTGGAGGGGTTGTAGTGGGAGGAGGGGGCTCGTTACGCGAACAATGGAGAAATAATGTACAGATTGCAGTGAGCGATGCGCCCAGCGCGACTCAGGTGTCTTAGCTGTGTGCGGACATCGCGCCTCTCGTATCGACGATTGTACTCGTACGTTATATGTACATAAGGAATGTGTACCTATATATATTTTATGCTCTCAATTTGAACACTTGAAGTAAATAAGGCACTAAGTACCTAAAAATTAAAATTCGAACTAAGTATGCAATTTGGTTCTTAAAGGCTTTTAGAAAAGGCAAATTGCATACTTAGTTCGAATTTTAATGTTTAGTTACTTAGTGCCTTATTTACTTCAAGTGTTCATTTATTCTCGTTCGATCATATCAATGCTATTATTATAAATGCAAGTCTATCTTTTTGTCTGTCGTGATAATCTACAAATTTGATTGTCATGCTTTGTCGATTTATCTGTTGGACTAATTGTTTGTCCTGTTGTCATTTGGCTACGTATTTTATGACCGGCCGCCTGCCTGACGTCAACTTTCCTTAGTCATATTTTACGACACCTCGGTAAGAAATGAGGGTGGTCTATTCTATTCAGCCGGATACCACACGGCGGGTCGACTTACCTTAGTCGCCTTTAACGACACCTCGGTAAGTAATGAGGGTGGTACTATTCTATTCAGCCGGATACCACGCGGCGTAATGCAGAGTTAGACGTGTATCGCTTAAAATTACCATCCCGGCCCCGCGTGCTTGCGTACGCGCAATCGTCACACGATCCTCGCCATCGCCCGTAATCACTGCTATCCATTCTGTTAAAACCACCCGGGGATAAATTAGTTAAGTAGACGCTTCCGTTAATCGTCGGTCGCGGCCGGTGCCGGGCGAGCGCTCTAAATGGATTAATTTATACTTATGAGCGAGGACGTTTTCGGTGTCACGCAAGGCTGGGGTGATTGTGTTGTGATTGCTTGCTTTGAAGGCATCCTTTACACTACGATTCGGCCTTAGTGTTAGTCCTATTATGTTGACTGTGAAATCTATACTAATATATAAAGATGAACAGTTTGTTTCTTTGTTTGATTCTTTGAACGCGCTAATCTCAGGAACTACTGGACAGATTTGAAAAATTATTTGAGTGTAAGATAGTCCATTTATCGAGGAAGGCTATAGAATATATAACATTAATCTAAGATAAATAGAAGAGGAGCAGCAATTTAAAATTATTACGATAACGCCAAAATTTAAAGCTTTAAATTTTGGTAAATGATGAAAGTTATTCAAAAATCATGAATTAAATAATTTATGTGGCAAAACAACATTGGTTCTGTCAGTTAATGTTTTACCTACAATAGATGTGTGTTGTTTCATTTAAAGACTTTTTTATGACCAGTTTGAATGAAAGCTTACAAAGTTTAATACTGCGGTCAATATTGAATTTGAACTATTGAGATAAGATGAATCTTCTCAATACATAATTAAACACATCTTTGTAAGTACATACAGTGAGATAACGTACACCACGATATATATCACTACATCTACAACACTAGAGATTGGAAGAAACCGTTGTAAATCGTTAAAGAAGTGATTAAAATATTTATATCGTTGTTTTATAAATGCGATATCAGGTTTCATAGTAATATGTGGACACATTACATCTGAACGTTCATAAATAAAATTACAAGATTTAAAATAAATTACAAAGGATTTTATTTCTAAACGTGTAGTTTAGGCATTATGATACCAATAAAGAAGCCGGATCTAATTAAAATGTTCTCGAAACAACAATAGTCTAGGAAAACGTAAATTTCTGTAAGAGTTTTTTTAAATAATTTTTAATTATTATTAATTAATTATTATTAATAATTTTAGCCAAAACTTGGTTCTTGTAAGAACTTTAGTAATGAAGCAGGCTATTTTTAAAGTGATAAGCTTTCTGTATGATAGATTTCGTATAAGTTTATGCAATATTGGAAACTAATCATATTGGCCGACCATTGTTGGAGCGGCTTATAAGATAGTCAGATGTTTGTAATCTCACAAGCCCGCGACATTTTATTAACATTGATCAAATAGAACAAAAGTATGTGGACCGAGCACTCGACAGAGATGAAAGTTAAAAGGGTCGCGGGGGGCGTGGGGGGTGAAGGGAGAGGGTTGAATGTCTTATTCCTCCACAATTCAGAGGTATTTCGTGTTTTTCATACGCAAATATATCCTCGTTACTGTAGCACACGTGAGGCCCGATTGCATGTACGGTAGATGAAAGTTCCGACTTCCTGATGGTTGCGAGGGAAAGTGTTTCTACCAATCAACGTAGTAGGGATGTTGTCGCAAATCAAATCTGGGGTATGATAATATTTGCAAACTACAAAGGTCGTAACGATGTATTTTATCTTATCTCTGAAGGACGCTAGCGTAATTTATCAGTCTAATAGATAGTTTTATTAGCTGTAGCTAATGTTAAATACGTTATGCTGTAAAAAATGTGATGACTATTTGTTACAAGACGTGACATGTATAATAAAACGGTTTATCTTTTTATTTATTACGTTTATGATAAAAATACCTTGATGATAATCTTGCAATTTTAAATTAAACTCCATTTTTTAAGAATTTGCTGTCAGCAGTTTAAACAGTCATTATGAACTAAGTAGATAAATGAATGACTAAACAATATTTAGAAGTTCACTATCACGATGTAATTAAAATAAACTGTCACGTAATTAAAATAAAAAACATCAGTAACACAATTCTTTTAGCACCGTGAACATATCTGACTGAAAGTCGTCTAACAATGAGCAAATATATTAAAAAGATAACTTTGCTTCGGTTAATCGAGTTTTTTAGAGGAGGCCTATACCCAATAGTGGGATAGTAACAGATTGTTACCTTATCCACATAATAGTCCGGTCAAATTAGATACACACTAGCTGTGCCCACGGGTTCGCATGGATGGAAATCAGTGTGTCACAAAGTTTTTCTCACGTAAACCTGACTCCGCGGGAATTCTATGATAAAAAAAAGGTCTATATGTTACTGCATAACCTATTCTATTTTCCAGTGAAAGTCTCATGAAAACCGTTTAGCCATTCTGGAAAATTTTCTATTAACCAAAACCTTTGTTTTATAATATGTATAGATATAGAAGTAAGAGTTGAAGTTTCATAAATTCACATCAAGCTGAAAGTTAGTAAAATTGTTGCAAACATACTTAAAAATAAAATTACAATGTCCTTATGGTAATTAGGAAAAAAATTACTAGAGATTTAAGGTAAATTAATAGGCTTTTCCTGATTTTCATCCAACTGCAAGTTTTATCATAAAATTCTATCAAACATAAACAAAAAAATTGTAGATGATATAATTGACTATAAAAATAATATTAATACTTTTTTCCTAAATATTTTTTTTTCACTGTTTCTGAAATATGAGTAAGTTACTTTGTGGACAGACAACTATTTGTTTAATAGTTCCATATATTTTTCTATATTATTTATTTCATATATTTTGTGGAATTTTTTTTTAAGTAGAGGTGTGAGAAAGACACATAAATTGTTTATCTATAGTCTATACTATACTATTCATAGTCTTTTTTTATGCTTTCACTCCTAATCTGTACGACCAATATTAATGAAATCTTGCATAGTAAAAGCTTATTACACTTGGTCAATGATAAAATAAAAAAATGCTAAAAAAGTAATAATAAAATTATTTTGCCATTACTTTTGCAAAACAGCATTTTTTGGATTAGAGCAAAATAATATTACTTAAGTATTAATAAATTACAACTTATGTATATGGATCTGAGCAAAGTAACACCTAATTCTATAAATTATTTAAATGCATCCTGTTTTGCTTTTGGGAATCCGAAAAAAAAACACATAGAAAAGTGAGGGAACTGTAACACTTAAATTATATATGACAAAAAAAATATACCTTAAAAACTAGATAGCAATAGGTTGTAACTAAATTATAATAATAAATTCACCTGCGGCAAATCACTAAACAATTTTTTAGAAGTATTCTTATTTTGAATAGTTTGTATTGCTAGTTTGTATTGTAGATTCTTGAATTTATGAACTGTTACAATGACATTTCATTTCTCAAAGTGACACCTCTATAAACGCTTCTATAAATCACAATGAAATTTATAAAAATTTGTTATCACATTGTGTTCAACTATGTCACAATTCAAATCTTTAATAATTGTTGGAAAGATTTTGGAAGACATTGATCTTGATAGCTCTTTAAACTTCCTTCCAATATTTTAGAAAGATATTAAATTGGTCTAAAGGTTTCAATAAAAAAACACAAGGAAAATATTATATAAAATGATTGTAAGTCAAGTTCTCAAATATTTATTGGAAAATATACTACTTTTAAATCTTCTAAAACTATTAAATCATTTGTAAATTCAAGTAAAAATGCAAAATTATTTAATCTCTATATGTGACATGCTAATATGAATAATATTTCACATTTAGGTTTATTTAGTGTAATTACCTAGCAATATGATTGATTTACAATTATTAAGAGATTTATTATAAAGGAACCTAATACTCAAACTGCATTTGGCAGTAGACATGTTTATAATACCAAAAGATTAATTCTTTAGCACTGACTTTACAAAGATACTGTTTAAGTAAAATATTAAGTAATTTGTGTTTTTGTCACCAGTTTTTGCTTTTTGTTATTATTGTAAATGTTGTAGCCATCTCCAACTAATATAGCATTTAGCTTCTATTTTTAATGTATCATGTATCTTTTGAACATGTATTTAATGTAAATATTGTTGATGGCCTAATAAAATAAAATAAAAAAGTATATAGATAAATATCAGATACCTATGATATATATATATATATATATCATAGATATCTGATATTACGAAGTATGAATGAAGTATGAAGTAACAGAGATAATAATTCATTTGATCATGAATTTTCTTTATGACAACAGATTATATGTATAAAATGTTGTTGTTGTACAACTCTATAGTACACTATTTTAATAACAAATATTACAAAGTAGAAAAGGAAGAATAATATTACTAGTATTAGTAAAGTGTACCCTTGGCATATATTTTGATGTTCAAGACATTTAATTTGAACCTTGTTAATTATTTAAATAATCTTACTTACATCTACTATTATAGCCTAATATAAAGGTTTTAATTAAATAAGTTTATATATACATTAATTTAACGATTTAATTTAAGAAATTCCTTACCTCATTCTTATCAAACTCTTGTAAATATCTGTCATTTCGTTGTTTCTCATAAAAAGCTCGGGCCAGAGCACTTCTGGGCCGATATAATCCATTTAACCCAGAATTACTTGCCATATCTTCATTCTTGCTAATATTTGGCAGTGAAATATCCAAATCAGGTCCGTTTAGCTCAGTATATCCATGTCTTCGACAGAGTCTGTCAAACTCCTTTATGCCATACAAGTTATTATCAGTTTTTGAACACGTGTGCCAATGTTCTAACAACAATACTGGATATACAAGGCGCAAAAACACAAAACTTCCAAGAATAATTGACATCGACTAAGTCTGTATTATAAACAAAACACGTATAACCTCAATGAGAATCGTAAAATTAAGGATTACGGTTTACTTAGATGCTTAACTTTAAATTGTTTTGTATAACTGTTTAAATAAGAATTGAAGTAGAAATTTATGGTTAACAATATTCTCAAAAAAGTTTTGTTGTGAACTGTCAAACTGTCAACGTCAAGTAAGTATGTGTTGTTTTCAAGAAGAGGGCGCGTGTATACTTTCTTTTCAGTTTAGGAAGATCGCTAGGAGTAGTTTTATTAATTTGGCAGTTAACGGAAAAATTAATTTAACTATGTACAAGTAGAATGTTTTAATTTAATATTTAGGCGTTTGCTTTACGGTTTTTTTTCGCGAGTACGAGTATGTGCTCTAAAATTTTCAGATAATAATTCTGTTTTATACATGGAATGGATTTTAATTTATTCAGCCTACATTTACATTTTTATTAACGGTCATGCAATTAATGTTATTAACAACTACATTGTATATTAGTATTACGAATTGTATTAAATAATAAATTTATTTATTTATTTATTTATTTATATATACATATATGCTACATTTGCAAGGATGGCATTGCGATAGTATAAAACTGTGTGCATATGCCATCCTTACATTCTAAATTATTAAAAGAACATTAGATATTAATTTTAAAAAATTATATAATATATATTTTAAAATAATTACTACTACTACTATTAAATAAAATACTACTTTAAAAAATACTACTACTACTACTATTAAATAAATATTATAAAATGATTAAATTAAATTAACTATTAGGTATAACATTATTCTTTGTCTTTAAGTATTTTATTTGTACAATTAATAAATAGATCTTTACGGGGGTATGACTAAGAAAATAAATAGAAAAATAAGCATATGGTACACACCTTATGTTGCTTTGATTCAACTGATGCTCTAACAACAATCTCACGTAAAACGGTGTTCATCATTTTGATTACAACACAAATGTCACACAGTCTCACTGTCACGTACTTAACCGTTTATTAATATAATAGGTATATATTATATTATTTAATACTACATATAAGAATAGAGATTTTTACTTGTAAAGCCTTCGAAGCTGTCAAATGAAAGGTAGTTAGGTTTATTTTGAACATATATTTGTACGAGAGGTTGAATAAATCTGAATCTTAGTTCGGCCTTGGCCGTGACCGACCGTTCACTGTCTCACCGATTTGCTTGAACACTTCTTAGGGATTCCGATAGAAGTTATAAAAACGTTACTTTTGCGAATAAAGACATTTCTATTTTTGTAAGTAGTTGCCAATGCTATAACTTCACATTAATATCGAACCCAATATAGGTATATGTTTTTTAATTTTAATAAAGAAAAAATACGAGACTATGTATCACATAGGTATAGTAAAGTTTAAATTTCATTTTATATGAGATTTAAAATATAAATAATATAATAGAAAATATATGTAATGTTACATGCAGGATTCGTTGAAACACATGTATATGTGTTTTTGCGTTTTTACCGCATGTATCAGGTATGAAAACGGATTGTCCACTCTACATTTAGGTATCATTAGGTATATATATTTTCGATCTTACTTCATCGCGGATTATAGCAAAATAATTTTATTGTTACTTTTGTATTATGGATCTCCACAAAGTAACGCCTACTTCTATAAAGAATTTATATGTATTATGATTATATAATAATATGTGGTTTAATTTAACTGCTAATGCCATCTAGCGATATACACTTTACAACTACAACTTTGAAATTCAAAATTCAATGCGACAATAAAAAGGAATAAAATAATAAGACATAAATAAACATTAAATAGACCCAAACATACGTGTATTATTTTTGGTTTTGTATTATTTTTTTATAACAGAATTAATTTTAAAGTAAAAACTTAATAATGAATATAATATTTTGTATATAAAATTAATATTTTGACGAGTTTGAATTAGATTAAGTTTAATATTAAGAGAATTTTAGTAAAAAAATTATGGTAATGTTTTGTAAGTAATATTTGATCTGAGATACATGATTACATCATCATCATCATCTTCCTGCCCTTATCCCACTCTAAGTGGGGTCGGCACAACATGTTATAAACATGCTGTCACATGATTTGGCTGCGTATTTTACGATTGGCCGCTTGCCTGGCGTCAACTTATCTTAGCCGTATTTTACGGCACCTTGATAAGAAATGAGGTCGGTCTATTCTACGAAACCAGATATAACACGGTGGATCATTTGCCTTAGTCGCCTTAAACTCGGTAAGAAATGAGGTTGGTCAATTCTACTCAGCCGGATACCACACGACGGGTCGACTTACCTTAGTCGCCTTTTACGACACCTGGGTAAGAAATGAGGGTGGTAGTATTCTATTCAGCCGGATACCACACGGCGTTAGGATTTAAATACATATAGTAAATAATAATACATATAGTACTTACTTTTTTTTCAATCTCGGGCACTTTTAAGTGATGAAAACTTTCCATTCCTATCAATGTTCACTTAGATACAAACACAAAGCAAAACAAATAGTAGAACAAGAAATATAGGTTAAATTTTTTGTGAACGTGCTGAGGTTAGCGGCGAATTTAAATTGATATATTCGACCGGTTTGATAGGTATTATTGTTGCGCTCGATATGACATTGTACAAAACAGATAAACTTAAAAAAATATCTTTGTAATATGCGAAGTGATAAGAGTTTTTGTTTGAGATTAAGATATTCTTTTGTTAGTTGTTTATTTAACGATAAAATTATTAGTACATAGAGGCCGCTGCTGCATTTTATCATTGACTGGGCCAATTGAAAGGAAGTAATAAAGAATGATATGGTCGGGAAACGTTTTAATGAAAAACTTAATATCTCTTTTTTGGTACACAATATTTACACTTTCCTTCAACATCTACACGCTCCTGCCCTTATCCTCTAAGTGGGGCCGGCACAACATGTTGTCAGATGATGAGGCTACGTATTTTGCGACCGGCCGCCTGCATGACGTCAACTTACCTTAGTCTCCTTTTACGACACCTCGGTAAGAAATGAAGGTGATCTATTCTATTTAACCGGATACCACACGGCGGTTCGACTTACCTTAGTCGCCTTTTACGACACCTCGGTAAGAATGTGGGCGGTCTATTCTACTCCACTGTATACCACACGGTGGGTCGACTTACCTTAGTCGCATTTTACGACACCTCGGTAAGAAATTAGGGTGGTTTATTCTACTCACACGGCATAATATAAGCACTTTCTTTATCTTTCACAAATAATAAAATTAAACTCTAGCCATAAAGAAATACTGAGCAATTAAACTAAAAATGAAAACAATAGCTAATTTTGTGCAAGTTCAATATGGTGTTTCGATCACGCGCCGATCGCCCGAAGCGAGCTGGCGAGCTTGCGCCCGCGCACGCGGGACATTTAAAATAATTACAAGCCATTGGAGAAACGTAACAGCCAGTGTTTTGAGACCATTACTTATTTTTTAATCTCAAAAAAATGTTTTAAAAGCGCACACTTAGAGCCTCAGTGCTATGCGGCAAACGAGACAATACTTTTTGGGTAATTTTGTAATTGATTTATATTGCACAAAATTGTTCCTTTTGTGTTTATTGTCGTACCGCGGAAATAAAACGGACGGAAGTGTGTATGCAACTAAATATGAAACAGATAATAGCGACTCACAAACCTATTATTATCATATATATAAAATGAATGTTTGTTTGTATGTCGTTAATAGACTCCAAAAGGGCTGGACGAATTTTAATGAAATTTTTAGACAATTTAGAATAAATCTGTAAAGTTTCGTGACGATCGGAGTAATTTTTACTGTTTAGTTCTGTTTCGAGGGAAATTCGAAACCAGACTGGTAAGAAACCTCGATAAGAAATAGGGTGGTCTATTCTACTAAACCGGATACCACACGGTGGGTCAACTTACCTTAGCCGCCTTTTACGACACCTCGGTAAGAAATGAGGGTGGTACTATTCTACTCAGCCGGATACCACACGGCTAACATAAGGTGATTGTTATGTTTGTTATAATTATTCCTACAGTTGGGGTTTACGATAAGGTGTCTTAAAACAAAAGCATTTGGTCAATTTAATTTAAATCCGTGCTCGTAGTTTTTGCACCCCCGACCGCATTCTCACAGCGACTTGATGCACTTCAGTTCTGATTGGATCATTACCGAGTTCATCATACCCCGTGCGATCCTCGGGCACAGACAGAGAAGGGGATACCTACCTTAAGCGCAGGGTTGTCTAGATATCTATGCTCTTAATCATAAACAATTATTATATTATAGACAGTAGTGCCATAAAGTTATTATATCAGAGCCAAATATAGAGCCAAAGACAGGACTTGAAGTGTCGCAACCAGAAGGAAGATGGAATCCGTATCTTTGTCTAATCACACATAAAAAAGAGAGACAGATACAATCTCATTTGCTTTCTCTTTATGTAATAGGACACATTTTAGGTTTGCTTTCCTACTCTAGTATAACAACTCTATGAGTGGTAACCGTGGCATCGTTCGCATCAAATTCTAATTCAAAATATTCTTTGTTCAAATAGACTATTTTCAGTACTTACAGTATTTGGAAATTTGCTCTTACTGAGAAGCTCGGTGGATACTCTTTAATATCAAAATTATATTGGCTTAAATCCTATTAAATTATGTGCTATAAATTATGTGTTTCTTTCCTATTCCCGAAGGAAAACCCAAGCTTTTTATCCTATATGTTAGCCTGGTATATTAGCTTTAATCGTACATAATTTCATCAATATCATTACGAAGGATTAACCGTGAAAGCGTAATAGACAGTTTAAAAGACGCAGACTTAAGCATTTATAATATTATTATGGATTTAAAGGGTAAATAAAAATGGTAAATTTTACTTTAAATAAAGATTGGAATTATCTTGTTAAAACTCGAATAGCATATTTTGCCACGGTCTCCTGGAATTACGTATTTCATAGTGGACGCAATGATTTTGTGGATTTGATAAGAATTTCGTGCTTCAGATTTATAGAAGGAACATTGTGTACAGTGGAATCCTGACAAGTTCATGCGACAGCCCTACACTGAGAAGAAAGAGCCGCACGCTGCACGGCCACATCGCCCAAGAATTATTTCATATCATGATTATTGGAATTTTATTGCACTCCGTAACTAACAATTGACAGTAGGAAATGCAATTTCATATTGATTTCGTAATCTCGCCCGTCGTTTATTTTTATCAATGCAGCAAATCTTTCTATGATTTGCGGCTAACCATCTTCGGTCATATTCGTTGTTTTACTGTGGTATCTATCAAGGAAATGTCATTAAAAGCTCGATGGGGATTAAGCTAGTTAAATTTTCACGTAGCGCGGCAGGAAATCGGTTAAAAGGGTGGGAAGATACCGAGAAATTATCTTTTGGTCGGCGTATAAACCGCTAAACAGGCAATTACATGTTACAAATTGGGGTATTGAGTGATCAGAAAATAATAATTTTCCACACCGGCCGGAAGGTGTCGCGGCCATCACGTACGTTGGCCGCAATCCTCTGATTTCGGCACGAATACAGTCATCACGTTTCTAATAAAAATCCCTCAGTCGGGCATCTGTTGTATTGCGTAACCGCATTTATTGCCGTTAATGGTCGCCTTTCTTAACGTTAATTTATGTCCGAGTGCTCTCTATAACCATAACTCGACTTGTTATCGTTAAAATATATTTTCGTGCGTATCGTTTGCCGTAAACGTATCACTCGGAGCACTTAACAGTGCCATTATCTGTAATTATCACGCACGGCGTTAAATATACAATGTTGTGGGATCAGAGAGGACGCTAATTTTGGGAGTGAGGTGATTACGTTACGATTTTAAACAACGCTTTTATGGTTTATATAATTAGACGTTACTTTGCGGAGGTTCCTAACATTATTGTCATAAAATTATTCTGCTATAGTCCGCGATTAAAGAAAATCTATGTTATGCTAAAAGTAGAGTTTGTTTACTGTGTTCATAACTCTACTACTCTTTAATTCGCATTCACTAAAAACCATCACCAGAAGTACCACCGAAGTAGCTGTGTAGTATCTGCCTGACTAGAATGGACCACCCTCATATTTTACCGAGGTGTTGTAAAAGGCGACTAAGGTAAGTTGACCCACCGTGTGGTATCCGGTTAAGTAGAATAGACCACCCTCATTTCTTACTGAGGTGTCGTAAACTAGGGTAAGTTAACGGCAGGCGGCCGGTCGTAAAATACGTATCTAAATCATGTGACAACATGTTTATAACATGTTGTGCTGACCCCACTTAGAGTGGGATCAGGGCAGAAGGATGATGAGAAGTACCACCACCAAATTACACTACAAGCATTGCACACATTCACAAATACAATCTCAACAATCGTATCATCTTGTAATCGAAGCATTATTAGAAGAAAGATTCTAAAACAAAATCACAATTTTTTGGATATGGCTTATAATGCAAGCAGATTATAAAATCCTGTAGTATGCATAGGGTATGAATATTTATAGTACAATCTACTTTTAGCACTACATAGATTTTGTCTAATCACGGATTAAGGTTTAAGTTTAAATCCTTTATTCAAAAAAAAGCCAAAGGCCACTTACATGAGACTCTAAACTATTACGTTAATTAGGCGGTCACGAAAAAACCCTGCTCGTTCTACGGTTTAAATTTTCGTTTAACTGTTGTAGTTGTAATTTATTTTAGATTTTTCATTATTCTTGTTTTTCTTAAACTTTTATTCTGCGTAATAGCCCAAGATCCCGTGAACGCCAGACCTTCGTCATTTTATAAAAGCTGAAACTTTGTCAGTGCATGCTCCCAACACAGGTAAGAACGATGGTAGATTATGGAATTTGGATCATAGTGGCTTTGGGAGATACGAGGTACTCAAGGTTGCAAAATTCCGAATTAATTTCGTCATAGTATAAAGCTTGATTTTTTGATATTACCTTTAGAATAATATTAAAAATCACGTCAGTCAATGCCAGACACTTAGCAAGTATGTATTTTGCTCTACTCTCTCAAGTATGTATTTTGGATTTTAACAAAATAATCTTATACCTAATTTTTTGGTTTATACGCTTTTACGCAAATGTGTAGTACGAAACGGATCGGTATTTTCATATTACTTACTAGGGCAACATAAACGGTGAACATTACTATTGAGATGGATCTGAATTAAACATAATTTGGATAATCGTAGCTCGGGCGATACAATAAGACAAAGACAAGGGCGGCCGACATTAGTGCGGCAACGTAGGATTTCAATTTTGAACGTGATGAGGCGAGTTTTCATTTACGTACGCCTATGTTCGATGGGGATCGTGTTTGTAAAATGCGGTTTATTAACAATGCGATATATTTATATGAAATGAAATGAAATAAAAACTGTTTATTTCTTCACCATTTTAAATGAAGACATGCACTTAACGTAATAATCATCATCATCATCATGCCCTTATCCCTCTTTAAGTGGGGTCGGCACAACATGTTATAAACATGTCACATGATTTGGCTAGGAATTTTACGATCGGCGGCCTACCTGACATCAACTTAGCTCAATCGTATTTTACGACACCTCGGTAAAAAAGAAAGTGGTTTATTCTACTCAACCGGATACCACACGGTGGGTCAATTTACCTTAGGCGCCTTTTGCGACACCTCGTTAAGAATTGAGGGTGGTCTATTCTACTCGGCCGGATACCACACGGCGTGTCTATTACCTTAGTCGCTTTTGACACACCTCGGTAAGAAATGAGAGTGGTCTAATCATGCATAAAAAATACTATTAACTCTGAAGCATATTTATAGCTGCTAACACCTTACATACATTACATATATTCCATTTTCGTAGATTTAATTAAGTAGGTCTATTAAAAATATTTATTGACCGATATAAATCGGTCAACAGTGACAATGTTTATAACTAACGCGAGCGATATCCTTCTCTAAAATATATTTCTGTTCTGTACATTTACAAAAGCCTCAAAGTCGTGAGCAACTAAATATAAATAAGAGCGTGTTAAATGCAATGGATTTGAGTCATACCTCATTATTAAAGTTGAAGCTCGATGACCGCCGACAGGCTTGGTAGTTCAAGATGCTAATTCGAGTTCTCTTCAAGATGCTCTGGGATTACTTGTGCTACATAAAATTACACTCTAAAATGTACTGCATAAGATTTTTATTTGAACTGTACATTTTTTCGCATAAGTCATCTTCGTCTCTAGAACCAGAAGTGTTCGTTAGGCACTTCCATAATTAAAAATTAAATTGACGCTTGCACGGCGAAGTGCTGAAAGTTGTATAAGCAATGCTTGAATGATGTTTTTGCGCGCGAGTTTTTATATGCTTTATAAATATTTATAATGTTGGCAAGGTATATTTTAGCGTACAAAAGCGATAATGATTTAGATTTATTGAATTAAGTTTTGAAAATTATATTCATTATTCGTCAGAATTATATCAAATCGTAATATATAATCACAATATTTATTTTGTTCTTAAATAATTGACTGAAGTCTCACTTTTTGTAAATATTTAAGTAGTAGTTTTGTAAGTAATTCTATCATTTTATACATATTTGCTTTATAGTTTTACAATGTTGGTAAGATATATTTTAGCGTACAAAAGCGATAACGAATTAGATTTATTGAATTCAGTTTTGAAAATCATATTCATTATTCGTCACTATCAAATCGTAATATATAATTACAATATTTATTTTGTTCTTAAATAATAAACTGAAATATCACTTATTCTCTTTTCTACTTTAATAGCCGCATAGATTAATAATACCAAATATATATATTTTTGTACATTTCTATCATTTTATACATATTTTTAATAATAATAATAGTAGTTTAAAAGAAGGTATAGGTCAACGGCAAAAAAAAAGTTCCCAAAAAGTTTTCTTTTCCAGTTAATGTAATCACGGTATCGACATGATTTATTAATTACAGTCGAAATTAGACTTATTATTTCGTTAATTACATTAGGTATATGAATATAACATTTTACACATTCCCAATCATTAATTTGCTATGTATCCTTTCGTTAACGATAAGCGAAATGATTGACGCGACAATGTTATATGTAAAGTATGACAGAGCTACTGTGCTTTACACTTTAGAATTCGCGCCCTCGACAATGCTACTACGCTTGCCTTTAACTAATTTTATCCAGTTTCACCTTAAAAACCATTAATGCTATTAATATAGTCTATATAGTGAATTCAAAAAAAATAAAATAGAGTGATTTATGTTTACTTCTGACACATTAGAGGTGACATTGTATCAAACGTTAATGAATTTCTAAAAAAAAATTTTCATTAAAATTTTCCCAATTTTTTTGACTCGCCATTTCTGTACTTAAATTTTATAATAAATTTATATCATAAGCTATCTATCTATCTATAAGAGAACTAATTGGAAACAATCGCAGTATTTTGCTGTTAAATTTAGCTGTATAAATAACCATCCTATTAAAGCTGTAGCCTGCGGAATAACATATATAGAACTTCTCGCAATCTCCACAACATTTCCCGCCATGTCACTGAGATTACAAAAACAAATTATGGAACATTCCCCGCGCCATCGACTTGACCGGGCAAATAATTAAAGACACTAATAATTACTGGCCGGTGCTTAAAATGCAAATGTTGTCGCCCGCAGAGTCTTCAACGTGTCGCTTATCAGACGAAGTGACATACACCAGAATTTTTGGATTTTGAGTGGTGTCAAGTGTTCTTAAAAGGTTGAAAGGCTATCCAGATTTTAAGCTTGATTAACTTAGAAAAGAATTTGGAAAAGACGAATAGCATATACTTTTTTTATTTCCAGTAAAAATGTACAAGTTACATCTATCTTAAACTACTTACACGCTAGAACTATACAAATCATGTTCACGTGGAATGGTACCAAGAATGCTGGCAGCGTTTCCGCGCTCAATCGTTAATCTGATCCTTTGTGCGAAAAAGGAGCCAGCCCATAATATATACTATACTACAAACAAAAAAAAGAATGTACTTTTACAAATAACATATTTAAAAAAATAAAGGATTAACGAAGTAGTGTTTTAAATTCAAAAGTATGTTGGTTGTTTAAAATGCACCATTTTTATTTTAAAGGTTTTAAATTTGCGTGGATAAAATTTAGAGGTTTTTCACATTTTAGTAGGTGCAAAATTCCATCGCAGTCAGTCAGGAGAAATCTCAGGGCCCCTCTTTTAAGAACTATAAGCTACCGGCCTGTAACTTTTACAAAATAATGAATACGAATTGCTAAATCAACGGATGGATTTTTTAAATCGTTAGAATAGTTTAGTCCGAATGGTTTCAATGTGTATTCCTGAGTCTTTTTTTTTTAATTTTTAAAGATATTTGTAAATATCTATAATTTCAAGATTAAAAATTCCGTAGTGTCTTGCCTATTCCAAAGTTGATGATATGTCAATATTACAAATAGTATTTGGAACTAATTTTAATAGCAACCTATGTTTTGCTAGGGACATCACACAAAAATTGAAATTTTGCAAGAGGTCACTTTTTTCTTGAGAAGGTGTTGTAATGTATGCGAATTGGCTACAGATAAGGGCACGAGATTTACACTTCGCCGTGTCATGTCTTGTACCGTTCGTTGACCCAACGCTGTGGGTTATTTTTTTGGGGTGTCCCGAACTCGTTTATCGAGGCACCATTAAATAATTTACACCTACCCAATTCCCTTTAATTACAAACTCGAAATTAATTTTTTGTTTAATGTCCAAGTTATCGGAATTTTTTAGCCATAATTAAGAAATTTCACATGAGGGTCGAACTTATATTAGCTCACTTTAATTAATAAGCAAATATCATCATCATCATCTTCCTGCCCTTATCGTTCGATCGGCACAACATGTTATATACATGTTGTCACATGATTTGTCTACGTGTTTTACGACCAGCCGACATCAACTTACCTTAGTCATATTTTACGACACCTCGGTAAGAAAGAGGGTGGTCTATTCTACTCAACCAGATACCCCACGGTGGGTCAACTTACCTTAGTCGCCATTTACGACCCCTTGGTATGAAATGAGGGTGGTCTATTCTACTCAAGCAAATATCAGACGATTTAAAATGGTAATGGTAATGGTAAAAAAATGGTAAAAACAAATATTTTGGTGTTACCTTATATATAACATTTATTTAGAGTTACAATAGACAAAACCTTGCTTCTTTTTAGTATTGCCATTAGCGATAAAAATAATTCTACCACTAGGTCGGAATGCTGTTAAAAAGCTCTATTGCAACACTGTAAAAGAATTTAAAATCTGCTCTTTGAAATTTACTGAAGCTGATAGTTACCTAATAGTAGTCACATTTATTCCACATATATTAAAGGATTTATTGATTGCAAAAATGATGAGCGAAATCATTTTTATGGATAGGTATTACCAGCACGGATAACAGAAAATGCGTCGGCGTGAATATATCGGTCAAGCAGAATAAATCGACGTCGAAACCTCCAATAGATACACAAATCATTCATTACGATTAACGCAGCAATGTGCTTGTTGTACAGACACTAGAATCCACCAAAAAACATCGCTAACAGAATTCAAAAGCAATCATAAAATTATGTTGCTATAATTCGCGATGAAGTAAAATAGAGAATATATATAATGCTAAATGTAGAGTGGACAATCCGTTTTTATACTTGATACATGCAGGATTCGTAAAAACACATAAACCACCACGTCCGACCCCTACCCCTAGTAGTAATAACTTTATGCTGAAAACTCGTCTAATTTGTTGGCACTGAATTGTCATAATTGTATCTGACAAAGTAAAGAATAAAAACGAGTACTATCCCAATAAGCCTTCCTAGTAATAGAATTCGATTTTTGTGTATTCTTGTTTTTATTTATTTTGTTATGATTTTTGCAGTAGCGTGCAGCGAAACAGTAATGGAGGTATTAAAACCAAATTTGGCCTAAAAAATGAAATAGCAAATTTTTCACAATTTTCTGATTGAAAACGAATACCGCGGTTCGGTTGGCACGTTACCGTGACTTAATAATGGGAAATTCGTCATTTGCTCGCTATTATTTCTGGGGCCATGATCGTTTACTATGACAGTTGCATTTTGAGAGTGTCGTTTCATTGGTGTAGACGACTTAAAATCTTGATACTTGTAAAATATTTATTAAGCGGATTTTTAATAGCCATTATTCATATCAGTATAAATACCTATCAGTCATTATAATGTAAAAACTCATATTTAGTTTAGATTGTTTATGTTTTGTTTAATGTACTGAAACTGTATCGATGGTTTGAAGCCGTGTACACATACTTGTATCAATGTATAAATATTAAACACAAAATTTGATTATTTTATGGGAATCGAAAGCATGACTACTAGTATTAATTGAGCAGAGTATTACACCCAGACACATAGCGATATGCTGTAGTGTATATATTTGTTCCCTAGGAATAGGTAGAAATATAGTTAGTTGCAAAAGTGCAAACAAGCAATCACCATTTCTTCCCATGCAGTTTAATTAATTTCTGCATGCTGTTTAACTAATGCTAATTTCACATGACGGTGAAATTTCACGTGCTTTTATCATATACCTCTCCTTTTATATACCTCGCATCATACATACATATACCTTGATGAAATGTTCTTTGAACTAAGGATGGAATTGGTTAAATATATAATAAATTTCCATATATTTTCTTAATACACAGGCTAAGCAAACGGGTAACTGCCTATTGTACGGTAAAAATAAAATAAAATCGTTCATTTAGCTGAAACCATAACATATTAAAAGTGTTTTACGTTCTTGTCCTTGGCCGGCGGTTATTGAAGTTATAAAAATGTTTACAGAGCGTTTATTATAATGAAATAGTTTACATTATCGTTATTATAATATGTGGTTGCAATAAACTCTAACATCCTTTAAGATTTATATTCTACAATATTAACGTTTATAACACTATTTAATAGCAGGAATAAATTCACAAATTCTGTTTGTGTTGGCCACAGTAAATCGACCATTGAAATTTCAAATAAATCAAGATCATCTTGTTGCTCTATACACAAAGAGATTTAACTCTTTTTATGCACTGCAAAAGAAATTGAATTATGCACGACAAATAGTGATGAATAAAACCGGTATAAAGTTATTTTTATGTTTTAATTTTTAAGAGATGAAAGAACGATACGAGGAGAATCATAGTTTTAGCAATATATACTCGTACCTACTCGTATGTACAAATATTATCTTTGAGAACAAAACTGATCTTAATACCAAATGTAAACCAAAATAAACAATTAATATTGCATGCATATTAAATATTTTATATGCAACATTTTACCAAAAACATTCATCATTCTCTTAACCTTATGCCACTCTAAGTGGGGTCGGCACAATATGTCTTCTTCTTCCATTCTCCTTTTTCATTCTTCAGCTCTGGTGCCACTCCTTTAATGTGCATATAATTTTTCACACAATCCATCCATTTGACCAAAAACATTATTTCTTAAATAATAATAATTTAACTGTCAATGAAAAAGTAGTTTAGTAAACTAGATTAAATAAAATGGTGCTAAGATAGAATAGAAATATCTAGATTATTTGTTACATGAAATTCAAACAATTAAAATAGCTGAACAACAAAAGAAAACAGAAGAGAAAGAGCCTTCTTTGTTGTGGCTTCTATATTTTGAGTCGTTTTCCTTAAGCAACAACAAAAGACAACAAATCCCGTTTGTCCAGCAGGAAGCGGTCGTGATTTAATACAAATTATTATTACAGAACATAAATAACGTGGTACGGGCAGAAGCTCCTTAATAAGTAATAAAGGGGTCATCGTTCATAGTACAGGGCGGAATTAACCCGGGTGGACATATGGTGTTATTATTGCCAAGGGCGCGGCAACTTATGGAATTTTAGTTTTGTGATAGTTTTTGTTGGTTACTTTATCAGAAACTATATTTAACTACCATATGTCTTTTACAAATTGTTGTTAAATAGTAGAGTAATTATGAGTTTCAAAAATATTATTAACTAGCACCAGCTTCGTCCGCATGGAAATCAGTGTGTTTAATTTTTTTTCCCTAATTGAAATTTTGAACATAAAAGGAGTTATCGTGAGTTAATTATAAGAGATTTTTGAATAGCTTTTACCGTTTATTTAAGCACGCAACTAAGGTTTTAATTAGTAATTTTTTACTATTGCCTTCCTCGATAAATAAACTATCTTAAACTCAAGGATTTTTGCAAATCGGTATAGTAAATCCCAAGATTAGCACGTTCAAATAATCCAACAAAGAAACTCTTCAGCTTTATTTACTAGTATGTATAGATTTTGCATATTAATTCTTCGATGCTCTAGATCATATTTGATTACAAGGCCAATAGGTCAAGGATAATATTATATGTTTAAAGGACGTAGGATGTTGTGTAAAAGTCGCCTTTAATTAGAACTCCGTACAAAGTCTTCATGTATAAAGTTCATATTATGAATACAAAAAGAAAAATGCTTAACTTGCTAATATTGCTTGCTTATAACTTGCTGATAACAAAACTAAGTCGTAATATATTATTATTATAGAAATATAGCACGATATCGCAGTCGAGTTACAGAAAAAGATTGGTTGTAAGTAATCTTAGCATTCTCACAAAACTCGGAGGATATTTTCCTCTTACTTTTATTCAACCTTTGACTGCGATTTCGATAAGTGTATGGTTTTATTATCATTCAATTGAATTTAAACTTAGTCTATTTGTTTCAAAGGAATTTAAAAATAATTTTCTAATTAATATATTAAAGAAAAATTGTAATTAAAAACGGTGTATATCTTTTCTATATACCTATATATCGATTTTAGATACACTGACGCACTATTTTTTGTTGATACATTGTAAGTTTTGTAGACACAAATAAATGATACATTAGAGATATATTGATTGATACAGTATTATTGTTGATAAGTGCACAACGTTATGTCGTTGACAGCAGACAAAGTATTATTTGTTGACGCGCTATTAAAGATTGGATAATGAATTTTGTAGGCACCTGCTATTAAAAATAGAATAGACTATATTATCAATGCATTTATTAGTCCTTTAATTATGTGCACCGTTTCGCAAATTATGATAAGTTAAAGCCAACCGTCGTAGAGTAATATATAAACAGAGGCAATTAATATTGCAGGTGCGTGCCCTAACAGTGTAGTTGTTTATGATAGCCGCAATTCATTCATCGCTTTATTAGCGCGGTGCGTGAGAGGCATGCGAGGGCGCCCTAGCGAGGGAGTTGATCAATTGATTTGTAACCCTTTGACTAATCTTGTTTCCTTCTGTATGTTATTATTAATTGGGCAACGGAGTTATATTGTAAGGTTACGTTCACACAAATGTTTTATATTTGCGTTCGAAGTCTCATGTTTTTGTTTTTCATATTTGTATCGCTTTTAGTACGAACTTTATTGGTCTATGTAGCTTGGTCTTTACAGCTGAGGAAATGAAGTCACAATCATTGATATAAGCAAATTGAAATAATGCTGACCGATAAACTATTAGCAGTGATACAGTTAACTCTGTTTAAAATTTGTCTGTGATGCTTGGTGAATCGCTTTGCAGAAGGATCGAGGTGAAGAAAATCCCAAGAAAATAATGTATATGTAGTTGTGAACTTTAATTAAAACAATATAGTAATGGTTTTAAGATCTCATTGCTAGACAAATACGTCCTCTTGTCTTTGGAGAAAGGAATTGGAGTCCAGTCCTAGCTGCTCCAGGCTGGCAGGTTATAGACACGACAGGAATCCTATAAATATACAAGTTTCGTCGTGTCACCCAAATGACGTATTATCACCCAAAATCTGATAATGCGAATGTGGATATTAATTAAACGCAAAATTAATATACGAAACTCATAAGATTCCTAGCCCGAAACAACTGGCTTTAAGCCCGAAACAACTGGCCATTCAGCTATCATCGCTTCTCTACGATAAAATCTCTCTCTCTCGATAAAATGACGTGTAAAGTGCTCGTCTCTCATTGAGGCAATGTGATACTTTTGCCCAACAACGAAAAAAATACAGGTACCTTTTTTTAAGTATCTCAAAATTTTTATATCTGATGGCTTTCTTGTATTGAATTAACACAGAAAAACCTCTTGGTGTTCAGATCTCTAAACGTAATCCCAACAGCAATCCACTTAAGTATCAAGTATTTCCTAAAATAATTTTGATAGCTTCAAAGCTGAAAGGGTTACCGCAAAAGGCCGCAAAGCCGGTGTTTCTACAAAGCTCCCATTACGTACTAATCGGCGGAGTGCCGATGCTCTAAATATCGCTTTACGCATATTTATCGGACCATAAATAAAAAACTCTATGAAATATATAAATGATTCCCCTTTTTTTCTATCGTTTTCCGAGTATCGCGTTTTTTTCATAGAGTCAAAAGCTTGAACAGACCACTTTCGCATTATGGAATTGCCAAAACTCCATTTGGTGTTTATGTTTAAACGACTTATGTTCTAATACGCACCTAAACAAGATTATACCTTATTACCATCGCTGAAGGCGGTTTTTACGAACAATGTCTATATTTAATATGATTTTTGGGAATTGTAAGATGGCAGTGAGCGTAGAAATGAGATATTTTGGCAGTATTACGCAAATTGGATAGCTTTCAACACTCAACGGAGTAGGTTCCGAACTTTCGCGGGGGAAAATTGAATTAAAAATATCATAAGATGTAAATATGTATGGAGATCGTAATGATGTTGCTCTTGCAGTGGGCTGCGGTTGGTTCATTTTACGTGAAATGCCGTTTCTTAACTACTTGAATTTTGTAGAGTGCTTTAATATATACCGACTCTGAAATAAGTTTCTGGCAATCAAAACCGATCATAAATTTTAATAGGTTGTAAAACATCTACGTATATGTTTACAAAGTATACCTTAAGTTTTTATATCTAAATTAATATAATTTGATTAAGATTACTAGCACTTTGAATTTATACAAGTCTCGTACATATAGTGGCGACGGCGAGTTTGATTCCGCATTTTCGCACATTTGCCATTTAACATCATAGGACCTCAACGCTTAGCTTCTTTTCTCTATGTTACGCATAAACAATATCTGTAACTTGGTTCTTATAGTAAGTTGTTCGTTTCTAATTTGATATCTTAATGAAGAGCAATTAACAGGTATTTCCCTTTAAGAGGATCTGACCTTTAAGACAACAACTTTAACAGTCTTTGAATACACGGCGCTAATGATGGATATCATTAGCGCCGTGTATTCAAAGACTGTTCCTCAAATTCTGATAGAATTTAGAAGAAAAACTTTCGAATAGGGAAAGAGCGTGATCTGTTTTAATATGTAAATGTTTGTATTAAATCTATGTATTTAGTCTATGTTTACAGATCAATATTGCTTCAGCGGTAAAGGAAAAAATAGGTGGGTAATTCCCCCAAAGAAAAAGAATTCATGGGGCATAATTAGATCTTATCTTTCTTTTAAATTAAAGACTTTTCCTAGCAATAGAATAGTAACAAAACGCTGCCATACTTTATTGTAATAAATCAATACAAATATTCATAATAAACTCTCGATTATTCGTCCTGTTATTAGGTGATTTACATGTCAATAAAATGACGAGTTTCTTGCTGGATCTAACGCCGTGTGGTATTCGGCTGAATAGAATAGTACCACTCTCATTTCTTACCAAGGTGGCGTAAATGGCGACTAAGGTAAGTAGACCCGCCGTGTGGTATCCGGCTGAGTAGAATAGACCAACCTCATTTCTTACCGAGGTGTCCTAAAAGGCGACTAAGGTAAGTTGACCCACCGTGTGGTATCCGGTTTAGTAGAATAGACCACCCTCTTTCTTACCGAGGTGTCGTAAAATACGACTAAGGTAAGTTGACATCAGGCAGGCGGCCGGTCGTAAAAACGCAGCCAAATCATGTAGCAGCATGTTTATAGTATGTTCTGCCGACCCCACTTAAAGTGGGATAAGGGCAGGAAGATAATGATATTACGAGTACCTGTAATATTTAGTTTCATGTGTACCAATGTTGAATATAGCGTAAGATTTTTTGTTTCAATGTTTCTGTAGGTATAACCTTTTTATATGCGTTGATGATCCAATTTTAGATGCCAGCTACAATTAAAATAATTACCTTATTAAAATAATAACATATTTGTGTGCCGTCACTTCGAACAGCCTCCGAGTTTGTAGAATTATCTCACGACCAATGTATAATTAAAATGTAATTTGATTTTATGATTGAGAACTGTGTAATCGCAATACACGAATGAACTATGATTGCTAAATGTAGTTAATAAAAAACATTATTCTGTTTGTTTGTATCTTTATGACTAGATGTATTCAAACCATTTTTTTTACTTTACAAATGTTTACGATATATAACTTTGAAATATGAACTTTATATAAATCTTCATTAATTTGCGACACTTAATACTTACGAGTATGTGACCTTGAAAAGTCTTTGAAGCTATTCGGTGAAAATGCCTTACTATGGGGTCACAAGTTTAAACTACTCATAGTGGACCTATCTATGTGTTTTTCATCAAAATTATGGGCTTAGGTAATTTATATTTACAATTACAATTGTAAACAATAATTAATTACATGCGCTCTTAGGTAGAGTAAAACGTTCTAAAGAAATTTGAATATACTGTAGAAGTCGTGGGAATGTGGAAGTCGTGGTATCCGGTTGAGTAGAATAGACCACCCTCATACCAAACCGAGGTGTCGTAAAAGGCGACTAAGGTAAGTTGACCCACCGTGTGGTATCCGTCTGAGTAGAATAGACTACCCTCATTTCTTACCGAGGCGTCGTAAAAGGCGACTAAGGTAACTTGACCCACCACCCACCATTAGGCAGGCATTTTATAAGTTTTAAAGCGGTTTTTTTTAACATTTTTGACTTATTTTATTTGTGATACATATAAAATAAATAAAAAGAGAACTTAATCTGCAATTATTTACAATTAGATGACGTAACGAAAAACTCGAAACGGCAACACAAAAACGGTCATATGTAATTTTTGGTAATTATAAAGCCTAAAATTAAGCTACTTGAGCGTGGGATGTAGACACACCAACGTAAATAATTGTTTCTTATTAAAATCAACGTTAATCTTAGCCGAGGCAGATTCCGGCGCACCATCGCATTATGTTTAAAAATCGACAGCTATAATTTCTGTTCAATCAAGATTTAATTGTTTTAATGAGTCTACATGCGTGAATGGCCGCCCCAATTATTCTTTATTTTTAATCGCCTCAAGTGGTTTTTATGTTCGCAACAGGCACGCAGGGAGGCCCGAAGCGATCATTTTCATTATTTTAATAATGTAAACTTCCAATAATAATTTACAGTGATTTGGGGTTAAACACGTTAAGAGATATTTATGAATACCTGAGGTCCGAAGCAGTTAGCGTTGTAATTTGATCCACGGTTCAATTTTATTTTCTTTGTTGCAATTAATGCTTATCGGAACGAATACAAGTTTATTCAATATTCGAATGAGATGTGACCCTTGTTGGACAGATTCGTAAGTAAAAAGTAATGTATTAACAGCCTGGTAATTTACATATGTCGAGGGCAAAGAAACAGCGTGCAAGAATAAAAGCGTAGCGATTAATGTTCAATGCCACAAGTGAAGAATATAAAACAATGAAGCCACTAAAATTCACGTAAATACAAAGTTCAAATAATCGTAAAATACGACTGAGGTAAGTTGACGTTAGGCAGGCGGCCGGTCGTAAGAACGCAGTCAAATCATGTGACAGCATGTTTATAACGATGACCATAAGTGAAGAAAATAAAAAAAAATAAGCTACTTAAATTTTCGTAAATACGAAGTTCAAATACTATGGTCTTAGACAATATTCTTTTGTAATTAAACGTTTTACGTCTATCTATAGTGTGAAATAAAAAAACAATATCTATTACAATATAAATAAATCAATAAATATATATGGGACACTTACGAACACGGTCGTCCGTCCCCAAAGTAAGTAACTTAATATTTGTGTCATGGGTAACAGACAACTGGTAAATATATACTTATATAATTTTAAATACATACTCAAATACAAATATACACCCAGGCTCGAAGAACCAACAAATGTGTGTTATAAAATGTTGGCCCTCGATGGGAATCAAACCCACGACCCGCGGAGCTGAAGGCAACTGCGCCAACGAACCAGTCAAATAATAATAATATGTCTCTATTATCTTTATTTAAAAACCCATTTAATGTGTCTAGGCTTTGTTAATTAAAAACGGATAGAATAGTTAGTCACGTGATTAAAGTACTTTCAAGCAAGCGACTTGCGTGGTGTTTGATCAATCAAATCGTAATAATTTAGTACTTGTCAAAATAGATTTGGCCTGATTGTCAATTGAATACGTCATTATTAGTGAGATTCATAATTGGGAGACAATTCGCATGTTATTCCGGCCAATTAAAAGCAATTGGTTGCAGTTTGAATACGTCTGCGAAATGATTGATACTCAATAGATTTTCAAGCTTATTATGTCTGTTTATATAATAAAATATCCTACTAATATTATAAATGCGAAATTTTATAAGTAGGGATATATGTATGTTTTCACAAAAAAACTATTGGACGAATTTGGATGAAACTTCACGAAAATAAAGGTTATACACATCGTGTATATCGTCATCGTGTGTATACACATCGTATATACATCGTGTAGTGTATGCGGGTATTTGTACAACTCAACCCGGTACAAATCTCAATCTCAAGGTGGTATCCGGCTGAGTAAAATAGACCACACTCATTTCTTACCAAGGTGTCGTAAAAGGCGAATAAGGTAAGTCGACCCACAGTGTGGTATCCGGCTGAGTAGAATAGACCACCATCATTTCATACCGAGTTGTCGTAAAATGAGACTAAGGTAAGTCAACTCGCCGTGTGGTATCCGGCTGAGTAGAATAGAACACCATCATTTCTTACCGAGGTGTCGTAAAAGGAGACTAAGGTAAGTTGACCCACCGTGTGGTATTCGGTTAAGTACAATAGATCACCCTCTTTCTTACCGAGGGGTCGTAAAACACGGCTAAGGTAAGTTAACGTCAGGTAGGCGGACGGTCGTAAAATACGTAGCCAAATCATGTGACAACATGTTTATAACATGTTGTACCGACCCCACTTAGAGTGGGATAAGAGCAGGAGGATGATGACTTCTTTTAAAGCTGCACCAGGTTTCTCAGCAAGATAATAAATACAAACGGTCAATACAAATTTGCCCCATTTAACAGTTAACTTACACACAACATTAGAAGAAAATTGGCCATTTTACTAAAAGCGGCCAAACCTCAATTAGGTACAATTGTAATAGTGACGTCGAAGAAATAAATAAGAGTTGCCTCCATTAGACGAGAGTTAATCTCGATGACGGAACACATTACCGGCGGCGGTAATGAGGGGCGCGTGAACTCGGAACAATTTACAAACTCCTAAAGGCATTTGGAAGTACGGATAGGTACGGCTACGCTGGCCTGGCTGTTGTGCATAATAACTAAACAACACGCTGCCATTGTGACGGATATGCGAGGTTTTTGATTGTTCTGAGCAATTGTACTGCGGTAAAGTATGTGACTATTCATCAGAAGGAACCTAACGGTTTTGACGCATGGGAAGAAGTTCGTTGATTGGTTTTGGTCCCTTGTAACTTTATCTGTTTTTTGCTTTAAATTACTTGTTTCGCAAATACTTCAAACATTATTAAATTTAATATTAATTTGTATTCTAGTAAAACAAAACTCACTTCATTTAGTCAGATTATATACCTATTAAAGTTTTTTTTTCAGAACATTAATTAGTAATTGCTAATTTGATTTAGGTTTAGATTCTAAAAAACCTAATAATTTTAATTTGTTAACGTATAAGTAATTGGAGCATGCTTATTATGTTTGAGAATTAAATAAGACAATATTTGGATTTTATTACGAGACTTAGAAAATAATTTTATTTTATGGGAAATAAAATTTTAAATATAGCCCGCATCGTGTAGAAAACAGCTTAGATTCCTACAACTAGTTCTTGATTGTTGTTTAATATTTAAAATGACAATACAATTTTATATACAACAAAAATGTACTAGCTCTGTTTATCTTAAATGACTTACAGGCTAGGACTATACAAATCATACCCACGTGGAATGGTCCCAAGAATACTGGCAGCGTTTCCGCGTTGAATGGCTAAGCTGATTCTGGCATAGGATTTGTTTTCTTTTTGAGGATATTCAGTGTTTCATTTTACTTAATATATAATATAATGGTAAGTCTTAAGTCTTAATATGTTGTTGTCAAAGAAGATCTTAAAGAAATTGTAATAAATATGTTGTTGTCAAAGAAGATAACGTTAACTGTAGCCTAGAGGTGTGATTAGCTATTTTATAGATGTTGTTATGATGGTTATGTTATGTACTACTATGGTCGCGATACAGTGGTAATAAATACGATGCACTGACACCTCCATTTCAAAATCTAAAGGTCTATAAAGTTCAACGTGACCACAGCGATAGAAAATTAGCAACATCGGATAGAGTTGCGGTGAAGAATAGGACGCCGGCGGCAGTTCTGGCGTACAGTATTGTTACCAAGGCCCTGCATATCGTCCCAATGCCGTGACGAATTCTTAGGACGCCTCCAGCGATATGCATTAAAGAGCGATCGAAATTAGGAACTTCCCCTCGGAGATTTTGATTTATCCCTAACAACCTGCTTTGCCTACTCTCTCATGGACGTCCTATGATAATTTATTATACCTAATAATCATAACGCTGATGTGCTGTGAGTAAATTTTCATTTCGAAATGAAAAGTAGAATTTGAAGTAAAATCTATACTAATATATAAAGCTAAAGAGTTTGTTTGTTAGTTTGTTTGAACGCGCTAATCTCAGGAACTACTGGACTGATTTAAAAAATTCTTTCAGTGTAAGATAGTCCATTTATCAAGAAAGGCTATATAATATCGCGCTAAGATTAAAAATTAAAAGCTTTCTTTGCGTGCTCTGAGTAAGCGGTGATAGTTATTCAAAAATCATGTATTACAAAATTAATAAGTGATATAAACAAATAATAATACGATACAAGCCCTATTAGTGTATGTACGTAAAACTCCCTTAAATTAACCAGGAAATAATTGATATTATGAAGTGGTATTTACGCAAGTTTAACGGGATATTTTAGTAAAATCAAATATTAAGAAATAGATTGAACATTGCACTTATTAATCGTGTCTAATCATAAATGAAAATTAATAAAACAGTAAAATAACATTAGAAAAGTAAGAATGTCTCGTTGTGCGAATTATTTACCTTTGGAGCATCCTTGCGCGATCTCTTGTGCGTCTAGACTACTTTTCGTGAACCTAGACTTATCATTCAATTGACATACGACTACAAAAAGGCCTGGAGCTGTTAAATCAAAGCTGTACAAGATCGAGTGTCGCGGATATCCTTTGAAGAGATCTAAGTTTAGCACTCCACTCCATCTGTTTGACAAGAAAAGTGTAAGGTGTAGTTAATAATATGTACATTGCACAGTCAACGAAACCGTGTTCGTCTATGGAACCCGGCTGAATAGAATACACCACCCTCTTTCTTATCTAGGTGTCGTTAAAAGCAAACTAAGGTAAGTTGACCCGCCGTGTGGTATACGGCCGAGTAGAATAGACCACACTCATTCCTTACCGAGGTGCGACTAAAGAAAGTTGATGTCACTATGGCGACTAAGGTAAGTTGACCCACCGTGTGGTATCCGGTTGAGTAAAATAGACCATCCTCTTTCTTACCGAGGTGTCGTAAAAGGCGATTAAAGAAAGTTGATGTCACGCAGGCGGCTGGTCGTAAAATACCTATCCAAATCATGTGACAATTATGTAAATAATATGATATGCCGACCCTACTAAGAGTGGGATAGAGGAGGATGATTAAGACGATGTTGTACGGTCAAACAAAATCAACAATTTCGCTAGCGAGATTTTGATTTATCAGCAGTAATTATACAACAACCTGTTTTGCATCCCTAGGCCGTGCTACGATAATTCATCCCATTACACCAGGTTCTAAGCGGTGACTGTTCACTAGCAACGATTGATAATAATCGCTCGCGAAGTATAATGGCGTACACCCACGGGTAATTATTGTTGCAGTCGTGAGTTCGTGAGCCGATGGAATGCATCTCCTTCGGGGGTTGCTGTAAACCAACACGGTTCATTCGGCCGCAAATAACTGATCGGCTCTCCGTGCTAATGATAGTGTGCCCTGGCCTCTTTATTCGACGCCGATAAAATAATTACGTTTAGATTTAGACTTTCGCGATTTGATACTTCTCCGTGTTTATTAAGCACCAGTGTGTATAGCTATATTCAAAACCGACTTTAACGTGTTAAAGTTCTCTCAAATGCCTTGTATTCTCAAAAGTATTTTTTCCCATTCGCGAAGGATTAATAGGACTTTTTATCTTTTATGTTGGCCTGGTATATAATCTTCAATTGTGCTAAATTAAATAATTTATAGGATTAGGCGTTACTTTGCGGAGATCCATAATAAAAAAGTAAATTCGTTTTCATACCTGATATATGCAAGATTCGTAAAACCACATGCACAAACCTCCACCATCGCCACCACAATACACAAGCACTAAATACGTTCACGCTATCTCAAACTCAACAATCGTTTCGCCTCGCAACCGAAGCATCATCAGGAGATAGACTCCACGACAAATCGCAAAGCTTTGCGATTTGGTTTGTGCTTGTGTTTTTACTAATCTTGCATGTATCAGGTATGAAAACGGATTGTCCACTCTAAATTTAGCATTAAATATATATTCTATTTTACTTTATCGCGGATTATAGCAAAATAATTTTATTATTACTTTTGTGCCAAGTTAAAGCAAGCATAAAAGAAAAGATATATTATTGAAATACCTAGAAGCGAAGCTAGATGCAAATTTAACAGTTCACATCGATATACACAAAGATATGAAAAAGTAAACAAGTTAAATTGCGATCCTTATGTTACAATGTTGATAGTTAATAAATTATATTATGTTTGAGGTAAACATATTGCAAATTTCAGAACAAGTACAGATAGCGCAATACATATTTTGGAAAGAATATCCTAATAAAACCCAATTACTTATATTTAAAATACTAAAATTCCGCGAACTGCAGTTAAGATTCTGCTGAAACTGTTCGGACTTACAATGAAGTCATTCCTTTGTGCGGATCACCTCTCGCCTCGGGGGCTCATCGGAGAATACTGCAAACATCTGAGGTTGCATTGACGTTTGGTCACGGGCCATCTTCGAAGCCTCTCGGAACATTATGCCGTGCACATATTACATACTTGCATACAAATAGAATAATGATAAACAGCGACTGGATAACTTCAATGATACCGCAACTCATTTCGTAAAAATAGATTATAATCGTAGTTGTTGAGAGGTGCTGAGTACAGACGTATGGACGTGCTGTAACATAGTTTTTCTTTAAATTTTCTATATTTTTTTGTTGTTTAGCGTATTGTCTCTTTTTTTTAAATTTTGTTTCTCATTATAATATGAATTTCAAAATTATATTTGTTAAGTTGTATAGCCGTGTGGTATTCGGCTCAGCATAAAAGACCATTCTGATTTTTTACCGATTTGTCGTAAGAGGCAACTAAGGTAAGTTTGTCCACCGTGTGATATCCGTTTGAGTAGAATAGACCGCCCTCTTTCTTACAGAGGTGTCGTAAAATACGACTAAGGAAGTTGACGACAGGCAGGCATTCGATCGTAAAATACGAAGCCACAACATGTGACAACATGTGTAAAGATGTTGTGCCGACTCCACTTAGAGTGGGATAATGGCAGGAGAATGATGAATTTGTTAAGTTGTAGTGTAATAAAACTTGTTTTTTTATGGATGCTGTGACTGCCTTAACAAGCTGCACATTTAACAAACGCTATATGATTTATAGAATTAGGCGTTAATTTGCGGAGGTCCATTATACAAAACTAATGAGAATATTATTATGATGCTATATATTTTTATTTTATCGCGGATTATAGCGAAATAATATTCTCATTAGTTTTGTAAACGCTATATGTTTATAGCATAATAATTTATTTAACAGTAGCTACTGGTAGTCCTTAAATAATTAAAAAAAAAATTCAAAATCCTTAATTATTACAATGTGTGCACTAAGAAAGCTGTGGTGATGTGCGCTCGCCTTTAATGGCCCGGCTGGCCAGCGGCCCGTTATCCCTTGTAGCTAATGATTGGCCGGCATTAAGTCCCGACTGTTCCGTGCGATTATTGGATCTAACAGATAATTTTATATCGTATTGTCCCGAAGCGCAAAATTTTCTGTTATTATTACAGAGAACCCTATACATATTTTGCGATATTTTAAAGGTAAAAGTAACTGTATAATAATTAACGACTTATAGTTGTAGCAAGCAAAAGAAAATCGTAGGTTAAGAAATGTTTAAAATGAAAAATATATTAAACGAACTTAATTGTTTATTATTAAAAAAAATCTCCAATAATTTCGCACTTATACTAATAATTGCTTCTGAATACCACCAGTACCAGCAGTAGAGTTGACGATTCAAAGTACTTGTTTACAAGTTTATCTGAATAAACAATATTTTGAATTTGAATACAATTAGTCTTACATGGGTTCACCAAGTATAACTTAAGAAGACTAGAAAATAACTACTTCTTTACTCTTCAATAAAACCCTCTTCTATTGTTACTTAATTTAATTTTTTATTACGTCAGGTAGCCAGTGGCAATATAATCATTGATCATCAGTCTCCTGCCCTTATCCCACTCTAAGTGGGGTCGGCACAACATGTTATAAAAATGCTGTCACATGATTTTGCCAGGTGTAGCACGCCCGGCCGCCTACCCGATGTTAACTTACTTTAGTCGCCGACACCTCGGTAAGAAATGAGGGTGGTATATTCTATTCAGATACCACACGGCGGTAATGAAATAAATCACGCTGCTCCAATGTGGATTATTAGGTTGCACATATTTCCAGAATTCTCTGGAGATTTGCAGGTTTTCTCATGATATTTTCCTATCACCGAAAAGCGTGTGATAAATTGCTATAATTAATTAGGCACATATATTTAAACAAAAAAATTATTGATGCCTACCCGGGGTTCGAATCCGTGACCCCCTGGAAAGAGTCACACGGTCTCACCGCTGGGCTATCACAGTTCTATAATCTACATGAATTAAAGTAACAGGCTTTTATCGAAGTATTAAAAAACATCAAAACTTAATAACTATCATTATAAATCCGCTTCAATTGATTTCGAAAGGATAGCAATGAGGAATTACGAATAGAATGATCAAGGGACTCAGTAAGGTCGGGTTCGCACCTCACGAGCGCCGTTCCCGCGCTATAATGAGCCCACTAAATCAAACAATGGCATTAAAGTGTCAATACTAACTCGATAACACCTAGCCGTTTTCTTTTGGAATTGCAGCCATAAATTCGCCGGCCTGCTTAAAGTCTGAGGTACGGATAGTGTTTCACTTGTGTAAAAGTGACTGATGCATCTTACATTGTTAGATTGAGTGTGCTTTGTACGAGGTATTTAACCAACTCGATCGCGTTAGCGACAGTGACATCTAGTGACTGCTTTTCCAGCGCCATACAAAATGGCGATACGCTAACGTGATCGAGTAGGTTAAAAAAACTCGCAATAAACAATCAGGTATGTAAGAAGCATTGTAAACTAAAGCCCACTATCAATTTTTAAACTAAGCTAATGTATAAGCAATTGTTATAGATATGTAAGAAATTTTATAAAATATAAAAATTCAAAAAGATAATACTCGTGTCTGACCTTTTATATTAGAGGAACACCATATATAAAACCTCTCCTATAAGACGGTAGTTACATTCCTAGAAAAAGCTGTTTCGTGTGAAACCATGTTGGATGAAAGCCAAAACTAGTACAAAAAGGATAATTACGTTCTAAAAACTTTTTGATAACACAGATTTGATAATAGCGGTTCCTACCTGACATTTATGCTTCCCTGATATGGGAAACAGCGTCAAGACTTGGAGCTGCGGCGAGAATGGCCGAATCCGGCAAACGTCAGAAGGATGCATCTCTCATCGAGAGTTATATATTTGTGTCGTTTGCAGTTGAGACCATAGGGCCATGGAGTTAAAGTGCAAATTCTTATTTATCCGTTTTAACACAAGACAGGAGAGCTTTCTTCTTTTTTGCACAAAGAATCAGCTTAGCGATTCAGCGCGGAAACGCTGCCAGCATTCTTGGGACGCATTCCACGTGGGCATGATTTGTATAGTCCTAGGGTGTAATATAAGATAGATATAACTTGTACATTTTGCTGTGAGTTAAAAAAAACAAAAATTGTTAAATTATATTAAATAAAAAAATTACTCACTAAACAATTTATTACTACAGAATAATCTACACAAACCCTATATTTTGTTTTGTATGTTAAAGAATCTAAATTCTTATATGTTTATTATAAAAAAACTACCAGTAAGGTTCAGATAGTCACAAATAACAGTGTCAATCGAAGCAAGGGTTGCAACACAAGTAGCTGTGCTGGGGTCAGATAAACAACACAATTTGTACTTGTGCGAACAACCCCTTTGTGCGAGGGAACGAGCGTTCCAAACTACAGATTGTTTATCTAATCGAGTATATATTATCTGTTTTATTTGCCAATAAATATCTATTTTTGATAACATTGCACCGGTAGTCAATGATTGTATGTTTTTATTAATTTTATGTATGTTTTTGTAGGGAAATATTCCCTAATTAAAAGGAACCTGATCTCTGGACCCTAGGTCGCTGGTTGGTAATTTAAGTGGACTGTATAGGGGGGTTCAGGGCGTTAACTATTTTCTATCTCTCTGGGCAATGCGTAATTTATTACCGATAAGTAGTAACAACTTAGCACCACCCACCTTTCGATGCCTTTGTACTGCCACCATGCACTGGAAGGTTCGAAGTCCTCGAAATGCGCCGGCGGCCGGCCGGTTTCTTGTGACGCCAGGGGAAATGTTACTCGTACGAACAGTAACACTTTTACGAGTCCGAAACTCGACACGACACTTTAATGCTAGGCACTGCACTTAATCTTGCAGACGAATTGTCCCAGACGAATTGTTTATGTTTTTACAATAGATTTGATACGAATAATGTATAGCGATCGAGCGGCCATTAGCGAAGGTTCCGCGCTCACGTAGACACTCGCGCGGCGACAGACGAACCGATCGGCGAGAGGCGTTTTCATTGCTACCCACATATCGATGAATAAAAATATGACAATTCCCCAGAGACAAAAAGATATATTACGAAATAAATGAAATTATGAAATATTTACGAACAGTTTTTACTAATGTTTTTATTAATTTCATGAAAGAGGGTGTAAATTAACACTTATCTCTTTACTTACTTAATACTTTTTATTATTACTTTTTTTTAAGTACCTCTTTTATTTTGTAAAAAATTACCGAGCAAGGCTCGGTCAACTTTGTACTTATAGTTAATAACAAAACAAAGTCCAACAATTCTCGCCGGTAATCGAACCCCCGACCCGTTGAGCCGAAGGCAGGGATACTGGCAACTACGCCAGTATCCCTGCCAACTGGTCCTGTCGTTTTCGATTTAAATCTAATAGTAAAAATATATAATATCATCTCACTCTCCTGTCCTTATCCCACTCTAGGTGGTTTCAGCAAAACATGTAGTAACCATGTTGTTAAATGATTTGGGTAGGTCTTTTACGCCCGGCTCCCTGCCTGATGTCAACTAACCTTAGACACCTTACTAAGAAATGAGGTTGGTTTATTCTACTCAGCCGGATACCACACGACGGTCCATATATCCTATTAATATTATAAATGCGAAAGTTTGTGAGTATGGATGGATGTTTGCTACTCTTTCACGGCGAATCCGCTGAACTAATATCGATGAAATTTGGCACAACTGTTCCTTATACACCAGGGTAACATATAGACTATAGAAATCCTGTTAATTCTACAGGAAATGCGGGTAAAAGCTAGTAATACATAGTTCCTATATTATTATGAAAACCACCGCACTAGTAAAGTCAGAAAGCCCTCATCGAGAATGCTGTGAATAAACACGAGCTTTCATTAATCACCCGCAAACTTTGTCTATTCACCAGACTCCACCTGACTTGGGTATTTTCTTTTAACTTTTAAGCTTTGTTCGAAACTTTTGATGGACTTTGAGTTTTAAGTAAGTTGAATAGTAATATATCTTTGCCGGTAGCGAGTTTGTATTGTGTTATCGTGCACCTCCCATAAATAAAGTTTAAAATTGTTTTGATGATGGCAATGTTGTGTGAATTTTATTTTGTAAATTGCAAACGTTAACGTATGTTACGAATACGTATATTTTTATGTCTGACCTGGATAATTAAAATGAAGCTTTAGTAGAACGTAATAATGTGAATGGAATTCAGTCTTGATATGGACGTGGACTAGAATACAACTATTAGAAGAAACTTTAAGACGATCCGAGTTACATCAAATTGCGCTTATTACAGTGATTTTAGTATAGATAAAGACATTACTCTGGTTAGACACAACGGTTAATAAGAGATAGTTAGATCACCTTCATTTGCTTTCTCTTTATATGACATATTTAAGGCTGGCTTCTCTACTCGAGTATAACTCTATGCACGCATGACTAATTAAAGTTAGGATATACCTAACTTTAATTAGTCGTACTACATATAATTATACTAGTACATTATTATCACTAAATTCAGATTTTTCTAAATTCAAATTGTTCTTTATTCAAATTCGTACATGCTCTTTGGAATCGTCAAATTATAATTAAGCTACCACTGAATCGGGAAGGCACTCTTACTTAGAAGAACCAGCAAGAAAATTGGTGGTCCCTTTTTTCAAAAATTATTTATCAAACCTTACAATCTAATCTAGCGTTCAGCTTTAATCAAAGCTTTTTTACATATACCTATTATTATAATCTTCTGTATAGCCTGTCGCCGCTCCTGGGCATTTTAAAAATGTGTTATGAGGCACTGCATATCACAATTGTATATTTTGTAATGTAAATAAGTGGTTTTCATCATAAAATTATGTAAGTATTTACATAATTATTACGTTACTTCGAAATTCGGATAATTAATATTTACTAGAATAGTCCTATCTTATATAATGAAACATCACGTGCCTGACCTGCTGTTTTGTATGCTGTTGCTGACATGTTTCGTAATTGAAAATATTTGTTATTTAGTCTTCATTTATTTTTTAAATTTAGTTTCAGATATTGATGATTAGTTCATAAAAATCTTACTGAAAGACTTTGAAGAAAGAAATAGGAAAATTTATTTACTTATTACTATGTACAAAAATAATAAAAATAACTAGTTATAGAAAAAAAATTAGATTATACAAAGGCGATTTTATTAAGCAATATCTTACAGACAACTTTTGGTGAACGGAACGCAAAGAATGTAGGAACAATATAACATATTACTGGAATATTGTTATAAGAGTTATAGGTTTATCAAGCACAATATAAATTTAACCCCAGCATATTCAGTATGTTTCCAGTCATGTTTCTGAGCTACTTTTAACTTTGAACGGAACCATTAGATAAGGCTCATTTCAATCCAACTTGGAATTAGTTCCACCTTATTGCCAACTTGAGAATTTTTATCACAGCTAAAGCAATCAGAGCGCCAATAATTTCCCTCATAATGACTCTTCGCTCGTAAAATTTGAGCATTGCGCCAAAATGGTGGCACATTAAAATTCTCTCCCCATCGTTATAACGGGAGTTATCGGTTCGGTGCGCGGTTCGGGACATTCTGCATTAGAACTAGACCGCGATTGGCGAGCGTGCGGGAAAGTTCCGTGATACGATTATATTCACTTTTTCATAAAAGTGCGCCACTTTCATGAAAAAGTGAATTTAGTCGTGGCATACAGCCACAAGTAAATAATAAATAAATATATGGGACACTTACACACACGGTCGTCTGTTCCCAAAGTAATTTACTACTTGTGTTATGGGTGACAGACAACTGGTGAATATATACTTATATTTTTTTTAAATACATAATTAAATACAAATATACACCCAGGTTCAAAGACCAACAAATTCATTTATAGAAAATGTTGGCCCTCGGCGGGAATCGAACCCAAGACCCGCGGACCTGAAAGCAGGGTCACTACCCATTGCTCCAACGGGCCAGTCCAAATTACATTCACAACAAACAAATCATAGCATCACATGTTTTATAGTTTTAGGGCCTGTTTCACAAGTTACTTATAAAGTGTCGGATGGTTAACCGGCAAATAAACTAAGTAGCAGATAAATGTCTCTAAAAAGGGACTAAAAAGTGAAAAATTAAAAAAAAAAAATCGCGGCTATTTTATAATAGATATTTGCTATCCAGCAGATAAACAAAATAACAGTTACATGATCTACCTAGTAACTTATTAGGAACTTTAAGTGCTAAATAAGCCTATCAGAAACCTGAGAAACGCAAAATTCCGAGATATGTGTCAAATATGTTCCGAATAAGCTAACTGACAGTTTATTGGTAACTTGTGAAACAGGCCCTACGTATGTTAAAATAAGATGCATAGATAATTATTAAATCATTATCATTCTTCTGCTCTTATCCCATTTTAAGTGGGGTCGGCACATCAAGTTTTAATAAGTTAGTTACATGATTTGGCTAGTTTACGACTGGCCGTTTGCCTGGCGTCACCTTAGACGCCTTTTACGACACCTTGTTAAGAAATGAAGGTGGTCTATTCTACTCAGCTGGATACCATACGGCACTTACTTTAGTCGCGTTTTACGACACCTCGGTAAGAAATGATGGTAGTCGATTCTATGCAGCCGGATACCACACGGCACGGAATAGTTTATATTGCGATTTATAATTATAATAATCCGATTTGTAATAGTATTTTTTCTGCCACGATTCATACTTCTTTCGCTTTCATACTGTTTGATTCACTTTAGTGCTTTTATATCGTCATCCATTAACGTTTAAATCATCGCAATTTATTCACATATCCATTGACTGAGTACCGTGAAGTAATGTTATTACTCAAATATAGCGTTTTAAATATCGCTAAAAATTTTGCGAATGCTTAAAATTGCGTAAAATTAATGGAATACAAACGCTCTGCTAACACGCCCCATGCGACGACGCCCTTATTATCTCAAATCTGCTCGCCTGCGCCCGTCAGTTTTCCTTTTTAAATCGCGCGTTAAGGATTTGGCGTAAATGCGTGAAGGGTTGCTCCTCCCGGCCCGCCCTCCTATGTCCTCATCGGGCTTCGATTCCCAATTTGCGTATTTGATTGCTCTTTGTTTACGATTGGAGCCAATATTGCAAGATGGCAATTATCTTACAGAAATACCAGCATTATTTTCTATGAAAAGAAAATGTTATTCAAATTTTAGATTCGTCAATATCTTGAATTACCTTTTAAGGGAGCAAATGTTAAAGGACATTACATAAAGGCATGCACTAGATGAATATTCAGTTACCAGTAAGTCAGGTTTTGTCGTAAATTTTGGTGATTTGAGTACACGAGAAATTTAATTCTATTAATGTGTACAATTTTTACAATACAACTGAGTAAGTTGCTTTAAAGGCGGAAACGTTTTACCATAAAGCGCTAGTGAAAATACAAACATCTCTCAAAAATCAATCGATATAATATTGCTTTTTTAATAAAACACAATATACCTTATATTTTATTTCTATGGTAAAATGTAATTTAGTTTACAATGTTCGTAATTTTTGTCTCCAGATGTAACGGATAGGTATTTTTGAAAATGGAAATGGAAATATTTAAGTTCACCAGAGTCCACGAAGCCAGAAGCTAAAGCTTGTATTATATTTGTACAACGTAGACCTGCTATGTGGTGTAAACGATATAGATAAAATAAAAAAGAGTATATTCACCACATCACATAACCTATTTTTTTTATATACTTTTCTCTTCACCACAAAAATGTTATTTAGCTTATTACGAATCTTTTTACTATATGATATATAATACATATATACTGACACCATTACGTGAAACAAATGTATAGGAAAGTAAACTTATCGCATTTTAGAACCAAAACTGCATTTTCAACAATCGGGCCACACTTTTGCAAGTATATCTCGTATATGTAAAATAAAGCGGCCAACCTAAACCTCCCGAAGGGGAGGGGCAACCCCCACGACTTATTCCGATATAATCAATAACTTAGTAAGATCCCCTTTGCATCCGGTCGTGTGACAGTTCGATCGAACGGGTGATGGGATGTGCAGGCAATAGACAAAAATGTCTTACACTGAAAAAATTGTTCTTCTCGAGAATAAAATGTTACTTTTGCGAAATTGTTGTAGTTGTACTCCACATTCGCTGTAGATTCCATTTTTTAGATGTTACGCAAACAATAGCATAAGTGTCTCTTTTGCAGTTATTGATTCTGTTCTGCAACTTAGATTTCGCGGGCTTTAATCCATAGCGTATCTAGAGTATTTAGTGTCAACAAAAATGAAATTTTTGAGTTTTGTTTTTCGATTACACTATTGGACATGCGTCATAACTAGATACGGATTACGGTGTACAGACCGTAATACGTTTACGAATAGATTATTTAAGACCAATAGTAGAATCGAATAACAGTATAAACCAAAAATCGGTGTTTTGTTGATACGTCTGTATGGTTTGAAGTCTCAGTCAGTCAGTCAGTTGAAGGCGCAGTTTTTTAGACTCCTTATCAACCGTTAAATATATTTTAAAATATAAAAAAAAGCAAGTACCAGAATATTTTACCTAATAGGGTTGCTTAAATCGAATTCATGCTAGCTTAAATACATTTCGACATTAATGTCATTTACATGGAAAGATTGACAATGCATTTGTCAAATAAAATAAAATAAATAAAATTTATTGACAGTAACAATTTTTACATTTTGTATGATATATTGTTGAGGACTTCTTTTAAGCTTAATAAAGCCTGTTTCAGAAGTCCTCACTCTTCCGTAACACCTGAGCTACCACAATTAAGTATATTTTAATATATAATAATTCAATAAATATGTATAAGAATCAATCTTTCTATCTTTTTTTATTTTAAACCTGTCTACGAAAACCTATCTACGAAACCTGCTATAAACTGTATTGGAGAATTAAAAAGTAACATGCAGACCGCTAAAGATTTTTAAAAATAAGCGAAATTTATTTTGAGGATTTGGTGAAAATTCCTGGAAATTAATAAAGTAACTAGATTTGAAGTGTTCAACCTAGTGTTAAAGTTATATAGTTTTGTTAAATTTTTGTTAATTGCGTTTGGTTGGAACGAATTTCAGTTTAAAACAATTTCCCAATTATTTGCTTTATAAATTTTAAATTTGTACATAAAATGTAAATTATGTGCATCTAAAGAATTATGTACATTTTTCTGCAATACATATCTGCAGACTGTCTGATGTCTGCGCAGAATTAAATATTATACGATTTGTGCAAACACTGCCTGATTAGAGAAAACCCGGAGATGTTGAAGTTTGTTCACAAATGGCCAATTTTACAGTTACTAAACCGAATTTGCTTTGATGTTGCTATGTTTTATTCAAATTTAATCAGAAACGTTTTACTTATGGCAATGACATTAAACTTGATTGCTTTTGATATAAAATATAACTGCTCAAAGATAAAATTACATTATTTCAGTTTTATAAGTTTATAATATACTAGTGGCCCGCTCCGGCTTCGCACGGGTATAAAATATGTAGCCTATGTCACTCAGTAAAAAAAATTATTAAAATCTATCCAGCAGTTTTGTTTTATTCATTACTGCCCGTGGCCCACACGCGTCAAATTTGGAGTAAAACAATTCCCCTGGGGTGCCAAAGTGGTCGGCCTCCTCGTGGCGCACCCTGGGCAAGCTTAGTCTTGGCGAACGGACCACTGTGGTGTGGCCAATCCTGTTGTCCTTCTGATTAGCAGAGGGCAATCTGGACAGGCCGGGGACTCCGGGGGGGGCTGGGGTGGGGTTCCTAATGAGCGACGGGTCCGGTTGGGCTTACTCTAAGTCTAGCTGGACATGGTTACGGCCACCGTCGGCGAAACCCGGAAGCACAGCAATGGGAACGGGGACCTTCGGGTTGCTAGGAAGAAAACCTCTATAAAAAATTACTCGGTGAGGGCGGAAACGCCCACCAAGGCGTTGTGGCCCCTACTTGGGGCGCGGTCTCTCCCTGTTGACCGTGACATAACAAACACGGTGGGCAGGGAGCGACCGTGGACCGTGACCGTTTGTTCTGCGGAGGGGGGTGAAGGGAGGCGGCGGAGCGGTTCCACGAACTGTTGTTCTGGATCCAATCTGCTGCTGGTGTGTCCAGGTGTTAGTGACTCGCCCAAGCCCATCGTCTGCCGCCCTAACTGGGGACCTTCGGGTGTTCCGAACGGGGTATATCGGACGCCTGGCTTACAGGTCCCCGAGGCGGTCGGTGCATCTGGTGCTACCGATGCACTGGTTAGCGGTGGGGGGCTTCTCTTTCGAGGGGCCCCTACCCGAAGAAGGTGTTTGTTCTCTGAGATCAGAGCTGTTGGCGGGATGGGGGCAATATGTACAATGATACCCTGTCCTTGCCATCGGCAGCGTGGTGGAGCACACAGGTCGTTTTAGTCGGTGCGAGTCCGACATAACTGCCGCCTGTCCCCGTCGGGCGGCGGTACCCATAAGGAGCTTTTTTCTGTATAAAAAAAAACAATTCCCCTTTCCCTATACCATGAAGATCCCCGGCTATCTTTGGAATATCTAAATTCATATACATTTTTACTTATTTACTTTTACATTTTCCCTGAGTATTTTATTTTTACAATTAATTACAGAATGTCTTTATATACAACATTCACAGCTTTTTTGTCATAAAGAAAGGATCTTCATTACACAAAACAAACATGTTTTCTTTTTTCTTTCTTTAGAGGTTACTCTTGATAAAGCGACATATAGTTGGCCATGTGAAAAAAAACCCGTCCAATCGCAGCTAAATTCGAAGTGCTTTAAGACAAAGTGCGCAATCGCTATACCCTGCATTTTAAATCTGTAATATCTTCGAAAATGTTCATTTAAATTACAAATGAAGAAGAAAATGTCAATAAAATGCTATTGTGGGTTATCCATAAAAGATAAACATAATATGTATACCATCGCGGAGTTTTCTGTAGACCTTTTCAAGGTGTACAAATACTTAGTACATTATTTTGACAAATATTGTAGGGTTCGGCCTGCGTTTCCAATGTAAACGGAAAATAAATGTAATTATTTACGACATCACATTGGAAACCTCAAAAATGATAGTATTTCTTTACTCCATATTGAATGTTTATAATAAAAGTTTATAATATGTTAGATTATACATATAAACCTTTCTCTTCAATCACTCTATCTATTAAAAAACCGCATCAAAATCTGTTGCGTAGTTTTAAAGATTTAAGCATACAAAGGGATATAGGCACATAGGAACAGACAGAGAAAGCGACTTTGTTTTATACTATTTAGTAACGTTTAGCTATTATAACTAACGACGATATTTCTCCTTTATTCTTATGCAATAATAAAAATCAATTTTCCCAAAGTCAACTCATTTACTCTTTCTCAAAAACTACTCAATGACACATATGACAGCCACAATGCTTTTTCATATTAATGACCAACTCTGAAGGAGGTTGTATTAAAAACATGTTGTAATAGTCGACCATCCTGACAACATTTGCGACCCCGCAAATCTCATAAGCTGACTTCTGGGAATGAATCTACCACTGATTCGGAATGCTGATTGTACTGAGAAGAATCGGCAAGAAACTCAATACTTGCTCTTTTAATCTGTAAAAGAAAAATCATTTCGCACCTTAAGCTCACCCTCAATCACTGTCATGGCATAACACAGCTCAATAAGTGGCAACCAACTCAGCAGATACACACGTAAACAGACTCGCAAATGATAACGCTCAAAGAACAATCACCACATCTAGGCAGAGTCTAGCTGACAGTCGTTGCAGATGGCCACAGTCTAGAAAACAATCGTTACAACTGGAACAAATCCAGAGAATAATCGTCATTCTAGCTGACAGTTCTATCGAAGAATAGTCACGGGCGCGTCTATGGCCTCACATAGCACATCGTCACGTTTATCTTACAGAGTTAATAAACGGAATACCAATTACCATCATAATATCATCATAATAATCTCTCCAATAAAAATTCCATTTTTTATTCCATAGCGTCGCATATCGCAACTATCTCACAAATTATACGAAATTCGCACTCTCCGTGTTGTCTCAAGATATTGATCGTCATTTGTCTTTTCTTTAAACTCTTTAAATTTCCAGATATTCCTTTTGTCCGCTCTATTTGTGAGTTTAGGTTACATCCTCTTCTGAATATAATAAACGACGATATTTCTCCTTTGTACTTATTATATTATTATACTTATTCAATAAATAAAAACAGTTTTCCCAGAGTCAACCCATTTACTCTTTCTCAACAACTTAATGACACATATGACAGTCACAATGCTTTTGCATATTAATGACCAACTCTATGAAGGAGGTTGTATTAAAAACATGTTGTAACTTGTAACACTATTATTTTGATAACTGTCAATTTTTTTTCCATACTAAATCAAAGACAAAATTACGTTTAGCTGTCATTTATGTTTTGTTATTCCACTGAAATTTGCGTTTTATTATTTTACTGTCATAGTCGTTTTTGTTATACCACGTTTTATAGCGACTTGACGGGATAAAATAAATGCGGTCGAACGGGATAAAAAGTATCCTATGTCCTTCTCCTGGTTCTAAGCAACCTCTCCACCAATTTTCAGCCGAATTGGTTCATCCGTTCTTGAGTTATAAATAGTGTAACTTAGACCAACTTTCTTTTATATATATAGACTATTGAATATTTATCGTGAGTAGTATGCCGTGTGGTATCCGGCGGAGTACAATAGATCACCCTCATTTCTTACCGGGGTGTCGTAAAAGACAACTAACGTAAGTCGACCCAAGTGTGGTATCTGCTTGAGTAGAATAGACCACCCTCATTTCTTACCGAGGTGTCATAAAATATGACTAAGTTAAATTAGGCAGGCGGCCGGTTGTAAAATACGTAGGCATATGACAACATGTTTATAACATGTTATGCCGATCTTACTTAGAGTGGGATAAGGGCAGGAGGATGACTTATCGTGAGTAGTGTTCATCTATACTAATATATAAAGCTGAAGATTTTGTTTGTTTGAACGCACTAATCTCAGGAACTACTGGGCCGAATTGAAAATTTATTTGAATGTAAGATAGTCCATTTATCGAGGAAGGCTATAGGCTATATAAAATTACGCTAAGAGGAATAGGAGAGGAGCAGCAATAAACTGTGCGCGGAGAAGTGTGCGGATGCAGTCTCGAAACAAAAGCTACCAACTAAATAGAAATAGAACCTCTATTAGTCGCGCAAATTGGCACCATCGTCGCCTCTGTTCACTGTTTTCATATTATTTGTCCACATGTTTCTAGAGTCTACATTCACACACGTGTTTTATTTTTATATATGTGCTGATAAATTATATTCAGTAGTGATTTAAATTCAATACTTTGATTAATATATTTACTAATCGTAAATATTATTGAAAAAATTGTCTTAATAGACTTTTCAAGTGCTCCAATATAATTGAAGTTAGTTTTTAATATCGCTCTCACATGATTATGGGAATAACGTATATGGAGTGTAGTAAGTATAGTATATGGAAAAAACGTGCTATACTAGATAAATAATAAATAAATAAATAATAAATAAATATATAGGACACTTACACACACGGTCGTCCATCCCCAAAGTAAGTAACTTAATACTTGTGTTATGGTAGACAGAAAACTGGTGAATATATACTTATATATTTTTAAATACATACTTAAATACAAATATACACCCAGGCTCAAAGGCCAACAAATTCTTTTTATAGAAAATGTTGGCCCTCGGCGGGAATCGAACCCGCGACCCGCGGAGCTGAAGGCAGGATCACTACCCACTGCGCCAACGGGCCAGTCAAACAAATATAAATAGTACGTCAATAATAGATAGATACAACTAACACCATATCTTACTTCGGTAGAATTTATTGACTTATAACATTTTAGTTATACGTACGTTTACTGCGCAAAGACTGGCTCGTTGGAGCAGTGGGTAGTGACCCTGCCTTCAGCTCCGCGGGTCGCGGGTTCGATTCCCGCCGAGGGCCAACATTTTCTATAAATGAATTTGTTGGTCTTTGAGCCTGGGTGTATATTTGTATTTAAGTATGTATTTAACAATTATATATGTATGTATATATTCACCAGTTGTCTGTCATCATAACACAAGTATTAAGTTACTTACTTTGGGGACGGACGACCGTGTGTGTAAGTGTCCCATATATTTATATTTATATTTATTTATATTTATTATTAATAATTCCAGGCCTTATCTTTAATATTTAAATGAGTTAATCTTGTATGTATATAGGTATATTTATATTTTCAAAATCTCGGAAACGGCACCAACGATTTTCCTGAAATTCAGCATGCAGGATGTTTTGGGGGAGAAAGATCTAGCTAGGTTTTATTTTAAAAAAAGTTAGTTTTGTCCGTGTTATTAGGCACTCAAAAAATACTAAATTTTACATTGAATATATAAAACACTATTTTTGCCGTTAATGGTCGCAAGAAATAAAATACCTAGGATTGAGCCCCACCTATCATTTTTTATTTTTTTTAAATTTCCTTTTTTTTTGTAAAAAATTACCGAGTAAAGCTCTTCAACAACAACTAAGAATAAAACGATTTCAGATAACATCAAAATTTCTCAAAAAAACTTGAATATTTAATTTATGTCTTTAATTAAGTAATTTATATTTTTGTTTTTTTTTACATTTTATAGGTGGAAGTAATCTATCTTTGTACGTTTGTCAGACATACATTTTGTGAGACATTGTCGACATATCCTTATAAGACTGGACGGTGATTCCATGGTGTGACGTTCGGGCTTACAGTACACCAAACATCCGAGTCCAGAACAGTCCTCAGTTCCAGAGCTGCTGGTTGCGGTGCCTCCTGTTTCCTTGTTCGACCCTGATTGGACAAAGCTCAGGGCAGTACAATCTCACCTACCAATTTGGATATCAGTGAAATCCTTATCTTGAGACATGGGTTTCTCTCGGAGAATTAGTAGGTTTAAAATTCAAATATCGATTAATTTTCTTGACTTTATGCATTCTCCGGTGCAGGGTTGCCACTCACTAGAGTGTTACTAACTAAGGTACCTACTATGTTTTTTTATCTTAATCACACTTTAAGGCCCTAATTTTATGCAACCCGTTCCACAAGGGCGGTTATTTCTAATTTCTGAGAGACTCCGATCACAGTTCTTTTCATCGTTCGCTAAGCGACTTTGAGTTTTATTATGAGTTAAATAACGACCAAGTTTCAAATCCATAAGTCATAACTGTCAATACTCTCTATTCCAAGACCCGCCGTGTGGTATCCGGCTGAGTAGAATAGACGAACCCTCATTGCTTACCGAGGTATCGTTAAAGACGACTAAGGTAAGGTGACCCATCGTGTGGTATCCGGTTGAGTAAAATAGACTACCCTCTTTCTTAACGAGGTGTCGTAAAATACGACTATAGTAAGTTGACTTCAGGCAGGCGGCCGGTCGTAAAATACGTAGCCAAATCATGTGACAACATGTTTGTAACATGTTGTGCCGATCCCACTTAAGAGTGGGATTAGGACAGGAGGACTCTCTATTAGAAGACTGAATAAACAATATTCAGGCGGTAATACTATTTAATAAATATTTGTTGTCCCTGCTACTTCGTCTCCTTTTAGCTTTAGCCCTAAAATTTCCTTAATTATGTACTTTATTGTTTTTTTCTTGTACTTGTAGGAAAACGGTTCAATCCCATAAGTTAGCTAGATGTGCAGTATCGATCTGTAGTTGTACCAACTTTCAATAATATTGAACAGTGAAAGCGTAACGGACAGACAGATTTTGGCATTTTATTGTCTAGTATGGATATGGATTTCATGAAATCTCTTTTGTCATACCTACATAAAATCTTATTTTAATAATTATGAAATTTATTTTATTTTGAAAAAAAAACCATTCCTTAATTTAACAATTTATTGTTGAAAATATTTTATTACCTATCTAAAATTGATATTCTCTAGTCTTTTCTAGAATTGATTTTCTCTAGTCTAGTCAGTAAATCCGGCTCGCAGGGCCATAATAATAATCTTTAATTATGAATTTTAATTATGTAATTTAGAATTACTTTAATTAGAATACTTGTACACTTAGAGGTGTCGTATCCGGCTGAGTAGAATAAACCACCCTCATTCCCTACCGAGGTATCGTAAAAGGCGACTAAAGTAATTTGACTCACTGTGTGGTATCCTGTTGAGTAAACTAGACCACTGTCTTTCTTACCGAGGGGTCGTAAAATACTACTAATGTAAGTTGACGTTAGGCAGGCGGCCGGCCGTAAAATACATAGCCAAATTATGTGACATTTTTATGACATGTTGTACCGACCCCACTTAGAGTGGGATAAGGTATGATGTCAGTCATGTAAAAAGATTTCTTGTATTATTTCTTTATTTAAAATTGCAAATGTGATTAGCGTTATTTCATCTTCAGCAGAGTACACAGGATGCTTAAAATAAATAAAACACCAGATTCTGATAAACTAACTTTGAGTTTATTTTTACCATTTACACTTGACAATGTATTCGTAATCTGTTGTCAGCTACGGGTGGCGTCGTAGGCGCGTAGCTCGCGCTCGGGCCTACGCACGCGGCTCAACGGAAACTGGGCGCTACATAAACTGACGCTTAAATTACACAAAGAAACAGGCATCGACCAAACACATAAGATACTTTAAACATCACGTGTTCTATTTTAGTTTTCACATAAAATTTTGTCACACATTACAATATTAGGAACGGTATTCACTATGAAAGATTTCAAAATAATTTAGCATTATAGGAACTATGATAGACGCGAGTACTACCTTTTACAATCGTCAAACTTATAGCGTAACCATTTACATCTAGATGATGATGGAGACATAAAATATTTCATAATAACAAAATTTTAATAGATTATAAATATAAAGGCGCAGATATACAAAAATGTCTAAGAAAAACAAAACATGTATAACTAAACGAACAACATGGCCGCTAGTAGCAGATACAACAGACTAATCCGAATCAATCTTAAATATTAAAATTTGTATTCGGAAAGTATAGTGAAACTCTAGATGCGATAATATTGAAATATACATAGGAACCATGATTCATTCCGCGGGCTGTCGTCCGCGGAGACACAACATCGCTACCGACTTTCCACCTACGCTACCCGAACGCACGAGTGCTGTATACTCCCGATTACAAATCGACTAAATAAATATCTCGCGAAGTTACGCGGTGGAGTTTTCGAACGCCTCAACAAACAATAGGGGTCTTTAATAAATACACTATAATTTTATTAACGCAGTAAACAAAATAATCATGTAGTATAAACGCGCGCCGTCGCGTCGGTAACGTTGCGTGCGCGCATTGCGTCGTAAGTTTGCAAATCTATCGCTTATACGCGTATTCCTGATATACTGAACCATCAAACTACTGCCTAAGACGTACATGGCAGGTTTGGATTTCATTTTTAATCAGCTAGTATTGAAATTGTGATGGTTGTGAAATACCCTCGTGACTCCAGACGCTTCTGGAGGGCTATAATGAGATCGCAGGGAGACGCATCGCGCGCAAGCACGCCCCATTGCACATAGCATAACAAGGACCGCCGGCAACCGGTGGAATAAAACATTGCACATCATAAAAGAACAAACTCAATGTTGTAGTAGGATTCGCTCATAGATAAAATACCGTTATACACTCCACTAGATAAAATGTAAATATGTAAAATATTTTTAATAACGTGATCTGTGCCATCGAAAATATTAGGGACTCCACGCACACGCTAAAGAAATGAATATACATGCGCGAGGGGCGAAGGCGGGCGTCTGGCCGCGCCGCGCTACCGCCGCATGTACCTCCAAGCCTTTCGACTCACTTACGCCACTACTAATAATCGTTACAATATCAATAAAAATTCAAGAATCACACTTAGTTCCAAAATAAACTCACTTGTATGCGAGGTAGGCTGAGCGCTGGCGCGCAGCCCGAGTTTCGAGTTCGTTCGTTTTGGAAAAGTTTGCTACGATAATAATTGTTATAATTAACTGTTACCAATAAGCCTACGCGGTGTCGTCGCGTCTCCACGGGCGGCTCTCGAGTGTGCGAGCGCTCGCACCTCCACGCCTCGATCCGTACCGGTGCCGGCACCGAATGCGAGTACCTCGTGTACTCGTCGTCACTTTCGTCGAAAGTTACGCCGCTAGGCTAATACGGAGGGGGTCGCTTTTTATTCAATTTTGTGGGACACATTTTTTCGAGCGTAAGACCCGCGCGAGAGGACGACCGCACTACTGCCTAACATACGTACCTAACTCTGCCTCATGTTAAAAAAATCATATACGTATATATATCTTCATACATTTACGATGCATCAGGAACTTCTTACGAGAACGTATCTATGCCTAAAATTAGAACGATTATATGTATGTATTACATAGCTTTAAACAATAATTAAATCGTAATTATCAATATCGATAATATTATATGCCATAAAGATAGGAACTTGTTTACCTGGGAGTTGATGTTAAGAAATCGACTGCCGGCTCGGCCGCGGCGTTCGCGCGGCCGCAACGATAAACGTATATAATAAAACCTGTCTAACGTATGATATGAAGCGCGGTGCCGAGACGCGGCCGAGCTGGCCGCCGCCGCCGCCCCCCAGTGCGCGGCGGCGACGCGGGAGCCGGAGCGCGCGGGCCTGGGCCTCTTTGCATTACGTACAAAAAATTACGAGGGCCGGCTCCCAATTAACCTACACTTACATGACTACAAGCATTAAACGTATATCTAAGAAAGTGTCGCGTCTGCGACAACATTCATCAACGAAAAGAAGCATTAAGAGCTAATAGTGAACTGTTGCGTTGTTGAACAACGGAGAGAGCGAGGAGCTCTAGTAGTAGTAACTATACATTTCTTAGATAGGATTAATGGCCGGCGCTCGCTAGCGGGAGCTCGCCGGGCTGCAGGAAGCGCGGACCGGGCGCACAGAAGTTGACGTTAGGATCCTTAGTGGACGTATCTTGAGCAGCGCGGGCAGCCAGGAGCGTTATCTGGTTCACGACGTCTTCCATCTCGTGGGAGAGAGGTTCCGGCACGGGTAGTGATGGGGGCGGCACGAGGTTGCGAAGGTGCGACTCCGTGTCTGCGTGTCGGCGAAAATCTGCGGATGTGCGGAAGCGCTCTCCGGGACACGTCCGACACTCCAGCGCGGGTTGCACGACCCTGATGACTCCACGGGATGCTTCGCGGCCGGCGTAACAGGAGCGTGCTTGGTGAGTTTGCAGGGGACCAGCTAGTGGGAAGGCCACTTTACAATGCTTGCAAACGTAGCACAGGTCGAAGTCTGACTCGCGAGCGCCTACTGGGAGCTCGTTACTGGGCGGCGGAAGGCGGAGGGTGGACGCGCCGGGATCCGCCGCGATATGCCGTATCTGTTCAAGCGTGGTGGCTGGAAGTTGAAGAACGCTAGCTCCGTTTCCTGTTTCAACGATGAGTCCTTGGGGTTGCGGTTGCGGCTGCGGCTGCGGTTGCATCGCGTTGATGTTTCCACCTGCAACAATATACAGATATATATTTTAATACCATTATTTGGAAGCTACAATTTTCAGTATAAAATATCCTTAGAAACAGGATTTTTTAATTAGAAGATAATGTTTCAGTTAAAAGTTTATTATTTATTTACTTCTGCTCGATAACTGAGTCTTAAAAATTATTTTAGAATATATATAGTTTTAGCAGTATTTGGCATCTTGTATCTAATAGTGAAGATATAAGTATTTGTATATTGTTAACTCATAACATAAATAAGAGTGTAAGCGAAGATGCAGTGGGTAATAGGGTTGATCCAATTACGTGCGCGAGTAACCGTGAACTGACATTCTTCTTTAATGCGTAGGTGTTAAATGTTTTTGACGTCATAACCATTTGGAGACATGTGTAAGAATGTGTATAGAAGAAAGTCGCCAGAGCTGTCTGTATGTGATCGATTTACTCAAAATCTACTGATTTTTGTACGGTTTTCACTAAAAGATAATACAATTCTTGAGAAAGGTTTAAGTTAGCAAATTATAGTTTTATGTAAATTGTCTAAATCCCGCCGTGTGGTATCTGGCTGAATAGAATAGTACCACCCTCATTTCTTACCGAGGTATCGTTAAAAGCCACTAAGGTAAGTTGACCCACCGTGTAGTATCCAGTTAAGTAGAATAGACCACCCTATTTCTTACCGAGGTGTCGTAAAACACGACTAACGTAAATTGACGTCAGGCTGGCGGCGTTGTAAAATATATAGCCAAATCATGTGACAGTTTGTTTATAACATGTTGTGCCAACCCTACTTAGAGCGGGATAAAGGCAGGGAGATGATGTAAATTGTCTAAATCACGCGGTAGTTAAAAACTTTGTGACAGATGAAGCTATAGACAGAGCTAGTTAGGAAATATAACACTCAAGTATTCCGTTCATGTATTCTCTCATTAAAGTAATGAGAAACCGATGCTATCTCTAAGGAACTGAATCATAAAGTATCATCACAAATTCATCTTCATACATCAAACAAAAGCATAACACAAAGAAGCATCAATCCAACTCGAAGTAGCGGTTCCAATTTGGGTGTCCCATTGTTTTACCTCGCCCTAACACCAGATAAGCCCAGTTTACCTGACTGCGACCTATTGGGGATGCGTGATGCGTTTCAAACGAGCCAACCCGCCTCAGTAATTGATTCTGACTCTGGTTTATGTTTTACGTTTTGTATTCAAGAATGCATAATATATCGTCCGGATGGTGCATAATCAATAGATTGGTGACTTGACCAGATAAACGTAAATGGAAGTACCCAGATTGATCCTTAAATGTTAATTTCTCTTTATTAAGGTCGATATCTTTCGGTTCTATTTATATCCATATATCGTCCTCCTTGCGTCGTTTTCCTCAGTCCTGAGGGTCGTGACCACAGATCACTTTTTTACGGATGACTGATCTCCAGGTTTTGCGATCATTTGCTACTTTTAAGGCCCCGTGGACTTTATCCATATATATATGGATATAAATAGAAGATGGATATAAGCGTGAAGTGGAAGCGTGTTATAAATTGTTATTATCAATTAGACACATAAGTTTTAACAGAAAAACTTATTGGAGTCTGCCCGGGTTCGAACCCGTTACCTCCTCGAAAGAGTCGCAGGGTTTTACCGCTGGGCTACTACAGCTGTTGGATATATATATGATGGATATATATAAAGAATTAAAAACTACATTTAACCTAATACAGGCTCGAAGTGGCTTGTCTATGGATAAAAGGTGGCAATTCAAAACAGCGAGACGCAATGTAAGCAAAAAGTACAATTGATGGATCTGGAAAAAATCTGGCGCTAAAATCGTTTAAAGAGATTTCATCCAAGGGTTGATTAAATCAGTACAGAAATAAAGGTATTTAATAAAGGTAAGTGATGTTTTGTTGAAAAGTAAGTATTGTTGTATAAGTAAAAAAACATATACATATAAAAGTAATGATAGAATACGCTATAATACGCGTTTGTTAAGAAAATCTATATAATGCTCTAAGCTAAGGACGCAAAATTCGTTCTCATACCTTATACATACAAGATTAGTGACCGCACTTATCACAAGACACCACTACCAACAACACATTACATAAACACTACAAAAATCTCATCGATCGTTTGAATCCTTCTGATGATGGATTCAGAGCGAAACGGTCGTTGAGATAGTTGAAGTGAATGCGTGTAGTGTGTTGTTTGTAGCGGTGTTTATTGTTACGTGCAGTAACTAATTCTGCATGTTTAAGGTATGAAAACGGTACGATATTTTTATAAAGTAATCATTATCATCATACTCCTGCCCTTATCCCACTCTAAGTGAGGTCGGGACAACATGTTCTAAACATGTTTTCACATGATTTGACAACGTATTTTACGACTGGACGCCTGCTTGACGTCAACTTAGTCGTACACCTCGGTAATAAAGAGGGTGGTCTATTCTACTCAGCCTGATACCACACGGTGAGTCAATTAAACTTAGTCGCCTTTTGCGACACCTCAGTAAGTAATAGTCTATTATACTCGGCCGGATACCACACGGCTATTATTTCTGTCAAATACAAATATCCCAATTACATAACTATCTATTTAAGATTTGCTTCATAAATTATAAATATTGCATATAAAATGTAATCAGATGGATACCACACGACATACTTTTATCATCTTCCTGCGCTTATCCCACTCTAAGTGGGGTCGGCACAACATGTTATAAACATGCTGTCACATGATTAGGCTGCGTTTTTACGACTGGCCGCCTGCCCGACGTCAACTTACCTCTGTCGTATTTTACGACAGCTCGGTAAGAAAGACAACATACTTATATAAATTATTGTAAATATAAAAATTATTTTAACTGATTAATTTATTGGCAATGGCAGGAATCTGTTTAAATAATACTGTGCGAAGCGGAGCGTACCTTTCGATCGCCTAACAATCGTTCTCTTGATTGAACGGTCGTGTTCGCAGTAATGAGACCTTACCTATTGAGATTGTTCGTACTTCGCTTTTAACAATGCTCATAATGAATCCAACATGTCCAAAAGGATTGAAAATGAGCGTCAGGGCGCGGTTGATGTGGATTGAATAGATTTGCGTCAACTGGGTTAGCAAGAACGTTATGACTAATATGCAACAAACTCTATATTTATGACGTACGAATACTAAGTTTTCTTTTCCAAATATTAATTTTAAGTATATTTAAGTTTTTTTAGTAAGACTTTGTAATAACATTTTAGATAGTAAGTAATTTGTGTCTGTTATTAGCCTAAAAAAAAAGTTCAAGCCGTGTTTGCCTTAATACGATTGTACATAGTCATTACATATGTAACAATCACTGGTAAACCTTAATAAATAAAAATAAAAATTACAATTAGGTGAGGTAGTAGGTATTAATTTACTAATTTTTATTTTTATTGAATAGCGTCTTTTCAAATTATTTGCTTGTATTTAATGAAAGCTGTGATAGCCCGCGGACCGTGCGACTCTTTCGAAGGGGTCGCGTGGTCAAACCACGGGCAGGCACCAATGTGATATATGTTTGTCCTGTTTCGCAATTTTGTTATGAGTGAATTTAGTTGGATAGGCCTTTTGTAATTAGTGACTGAAATTTAAAACGGAAACATCTAATAACGACCTGAAAAGATTTTTTCTTTACGGTTTTTAACACATCTTTTAATCGTATGGTTTTAATGATTTGTCTATAGGCAGAAAATATATTAGCGAAAAAGTCGAACGTTACCCAATATTTGAGATCTCATCTACTTCACTGAATCGGTAATCGAGCTTTGAAAATATAGTTTGTGAGGTGAATATACGAGTAGAGTTCAGAATTGAAGAAATCTTTGACTTTTACTTACGAGAGGTTTAGTTAAGTCCTTGATTTTGAATCATACGACTAGATTGTGGTTAACCTAAATCAGTTAATATTCATGGTGCTTATTAAAAACAAATTAGAGACATCGATATCTCATAATATTCTGTGGAAGTAAACAACTATTTATCGTTCTTCGAAGGCACAAAGCCGGCAACAGCAGCTCAGTGGCGGTGACGTTAATTCGCAAACCTTTCTGCCAATTAGTTTCAAAATATCCACACTATTGTACTGCTAACACCGCCGCACATCGCACTTACTAATAAACACTATGTAATCGAAAGTAGATTTTAAAGTAAGCTAGTAAGGCACATTTTGCATTGCAAGAGTAATACTTAGGTTGGCGATTTTCCCCGATGGCTAGTTTTAAGTCAAAGGGCTTCTTAATCCAGACTTGTAGGTCGTTACGCGTTATTATAACGCGGCCAGAGTCGGCTACTTCTTCGCTCATTTACATCTCATTAAGGACGCTATTATTGGACTAGGGACGCATTATGCGCGTTTCGTTTCTGCCTTTCAGCATTCATATTATTTTCTTGGAATAGATCACAATGGACGAGTTAAGCGGCTTAACGTAATCAATTAGGTTTCTCGTTTCTTGGTTCGTTTTATTTTTCTTTGATGCAAATTAAATTAACGGAACAGTAATCGGAATGTAATGTCAGGGAAGTGTTCTGGCCATCATAATAAAGGCATATATAATCATCAGAACCATTTTTATTTTCGAAATGCAATTATTTTCTGTGTGGTATCCAGCTGAGTAGAATAGACCACCCTTATTTCATTAACGTGGTTTCGTAAAAAGCGACTAAGGTAAGTCGACTCACCGTACGGTATCCGGCTGAGTAGAGAATAAACGACCCTCATATCTTACCGAGTTGTCGTAACGGCGACTGAGCTGAGCTTGCCCACCGTGTGGTATCCGGTAGAATAGTATAGACTACCCTCTTTCTTATCGAAGTGTCGTAAAATATGATTATGTTATGTTGACGTTAGGCCTGCTTGGCCATAAAATAGGTAGCCAAATCATATGACAAAATGCTTATAACATATTGTGCCGATCCCACTATGAGTAGGATAGGCGCAATATGTTATAAGCATGATGATCTGTATATAGCGTTTATCAATATGCACTACATCTTCATATTTCAAAGAACTTCTTTTTCTTTTGATTATTTTTGAATTACAAAACGAAATAAAATAAAAATAAGAAGAATATATAAATTTCGTATTGAATGACGCACATACAGAAGTTTATCCTTTAGGGAAACTTAAACTGTAAACCATGTACAAAATCACAAATTTCTCCTCTAGCAAAATTAGGTACGATTGACACTGCCTATCTCAAAACATCACAGAACCTTCACGACGTATCTGCGACTGTCTTTAAAGACGCTTGCATTAGCGACATCAATTACGGGCCCTGTCCGTATTCGGTGAGACGTTTACGCATCGATGTAGGGCCGCGATACCCAGTGATGGATGGTAATTAAAGTGGATCGCCAAACAAGTGCTGGGAAACTATTGACCCTGCTGATTGACAAGGTCAAAGCTATCTATAAGTTACTATCGGATCCAGATTGTTTATTTTCGATAACAATGTCCGGTCTCTTTCCCTCCGGACCGGTGTGGAGCACATATCCCTTGAAACCCTTAACAGCCGGCTTTAAAGACTGGGTAACGGTTTTTTTTTTCACTGTGTTGGGAATTTTGTACCACTGACAAGAAACGTCAAACTTGTGGCAAACTCGTCACAAGTCAGGGGTGATGGCTTATGTGATACTTTCACCGCCGCCCCACATGTACTCTGGGAATGGGGTTTCCATTTATCGCTGGATGGAGTTGGAAGAGAGGGGATGGAGATCCTTATCCTAATTATTACAGTTTATGCCTTAACCTAAAGCCGGGTGACGGTGGACGTATTTAATAACAGAAGCGATTTAAGTAAATAAAGAAGCAAGTCCAGACCTGGACTGAGGTTTAACAGTGAGGTGGTGTTGTGGTCTGAGTAGTGATTAGACTTAAAATTAGGAAAACTTTTCTTCTCTTCTCAGACTATACAATATCCCATGTTACGGTAATATTAATGATAGGAAGGATGGCACGTACTCTTTTTGTAAATAGCAAAATCCAAGGTAACGGATGGGACATAAAATAGTTCGCAATTGTCTAAAGAATGTATAAATTTATTAAATTAAATTATTTTTTAAAGGATACGGATGTTCCCTTAAACGGTTTTACCTGCCTGACTTATAGTCTTATTTTAACCAAAGTCAAAATTACTATCAGAAATCATTGAGAAATTTGAAACTTGTGCCGTTGAATTGCAAGTCTGATTTTATTATATTATTATTATCATGCTGATTTTAATATAGTTAATTAAAATACAGTTATATAACAAAGTTTCCTCTCACAAATTTACTTGGGGTCTATATTTCCGACAGACTCAAGAGAATCTTTTATCATAGACATCAATTGCACTTTCCGTCCATATTAGGGAGGTTTCAACGGTGTAGAGATTCAATATCGTTAGTGAAGCCTTCTAATTAATGTGGATCGCTTAACAAGTGCTTAGTACCTAAGTACGAGTCACGAATTCAAACCCTGGGGAGGACCATTGAGTTTTGAGAGAGTATTGAGTGTCTTATTGATAATTGTAATTTATACTCGCTTTCCGCTGAAGGAAACATCGTGAGGAGACCTGTATATCTCTCAAGAATTCTGGGCATACGCTACGGGATACGTTAACTAACTAAATAATTTGGGTGGAATAGTCCAGAATAGGAGCTGACCACCCGTCCTGCAACGACTAGCGTCACCGCAATTAGATAGATTAGAACTAAATAATTATTAAACACATCATATATGTTTATATTAACAAAATTAACGTTCATAACGCTATGATCAAATAAGACCGCCTTAACGCGCTGTATTACCATAAGCATTGAGTTTCTTTTATCAATTTATCTTCAGTCCAAGAAACATTAAATGCAAAATAAAAAAAACAGATTAAATTACGGAAATAATTACTATGTAGGATAGTACGCTAATGCTAGCAACATTAACAGGTAATGCTATTACATCAGTCGACTGTCTGTCACGCCACATCTAACTACAATCTTAGGCTTACGTTAAATATGGACGTGTAATATTATATCAATGACCTCTATTATGAGTGGATGCTCGTCATTTACAAGTAAAGTAACGGCCTATTACTATCCCACTGCTAGGCATAGGCGCCTCTTCTCTGTTACCACGCTGCTCCAACGCAGATTAGTGGGTTACACAAATTAGTGGGTTAGTGATCTTGCAGATTTCCTAACGATGTTTTTCTTTACCGGAATTTGCTACGGAATTTAATAAACATAATTTAAAGTATGGATTAGATTTAGAAGGGAATCTTTGGGCACTTTTATTCTATATTAAAACTCACGGTTGCTTTACTAAGTACTCTATCTATGTCTAAATGCAAACGGCAGTCCAGTTGGTTACTAGAAAAGTATAGTGGGTTATTGGGAAGTAAATTACATCTTGTGTATTATTCATTAATTTGAATAATGTGTTATAAAATATTATCTATAGTGACATTTCTTCTTATCTTATAACTGCGAAAAGCTTTTATACTTTCATGCTATATTTGCTTGTTATACTTTCATGGTTAATCCGTAAACATATATTAAGGAATTTTTGGTACAACTGAAAATTTGAAACACGGCAAATATATTTGTAATAAATTCCCGTTTTTTTCCTTTAACAGAAAACAATTATTTGTTTTTTCTAGCAGTTATCTGCTGGGCAAATGGCTGAATTAAATAAATTAATGAAATTGTATCAATTTACAATAATATTAGGTTCGCGTTACCAGGCTGTCGTACTAATTGGCTTCGTAACCGCACAACGACAATAAGCTTAACATTATATTTTTTTTAATTGTAAGCATTTGAAATACAATCTTGCCATCTACATAGTGACATCTTAGTAAAGTCACGTCACGGCACGCGAATATTCTACACTGTTAATGCTATTAGTAATAAGCGGATTGGAATGTTTACACGCATAGTGGGAAACGAGTACCTGAACAACTGACACCTAGGGTTTCTTTGATGTTTAGAAGCCAGAAACGCCTCAACTTATATAAGATATGCTTATACATCATTATCTTCCTGCCCTTATCCAATTCTAAGTAGGGTCGGTACAACATGTTATAAACATGTTGTCACATGATTTGGCTACGTATTTTAAGACCGGCCGCCTGCCTGACGTCAACTTATCTTAGTCGTGTTTTACGACACCTCGGTAAGAAAGAGGGTGGTCTATTCCACTTAACCGGATACCACACGGTGAGTCACTTGCCTTAGTCGCCTTTTACGACACCTCGGTAAGAAATGAGGGTGGTCTATTCTACTCAGCCGGATACCACACGGCGGATAAGATATGCTTATACGTAAAGCATATTACAAAATTGAAGATTATTTGGATGATAAAAAAGCCTGGATTTGAAAATCCTTTCAGCTTAATGCTGCGGTTTAATAATGTAAAATTGAAAATGTTTAAAAGATTGACCGCCGAGTTTCTTTCTGGTTCTTCTCGGTAAGAGCAACATTCCGAACCAGTTGTAGCTTCATTAATCATATTGATCCTTGACGATCCAAAAGTGCTTGTAAGAGCTTATTTGAATAAAGATATTTTGATTTGATTTGATTTATTTTACGTTAGCAACTATTATCGAACAAACCGTATTAGAAGTAAATGAAATTCATACTTTATCCATAAATACAAAAGTCCGCCGTGTGGTATCCGGCTGGATAGCATAGCCTTATTTCTTACCGAGGTGTCGATAAAAGGCAACTAAGTAAAGTCGACTCTTATTGTGGTATCCAGCTGAGTAAAATTGATCACCCTCATTTCTTACCGAGATGTCATTAAAGGGGATTAAGGTAAGTTGACCCACCGTTTGGTATTCGGCTGAGTAGAATAGACCACTTCTTTCTTATTGAGGTGAAGTAAAATGCGACTAAGGTAAGATGACATCTGGTAGGCGGCTGGTCATGAAATACCTATATGTTGTGCCGACCCCACTTAGAGTGGGGCAGGAGGATGATGATCCATAAATACTAAAGTCTGTTTGTTTGTCTGTTACGTTTTTACAGACAACCTGCTGGAGCTATATTTATGAAATCTGGGGCGTATATATTGGGTCTAAATAATATATAGGATATCAAATTCACGTATCCATCCAAAGTCCATCTTCCACAACAGGGAAAATCAATATAGTTTATAACTGAGGGTATGTTAACATTAAAATCGACTACTTAGGTATCTATTTAGTATTTCTTGACGACTATTTTTTTTTTTTTTTTTTTTTTTTAAACAGGAAAAAACCCCTTATGGGTACCGCCGCCCGACGGGGACAGGCGACGGTTATGTCGGACTCGCACCGACTAAAATAACCTGTGTGCTCCACTACGCTGCTGGTGGCGGGGATAGGGTACCTATGAAGACATTGCCCCCCATCCCCGCCAGCAGCAACTCTGTAGCCCAGAGTGCGCCACCTCTGGGTCGGGGCCTCTCTGAAAGTGGCCCCTCCCTCCGCTGGACGATGCATCGGGAGCACCGGATGCATCGAACGCCTCGGGGACCTAACTCCAGCGAGCGTCCGATAAAGCCCCGTTCGGAGCGCTCTTGACGACTATAGTTTATTCTTAAGTTACCCAAAAACATGGGACGAACTGTGAAAACGGACGAAAGTCATCAATCAACGCGAGGGCTCAAGAAAACTATTAGTTTTCAATCAGGATGCCTTAGCGAAGATTTTGATAGAGATACCTTATAAACTTGAAGTAAATTGATTAAATTGTTCTATAGTAGTTAAAACTGTTGGTGAGACTTATATACTAATATCAGAATATTATATCGAATAATAACAATCTATACTAATATATAAAGCTGAAGAGTTTGTTTGTTAGTTTGATTGATTATTTGAACACGCTAATCTTAGGAACTATTAGACCGAAACTTATTTCAGTGTAAGATAGCCTATTTATTGAGGAAGGCTATAGGCAATATAACACCACGCTAAGATGAATAGGAGAGGAGCAGCAATAAAAATAGTACGAAAACGGAAAAATTTAAAGCTTTCCTTACGTGCGCTGAATAAACGGTGACACTTATTCAAAAATCATGTATTACAAAATTGTTCTCCTCTAAAAGTTCTAAATACAAATTCGCGACGGCATATGGCTAGCTTTTAAGGTTAAGCCACTTTAACCATTTTTACGGTTATCAAAAGACTATATTACGGTTCTTATCTTTCCACGCGGGCAGAGCCGCTGGCGATTGCTAGTAATTGATAATAGTGCCTTATTTAATATCCTGCTTCTTCTTCTTAAGGTGCCATTTTGGCAATTTTGTCCAACATATTGTCGTTATTTAAGCCGTGTGGTATCCGGCTGAGTAGAATAGACCACCCTCATTTCTTATTGAGTTGTCGTAAAAGGCGACTAAGGTAAGTCAACCCGCAGTGTAGTATCCGGTTGAGTAGAATAGACCACTCTCATTTCTTATCGAGGTGTCGTAAAACGCGACTAAGGTAAGTCAAACCGCAGTGAGGTATCCGGCTGAGTAGAATAGAGCATTTCTTACCGAGGTGTCGTAAAATAGCCGTCATAACATAGTCGTAGAATATGTAGCTAAAACATGTGACAACATGTTTAAAACCTGTTGTGCCGATCCCGTATAGGGTGAGATAAGGATGATGATGAATAAATAGATCGTTTTGATCACATGAACACAATATATGTAGACTACGAGCTACGCACTGCGATTTTACCGGTAGAGCAGTTGTATTAAACTTAGGTACCTCAGAATACGATTTTTTTTTACTTTTCCTGTCTGTGTAGAATAGATTTAATATTTTGTTACAACATGTTTCTAATACAACCTCCTTCATAGAGTTGGTCATTAATATGAAATAACATTGTGGCCGTCATTATATGTATTGAGTTGTTGCGAAAGAGTAAATGAGTTGACTTTGGGAAAAATTGCTTTTTATTTATTGAACAAGTATAAAGGAGAAATATCGATTTATTATAAATTATGTCATATATAACAATATTAGGATGCAGTGCAATATTAGGCGTAAGAATGTGACGTCACATTGTGTCTGAATATGAAAATCTCGATGCTTCAAAAGTACATATAAAATGGCGCCAGACGTTTGTGAAAGTGGAACTCGCATAATGTGAATATATGAATGATTTTTCGCTCTCTACATGTAACAATAACAAAACCGAAGAAACTATACGTCAGAGTTACGTAATAATATAAAGTGTAATTTGTTCCTTTATTCAACTACTAAATTTTACCTGCGACTTCATTCGCTTGAACTGTTGTCGCGTGATAGGTTGATAATAGAGTCTTTTTAGAGTCATTATATTCCTGTAGAAATTCATACTTTATCCATAAATACAAAAGTCCGCCGTGTGGTATCCGGCTGGATAGCATAGCCTTATTTCTTACCGAGGTGTCGATAAAAGGCAACTAAGTAAAGTCGACTCTTATTGTGGTATCCAGCTGAGTAAAATTGATCACCCTCATTTCTTACCGAGATGTCATTAAAGGGGATTAAGGTAAGTTGACCCACCGTTTGGTATTCGGCTGAGTAGAATAGACCACTTCTTTCTTATTGAGGTGAAGTAAAATGCGACTAAGGTAAGATGACATCTGGTAGGCGGCTGGTCATGAAATACCTATATGTTGTGCCGACCCCACTTAGAGTGGGGCAGGAGGATGATGATCCATAAATACTAAAGTCTGTTTGTTTGTCTGTTACGTTTTTACAGACAACCTGCTGGAGCTATATTTATGAAATCTGGGGCGTATATATTGGGTCTAAATAATATATAGGATATCAAATTCACGTATCCATCCAAAGTCCATCTTCCACAACAGGGAAAATCAATATAGTTTATAACTGAGGGTATGTTAACATTAAAATCGACTACTTAGGTATCTATTTAGTATTTCTTGACGACTATAGTTTATTCTTAAGTTACCCAAAAACATGGGACGAACTGTGAAAACGGACGAAAGTCATCAATCAACGCGAGGGCTCAAGAAAACTATTAGTTTTCAATCAGGATGCCTTAGCGAAGATTTTGATAGAGATACCTTATAAACTTGAAGTAAATTGATTAAATTGTTCTATAGTAGTTAAAACTGTTGGTGAGACTTATATACTAATATCAGAATATTATATCGAATAATAACAATCTATACTAATATATAAAGCTGAAGAGTTTGTTTGTTAGTTTGATTGATTATTTGAACACGCTAATCTTAGGAACTATTAGACCGAAACTTATTTCAGTGTAAGATAGCCTATTTATTGAGGAAGGCTATAGGCAATATAACACCACGCTAAGATGAATAGGAGAGGAGCAGCAATAAAAATAGTACGAAAACGGAAAAATTTAAAGCTTTCCTTACGTGCGCTGAATAAACGGTGACACTTATTCAAAAATCATGTATTACAAAATTGTTCTCCTCTAAAAGTTCTAAATACAAATTCGCGACGGCATATGGCTAGCTTTTAAGGTTAAGCCACTTTAACCATTTTTACGGTTATCAAAAGACTATATTACGGTTCTTATCTTTCCACGCGGGCAGAGCCGCTGGCGATTGCTAGTAATTGATAATAGTGCCTTATTTAATATCCTGCTTCTTCTTCTTAAGGTGCCATTTTGGCAATTTTGTCCAACATATTGTCGTTATTTAAGCCGTGTGGTATCCGGCTGAGTAGAATAGACCACCCTCATTTCTTATTGAGTTGTCGTAAAAGGCGACTAAGGTAAGTCAACCCGCAGTGTAGTATCCGGTTGAGTAGAATAGACCACTCTCATTTCTTATCGAGGTGTCGTAAAACGCGACTAAGGTAAGTCAAACCGCAGTGAGGTATCCGGCTGAGTAGAATAGAGCATTTCTTACCGAGGTGTCGTAAAATAGCCGTCATAACATAGTCGTAGAATATGTAGCTAAAACATGTGACAACATGTTTAAAACCTGTTGTGCCGATCCCGTATAGGGTGAGATAAGGATGATGATGAATAAATAGATCGTTTTGATCACATGAACACAATATATGTAGACTACGAGCTACGCACTGCGATTTTACCGGTAGAGCAGTTGTATTAAACTTAGGTACCTCAGAATACGATTTTTTTTTACTTTTCCTGTCTGTGTAGAATAGATTTAATATTTTGTTACAACATGTTTCTAATACAACCTCCTTCATAGAGTTGGTCATTAATATGAAATAACATTGTGGCCGTCATTATATGTATTGAGTTGTTGCGAAAGAGTAAATGAGTTGACTTTGGGAAAATTGCTTTTTATTTATTGAACAAGTATAAAGGAGAAATATCGCTTATTATTATAAATTATGTCATTTATAACAATAGTAGGATGCAGTGCAATATTAGGCGTAAGAATGTGACGTCACATTTTGTCTGAATATGAAAATCTCGATGCTTCAAAAGTACATATAAAATGGCGCCAGACGTTTGTGAAAGTGGAACTCGCATAATGTGAATGTATGAATGATTTTTCGCTCTCTACACGTAACAATAACAAAACCGAAGAAACTATACGTCAGAGTTACGTAATAATATAAAGTGTAATTTGTTCCTTTATTCAACTACTAAATTTTACCTGCGACTTCGTTCGCTTGAACTGTTGTCGCGTGATGTTGATAATAGAGTCTTTTTAGAGTCATTATATTCCTGTAGAATTAACGGGATTTCTATAGCCTATATGTTAGCTATATGTTCCAGTATATAAAGAATAATTGTGCCAAATTTGATCGATATTGGTTCAGCGGATTCGCTGTGAAAGAGTAACAAACATACATCCATACTCACAAACTTTGGTATTTATAATATTAGAAGGACTAGTAAAACCTGCAGCTTTGTATGGGTCAACTTTCGTGCTAAAGGATTCTCAATTGTTAACTATTATTTCTGTTCTCCAAAAATTTTTTTTATTACGTATCAAATTTCATAAATATAAGCGGATTAGCGCATTACCCGTTTAAGCGTAACGGATAGACATACAGACTTTCGCATTTATAACAGACAGACACTTTTATATTAAATTTTGTATAAAAACAATTACGTGACTAATTAATATTTACAATTTATCCGCTTTTCATTAGAGGAAAACATCGCGAATACACAGGATCAGAAACAGGTGTAATCCATCAATCTGGATCAATCGACTGACCTGTTGTCGCAGTGGGTAGTGAGCCTCCCTTCAACTCCGCGGGTCGCGGGTTCGATTCCAACCGATGGCTAAAAACAAACAATTTGTTCGTTCTTCGAGCCTAGGTGTATATTTGTATTGAAGTATGTATTAAAAATTATATATGTATATATTCACCAGTTGTCTGTCATCGATAACACAAGTATTAAGGAACTTGCTTTTGGGGACGGACGACTGTGTTTGTGTCCCATATAAAAAAATCGTATCAGGTAGCTGGATATTCTAAACTTGTACTTTATAGCGATATTTTATTTTTCTGTTATCTTTTAACCTTTGTAGTTTATTAGCTTTTATACCTACCATTTTTTTATAAATTTTATTTACAAAATATAACTTTACAGATCCTACAGTTAAAAAAATAGTCCTACGTGAAAAGTCATTTAATAATGGCAGTCTATATATATAGTATAGAAGACCTTTTTATCGAGAAAACCGTTGCATATAAGATCAGTTGTTCTGCATTATAAATTTCAGTTGTAGTATTTGACCTTGTTGCTTTCCCGAGACCCAAATTAAGCAAGTAAATCTCATGGTATTAACCATGGGATTAACTCATAGTATCTAGTTGTTATAAATCGTAACGTTTCTTATATTTTGCAGATACTCAAAATCTGAGTATACAGATAGCTTTCACGAAAGCAATATACGAACGATCTCGATCCATTCCCCATAATAATTTGAGCGGCCATTAAGCAATAATTTGATCGAATTTTATATCCATCACGGCGCCGCGCGAGTGGCCCGAAATATCCATTATCTCAACTTCCTTCCTACTCCCCGCGGAAATCTCACCGCATTCAAATATTTAATTACTTTAGCTCTCGATCATTTATAAACTCGGGCGGGAGTGGTATCATAAAACGCGCTAATGCCTTGTAATTAAAATATTCTCAACAAGCCGTGGCGTAATGGCACCTCCGGCGACGGTTTCCTCCGATGGAAAAAAACGCATAAAAAATTACATTCACCCCAGAGCACTCACCCCTTGTGTCGGGAAAATCGATTAAAAAGAGGAGTCGCGGGCGAAACGGTGCGGGCGGGGAGCGGGGAGTTTAATATGTACGAAAAAATGCACGACTCCGCGGGAGCGAGGGAGAGCTTCTTGGAGTGGGTCTCGAGTTGGCTTCAATTTTTATAATTACGTTCATACGTGAGTGCGGCCAGCGACGTTTGCCGCTCACCGCACCGCACCGCACCGCGCCGCACCTTGCCCGCTCAGCCTCCCTTACTTAGTTATTTAAAACAGCTCACATTTCGTTACGCTTCTATCCAATATTACTTTTTAATGTACGTTTTCACTTAACTGTTTATCGTAAATGGAAAACTTTTGCGCGTAAATATGGACACATTCTATTGGTAAAGTTATATGTAGAACAAACACAGTTAGTTATAATAACATATTCAAACTTATGGGGATATCCTTACATGTTCTCGAAAATTTAATCTAATTTCCATAACTGATATAAAGAAAACTTTTCATATACGTAGCAATAATGAAAGAAAGGAGGCAATAGGAACGGGATAACCGGCTAGAGGACGTTATCTCAGGAGACGGTTTGCAAATGAGCGGGCGACGCACACATACGCTAATCCACGTTCATACGCGCAACGTACACGCTTGCGTACATTTTATAAATAGATATCGCTTTTTTATCCCGGTACAAGAATACGGAGGGGGTGCCACCCGAGGAGGGGACCCCCACGGGGGACGTGTTGGATTTCAGATTGCTACGAACTGCAAAAATGAGGGATGAAAGAAATATAGCTTAAAACGCAGATATTTCCCGGCGTCTTAAGGCGCAGCCGGGAATGGGGAGGACGGGGTGTGTGTGGAACAAAGTAGAGTGGCGATATTGAACCAAAATGAAATGGTAAACGAACCGTGCGCGTCCGTTCTAATGCGAATTTATAATTTGGACATTGCCCCTACCGGCGTGCTCTTTGAGTTGCGAGGGTGGGTTTCGAAGGTGAATTTACAAAGACGGCGGATGTGATTTATAAACAGGGGAGCAAACTCTAATGGTCAGATTTTTCTCAATCCTTGAAGTTATTAAAGCAAGACTTTTGTCGGAATGAGTAGTGTTTAGGCGTATCCTCATTGCAGGTTAACGCGTATGTCCGCCGACCTAATTGTCGTCGCGCCGTCTAATCGGGATATGCGCCACGCGATAATTGCGACAGATTACTGTTACGACACAAGACGTTGAATTCGCACAGAACTGCCACTTCTTAATAAGTTAAAATTGAAGAGAAATGTGAACTATAACTGATTGAACCCAGCTTACAAATACACACTTATATACATGAATAAATAATTCACAAATATTTATTTTAAAAATATTTTGTAAAAATAAATAGAGGCGTAATAATGGAATTATCTTCTAACGAGACTCAACAAGGTATTTAAATTGACAGCCACGTCTACCAAGTTTTACCTTCTTTGACTTTATTACCGACACAATTGCTAGTCTTGCTAATTCACTAATGAGTTATGTAGGTGTAGCGCGGGCGACATAAACGTTTTGCTAACAATTGACTTACATTAGTATTAATCAGACAAAAACTTTGCATAGCGAACTGTATGACTTCAGTTCTAAATTAGAAGTTAATTATCATTCCCCTGCCCTTATCCCACTCTAAGTGGGATCGCCACGACATGTTATAAACATGTTGTCATATGATTTGGCTACGTACCTTAGTCGTATTTTACGACACTTCGATAAGAAATGATGTTGTTCTATTCTACTCAGTCGGATATCACGCGGCGCGTCGACTTACCTTAGTTGTATTTTACGACACCTCGGTAAGAAATGAGGTTGGTCTATTCTACTCAGTCGCATATCACACGGTGCGTCGACTTACCTTAGTTATATTTTACAACACCTCGGTAAGAAAGAGGGTGGTCTATTCTACTCAACCGGATACCACAGGTGGGTCAACTTACCTTAGTCGCCTATTACGACACCTCGGTAAGAAATGAGGTTGGTCTATTCTACTCAGCCGGATACCACACCGCAGGTTGACTTACCTTCGTCGCCTTTTACGACACCTCGGTAAGAAATGATGTTGGTCTATTCTACTCAACCGGATACCACACGGTTACTAAATTAGAAGTCAATATGTAAGAAAAACGTGACAGTATTGTTCGATTACACAAGGAGATAAACACGGGAAAGTGAAAATTGCGTACGTGAACAGGAAGAAAAAAATATTAAAAATTAATCAAGGCTCTATACGGGGCTAGGGAAGGGAGCACATGTGTCGACAAAAAACCGTCTCCCTCAACAGGGCACGTGCGAAAAGCCGTTACGGCCTCTTCCCGCTGCTGAGTTAAAAGTTCTCTCGGACAAACAGAGGATTTGTCACAATTACGGCTAGGCGGCGTGTCCCTACTTGATTAAAACCTAAATCACGTGACGTGTTTACAGCTTCTGTAGGTGTTTTCAATTTGCCGACTCCAAGACTGACCATTGGTGTTCCGGACACGTCTCAACGAACTCTCGGGGCTGTACAGTTTTGAATTTCTTGCAAATCAAATTGTTGATCTGATCGATCGAACGATTTTATATTGTTACAACATGTTTTTAATACAACCTCCTTCATAGAGTTTGTCATTAATATGTAAAAGCATTGTGGCTGTCATATTTTTATGTGTCATTCATTGGGTTGTTGCGAAAGAGTAAATGGGTTGACTCTGGGAAAACTGCTTTTTATTTATTAAATAAGTATAAGGAAGAAATATCGTCGTCTTTTATAATATACTACCTTAGAATAAATCAACTCAAATCAAAATAAACTTTATTCAAATAAGCACTTTTGAATCGTCAAAGATCAATATCTCTTTAATATTTAAATGAGGTAATTTTGTATGTACACATATATAAGTCTCGGAAACGGCTTTAACGATTTTCCTGAAATTAAGCATGCAGGAGAGGGATAAAAATCGATCTTACTAGGTTTTCTTAAAAATCGTTTTCCGGCATTAAAAAAATACTAAAATTTACATTAAATATATGTAACACTATTTTTGCCGTTAAATGTCATGTCATCGTAGCTTATTGGGGGAATGGGTGGTAGCGAGAAACGAAAATACCTAGGATCAAGCCCCACCTACTCCATTATTATTTTTTTTAAGTATTTTTTTATTTTGTAAAAAATTACCGAGCAAAGCTAACCAGGTACTGATTAATGAAGCTACAACTGATTCGGAATGTTGCTCTTAGCGAAAAGAACCAGAGAGAAACTCGGCGGTCAATCTTTTAAGAATTTTCAATTTTACATTATTAAACTGCAGTCTTGTATGACGCTGAAAGGATTTTCAAATCCATAAAAGATTTTATGGCCTTTACACAAATCTAATCGGCACCTCTTTTAATTATTCTAAAAACATTATACGAAATCTATATTAATGGGGGTCGGCACTGTTACGGTAAAACATTTCAGCCGTAAAAAAGCAATGCGAAAAGAGATTAACATTTGAATTAATCGGGAGATTAAACATAATGAAAGAAAATCTCATTACGACCCGTATAATAGCGGTGAGAAATATCTCTTAGCAAACGGAAAGAAAAAAACGTGCAACATAAAAGAAAGGCGAGAGCAAAGAAAATTAAAACCTCGGAACGGAATTAAAAAATGTTAAAAAAAATGTAATCGACGCCGGATGGAGAATGCAAACTGAAGTGAGGGGCGCGGCGTTAAAAGTTCTCAATTAAAGAGTAGCTACGGAAAGTCTTGTTGTAATTAGATTTTTTCTCATCTCCTTAAATCGGCTCTTCGCGTCGCATTGACACCCGTTTTCGTAATTTGTAATTGAGATTCGTTAGTTTCCGATGTTATTCTAATTTATATTTGGCACGCAAAAATTGTATAGATTTTTTTAAATTAATTTTTCTAACATTTATCGCAATGGTTAAGATTGTGTTTTGCGATTCCAGGTTTAAAAATATTTATCTGTCTTAAAAATATTTATCATATTATTATATTATTATTATGCAATTATTTTATTGAGTTTTATTGAGAGTTCCAATGAGTTTTTCTATTAAAACTTATGTGTCTAATTGATAATTGCAATTTATCACACGCTTTTCGGTGAAGGAAAACATCGTGAGGAAACCTGCATATCTCTAGAGAATTCCGGGGATATGTGTGTAACCTACCAATCCGCATTGGAGCAGCGTGGTAGGTCTTAGCTCCAACCCTTCTCTCCAAAAATGGAGAGAGGAGGCCTATGCCCAGCAGTGGGATAGTAACAGGCCGTTACTTACTTACTTTAATTATTTTATTAAATTATTAATATGCAATAATCATTTAATTACTTTCATCCTCCTGCTCTTATCCTACTCTAAGTGGGGTTGGCAACATGTTATAAACATGTCGCATGACTTGGCTACGTATTTTACGACCGGCCGCCTGCATTACTTTACTTACCTTAGTCGTATTTTACGATACCTCGATATGAAAGAGGGTGGTCTATTCTACTCAGCCGGATACCACACGGCGGGTCGCCTTACCTTAGTAGCCTTTTACGACACCTAGGTAAGATATGAGGGTGGTCTATTCTATTCAGCCGGATACCCCACGGCGTAATCATATAATTACGTTTATTTATGTGTATTATCGCAAAGTAACGAGTAATTCTATAAATTGCATTTATTCATGTGTCATTTATTCATCTTTCCATAATTCTCTAAACTGAAAAACATGAAACAATTATTCTAAAAATGACCTCTCTTTTAAGGGTTTAGAGAGTGTTTATTAGCATTTTGAAATTAATAGCAAAATAGCAATTTCATATTGATAATATTGAAGACTAGCAACGTTAAAACTATACTTTTTGATCCTTTTTATACTCGTACTTAAACAAATCACAAGAAAAGTTATACGGAGTATAATACGATCTAGTTCATTCCGAATTCAAAAGCAGTATTCGTTAAATGCAAAGTTATCCCACTTTAACATTCAACCCTCGCCTGCCCGTCTCGACTTTAGACTCCTAATTAATTCTTGGTTGTCCAAGCGACGGAGCGTAATTAAACATTTCGCCTTGTAATTACTGACGCTTAAAGTTGTCGGAAGTTGTCGGAAATTGTCGGTGATTGTCGGATTTAAGCGGTCGGTCAGTGGGCAATTAAGCCCGCAGTAGACGATTAAGCAATTAACGAAGTTGGGGCCGACGCTCATTTGACGCTCCTCTGATTTTCCTCGAGTTTAAATTTTAGAGGTTTTCTGCTCAAACGCCTGCGGGGAAAGTATGTTTACTTTTCTTTTGATACTGTTTCCTTGGGGCCAGATTTTTTATAATGTGCGTTTGAGCTTTTGATGTTCTGTTTATGATTTTGCTCTTTGTTTTTTTTACGGGAAGTCAGATTTTGTCTGTTATTAAAAAAAACAGTTTTCTTGACTTTTGTAACATTTTTAATGTATTGTGCTAGCTTCATATCTATTGGCCACTTAGCTTCCTTTTGCGGCGTTTAAAGCATGTTAACATTACGTTACGTTAGTTAAACCATCGGTTTCGATTATTATTACTAACATTTAATGGTAATATCAAATTTAG